>JAESUZ010003165.1:0-600000 GCA_017311185.1 Proteles cristata cristata
GCACAGACAGGATAAAGTAGATTTAAAGCAGGCTGGATTTAGGGTTGAACATCTGAAACTTGCAACCATAAGCTTGATGAAACTCATTGGCTACTCAGGACCACATGGAACCCTTTGAGAACAAAACTCATCAGTATTGTAGGACTTAGACATCTCTTTCTTAAAGGCTGTAATTTAGTCCAAAATATCAAGCCCTAGGTACTTGTAAACTTGAAAAAAAAATTAAGCCTTTAGTTTTCTTCTACAGACAAAAGATCTCATTGAACTTAATGGTTTTCACATGGATGCCTGATAGTTGAGGGTTTGGAAGTGTATCTACTCATTGCTTCTAGGAGTTTCCCCAAGTGCTTTCCAAGACGAATGCACCACTTCAAGGAGACTTTTCTTCTTACTGCTGTACATGTGTGGTGTTTGACTCTGAGGCTCCTGAGATGACATTTCACACATACACACGATCTTAGACCAAGTCAGAGCAACACCCTCATTTCATGCTACCACAACAGCTTGATAATACACATGGAACCATTTAATATGTTCAAAAGCAAAGCACTAGCATTTTTATATTAAAAAGTACCCCCAAAGGAACATGTCCTCTTTTCACAAGGACATAAAACAAATGACAACTGCCACTGAGTCAACTACACAGAAGAAATATTGATTTCTGACAGTGGAGACATTAACATTGTCCTAGGCTGGGTTCATGTTTGGATGATACCAAAGCGATGGTTCCCAAAATGGTGTACAAGAACTTGAACTTAGGAGGGAAGCTTTGAGAAGGTTCAAGTTCATCTCGGAGTCTTTTTCATACCATCATGGCCCTCACTACTTGCACACACACACCTCTCCACATAAAAGTAAGCCATCTTATTTTGAGGTATTGTCAGCTTGCAGGCTGTCAGCTTGGATTGAAGTGGAGAATCCCGAACATATTTTGGCTTCCAGACAGTGAACCAGCAAATGATTTTCCTTCTAACTAAATCCAAAGAAGAAAACTGTTCATGTTTGGTTTGATGAATGAGTTACTCAGAAGCAGTGAGTTCATCTCTTTTGGCATCCAGAAATTGGTGAAGGCCCATATAAATAGTAAACAATGCTTTCTTGGCTTATACCCCAACTCAAACAGTATGTTACATGCATCCAGCCAGACTTTGCCCTTGGACACACCCAGATGAATCCCACTGTAGTCAATGGAAATTCTTGGAGAATGGCAGGGGAGTAAAATTCAGCTGGGGGGCTATGCATGAGGATCTAAGGGCAGCCTTTGATCCCAGAACCTGGCTCAATGAGTTGGATTCATGTGCCTTTAAAGACAATGCCTCTTCTCCTTGCAGCATATTAACTAGCATGCTTCAGGCAGGCATGGGAAAACCGATCCAGGAGCCAGTGAGTCCTAAAGCTGTCCAACTGTCTGAAGTCATACTATAAAAAGACATAGTCATTTTACTTCTGATGCGTGCTTTCGTGTAGACATATCAAGCTGACCACAAATAAAAGTGAAAACAGATCCAGAATAAGTACAGCAAACAATGGAAAACAAATGGATCCTGGAGTTCAGATGAAAAAGACTGGTTTTGCATGCTCCCATATTCTGCTTCTTTTTGCCCTAAAAATGTTTTCTTAACATTTCTAGCATTGTTAATGGAATTTAATTATTCCACGTGGGTGCAAAATCAGCCCCATGGTGCCAACATTTGTTTTCCACACTCAAGCTGGGAACAACACAGTGTACCTCTGTGACAACGGCCCTGATCTTTTATATGGCAATTTATGTATGACTCAGTATTTACCCATAGGAAGTTGAGCATCATTCAGAACATATAAATGACCAGGACTTTGTCCTTGGGTGCCTTATCATGTTTTCTCACAGATGCTTTTACTTAAGATACTCAGTGCTTGAATCACCCACAAAGTCGATTACACTGAAAGGATGTTTCTTGCCTGGGAAGAGTAATGGCCCAACAGTGATATTCTTAAGAGGAAAGTGGACAATTCCACTGTCGCCCTCACAGATACAGAAATCGAGAGGTGTGATCTCCCTTTGATTCCTTCTCTTAAGGTTCACATTATCTAAGAAGTACTTATTAAGCGTCTAGTAAGTGCCAAGTACTTTTCTAGGTGTTAGAGAGATAATTAATTAAGAATGCGAAATGTCCAGGTGCCTGGGTGACTCAGTCAGTTAAGCATCTGACTCTTGATTTTGACTCAGGTCATGATCTCATGGTCTGTGGGCTCTTCTCTGATAGCACAAAATCTGCTTGGGATTCTCTCTCTCCCTCTCTCTCTCTGCCCCTCCCCTGTTCTTCTCTCTTTTTTCAAAATAAATAAATAAGGATTAAAAACTTTTTAAAAAAGAATGCCAAGCATCTGCTCTCATGGATCTGGCATTCTATCTGGAGTGCAGAAAACAAACATACCAATACTTTCCTGTTCATTTGTGCACTTGCTTAAAATTTGGGTAAGCACCTGCACTCTAGTTTTATATCTAATGTTATATTTATGCAAAAGGTGCATAATGAAGCCAAAATTTGCAAGCTTTTGGAAGGCAGAAAGAAGTCTACCCACTTTTCTCTCTGGGGCAGTCATTAATTTGTGGATGATTACCATCAGCATCCTTGAAACAATGACTAAAAAAAAATGGACGCCAAATCCCATATTCCTTTTGGTCACCCTACTATGATGAACTGCTTGTCATGCAGAAAGTAAAAAGACCTTGGGTGGCATAGTTGATCTTCCTATATAGAAAAAGTAATATAAGTTTTTTTCAGACTCACTGCTTGATTTCCTTAGGTTACCCAGAGAATCCATCCCTACTTGTATTATCATATTATCTGTGTAACCCTTTTTTCTCTTCCAGAATTTTATTTAAATTCAAGTTAGTTAATATTTAGTGAAGTATTGGTTTCATGAGTAGAATTTAGTGATTCATCACTTACATATAACACCCAGTGTTCATCAAAGTAAGTGCCCTCCTTAATGCCCACCACCCATTTAGCCCATCCCTCCTCCAAATCCCCTCGAGCAAACCTCAGTTTGTTTTCTGTAGTTAAGAGTTTCTTATGGTTTGCCTCTTTTAATAACTCTCAAAATTAGTAATAGTAGTGTCCACCATTTTTTTTAATGTTTTATTTATTTCTAGGAGAGAGAGAGAGAGAGAGAGACAGCGTGAGCAGGGGAGGGTCAGAGAGAGAGGGAGTCACAGGCCGAAACAGGCTCCAGGCTCTGAGCTGGCAGTCAGCACAGAGCCCGACGCGGGGCTCGAACCCATGAACCGTGAGATCATGACCTGAGCGAAAGTCGGACGCTTAACCAACTAAGCCACCCAGGCGCCCCAAGTATCCACCATTTTTAATGGTTCAAAAATATCATTGAGGAAGATGGACTCTTGTTTCCTTCTGGAGGAGGGAATAAGAAGACATGGTGTGAGGGAAGAAAGGGAGGGCCACAGGGAATACAATGATTTTCTCAAGATTTAAATGTAAATGTGTCTTGGGGCACCTGGGTGGCTTACTTGGTTGAGTGTCCAACTCTTGATCTGGGCTCCAGTCATGATCTCACAATTCGTGAGATCAAGCCCCGTGTCAGGTTCCACATGGACAGTGCAGAGCCTGCTTGGGATTCTTTCTCTCTCCCTCTTTCTCTGTTCCTCCCCCACTTATGCACACACTCTCTTTCTCTCTCTCCCTCTCTCTCAAAATTAAAAACAATTAATTTAAAAAAATAAGTGAAAGTGTCTTTCTGCAGCTTATAGGCATAGTTAGGGACACAGGCTTGGAGCCAGGAAATAAAAAACTGGCTTGACTCCTGCTACACATAAGTTGTATGATTTTAAACATGGTTTAAACTCTCTAAGTTCAATTTTCCCCTCAGTAAGTGGGAACATTTTACTTATAAAGCTGTTGTGTGGATAAAATGGAATATCTATGAGTCCCTTAACACAAGGGCTGGCATATCTGTGAATACTCCATAAATGGTTGTTGTTTTTTATTATTACCATAATTGTTCTTTTATTTTACTGTTACATATCATGAAGCCAGGCAGAGAATCTTGCTTGATCATGACTACGAGTAAAAAGGAAAAGAAGAAAAGGAATGGATTATAATTTTTTAAAAAAGCTTTGTTTTTAAAAAATTACAATTGAAAATAAAAAACAATATTTTGTGGTATTTCATTATGGCCAGTTACCTGGAGCAGGTAAGTATATATATTTAAAAAAAAACCATGTAACCAATTCTCAATTGTCTGTCATCAGGGAATAAAAGTTAGCATAATGGAAAATGATAAGGACTCTTGAAATTTCAGTCAAATTTCTTATTGTAGTGAACACAAAGTAGAACAAAAAAGTAAATAAAACCTGGTCATTTCTATACCTAGGGTGTAAAACAAGCTAAGCTATGAAGAATAAGAAGGAGGGCGAATGGTTACGCCCAGCATTCCCACCTTCAGCTCCAAATTTGCAAGCAGTTGGTTCTTCAATGTTGTGATTTCTACTAGCTATCCATGTGTGCTACTCGAGGGATGGAAGAAATGGTCAGTGACTTTCTGATTGGGTGCTTTTTCTCTTTTTAATTTAAATTCTAGTTAGTTAACATACAGTGAAATATTGGTTTCGGGAGTAGAATTCCGTAATTCATCACTTACATACTCATCCGAGTGCTCATCCCAGTACATACCCAGTGCTCATCTCATCTCAAGTGCTCTTTTTAATATCTGTCACACGTCTAGCCCCCCCGCCCCCATCAGCCCTCAGTTTGTTCTCCATCATTAAGAGTCTCTTGTGGTTTGTTCTTTAAATGGGTCTGGTGAAATGTCCGGCTTCTGTATACCCCCACTGCATGGGAACTGGGTGATCTTTTTGTCCCCCCATTGAGTCTCAAAGAGCAAGTTCCACTGCTCACTACTCGCAATCACCAGGGGTCACTGGGAAAGGTGTTTACAAGGCTTTAAAGATGACCAAGGGAACCTTGTAAGGATTTTACAGTCTGAAAGGAAAATTGCATCCATAATGAAGGAAACGGGGGATCAGAATAGATAGTAAATGTAAGACTCAGCAATTCTGAGGTTTTAAAATGCTGTTTTGGTGATGATCAAATTGAAAAGTCAGAACTGTGTGTTCTGTGTGTGTGTGTGTATGTGTGTGTGTGTGTGGTGTGTAAAAGAGTGAGAGAGAGAGAGACACCAACTGACACCACTGAGGAAATTTCCATAGGGGATAGAGAAAAAATGCCTTCATCCATTCTCCACAACTGTGCCTCTGCAGCAGATCTTCAGGTCATTTGTCTGGTCTAGTTTGAAATGACTAAGTGATGGGGCTTCCAAAATGTTCCCAGTGAGACCATTCCACAGTCTACAAAATTTCACTGTTTCCTCTTATTTAGCTTAATTTTACTCCAATTCACTGTTCCTATTCAATGGGGGGGTGGGGGGTGGGGAGTCAGTCTGTTCTTTAAATTCATGTCATAGGAAAGAGTTTCTGTTTTATTTTCACTTTAGTGATTGGGTTAAATCATCTGTAGCTATGCCTAACATTTGCTTGAAGGGATGCAAGACTATACGCAGATTATTTTCTTGTTTAAAAGACCTGTATTGGCTGGTCTGTGAGGTCAGTTCCTCATCCAGTAAAATTGTAAGGGCATTTTTAGTTGTATTCACCATGGCCCACAGGGGCCTAAGCACATCTGATAAGTCACCTATGACATTATCTTTTTTTTTTTAATTTTTAATGTTTTTATTTATTTCAGAGAGAGAGAGAGAGAGACAGCATGAGCAGGGGAGGGTCAGAGAGAGAGGGAGACACAGAATCTGAAGCAGTCTCCAGGTTCTAAGCTACCTGTGAGCACAAAGCCCGACACAGGGCTCGAACCCACGAACCGTGACATCATGGCCTGAGCCGAAGTCGGACGCTTAACCGATTGAGCCACCCAAGTGCCCCACCTATGACATATCTTTAGGGCTGTTTTTCCCCATTCCTATGTCTAAGGTACATAAGTGTGAATTCAGAGTTCAGTCCTATTTGAAATGTCCCACAAGCTTTTATTTCTAAACTTACTCCGTCAGAGGAGTACACTGCCACCTGCTGTACCTTCCAGAAGAAGGGACATCTTTTCCTTAAAAAAAAAAAAATCAAGTCTTCATGTTCATGGTTAAGATCTTAGTCTACCTCACTATTGCTAGTTTCTTAAAACTCCTTCTTTACAGCACAGGTGAAACTTACTTGTGAGAATAAATCTGAGTTCTGCAGTTTCTTACCTGGGACACATCCATAAGACAGGAGAGGTGTTGAGGATAATGTTTTAGTATCTTTCTATCCTCTCTGAAACAACCCCAAGTCTGCAGGTACAAAGCACAAATCCTAAATGAAATGTCTCTCAGGCACCCTCAAGAGGCTCTGAATTATTTGGGAGTGCTTACATTAATGTAGACCAAAGCTCCAAGCCTTGATGGATCAGAAATTTCTGCAGGTGAGGAGGAAATTAATAAACGCCTCGGGTGATTTGGACACAAGCTAAAGTAAGAGTACCAAAGGTTCTCATTATTTTGGCTCTATCCACATGGTGTTCACAGACTTTTAATTTATATCTGACGGCGTTCACAGACTTAATTTCTCCCGTCCCTTCCACGTGTAGTCTTCCCCATCAGCTACTGGTACTTAGAGAATGGAATCATCATTCCATATGGGCGTGTGGATCTGATTCACATGCCGTGTGACTGCTGTAGAGATGCTCAGCAAGGTGGCTGAACATGAAGCCAGCCGCCACTTCCTGAATCTGAAGCCAGCTGTCACTTACTGGGGTTTGAACCCTCGCCAAGCCACCCAGTTTCTGTCCCAGTCTCCTCAAACCTCAAACAGCAGTAATCATAGCACCTACTTCGGGAGCTAGTGGGAAGACTATAAGATTCAATTAATTAATGTTTGAGGGGTTCAAATATAATCAATAACACTCCATAATTGTGGACACTGTAAATTTAAGGCACTGTAGCTTTAACTTCAGTACGGACTATAGAAGCCCCTACTTACCCTGCATACTTTCTTGGGTAGAAAAAAGGAGAGCAAAAGAGAGGAAAGGAGAGGAAAGCAAAGGAAAGGAAAAAGAAAAATTGGCCTCTGTGGCCATCATGAATGAAAAAGACCTTAAAAGGCCACAGCACAACCCCCCCTCCCCCCCCCACCCCCCGCCAAAACACATACCCAGGCCTGCCCCAGACCACAGCTACTCTCAGAACCCAGGGCAGAGAACATCAGCGAGAGGGTCCCAGAGCCCTGCAGCCCCATCATTATGTGAAGAGAAAGGGGTCAGTCCCGCCTTTTGGCTGGGTAGGCAAGAGTGACACTGGACATTCATGACAATGCGTCTTTCTTGAATGTCAGAAACGAAAACAAGCGACTGCCTGGAGCACCGTGTCATTTTCTAGGCCCGCGGTTCCTGGAGCGGCCATAGCGCTGGAGCTACGGAAGAAGTTTCCTTTGCACAAAAGGATTCCGAATACAATCTTACTGATTACCAGGAAGACAGCCCTCCCCACGCTTGTCACCTGGCTCCATCTGTGACAGGTTTGCTATGGTAATGGCTCTTTCACTGCAGGTACTCAGCATTGTGCTTGTTTCACAAACTTCCTTCACCGCATTTTCCAGCCTGGTGCCCAGGGTAAGGCTTCTGCATGCCAAGTTTTCTGAAAATTAATAAATCTACTGCCATAATCCTTACTGCTTCAACTGACAAATTCAATAAATGACAGGATGCAAAGCCCAAGTTCCCTAATGGGATTGCTTTTTGTGGTTGTGTGTGCGTGCGTGCGTGCGTGTGTGTGTGTGTGTGTGTGTGTATTATGTTTTGTTTTTGTTCTTTTTTCCTTTTTTGGCCTTTGACAGGTTTTGCAGGGTAGCACTTGTAAGACGTGCTATAAACCTAATCCTTAGCAATTTCCTCCTCAGCTCAAATAGCCTAAATATTTGATGAGTGGTAAAGGGTTTCACATGTCAAGCATCAGCCAACCAACGCTTGTCCATCCCTTGCTCTGTCTTTTCTTCTAGTTGTTTGGGCAATTTTCCTTAAAAAAAAACCCAAAACCTTCTGTCAGTTTTGCAAACAAAACACACAGGATGCTCTCAGCACTTTTTTTTTTTTCAAAGTTTCAAAAGTAGCATGCTACTCCTAAGCAAAGCTATCAAAATGTTCCAATAACCCTGATGTTAGTTTTTTTTTTTTAAGTGTTCGATTTGATAAATAAGAGGACCGGATTCTAGGAGATCCGAAGGAACCTGTGACCACAAGAGGAGGGTTGGCTCAAGACGCCCTTCATGGAAGAGGCAGTGCTGGTGGGCTGTCAAGGTCTTTTAAAACTGAGTGGAGATGTGTTTGGGCCCAGGACCCACTCTGCCTGGAAGGCATCCCTTCACCCACAGTGGCAGTGGGCTCCCCCAGCCCACAGTATTGGCCTCCAGCAAAGCAAAGCAATTCACCCCTGGAGCCTGCTGCAGTCTGCTTCGAGCAGTGATCTACAGGGATTTACAATGGCTCAGTGTAGTATCACCCATAAGTGGGAATGACAAGTTATTATGTATTTGTGACCCTAACATTTTGAAATGGAACCCATCTAACAAAAATGATTAAAAAAAAAAAAAAAAAGAAGAAGAATAGCCATCAACATGTATTAGTAAGTGGTAACTATGTCAGCCAGTATTTCAGGATTTTAGATATTGGGATCATTAGGATAATTATGTGAGATAAGTATCATCTCCTATGCTTTTAGGTAATGATCACGATGCCCAGAAATGGTAAGTAGCATGCACAAGGCATAAAGGACAGAGAAAATGAGTGGCGGTATTTGAAGCTCATAGCATTGAAGAAAACATGACATTTTTATTTAAAATCCAAGACACCAATACAGTCTGAAATACTACCCACTAGCGTGAGGATGCACTATATGCTAAAATTGGTTAAAAGTCCACTCCTTACTTTCACTACAGCTATGTCAGCAAGCAATGGATTCTGACTTTATCTCCTATAACTGTTAACTTACAAGCATTGCCTATATCTTTTCCATATCTGGATGTTCTAACTCAGCAATCCTAAACAGATCATTTCCTTTCACTTATATAATATATAATCAGGTATAAAGGTCTCACAGTATCTCACGGAAAGGAGAGCATCACAGAAAAGAGCAGAATTTATCAAAGGGGCCAGCAGAATTTCTTTGTCAAGACTGATGATCTCAGCACAGTCATTCATTCAACATATGCATTTATTGATCCAGGTCTTATGCGATGGGCTGGGGATAAAAGATAAGTCAAATATGGGTCTACACTCAAAGAAGGTCCTTGGTCGGAGGAAAAGATGTACTAGCAAATTATTTTTATAACACAGTTTGAGAGATGCTAGAGAGTGTACCTGCATCGGGGTGTGAAGCAGCTTGCAGGGTGTTTGTGTGTGGCTGGGGATTCCACCAGAGTTGCTGATGCCTGAATTCTGAAGGTGGGATTAGAGCTCTCTGGGTGCACATGATGGGGGTATGCACTTCAAGCACAGGAAAGAACTTCAAACCATGCACCTGCAGACGGCAGCAGTGTGTCTAAGTGGTGTACACATACGGCGTGAGTTTGGGAGTGAGGCAAGACAGACAGAGAAGACGGATGGGGTCCCAGTTGTGAGGTCTCTGTATTCCAGCGTATGGAATTTAAATTTTGACCCATTTGCAAAAGCCATACAGGGTACAAGTCTAATATTGAGAGGCCCAGAATCCTAAAAGTACCCACCATTTGCATTACCCCTTCTAAGCAAAGCAGGTCATCCTTTCTGGATTCCATGCCATTGATCACATGACCCCGTAAGCTTGACATGATAAACCAGGCTGAGAATCAGCGTCTGACCCAAATATTGGGCATGGGAAAGCCAGCTGGCCTATAAGGTAGAGAGGATGGGGAATGTAAGAAAGGAGAGGAAGGGATACATTTAAGGGGCATATAGAACAAGGAATGGAGGGCTCTGTTGACCAGATGGATGTGGAGGATGAGGGAGAGGAAGCCCCTTAGGGATGAACTGCTAAGTTTCCAGCTACAGTGACTGATGAGGCCAATAATTCAGGCAGTAAACATAAGAGGAGGAAGAGATTTCAGAGGATAGATAGAGAGATCTTGAGATAGGGAATTGAAATAAATGAGCTGTGTATTGTGAACAGAATAGCTATATTTTCCAAGTGAAAAATTGGTTTATAACTTCCCAATATGTAGTTTTTTTTATGAGAAAATAAGACAGGTATTTCAACTTGGGTTATTACCACAACTATGAAGTGCTGTGTACTTTAAGTTAAATATTGAGATCAAAGTTCAGTTTTATGGTTAAAAAAAATTCATGCTGTGCTATTTCATAAATACTAACCTAAATGCATGTAATGAAGCTGTACATCACCTACTCTCCTCTCCATCCTATTAGAAATGTGAAAAGTTATCACAACACTTAAAAGAGTCTCTCCAGACACCCTATAGGCTACAGGTTGAGGAAACTTGGCCACACCCCCTAGAAAATGCTTTTTTTTCCAGAAATGTCCTGATCCTCTTATTATTTTGTTTTTGTTCATATCCCAGTTAACCCTGGCTCATCCCTGCCTTGACCTTAGACATTTGGCTTCCAGGCTGCCCCTGGCTTGTCTCCAGAAATCTGCCATCGGCTCATCCATTGCTGACATCCACCCAATGCCACCCTCTCTTCAGCACTTGGTCTTCCCCAAACCACCGGGGTTACCAGTTGGCTCCAGACTTCCACTGGTATAGATTCACTGCATAAAGTCAAACCCTTTCTCCAAAAGGGCAAAGATATAAAAAATATATACAACCTTGGTGATATGGTGGTGTACTAGCCTTACAGTGGTGGGCACTGGATAGTGTATAAAATTGTCAAATCATGATGTCATACCACGTGAAATTAACATAATACTATGTGTTAACCATGCTTCAATAATACAGCTTTTTAAAAGATACAGCCTGTAGCTACGCCTGCTATAGAAGGCAACGTAACTTAGTAGTTAAGGCCAGGAATATGGCGTCAGAAAAAAAAGTTGGGCTCAAATTCCTGACCGGCCATGTATGGTGTAAGATCTTGACCAAGTTACCTTAGCTTTTTCATGCTCTAAGCCTTGCGTGTTAACAGGATTGAGAATAGATGCTGCCTCTTAGCATTTGAGGTACAAATGTAATAATATAGTATGTGCCGAGTACTGAACTTGGTCTCTGACAGAGAGTAAAAGCTCAAATTTCTTCTTCCCTTCTGTTTTCTTGTTATTATGAATTCTCCATAATAATCTTTTTGCTGGTGCAAACAGTAGCATTTTGCCATCTTCCACAGCACACTGATCCCACCGAAATGCTTAGATCCCTCCTTAGTCTTCAATTGAAAGTTCTTGCCTTAAAACATCTAAGGCAAGATAACTGAATATCATTGGGTATACCCACTTGTTTTAAGGATTGATGGCCATATGGGACACCAACACTTGGATCCCAAACCCAATACTCACCTTTGCTGTCCTATTTCAATATTAGTAGACACCATGAACTGACTGTTTAGAAGATCCAGGGCACTGTGGGCTTCTTTTTTCTCTGAAAGGTATTTGTTGTACACAGAGAAAAGGAAATTCTAAAAGAAAAGAACTTTGAGGTCTAGGATCCAAAGGAGTTTATTGTAAACAATTGAGAGGGTAAAAAAAAAAAAAAAAGAAACACTTAAAAGAGGTCAAAACAAGTACCTTGACAGAAACCTTTTCATTTACGTTGTTTCAAGTAAAATATCACATATTCAAAATGTTCCTATTAATTTTCATATGCTAAACTCACTCAGCATGTTTGACTCTTTTCCTTCATAATGTTTTGGCACAAAAATGTAAATAACATTGTGCTTCACCTTCCTAAGTTCCCACAATCCATTTTCTGGGTAATAGGGGGAAGAATACACTAATGGTCAGAAACTGCACATTCTCCTGGTGGAAATCCAAAAGTCATTTTTTAAAAAAGTTTTCTGTCACAAGTTGTTCTTGGGAGTTTGTTCGCTGCCAACTAAAAACGATGATTTTCGGCAGAGTATAACCCTCTTCAAAATCAGACAGGGTGACTATATCTCCGCATTGGTTTGGATGGAAGCCCTGTGAAAACACTGATTTTCTATGTCAGGTCAAGATCTGGAACCCTTGTTTTCTACTTCAGATTTTGTTTTCCTTGAAGAACTTCTGGAGCATGCCTATTTAACTGCTTTTGGGAGAGAGGCCAACTTCCCTTTCATCAAGTGAAAGAAGACAGGCTCCAAACGCACTTCAATTTGAGGATGGGGTACTACTGAACGTAGTTTCACAAGGAGCTATTTACAAAGTGGTTCATTGTGATGATAAAGAGGAAAAGAGAGTTAGAAGAACCATGTTCTAGTCTTGGCTCTTGTTATAGTCTTAGGGATATCATTTTTACCTCTTTGCCAGTTTCCTCAAGTTCACCTCAGGGAAGCACACCAGTCCTGTGTTACCTCTCTCAGAGAAGCACGACATAGTATACACCACACAAGTTCTTCAGTGAAGAAATCTGTAACTTTGTTAAACCAGTGTTACCCAAGCTTATTTGACCACTTACCTACACATTCATGTTTTATGGAATTCATTTTGGGAAATACTACTTAGGTATACATTTACTCATCAGGAAAAAAAAGATGAGGGTATTAGAAAAATTATTAAATATTAAGATTCCTGTAAATTTTTATATTGCTTGATTGCTAAAAATGTCTGGGACCTGAAATGAGAATTGGATAATGAGAAAAAATTCTCAATTACATTTAGAAAAGAACATGAAACTTCTGTTTATGGAAATATGGTGGAATAACTATCATGGAAAAAAACCCCTCTTGATCGGAGACATTTAAAAATGTTAGGATATATTCTGTAAATATTTTAAATGTATGGCTGAAATTAATGAGAAAGTAAGAAAGTGGTGGTGAGGAGTTGAGGGAGGCAGGGAGGACCCAACAAAGAGAGAAAATCACAAAAACTTGAGAAAGTTTTGATCAAGACCCAAGACCATCTACCAATGCTTACTGACCTATAGCTGTGGAAAACAGAAGACAGAGCCAATGGATGGTATAAGGTGAGAAGTCATATTTGAGACCCCAGTGTAAAGTTGAGATTCCCCCCACCCCACCCCTGAAATGTTACACCTCAATGAAACAGTGAACCAGAAATAAGATCCGCCTTGTGTGGCACCGTGGCATTAAAAAAAAAAAAAAAAATTGTGCTTCACTCTGATTCTGATGATTGATAAAATAATTTCCTTGAGAATGTATAACCACATATACAGTCCTTATACGGATTTGGAGTTTGAAATTCACACCATCGTGGTAGTCACAAAAACTGTAAGGAGGAACTTACTTTCAAGAGTCATTAGGTTTGAGTGCCATAGATGTCTACCAGAGACCAACATAAAGGAATATGTCTCCAATCTAGGCCGTGAAGAATTCAGACAAAGTTCTCATGAATACAACACGCATAACATAATGTACATGGCAATGAGTCACCGTGAACTAGACAGAGCAAAACAAATAAAGAATCAGGTATTCAAATATTTCAGATATAAGATGATCGGATCCAGTATATACACATGTTTAAAGAAATAAAAGGAAGAATCAGTGCTATAAGGGAAGAGAAACAAAAGCCTGTTAGAACAATCAGAAATATCTGAAAACATAGCATCTAGAAGTACAAAATACAATCATTAAATTAAAAACTCAACGGAAAGAGCAAACATCATATCAGACACAGCTGCAGAGGCATTTAGTTAAGTGCAAAACAGAACTAAAGATACTACGCAACATGCATTAAAAGGAACAGAGTGTTGGAAACCGTGAAAGAGAAATGAAAAGACCTGAAAGATAAAGTGGCAAGGTTGAACCCATTCCCAGCTGGAGTTCCAGAAGGAGAAAACAGAGAGTTCACATTTGAGGAATTTTCTAGTGTTGATGAAAGACATGACGTCTCAGCTTCAGGAAACCTAACAAATTCCAAGATAATAAAAATATCAAACATAGATCTATAACCGGACACATCTCAGTAAATTGGAAATAAAAGAAAAAGTCCAGGAGAAAACTTTCAGTTGAACAACAGAGAGAGAAAGGGAAAATACTGCCCACAAAGGAACGTAATTAGATAGACAGCTGACAGCCCTACAGCAAAAATGAAGCCAGAGGTATGGATGGTCCTGGTCGGTGCAAATGGCCTCATTAATATTCTGCAATTATGCAAACACCGTAAAAGGAAACAGAATTTGACTCATAAAATGAGTAACTAGAAAAAGGATACCATGTGGTAAAGGCAGAGCATCCCGGAAGTCTGCAGGGAAGGGAGTAGTGAGCTTGGCTGCCTATTTACCACATCTAAGGTGCCATTGCCTCTTCTCATGCATTTTGCACCCCCCACCCCACTCGGTCCATCTCTTCTACAGATTCAGAAAGGTGTGTTATGGTTGCTCAACCAGAAATTCCATCTAAGGCCCAATTTATAAGTATTATGCAGGCAAATCTAGCAACTCACTACATCTAATTATGGCTTTAAAAAAAATCAGTTAGAAGAAAGCACATCTGAATGTCGTATGGAAATAAAGTCTAAAGCAGTGGTTCCCAAACATGGCTATGCATTAGAACCATCTGGGGAGTGTTTCTTAAAATGTAAATAGCTGTACTATATCTGATCTACTGAATCAGCATCTCAAACACAGGAGTCTATACTTTTAAAAAAGCTCTCCAGGTGATTCTGATACACTGACAACTTTGGGAATTACTGTTCTAAGAGAATCTCAGCTAGATCTAGCCCTGTGCTTCAAAGACCTAAGTCCCGTGAAAGCTGTTACACTCAAAATGAAACTGCCTTGAAGACTGAAATAGATACCAGGATGCCACTGCTTAATTATAGAACTGTCACGTGAAGCACAAATCTTCACGTTTACATGATTGGCCTTTCTCCACCTATAGTCAACTACATGGAAACATAATCACAAGAAAAGACTTGAACAACTCACATCAGCAATCACTGTCACATGTACCACCAATAGCTACATTACGTCTAGTATATTCTATCGGCATAGTTTCTTCTTGGGAATTACCAGGTTGCTGATGAATAGGGAGTCAGAATGAGGGGCATTAGATAAATTAAAAAGCCCTTGCAATATACTTCCCACTACAGGGAGGGTTTTCAACAAGACTGGAATACGCAAGCGTGTTAACAAGCAGCTCCGTGGGTGAGGTCGTCTGCCTCCGGGGCCTCCCGATGACGGGGCTGACAGTACTTGGGTGGGATCGGGATGTGCACAGATGATACAGCCTCTGTAAAACTCTTTAGCAAACCACCCTAGCCCTGCTTCAGATTAAAACTTTTTGAACATAGACTGCTCCTTTCTATTCTGAGACACAAGCACATGTTCATATTTCTAAAGTCGAGATGTGCCTTAAGACAGATATATAGATTTAATATGACTTTTTAAAAAGATTAATTCAGAGAAGCTCCAGCTATCAGATATAAGCTCTTTTCTCCGTTATGATTGCAAAATTTCTGTCGTGATGCCTCATATCGTCAGGATTTATCCTAGGTCAACCCCAGGATAATCAAGTACGGCCAGAGGGGCAGGTTCAAAATGGTCATGGTCTCCCTGTGTGTGGGAGGAATTTCCCCCAGGGGAGGGGGAAGAGAAAGAAAAAGAGTAGAAAAGAAAGGCTAGCTAGGAAAACAAAAGAGGGAAATCAGCTAGAAGTCTGTGAGGCCAAATAGTTGCTGCATTCGTAGTATTCTTGATTAATTTCAAAGGGAGCGTCTGTCAGAAACAAACCAATTCATTAAAGTAGCATGTTTACAAGAGCAGGGTGGCAGCCCAGGTGAGATCTTAAATATATTTTTGGATTGTTTTAACAGTAAGAATTTGGATGGAGCGGAGGCAAAATGTAAATCCAGGAATAATATTTCCATTTTTTATTCATTCGTGCCTTTATTAAACGTTGGCCTTGATTGCAAAAACTTGCCAACCTTTTACTGTTTGTTTACATGGGACCTATGGAAACAGAATTAGGCAATTTGTTCCTTCAAACTACCATCTTGCTCTTAAAATTCTAACGTGCAGCACTCTGGCTGCTCTTACAGGTCTACCACGTTGACCTCGTTAGCAAGCCTTGCAGAATTCTGATCCCTAAAGTAAATCCACAGATACAATACCCAGCACTGAATGGTAATTCCTGGAAACATAGATCAGCTTGAAATCTGGTTAAGTAAAATAGCAAATTCAGTCTCTGATTTTTAATTATTTTGTTTTCGTCTTTAAGCAAAATTATTTGTATCCTATAGACAGTAAAGAGTTACAAAGATAAAGCTTATGGTAACGGTTATTTGATGGAGACAAACTTATGTTACACTAATTTTAATCCAGGGGTCTTACCTTTACCATAACAACTTTTATTTTCTTAAGTGAAAAGGAAAAAGATACGTTTTGGGCAAACAGCAAATGCATTTTATGTCAAATATAATTAATGTCTGATAAATAAAGTTTGTGAATTTTGGAAAAGAAAAGGGTTTTGTTTAGCTTTTGAACCATCTTTGGTAAAATAGCATTCTCTGCTCTTTTGACATCTGTTAGCTCCTCCATATCCTGGAAACATTAAGTGTATTATGCTTTCAGCTGGAAGCAAATAAGAACAAATCTCAGCCACCTCATTTTATAAATCCTTTCAATCATTTGTAATATTCTTTGACTTGCAAATAAAAGAACTGCATCAAAAAAGCAATTTAACTCATTGCTTACAGATGGAAATAATGAACATCGGTCATTGTCTAAGGACAGAGTATAAGACTATATCCAAAACAGATCGCACTCAAATATCTATTCATCCCTTTATAATTTAAAGTGTGTTTCTAAAAAACCCACCAGTAATACCTCAAATTTCTATTTTCCCAAGGGGCAATGATCAAAATTTAAAGATTACGCACACGTGAGGAAACATGTGGTGACATAATATTCCTGATTTAGTGCACTGTTGCATGGAAATTAATTTTATTTGCCTGAGAATAATTTCAACAGACCATCTTATTCCTCTCTTATCCACTGGAATTGTTCTCTAACTCTGAATTAGGCCTTCAGAGAAAAGAGGTTTTAATAAAACACTTCTCTTTGTATGTTGGCATATTAGCGTATCTAGAAATTGTACCACAGCGGTGAAAATTCAGTGATAGGGACATTATTTGCACCACACTTTATCTTCTTCATATGTGTACAGATCATGCTTAATTCAAAGGCGGTCTTCGAGATCAGCCATTTCATTCCTTGAGGCTTACTCTGGCATTTACTGAACAAGGGGACGTGGACACATTTCCTAGCCTTTCCAGGTCTCTTTCTTTATTCGCTTTGTTAAGTGTGGGCATCACACTCACCGTGTTGGGTTTTATGAGGATTAGACACGTTAGCGAGTATCAAATCTAGTATGGTGCTTTGAAAACAAAGTAAGCACACAATAAAAATTAGCTCCTTTTTCTATTTTTAATCCATAGAATTATAATATAAAATAGGCTTTTTTCTCTTTACGAGTCTCTATTTCTTGGGGCCCTTTAAGAAGCAAGTGACCTAATGCAAAACCCAACTCAACAGAGGCCAGGTCCGTCCACGTGATCATTCCATGTTACCAGGACCCTATCGTCCTGTCTTCCTTCCTGTCTCTTGGCTCATCTCAAGCAGGATGCCACCAAGTGGCAGCAAATATGACATCCAAGAGCCTGTGCTTACATTACAACAGTTGAGGTCTCTTTCCCAATACTTCCAGCAAGAATTCCAGAATTTTCTGACTATCCTGGTCTCGTCAGTTGCCTAACCCTGAACTAAACTAAACTCTAAGGTCAAGAGAATGTGACAAAGAAGAATGCATGCTTCCTCGCCGACTTAAGGGAGGTGGTAGCATCCCTACTTGAGTCACCATGAGCAGGAATTGACGAGAAAGGGCCCAGTTGGAATTAACAGCTGAGACAGACTTGGGAAATGTCTGAACTGTAAACATATGTTTATGCCCCAGTCACACCAAGATCAATCTAAAGAGAATGGAAACTTTATAGGCTGAACATTTTCTATCATTGCCATTTGGTCTTTCATTATATGTTCAATTTATTTGCAGAGACATTCTATTAGTTACTTTTTGTTCAAAAAAGTACATTTTTGTACTTCTTTTCCCTTTATTTCAAGTGTGTTTGCAATTTCTTGCTGATGCATTTTTATAAGGCTGCCTTAAAATCTTTGTTATATCATTGCAACATTTGTGCATTCTCAGTGTTGAAATCTGTTGGCTGGACTCTCATTCAAGTGGAGATTTTCCTGGTTCTGGTATGAAGAGTGATTTTCAATTATAGCCTAGACATCTTGGGTATTATGAATCTCTATATCTTATCCGAGTCTGTTTTTAATAGGACCCCTCTGCCTCTGTGCCGGCGGGGGGAAGGGCATCCTGTTTCATTGCTGCCAGGTGGTGCTGGAAACCCAGGTTCTCCATTCCATCCCCACTGACACCCTGTGCTGGTGGGGTGGGAGGGGCTCCTCAATACTGCTAGGCAAGATGGGAGTTGGGGTTCCCCACTAAGCCTCTGCGGATACCAACCTGGATCCCGGAGAGGAGAGTGCCTGGTTACCCCTGCTCACGTGGCTCTGACTAATCCAGCAAGTAGAGTCAGTGGCTTGCCATTACGGAAAGATGATGACATTCCAGGCTTTCCGCTCAGCCTCCTCGGACACCACCCAGCATGGATGGGGACAGTGCCTTGTTACCACTGAGTGGGAGTCAGAGTCGAAGTCCATTCTACGCAGGGCCCTCTGCCTTCACCATGGGGGTTGTGCTCATTACCGCCAGGGAGAAAGGAAAGCCCAGGCCCCCCATCTAGCTTTCTCTCACAGCACCCTAGCTTGGGTATCTGTTGCCTGGGGCTTTCATTTCAACGGGGCAAAGCAAAAAAAAGTCCAGATTCTCCACTTTGTTTGCTGATAGACGTGGGGGTGGGGCTGCAGTTTTTTCTTATTTCACTGAAGTGGGAGGAGGGGTCGGTTATTTTCTAAAAGTCTTCTGTCATTCTAGCCTGCCTATTTCCTGGCCCCTTTGGCAAGAGAGAACAGGCACTTCCTGGTGCTTTTTTGGTCTGTTTTTCTGTTATGGCCTTGGAATTTGGGGGTGCCAGCTTCTCCATTACCCAGTTGCGATATGTGAGGAAAACAGAAACCAAAGCGAAACCCAAACCAGGCAAGTCAGTGCCATGTCAGTCGCTGGGTTCCAAGATCCTTAGCTGGTTCGCCTGATTTTCTCTATCTTTCAGAGTGTTTTTATGTTTATCTTCAATATCTACTTTTCCCTCAGATCTTGGCCCATTAAGTCTTGGCTGCCTTCAGGATCCCAAAACTTCAACCCAAACCCAGCAAAATTATGCACATTCTAAATCACCGCTGATGCTGTGCGTCAAGAAACGGTGCTGTTCTAAGTGAGGGCAAGTGGGGCAATATATTGATCCCACTTCGCTGTGTTTTCCTTCTCGTTGGGATTGGGCCCCTGAAGTCCTAGCTTTCTTGGTGGTTCCCCAGTGCTTTCCAACTGGTCTTTACAAAGCATCCCGTTTAGGGCACCTGGGTGGCTCAGTCGGTTAAGTGTCAGGTCATGAGCTCACGGTCTGTGGGTTCAGAGCCTGGAGCCTGCCTCAGATTCTGCGTCTCCCTCTCCATCTGCCCCTCCCCAACTCACGCTCTTTCTCACTCCCTCTCTCTCGAAAGTAAAGAAACATTTAAAAAGGTAAAAGAAATAAAATAAAATTCAGTTTGCATGCACTGGTATGTACATTCTGGTCACTAAAATATTGATGTGTTAATTACTAAATAATCGTTACCCTCCATTCCCTGTGCCTTCCCTGGGATCCCACTGAAATTTCTAATGACCCAAGGTACAAAGGGCTAACACCTGGTCAGGATGCACCTAAAGCAGCCCCACTCTGATGCCATTGCTAGCACCCTATCATTTTGGGGGAGAGTCCAAGCTTAGTTGTTAAGTATTTTGAATACCACTCCTGTGTACACCTGGGCCACGTAGATCCTAGTTCATTTTTTCTCTTATTATAGGAATTAATTCTATTTCCCTCTTGGTTATTTCCATAGAGAATTGTTTGGCATGGTTCTTCCATTCATTTGCATGGTAGGCAACAATATAATTAGCAAAAATATTCAGAATTGTTTCTGCTAATGAGCCCTATTTTAATTTCTAGTCTATGAATAGCTTTACCTTTTATTCACATAATTAAAATCAGAGATAATTGCCAGGTTAAGCCAAATAACTTCTGATAAGGCTAACCTCACTACCGAGATAATTTTCTCTGACTAATCAAAAATGCTATGCTGACTAGACGGAACTAAGGACACTCTATAACACATCTTACAGAAAGTAATCATTGCAAATTCACGAATAGTGGCCATCTTTATTTTTCTATTCCTCACTGTAATCATTTACTCCTTGAACCGTGGTCTCCTATATCATTGCTGTTATGCTCAGCTGAGATAACTGTTCAAATTTCACAAGAACACGTGAGACTTTTATGTTTTATGTTTACTACCAGCCTTCATCACTTATTCACTTATAATTCACATATTTACCTCTACGGGAAGATTCCAGGCATTAATTAAACTAGGTTATTTTTTTTCTTTGGACTAAATCACAAACCAGAGCCTAATTAATGTTTTTGCTAACTTGTAATGCAGTGGCAAAATCTCTGCTTCCCCGTATTTTTGCACCTGAAACTGACCAGTCAAGATGATACTGCAGGCGATTTCTTTTTTTAATGCCTTAACTCTTTTTTTCTTCATAGGCTACTGTGGAAATGCCGCTGTGTAACATGAGGAGAAGGAAAAACGTTCGAGGCACATTACTAGTTCCAGCCATTGTGACCAAGACTTGGAGACTGTTCTGGGATCTGCCTCAAGTGCCGGGTGAACAACTAAGTCCAAAGAAACCTCAGTACCTAATTTAGCCTGTTTAACTAGGACTAAGCTTCTTTCAGGGATATGTGAGGCTCACCTACCTGAAGCTACCATGAAGGACTGCGTTACAAGACACAGGAAGACTGCCAGATGGTCAGGATTTATTTCATATTGAGCTAATTTGGTCACGGTTCCTACCCCTAAAGAACTGGTGAAAAACAGGTAGTCGGACCGACTCAGTCTGAGAACAGCTTTCTTCTCCAGGAATGGACAATCCAGCAGTATATGGTTCCTTATAGAAAAACAGTTGCTATTAATTTTGTGGGCATTCTGGTTCTGTATAGAAGGCAACTTTCCATTGTAAAAATGCACAACGTATAAATGTCAGGGTGTGCAAGTGGTGGCGGGGATTAAGAGACTACCACCAGCTAGCTACTGGCCGTCATCAGAAATGTGCACGTCCCCTTATGAGTGGTCTATCTCTACAAGGACATTTTGCTCTCAAGGTGATATATGCAACATTACCTTGCATTCATGGATCCTACAGATACATAATATGTTAATATTCTTTCTTTCTGGCAAGAAGTAAAGTTTCATTCATTTTGAAGTGAGGGAATGGAAGCCCAGCGTGATTCAGTGACTTGCTCAAGGTAACAAAACAGCTAAGTAGAAAAGTTGGATTCCAGTTCAATGTCCTTTGCAATTGGTCACCTTCCGAGTAATATTTGCATTTTCTCTATGTCTGATACAGGCATATCTTGGAGATACTGTGGGTTCAGTTTCAGACCATCACAGTAATTGGAGTCAAGTGAATTTTTTGGCTTTCCAGTGCATATAACAGTTCTACATACATTATATTATAGTCTATTAAGTGTGCATTATGCCTAAAAAGAAGTACATACCATAATTAAAAATACTTTATTGCTCAAAAATGCTAACCAGCTTCTGAAATCTCCGCGAGTTGTAATCACTGATCACAGATTGCCATCACAAATATACTAATAATGAAAAAGTTTGAAATATTGAGAGAATGACCAAAATGTGACAGGGACATGAAGTGAGCGAATGTGCTGACAAATCTGCTTGAGGCAAGGTTGCCACAACCTTCAATTTGCAAAACATTAAAAACAAAAAAACCCACACTATATCTGTGAAGCACAATAATGCAAAGTCCAGTAAAATGAGGCATGCCTCTGATGCTGTGCAAACAATTATCAGGGAATTTTCAAGTCATTTTTGCACTGTGCTTAGAATTTTTGTACATTTAGTCTCTTCCTCGTCCTTACAGAAAAGATGAAATAGAGGCCAAAGAAGGGGCAGCCTCTGGCCCAAGAGATCAGGAATTAACAGAGAATTAACAAGGGATTAGCCAATGGGAATTCCTCCCCCAAAGCAAGTGAATCTAGTCTTCTGCACGTAATCTTGGCAATGTAGGATTTTAATGATATACACGCGTTAGGCATAGCTATGAGGAGAAAATGGTCCCAGCAGTTCTGAATGGCCCAGCTGAAACACAGAAAATGAAAAGAAATCTGTCAGTCCTGCCTAAGGGAGACACCATTAGGGGAGCTCCAGTCTCAGATAACAGTAAAGATCTGCTGAGGAACAGAACAGAGATAATCTTTCAAGAAGCTTTGAGGTCACTCTCCTCCCATAACTGCTCTAAGCCACCTGCTTCTATTTGCCCTCAAACCACGCTGAAGCCATCTTGCAAATACCAACTTGCCATACGATGTTTTTGAACTGAAAAGGTACTATTCTCAAGGGCAGAAATGTCTGGGCGTAGTAAGAGGCTTTGCTCACACCCTGAGTTCATACAGGTGCATTCAACAAGCACTGACTGAGTCACGCCTCTATGCTCAGTACTGAGGAATCAAAAATGTTAAAGATACCCTTGCCCTTCACGAGCTCAGGATCTAATTGGCTTTCTGGTGCGAATTAGTTTTCTGTGAATTTAAAGGGCATGAGTCAATTATGTATACAGAGGCCTAAAATTTCCTGGATGAGCAAATCATAGCGATCCAGTTCGAATAACTGAGAAATCTCTGAGAAGTTCCAAGGTGAGAGCAAATCTAGCGTCCCAGTCTAAATAAGTATACTAGCATTCCGCCAAAGCCACACCAACACTGGTTCATTTTCTCAACATTTAACCACGAATTTCCTTTCCTAAGACATAGTTAGGGGCCTTCAGAGTTTAGCACTGGACAGAGAATCTACTGCTGGGAAGGGACAGTTAGACAAACACCCCTCAGTTTTTCCTCTTGAATTTCTCTCCGTTTTCTAATTCCCACCTCTGATTCTTACTCCCCTCCAGGTGGCCTCTGCTGCCTCTCTTGTTAGTGTCTTGAAAAAAACATGAACCAATTGGTTTTGTTCATGAGTTTCTGCTGAAATTGGCTAAAACTTTCGGAAGTTTCTCTACTAAATATTCAAGAACAAAAGGGAAATAAGGAGAATATTATATGTACAGGCAAGCTAATGAGGAAAAGGTTTCTGACCCTGTCAGAAAGCTAGTGAGCGTATGGGGCTATCTTATTCTGTATGGGATCCCCTGAAAAGGGGCTGGCGACTTCTAGATCTCCAGGACTAAAGTAACTGTACCAGCAAGGCAGGCTGATGTCCCCTTCCTACACCAGCTGGCCCCCACATGGCAAGCTTCAGAATGTTGCCTTCACCCAGAGTTTTTAACAAAAGACACAAGTTCTATTTCAATTTCTGGCTAGAAGTCTGACCAGTCATTGATACCAAGAAGAACCCCACGCTCAAGGTGAACCTTCCTTGGGGGCGCCTGAGTAGCTCCGTTGGTTGAACATTCAATTCTTGGTCTCGGCTCAGGTCATGATCCCACGGTCATGGGATGGAGCCCCCAAGTTGGGCTCCGTGCTGAGCATGGAGTCTGCTTGAGATTCTCTTTTCTTCTCTCTCTGCCCCTCCCAACCCTCTCTTGTGCTCTCTTTCTCAAATTAAAAAAAAAAAAAAAAAAAAAGGAAAGGAAAAAGATGAACCTTCATCAGCACAAAGCCAACTGAAGCCCAACATCTTACCACAACATTATATCCACACAGCACTGATCGAGGCAGAGTTACATGTGTGGAGCTCGCCTCTCACTCGTTCCTTCTGAGTCCCATACCCCTTCCCACAAACGCATAGTAGGGAAGGAAAAGGCAACCCGAGGCCAGAAAAGGTACCTACGGAGCGGTGAAATCTCCTGAGTTTCTTGGGCATCCTTGTGATAAAAAGAATCTTCATGATCAAGAACTACGTTCTTCCATTCTTCTGTTGCTTTTGCTAAACACGAACGCTGGCAATGTCATGAGTTGGATTTAATCCAAAAAAGGGGCAAGGAGTAAGGCCGACGCCCTACTTTCAACCTTGATAGCAATGAACTTTTTTCTGGATTCTCCTGTTATTCTCAGCCTCCGTGAATCTGTGTGCCAATCCAAATACATGCTGCCCTCGAACATTTTTAGACAGTCCTTCAGCTTGGAATTAAAGGCAACGATCTAAATTTGGTGGCTGCGGCGGCAATTCTGCTGAAGATTTTGTCTGAAATCTTTCGTTAGGAAAAAAAGGAAACTTCCAAAGCCCAAGCATTTCCCACCTAACTTCCCATATCACAGGCTACAGATGATAATCAAAGCAAACTGGTGACGGCATCTCAAAGTTTTGCACGTACTTGTCTTAATAGAGAATCTAAAGGTCACAGGAAAGGAAACAGCAAAAAGACTCGACATTGGCGATATAAGTTTGAGAAAACTAGAGAATTAGAAGTTACTGATGAATTGTCAGGCACATATTTACAAAGTATGAATATAAAGAAATAAAGATATGTTGGATACCGTGTTACTTATAAAATCCTGATATTGCACACTGAGAAAAAATTAATGACCATCCTTTAAACTTTCTAGGAAAAAAATATTCTATTTATTCATGTTCTTTTCCTAAAAAATAAGGTACACGATGCTTTCCTTGTTTTTCTGGAAATTTTTTTTTCTATATATTAGAGTAACACTGTAAAAATTTAGAAAAATACTGAATAAAGAAGGTCAAGATTACCCATAATCTTATGACTCAGAAAGATATTCCTTTTTTAAATTTTTTAATGCTTGTTTATTTTTAAGAGAGAGAGACAAAGAGAGAGAGAGAGAGAGAGAGCACATACAAGTGGGTGATGGGCAGAGAGAGAGGGAGGCACAGAATCTGAAGCAGGCTCCAGGCTCCGAGCTGTCAGCACAGAGCACAACGTGGGGCGCAAACCCATGAACCGTGAGATCATGACCTGAGCCAAAGCCAGACGCTTAACTGACTGAGTCCCCCAGGCACCCCTAGAACAATGTTCTTAACATCATAACATTATTTTTAATATTTTCATGTATTTCTTAACAGACTTTTTTTCTTCAGGAGGCACAAATCTCGTTGTATCGATTATGCAAAAGGTCGAACACTACAAAACAATCTGAAAGTTGGGTTTTAAACAAAGAACCAGCTCTAACGTCCTGAGAGGAGAGAGGAGGAAAACAAAGAGGTAACTACCATTTCATGTTACAAAGTCAGCCAAGGATGTGACCTTGCCTGAGAAGCTGGTAGAGTTGCTAACTGAATGGCAGAAAAACAATTGCTAACCCACCACGGCAAGTTCCATTTGACCCACGTTACCCTTTTTGGTTTGATTCATCCATGGACCCCTGCACTTTTTAAGAACTCCACTCATTCTCAAAAACAACATTTCTTCTTTCTGTTCTTATCTGAAGTCACACAGCTTATCAGCATGCCTCTCAACACACGCAGGAACTTAGAGACTCTGTTGTCAAAATAAATATACATAGGTGTCGGTGTATACATATGCGGGCATATGTATGTTTAAGCAGATGATGTTACATGTCTGTGTAACATACAGACATATATGCCTCAGGCATACAGTATGCCTGCATATGCGTATTCCTATGTAATACATATGTGTACGTGCGTATGGATCTGCATAGATCTATATCTCCGGTACCGGAGCATTTTTTTCCGAGTTTGGCTCTCAGGCCTTGCTCATCCCACTGCTGGCAGGGGCCTGAAGCATTTTTCCTGAGACTGTAGATTCAATTGTTACTTACGTTTTATTATGATTTACATGACTATCATTTTATTCAGGAGAAAAGGTTATCAATTCTGCTGATGTCCTTTTAATTCCCAGGGCGTGTAAGAGGGAAATGCATTGTCAGAGGCCCAAGGCGAAGAACATGCAGATAACCGGGAAGCCTGGAGGCTAACCGTGTTGGGTATACATAAACAACACTGACACACTATGTGCATAACTAAGGAGAAACAGCCAGCTGATGCGGACTTCAAGGAGAAGGGGGCTCTATCTGTACAGGACAAGGAAAAAGTGAAACGGAGTCTCTTCGAAAGCCTGTGTGATACCAAACATAAGTAACAAAGTCTTCTGCGTGGGGAACCCAGTGCCTGAAGAATGAGGAAAGATACAAATCAGGGACACTGAACTTGCTGTTTCTTTTGCTGAACTTCGTCACGGGAAATATTTCCTTTCTTCCATTTTGGAGGCTTGTAACGCAATTCTTTATGTTTTCATGAACTTCTAGCTGGCCCCTAGAAACTGTTTCCTCAAAATGTTTCAAACTTTTCAATGCTGGTGTTTTAAAATTTTTTCAAGACCGAAAATAAAAAAAAAAGAAAGAAAAAGAAAAAACCCACACTAGGAACTCCAAGTCCTGCCAATTTTTCCTTCCTGCCAAGTCCTATTAGTATAAATGAACGGTTTATTTTAAGAAATGCCTGATAAATTACTCTACACAATCAGTAATGAGGGTACTGTCAGCAAAGGAGAATCATTTCCAAAATTTACTTGGCATTAAGGAGCTAGCGCCTTCTAAGCTCAAACTGGGTTATGTGGCCCCAGCCTCTGTGGATTCCATAAATCTCTCTCTTCTCAGAGGACGGAGGGATCAGCCGGGACGCGTAACTGCCGAGATTTCTGTGTGTCAGCTTACGGTTTTTAAGAAACTGCAACAAACCATGGTCCTTTTCAAACCTTCCTTGTCAACAGTTTCTACCACTGCACACAGAGTTCCATTTCTTCTGGGGCTTTGCCCCGGAGGAAAATATTAAAGACCTCAGGTTGTTATAGTCAAAATCAAAAAACAAACAAACAAACAAACAAACAAAAAAACCCAGGCCAGGATAAAACAGAGAACCGCGGGGCGCAGAAGGGAACAGGTCAAAGAGCCTGACATTTCTCTGGCGACATAAACATTCCCTCGGGGCCTGATCCACATCCAGTGTGACTTTGGAGAAACAACTGGAGCGCTAGAGAGGCTGCGAGTCACAACCCAAACAGAAAAGCAAAGGAAGGCAACAAAGGACCCGCTGCCTCTGGAGAGAGGAAGAAAGGAAAATGCATAATTAAAGAAGCGTGGATTCCGAAAGCCACGGCAGAGTTCAGCAGTGGGCGATTGCCGGACGGGCTCACCCTGGGGCCGACGGGGCAGCGGGCTCCTACTTACGTGTCCACCCTGTGAAATCCCTTGTATTTTTATTAAGGAAATTCTGGAACCGAGCTCTCAGACATAAAAGACGCGAGGTGCCATCCTCTACCCCGAAACGCGAACGGAAAGCTACCTTACCTTAAATAAAGCTTTACTTTTTTTCTAAAGGGAGAAATGGGCGGATATTCCATGTGATTGACGGTGGCGGCAAACCCCTGCGAAGCTGTCAGGGGACGAAGAGTTTGGAACGGTGAAGTCTGTGATTTGTAAAGCTTTTTGTGTGCTCTTTAGAGCAATCGCATTATAAAAGCTAATGTGCAAATAAAATAAACAAATACCTCTGGTTCTTTGCCCACCCATGAGCGTAGACTGGTTCCCCTCATTTTTCCAGGCCCACTTATAAATCCCCAGTGATGGGCTTCTGCAACTTTTGCCGTAAGACTATTTTCCAGCCACCGTCTAAAAGACTTCCACTTACTCTTAGTTAGCCGTGTCTGTATAATGTTTGTGGTGACCCCGCGCTGAAATCTTGTTAGGCCTCCAAGGAGGAGACCAAAGTGTTTCGCACAATTTATACTACTCATATTTTGTATTTAATATGTTTAAACACGAGGATCGGAGTTCAGCGTTTAATGCAGTGCAGTCTGTACACAAGCTGACTAAATTACAGATGAACAGAAGACATGCTGCATACTTCCTCCGATCTTATAGCAAGAGGAGAGATACCAGCTCTTCTTAGGAAATATTTATAAGTTCCAAGCATTCTTAGCATCATTAACAAGCAAACTCCACGGCGCTCATTAGCAATGCCTGAGGCGAACTGATTCCCATTTTGCAGATGGGGACGCTGAGACCTGGAAAGAGATTGGGTGAATTTCTCAAGGTTGAAAACAAAGAGAGACAGAGCAAGGCAAGACCCAGTGAGAGCTCAGACCCCTGGGCCATCCTAGCCTGGTCTTTTTCTCCAAGGTCACTGCTCAGAATGCAATCTACCTACCTCCTCTTTACAAGGCTGGGGGAGAGTGGGAGTGTCAGTCAAGGCCCATGCTAATATCTCCTTGAGTGGCTAGAAGGAGGTCAAAAAGCCGGGACAAACAGCCTCTAATCTTCGCTTGACTTGTACTTGGTAAAAGCCATTCAGGAAATAACAACGGAGTGGGAAAATCTCCTCAGCCTCCTCTTACTTACCAAGAAGATACATGGCTCTAGAAAATATTTTATTTGAAGGCTCTCAGGTCCGATCCCAGGTTACTGCTAACATCATGTTTCATTAACTGGAAGTGTCAGGCTAAGAAAAGTATAAGCTTCATATCAAGTACAACCAGCTTCCTAAGCCCCCAAGCCTGTGATGCACTCTGATTGTTTTCAGATCACCTACAGGGTGCAGAGCACAATGAAAAGAATCCTTCCTTCGTCACCTCACCTCACCGTTGGGTGACCGAGCCTTCTAGATCATTAAATTAGGAAGTGAGCCAATGGCAATAATTATAGGACAAATGGGTGCTTCTGAAACGAATCTACTCAGCCAGAAAAAGAAAATGTGAAGATGGATGTACATTTCACACGGGGTAAATGTCATAGTTAAATTTCGGAATGTAATGTTAACTCCATTGTCCCCTCCCTGATGCCAGCTTTGGAAGTGGCTACTGCACTGCTGCATTAGGTGCCCAGGGATGCCCCGCCGATGCTGGTGATTCTTGGTTGTTATACGCTCATGCCTGCCAGCAGGGCTGGAAGCACACGTATGCTGGAGCAGGCCACTGTGATGTGTGCGTCTCACACTACAACCTCTGGCCTTACCTGATTAAGCCAATAGCGCCCTGACTCAAGCACAGCCAACCCCTGGATATCCATCTCTGTGACGTCGTGATCGACAGGCTGGCCCGGAAAGAGAAGCTGTGCCCAGGTCCGCTTCGTGGAAGTGAGAACTGGGATGCTAAGTCACTGGGCTAGTTCTCAGGAGCCAGGACGCCCCACGAGTAGAGGTAGGCAGAGCTGGGGTGGCCACTGCGGGCCAGCTGCATGCTGGATTTATGAGAAGGCGGTGACCTGTGGGTGCTGAGGGGAAGCCAGGTGGGAAATCAGGAGAGGGAGGCGGGGGCGTCCTGCCTCGGAGAGACAGAGATTACGAGGACAGTGTGCTTTAGCTTCTGCCCTTCTGAGGCTGGTCATTCAGCTTCTCCCTTGCACAAACTTTCAATAAATCCTCCTTCACGTGAGGCAACTTAAGTGCGTGTCTGTTTCTTGTAACCAAAAGAGCCTTGAGAAGAACAAAGGCCCCCAAGGAAATGATTAAAGACCTTCTGGTGTAGTCCAGCCGTCGCAATGTGCAGCCCCAGGCACACACAGCTCTTCCCCAAACCCACACCAATGCCAGGACTCCTGGAAGAGAGCGCCCCCTAGTGCAGCTCCTGGTCGATTAGAACACTTCAAGTAACTTGGTCATTCTTTGCCCCAAACTGACAGGAGGTATCATTGTAATTCTATACTATGTACACTTAGATTAAAACATGACCCCAAAAAGTGAGTGGATAAAAAAAGCGTAAATAGGAATACGGCTATTCAGTTTGGGCATGGTGTCTTTTTGCTCTAACACTTAATTAACAGGACGGTGTTACCATGTACCGTGAGGAGTTCACCCTGATGTTCATGGAAAAGGTGAGTGCCCATCTGATGCATACTTCCATAAGGTACCTTTGTGTGCAAGCTAAGGAGAAAAAAGTAAGTAAAAATCATCCCTGGAGACTAATATCTGGGTCCAGGCACAAGAATACGAGTGTCATCAGTGTTTGGTGAACAGGAATCTGAATCCGAATCTCCAGATTAAGTATCGAATTTTGATTGTCTACAGAAGGGAAGCAAATTCTCTCTCCTCCTTGCCTCTAGTAGTGGGATTATTTTTTCATTCAAAATTTCATTTCTTGACAAAGGATTTTTCATAGACGGGGTCCCCATTACACTATCACAGAGCTTATAAGAATTTTAGGGCTTTCTCTCTGGTTCACTCCTCCACTACAAAATATCTTTTCATTAATTTTTCAAAGTGCTCCCTGAGGAGAAAAATCTATGTTTGCCTTGGTGGTTATTACATGAGGCATTGTTCCATGGATGGCAAATTGATTCTATACTGCAAGCCAACTCCAAATGACTGAGCCTGGTGCCTTGAGGGGCTAAGCCAAGTGGCCCCTATGCCCCTATGGGTGATAAAGAGCCCAGGATTGATTAGCAATGTCTGCCACAGGAACGAGAGGGGAGAGAGTCAGGATGCTAAGGACCAGACAACTTCAGTTTCTACCTTCATTGTATAAGCAAGTGTTTGCCTTAGCACATTGCATTTTGAGCCTAGCACAAAATTATTCAGCTTCAAATGTCCCTTTTAGATAGAGGTGTTGACACTGAAGACTAAAATAATATATAGAAAATAACACTGATATAAAATGTATTGCCTCTAGGTTTTGAAAAAGTAATGATAACTAATTAATAACTGAAACTTCCAGAAGAATATGAAAACTCTAATCCGGGAAGTAGAATTTTTCTCATGATGTGAAAGAACCATATACCACCCAAAAGGAGAACTTTTGGGGAAAAAAAAAAAAAGGTAATGATGTCATAAACTGGGACTCAGATCCTTAAAAAAAAAAAAAACCTCAAAAAATCCTTTAAATCTAAATAAGGCTGGGTACTCCATTCAGAACATGGCTTTTTCCCCCCTCCTCATTTTGCTAGTTGAGAAGCTGAGGCAGAGGAAAAAGGAAAAACTGATTCAGAGGCTCCAGTGTAAATCAAGAGCAGGTTCTGGGCATAGAAAGTAAAAGAGTTGCTTTAGAGGTGACTCACTGTAGCCCTCAGACACCAAGATTCTCCAGCTAGCTTCCCCCATGACCAGAAGGGGGTGACCTCTGGGCACCTCCCTACACACTACAATATGGGCCAGCAGGAGATCGGCAAAGCTTCATGATAGGCAGGGCTCAGGTGAGCGATCAGATTAGCTGACATTGAAGGGTGATGTACCCCACCTGGATGGAGTCTTTAGAAACTTTGGACACAGGAAAAGAAATGCTCTAACAATTCTAGAAACCGAACCACTTCCGAAAGCCTCATCTGTGTTCAAAATACATATCGAGTGTGTATACCATATGCAGATTTGAGTTTATGTTGCTGCTTCTGTAAAGGAATCTGGAAGATTGCATCTATTTTGACTTGTTTATACTTCCATGAAAGAGATACAGGCAGAAATAATCCACTCACTTTATACTTAAGCCAGAGACAGTTTAATATCCTAGGTTTGCCCTCCAAAAGGCATAAAGTGCATCCGTCTAAAATCAGACTAGATTCTTTTCCCGGAGAAGAGAAGGAAAAGAAGGCGCGATGACTTTAGAGCCAGGCTTACTTCAGTTGGAACACTGGTCTACCTCTCACCAGCTGTGTGACCTTAAACATACCCTTAATTGATCTGAACTCTCGTGTTCCAAAGCAGAAAAAAATAGTATCTGCTTTGGAAGACAAAAGATTATGTTTAGAGTAGTGTGTGTTAGGCACCTAATCCAGTGTCTGACAGAGAGGTAGCACTCAACGCATAACAACCATTAGTTTAGAGGCATGCCTCTCGGTCTTGTTCATTGAGAATGCTTGGGGATGCTTACTTTTCCAGAAGAGAACATGGGACTCCTCACACCAAAGATGTGGTATAAAGTACTGGCCGAGTCCAGAAATAAAATACATCTAGTTGAAAGTCAGGCCATGTAATTGCACCAAAGACACCCCACTCATTCTGAGGGGAGCCCGCTAGCACATGCAGGTCTTTAAGTTCACCTTCTTCTAGCACAAGCTACATCAATGGTTGAAGAGGGAAAGTAGGTTTACCTTTCAAGACCTTCCAAAATACTCAGGCAGCTCTTATGGCTCACCAATAAAAGTTTGTTTTTGTTATTTGGTTTGTTTCTCTGCTTATTTATTTAATTTTTGGTATCTCTTCTGTGCAGAAACAAACCCCAGTGATACCGCAGTTGAAACTTCACAGTATAGTAAATAACTATTAAATAATACTGCGAATATACGTTTTTCCAATAAAAAGCATTTGGCCCGCTTAAAGGTTTTGTTGTGGTTGATTGACAGTTTTTTTTTTTTAATTTTTTTTTTAAAATTTATTTCTAGGAGAGAGAGAGAGACAGTGTGAGCAGGGGAGGGTCAGATAGAGAGGGAGTCACAGACTGAAACAGGCTCCAGGCTCTGAGCTGGCAGTCAGCACAGAGCCAGACGCGGGGCTCGAACCCACGAACGCGAGATCATGACCTAAGCGAAAGTCGGACGCTTAACCGACTAAGCCACCCAGGTGCCCCAATTGATTGACAGTTTTTAAAAAATGTGAATCGTTTTCACAATTTCCCCCTCTTTTCCCCCTGAATGTTATTAATGGAAGAGCATTAATGATTGGTCATAAAAACTTATCATATCTTGATGTTCAGGACAAATTCGTGGGTCTTGCCAAAATGCCTGTTACATTTCACAACTGGAGTGTTTGGGATAGATTGAAAATATGTAACCTGTGGAAAAGGCCAAGAAAAAATCAAAACCCAGGAGTCCTTCCAAGTCTTTATAATAATCTGTACACAAATATCAGCACCAGAAAACACTTTATTGAGAAATATAATTACATTGAGGTGAGATATAGTGCCTTTGGTCTACAGGCACTCTTTCGGCAACAATAACTCTGGCCTTTCACTAGATGGGTTAAATCTACTTCATGGTATTGTTTTACAACCGTTGATAAAAAGCAGAGGACTGATTTCTCAAACTGTGACACAATCACAAGCTTTCCACAATTTTGGTAAGGCTTAAATTAGGGGGGAAAGAAGCACAGCAAAAGAAAGATGTTGGTTCCCAGATGAATTGGGCAGTACTGTGGAAGCCTAACCCCTGACGTAGCACACTTGCCCTCCCTAAAAGTTGTTCAACACATTTCTGTACAAAACAGATTTATAGCATCCATTTTCACTCTGATTTCCTGTTTCTCTGTCCATCCACTGAGCAAGTATTTGGAAGCCTAAAATGGCTATATGGAGTGTTTTAAGAGTTGACCTAGGAAGTGAGCACCCCTCTGGGAGCAATTTGATTGGTTAATACTAGTTTTGAGCCCAGTGTGTGAATCTTTATGACTGCACAGCTTCAGGAATGAATTACTTGACCTCAACTTTCTCCATAGGGGTGCACACCTTAATTTTCCATGCTAATTTTCAAATAGAATTCCGAAAACACTTTACTTATCTAGAGGTCAACCATTCGACAAACCCCACTACTTGGAACGCAGACAAAAAGCAAGCAAAAAAGTATCTGTGCAACCAAAAGTGATGTCATAAAAACCCATAGATTTTCCCCAACAGAGAGCTGCTAATCATTTAGAGCAAAGTTACCTTGATTTCATTAACAATTCTGATCACTACACTAATGTTGTTTTTGAGCCTACAACAGATGAGAAGAAACAAATGGTGAGGGAGAAAGAGGAACAGACAGAGGCAATAAACCTAGAACAATATGACATTAAAAAAAAGATACAACTCGGGGCGCCTGGGTGGCTTAGTCGGTTAAGCGTTCGACTTTCGCTCAGGTCATGATCTCACGGTTCGTGGGTTCGAGCCCCGCGTCGGGCTCTGTGCTGACTGCCGGCTCAGAGCCTGAAGCCTGTTTCAATCTGTGACTCCCTCTCTCTCTGACCCTTCCCTGCTCACACTGTCTCTCTCTCTCTCTCCTAGAAATAAATAAAAACATTAAAAAAAAAAAAAAAGATACAACTCTTGGGGCGCCTGGGTGGCTCAGTTGGTTAAGTGTCCAACTTCAGCTCACGTCATGATGTCGCAGCTTGTGAGTTTGAGCCTCCCCCACGTCGGGCTCTTTGCTGACAGCTCGGTGCCTGGAGCCTGTTTCGGATTCTGTGTCTCCCTCTCTCTCTGCCCTTCCCCCGCTCGTGCTCTCTCTCTCTCTGTCTCAAAAATAAACATAAAAAAAGATACTAATTCAAAAATTATAGGAAAAGGACAAACAGCCTCATATGACTCAGGAGTCCATAAGGATATCACTTACTATATAAAAGAAACAATCATGAACAGTTATAATGATTATGAAAACATGTTTCATTTTCTTCAATTCATACAAATTAAGAAAGCCAGATAGGTATTTAAATCATTTTATAAAATGCCATCAAATAAGGAAAACATTTCTCAAGGATTAGCACTTAGAAGGATAACTGTGGAGATACAGGGGTGGCTCAGACAGTTAAGCATCCAACTTCAGTTCAGGTCATGATCTCACGGTTCATGGGTTAGAACCCCGCATGGGGCTTTGTGCAGACAGCTCAGAGCCTAGAGCCTGCTTTGGAGTCTGTCTCCGTCCCTGTCTCTCTCTCTCTCTGCCCCTCCCCTGCTCACACTCTCTCTCTGTCTCTCAAAAATGAATAAACATTAAAAAATAAACAAATAAACTACATTTAAAGAAGAAAAGAAGAAAGAGAAGTTCTGGTGACATCCCTACCATTTACCTACCAATCAGTTGATCAATCTATATACCATAATCACCTTTATGGAACAGCTCACTCCCTCAGAAGAAAATATTTTTAAATGCCAAAAACTAAATTGCAGTAGATTAAATTACTCAATCTGAGAAAGGGTATATACTCAGCACGTAGGATGGTACAGTAATCTAAAGAAATACTTTTGAGGGGTGCCTGGGTGGCTCAATCAGTTGAATATCTGACTCTTGATTTCACTCAGGTCTTGTTCTCGGGGTTGTGGGATCGAGCCCTGCATGGGAGCTCTTTGCAGAGCCTGCTTAAGATTCCCTCTCTCTGTCCCTCTCCACCACTCTCGCTCTTTCTCTCTCTCAAATTAAAAAACAATGCTTTTGAGCTCAAACATGGATTTTGGCTTTTTTTTTTCTTTAAACCAGAAGCATAGTTCTGCTCCAAAGTATAAAAGGCTGTTTTGTCCACAAAACCACAGGAACTTGAAACAATCTGCAAGACTTGAAGACAGGCTGATACTGAGCAGGTGGTAGCAGGAATATAGGAACCAAAGCCAGAAAGTGAGCCTTCAAGGAAAATAAGTTGCCCTCCTTTCCTGCCTCTCCGTGCTCAGGTGTGGAAAGCAAAGGAGAAAGAAGTGCAAGAGACTACATGATGGAGAAGCAGGCTGGGAGCTGGCTGATCAGGGACGTGAAAGAGGCTCTCTAACTAATCCCATGGGCACAACAGGCATAGATGGAGACAGGCCCACGCCCACTATGGCCACCCTAGTTTTAAGAGGCAAGGTGAACACCACAATGCTAATTAACTGCCCTGCAGCCATTCTTGAGGTAGAGGATGGTGGGAAAATTAGGAACGGGTATTCCTTAAAATACGCGAAAGAAACATTCTCCCCAGTTGCTATGGTCATTCACCCATTCATCCACTTCAGTTGTAACTACTGCAACATGTTACAGTTTGTAGAATGGCCTCGCTTCCCTACTGGATTACGTGTTTTTAAGAGCAGGCTAATCCCCCTAACTTGAGATGGTTCACTTGAGGTGCAAAGTCCCTTTTGCCATAGAAGGTAACAGTCACGCTTTTCCAGGGACTCTTGTCTGGCCTATCAAATCAAATAAAAATTCAAGATTACAAAACAGGAAATGTGAATTTTGATTCCAGCTCAGTCACTCACTTGAAAAGCCACTTGAAAAGCCTACTCGACCCTTACACACAACATTCCTGCTAAGTGCCCACCCACTGTCTATGTCTACCGATCTCTTGTGATGTCACCATCTTGCCGGAAGATCAACGCCCTCCTCATCCCTGTCTTCTCCACGTGTAAGAAAGTCTGTCCCCGCCCCTCGCCCCATAATGTCTGTTGGTCCTAGCTCAGTCCTACAAAGTTCTCTCTCTCTCTAAGTTATTCACCATCCCCAAGACTTTTCACGAGCATGCCCAGTGCAGGACATGATGTCAAGATCCTTCACTCTGCCCGTGGTTCTCTCCTTAAAGAACAATTCCTCAGACACATTTCCTCCGTCAAGATATACCATGCAGTGGTCTAACAGTGCAGGGTGCTGATGTTTGTTTGGATGCCTAAAGGGTTTACATTAGAAAAGGAATGGCAATAGCATCACTCTCCACAGTAGCCAAAACCTGGAAAGAGCCTAAGTGTCCATCAACGGACGGATGGATCAAGAAGATGTGGTTCATCTATACCATGGAATCCTACATGGCAATGAAAAAGAATGAAATCTGGCCACGTGGAGCAACATGGATGGACCTTGAGGGTGTTATGCTGAGTGAAATAAGTCAGGCAGAGAAGGACAGATGCCATATGTTCGCACGTATAGGAGGATTAGGAGGAACTTAACGGAGGACCGTGGGGGAGAAGAAGGGGGGAAATGGTGGGGGAGAAGGAGGGAGGCAAACCATGAGAGACTCTTGAATGCTGAGAACAAACTGAGGGCTGATGGATGTGGGGGGGAGGGGGGATGGGCATGGAGGAGGGCACTTGTGGGGATGAGCACTGGGTGTTACATGGAAACCAAACTGACAATAAACTATTTGTAAAAAAAAAAAAAAAAAAAGGAATGGCAAAACCACGCTAGATCTATTATGACTGTATTATCAGCAGCAGCACCAGCCATAACAGGAAGGCGTCTGGATTGCAATGTAGTAAATACATTATTTGAAAGTAAGTGAAGCGACTCTAGGGCCCAGTGTCTTAGGCAGCCAGCATGGCATTCATAGCCAATTTCAATTCTTTTGAAAAACACCACTTGTGGTTAATCATGTTGAACATACATCTTTCCTAGACACAGTGACGGAAAGATGGATGGGTGGGCCTGCAAGGTCTTTAAAATATATCGGTTGGTGTCATCTAGCTGTCTCAATAAACTGAACAGATTCCTGAGTGTCTTTCCCTCCTGGTCAAACGGTAACTCCCACAAAGTAGCCTACGGAAGTTGCAATATCTTGATGCCTTTCATAGAGATCAAAAGTCTATGGGGCCACCAAGGACCCTGGGTAACTCCTGAAGGGTTGTCTGGGCAGGCGAACAGCTAGGATTCCTGAAGACCGACTGCCATGAACTTGTCAGGAGCAGCGATGGCCTCTTCCACTGACGCTGTGCAACGTTCTCAGAAATAAGCTGGTAAGTAGCTTGAGACCACTGCCTCTGGACTCTCACCCGCTGAACAGAGAGCAAAAAGTCCAAACTTAAGCTGGAAAACACTCCCTGGGTAATATTCTGCTTGGCTCACTCCCCCTTGACGCTCCTTCCTTCTTTCCGCAGAGCCAGGGAGCCTGGGATCCTCCCACAGGGAACTGGATTAGGGAGACACGGGGCTGGTCCAGTGCTCACTGCATGCCTCGGACGCAGTCATGGGCTCTACCTTGACCCCAAACCAACTCCTGCCTTTCGGTCAAGTTTTGAGAAGTAGGCTTCTGCCTTATTTCCCGGGACTCAGCTCTGCCCTTAAACCATCTCGGCAGCCTCGTCCTTGCAGGATATGGAAAAATTAATGATGCCATCTCGGTCTTGCCTTTTTCTTTCTTGTGCCAGGAGGTAAGTGCCACTCCTAAACACCAACCCTGTGGCCGAGGCCTTGCTAAGCAGAAGGATATGCCTGAGGTCTACTGCATACTATTTGTTATGATTCTGTGATGTTCCTTAAGCCTACAATCTCAGTGCATTTTTTCCACTGCCTGTCAGGGCACCTTGCCGTCTCTTGGTAAATATGAAACCATGTCTCCCAGTTAGCATGCCTCACCTGATGGGGTGACATTCTCTCTATTGCCAGTAGGCAGGCTGTCCCCACCATCCCTCTGAGCCACACCAGCATGTCTACCGAGTTCTGAGTCCTCGCATAACTGGGCTGCTCCTTCCTGTGCGGTGAACAACTCTGCCATTGCTTGGATCATGAGACCCAGGGGATCCCATGAGTGATCCTTTAGATTAATGACATTTTTGAGAATACCCCCATTAAGATAGTTTTTGGAGAGCTAAGTTTTAGGAATACCATCCAGTTTTCTTTTATAACATATGGTACATGTTTTATAACATGCATTTTGTATGTAGATGTATAGATATAGGGTTTTTTTTTCCCCCAAGTAAAGGAATTAATATTAGAAAATTCTATGATGGGGACACCTGGGTGGCTCAGTCGGTTAAGCATCCCATTCTTGATTTCAGCTCAGGTCGTGATCTCACAGTCATGAGATTAAGCCCCACGTTAGGTGCTGCCCTGGGCATGGAGCCTGCTTAAGATTCTCTCTCTCCCTTTCCCTTTCCCTCTGTCCCACCCTCCATGCACATGCATGCATCGCTCTCTCTCTCAAAAAAAAAAAAAAAGAAGAAAGAAAAGAAAAAGAAAATTCTGTGAAGAGACCATCTATGTTATAAAAAGAAAAAAATTTAGGAAGTTGATTCCTACTGGTCTATTTGGTTTTAGTCTTGTGGTTTAGGGAAACTTTTACCTTTTTTTTTGCAAAATAGAGACTAAAGGTCTTAAGTCACTGGAACGTTTTCAGAAGCATTTCAATTAAGTAAATAGGCCAGACAATATATGTCTAAACATTTCTTACATTAGATGTAGAAACATTGCTATTGTATAATCATCATCTTTAGAACAAAGTCTCCTTATGAATAGACTCTAAGTTTTATGCCAACACTAGTATACCTATGATCCATGACCTCCATCTAACATTATAAAATTTCCCACAGCACATGTATAGTAATAGCAAAAACTGACATTTATATAATACTTACAATATTTGGCAAGACATTTTAAAATATGTCACACAAACACATATACACATCCAATTGCATGTAAGACCAGAAAATAGGATTGGGCTGCTTATATTAAGACTATATCTATCTGGTAAAGTCTAAAACTGGTTGATTTTCAAGTTATCCAGAAGTTCTCTATACTTGCCTTAACAGAGTATTATAAGGAAACATTATTTCTAAGATATAATTATCACTAGCATACTGAGAATTAAAGTTTCTGTTAGAAAGTAAAAATGGTATTGGAATTTGCAGGAATTTGGATTCGGGGGAAAAAGAAACAAGCATCATACCCATATATAAAATATAAAGCGAGATTTTCCTGTAACACCATAATTGACACCAGGATTTGTGTAGAGATGACATGTATTGCTTTTTTTAATAATTTTCTGGGGTTTCAACCATTTCACATGGGAATGCAAGAATAAAATGTTACATTATAACAGAATTCTGTGGTGTTTAAACAGAAGAGAGCTGAAATAAACATTTTCCTTTTCCCACCTCACATGAAAGGTTAAATGTTGACATTTCTTTTTGTATGGTGAAAAATTTAATAAGGGTAAAGAAGAGCAGTCCAAAGAAAATAATAAACATGCATGAATACTCAGAGAGTGATGTGATATTCAAGGAAAGCACAGGGAGCTGCCATGTTGCGTGAGGATTTCCTGCATCTCAGAGGAGGTGTGCTGGTTGACTAGAGTGGAAGATTTAGGCTATTTCAGAAACCACTTATGGGGTGCCCGGGGGGCTCAGTTGGTTAAGAGTCTGACTTTGGCTCAGGTCATGATCTCACAGTTCGTGGGTTCAAGCCCCGCTTTGGGCTCTGTGCTGACAGCTCAGAGGCTGGAGCCTGTTTCTGAGTCTGTGGCTCCCTCTTTCTCTGACCCTCCCCTGCTTGCGCTGTCTCTCTCTCTCAGAAAGAAATAAAACATTAAAAAAAGAAACCGTTTAAATATGAGTATCCCCGCTATTGTTTTCAGTCATAAATTCCGTTCTCCCCCACACTGGCTTGCCTCCCTTTGGTCTTCTTAGTCATGACTTCCTATGTCCTTTTAATGTTTGTTTTTTGTTTTTTCTTTCTTTCTTTCTTTCTTTCTTTCTTTCTTTCTTTCTTTCTTTCTTTCTTTCTTTCTTTCTTTCTTTCTTTCTTTCTTTTTTTTTAGAGAAAGAGAGAGAATGATTGAGGAAAGAGGCAAAGAGAGAGGCAAAGAAAGAGAATCCCAAGCAGGCTCTGTGCTGTCAGCATGAGATCATGACCTGAGCCAAAATCACAAACCGTGAGATTGTGACCTGAGCCAAAATCAAGAGGCGGACGCTTAACGGACGGAGCCACCTCGGCGCCCCAGCTTATGCCCTTTAAGTAGTGGCAAAAGAAGCAAATAAGAAAGATGGGTCCAATTTGCTTTTCTTATATTGGTTTGGAAACCTCTGATTCTCTGACTTTTCTTTTGGCTCCAAAACTCAAATAGATGATGTGAAGGCCTTCAAGGGAAGCACACAATTTTCATTTACTTCTCTTAAACAACATGGCCCTAACCGCATTTGTATTGGACTTTGGATCCCAAGTAGGGCATCTGGGGATGACTGAACGCAAGAGCCCACAAAGCTGCTTCTGGCAAATTTTGTTTCTGTGTTTTCTTTTTGTTGTGTTTTTGTTTGTTTGTTTGCTTGCTTTTAAGAGAAAACATCTATTTCCACAGAAAACATCTTGGCATTTCAACCCAAATGGAACCTCTGGTTTGAAGTTCCTATCATTTTAATTTGATTTAAGACCAAATGTGTTTAAGTGACAGCTCTTTTTTTTTCCCCCTTGTCTTACCGGAAATTTTCACAATTTAAGATGCAGAAAAATGAACCAGAAAGAAACGAATCTGTAATTCACAACAAATGAACTGTGGAATCTAAAATGCCAAGTATGGAAAAAGCATCGCTTTTGCTCCTCAAGGACTCTATTGCTACCCGCAGACCAGGGAACTGAGGAGCATCACTCTGAGGATAATCTGAGCTACCAGGCATGCAGAGGACCTTGAAAGTAGTAGTAATCGAGAGAGCTGAGCCTCCAGCCCCGCCCAGAGAGAAAGAAGTGCTCTCCTCAGAAAGAGCACATTGTTCCAACCGTGTCCTGATGTGCAAACCCGGGTGTGTCCCAGCTGCCCAGGTACTCGTGTCCAGGAAACCCTGGACTGGGGTCCCTTTGATCAGGAGTGTCAACAGGGAAGACGCCTTGGCCATTTGAATACGGGAAAATAGCCCCAAAGAAGCTTAAGTTTGAAAAAATATACAATCTTCAGGATGACGCTGTTTTGCTTCTAGAGTCTACTCCACCCTACTGTCTTGAATGATTCCAGAAGAATTATTTAAGCTTCATTTTTTTCAACCTTCCTGTGAGATCTGGTTTTTCCATCAGTACTAATATACCATTTATGTGTGTGTGTGTGTGTGTGTGTGTGTGTGTGTTTTAAAGAAAAGAAGAAAGCATTAAAAGATAGCCAAACAAGATGATATATATCATCTCTGCTAAGGTCCTGCTATGGAACCGAATTCCTGAGATTTGAAATGCGTTCCATGAATGTAAAAGACATAAGTCGTCAGTCCTGATGGTGAAAAAAGGAGAATGAGGTAACGGTCACACTGAGGGGTTGTTTGTCTCAAATGTCCTATGAATAGGAATGTGAAATTAATTTTTTCCAATCTACATTCTCTCTATTCAAGAAAAACATTCACTCCTCAGTGGTAAGCTGAGGTAAGGTATTTAAGAGAGAATGATTCGTGGGGCACCCGGATGGCTCAGTCGGTTAAGTGACCAACTTTGGCTCAGGTCATGATCTCACAGTTCATGGGTTTGAGCCCCTCTGTGCTGCTACAGCACAGAGCCCGCTTCAGATCCTCTGTCTCCTTCTCTCTCTCTGCCCCCCATATCTCTCATAAATAAAAAAAACATTAACTATTTTGAAAAAAAAAAAAGAGAATGATTAGAGTTTGTCACTTCCATGCTTCTAATTTGGGAACTTCCTACTGAAATGAAAAGTATATAGCACAGTGCAGATTTCCTCAATTTTCTGTAAAACTCAGGAATGCAGGAGGACACTTTTGGGGGAAACTTTCTTTTTTTTTTTTTTTTGGTCTTCCAATGGAGTCTCCTGAAATGATCTCCCCCTGCTGTGTGGAGGGAGTAGGGCAGTTGGGAGGCGGGGCTCTACCCGAGGCCTGCTATCTGAACAGCTGGTGGCTTGGGCACTTCCACATAAACACACAAGCCGAAGAGGAATTTTTTCTTTTTAATTGGCCCCATTCCCGCCTTCCTGGGACATACCACAATGCCACCAACAATGAAGGGCTCAGAAAGGAGGAATCATTTATGTTTATGCGAAAATGGATCCGAACTCCATGAGGCAAAGGAAGAAATAACAAAAATCTTCAAAGACCACAAAGAGAAGTTATAATCAAATCTGGATGCCGTTTTCGAGATCTGACAACTCTCCTCCGTACATCAGCTCTGACTGCTCGGAAAGCTGGAGCCAACCGTCCTCTCCCCCAGCCCTTTCTAGTCGGTTCCCCGGGACACTGCCTTGCTCCAGCCACGCCTTAGCATTCCCTGCTCCGGGCATGGGCAACAGCCTCAGCGAGGAGGACATTTACTCTCGGGAGCGCTTCATATACACTAAGCCATTGGTCTACAGTGTACAAAAGCGATGATCAAAAACGCCTTCAGGAGGCAGCATAACATAGCGGTAAAAGGGCATGGAGTTTTGAGTAACTCAGAAGTGAACGCGAATTCCGGGTCTGCAATTAACTGGGTGTGTGACTTTGGTCAAGTTATTTAATTTCTCTGAGGCTCAGTTTGCTCAGCTGTAAGATGGGGATACTAAGGACGCCCCGCACCAAATGCATAATCACACTGACGGCTAGTTTCATTGAGGGTTCCCTAAAGTAACTATTCTTTTTTTTTTATTTTATTTTATTTCTAGGAGAGAGAGAGAGACAGTGTGAGCAGGGGAGGGTCAGAGAGAGAGGGAGCCACAGACTGAAACAGGCTCCAGGCTCTGAGCCGGCAGTCAGCACAGAGCCCGACGCGGGGCTCGAACCCACAAACCGCGAGATCATGACCCAAGCGAAAGTCGGACGCTTAACTGACTAAGCCACCCAGGCGCCCCTAAAGTAACTATTCTTATTACGTCTTGCATCACAAGTGTACCTCCCCACGCAGTAGAACACAATGCATAAATTTTCTATGTTTGTTACCACCAAAAAATATTACTATAACTCAGCTTAAAGGAAAACATGTCTAGAGGCTGGGAAGGACCCTAAGTGTTGCTACCAGCTCATAATACCCTGCTGCAAATTAAATATGTCTCTATTTCTCAATTTCTGCTCCTAAGAAACATGAAGACGTATGCATTCGCTTTAAAGAAAGAAACTTTGTCGGCCTCAGGATTTTATAAGCAAGAAAAGTATTATCCTGAATCTTTTCCCAAATAACTCCACTGACTTCCTGTGTGAAGGCAGTCAAATCACCCTTACTGGTAAATACTGTTTCCCTAACAGACTTCAATTCAAGTTTCCCTTTTGTGCTTAAAGCCTGTTTCTTCTCATTTGCCACATTAGGCAATTAATTGGGTATTTATAGGCAGCTATCGTATACCCACTGTCATCGCTACTCAGTCGTACATCTTAAATTCTCCACATCTTGCTACTTAAATTCTACCCCTTAATCACCTCATCATCTTTGTCACATTTAAGAATTTTCCTTTCACTTAATCAACTCCATTTTCTAAGCCAGCGTACGAACAATTGTGCAGAATCCTCCTAACTCAGCTTTACTGCGGAGCGATGGAGAGAAAGTGTCTCTCCTTAAGTGATTTCTTTAGATCCCAGGATAGGTTTTGCTCCTAGAGCAAGAGCATCACCGTGTGAGCTATTCCTGATCTGCACTTGAGTGTTGCCCTCAATCCGTGCCCAGTGCCTTTCAGCTGCTGAATGTGGCTCTCGCTGGCAAGGACTGAGCCAGCGTGGAGGGAAGGCGCCCCACCTCCACACTCCCCACCCCGAAGCCCCCATGGCTGTGCTCCTGGCTGACCCTTTCCTGCCCAGGGTTTCTGGGTGTTCGACCCTCACAAAAGAAAAAAAAAAAATCTAATATTCCTCAGGACCCCTGGGTCCCTTGAGCTAAGAAACGAGAGAAAATTCTACCCTTCAGAGAATGGCCACTTTTCTTAGCTGGTTTTCCCTTCCCTTTCTAACTGCAAACCAGCCAATTTACCCAGTCAATGACCATTACAACTTGTCCCACGTGGCTCCAAGGGACGCATGTTTCCTGTGGGGTAACCCACAAAATGCTTCTCTGTGAGCTTTGGGGGAAAAGGAGTCCGCTGTCAAATAACGTAAGGAAACAGGGCATGCGGTATCTCCTTCTCAGTGACCAAAAACGTATCTTAGAATGTTCATGGTTCTGAGAAAAGTCGGCGTAAAGAACATTCACTGACCTTTGTTTAACGTAGGTTTCTCGAAGCTGCTGACGAGAGTCATGACTCGCTGGGACAATTATTAGCACCTCAAGAAACCATGGGGTCTGCAGAGTATACGTTGGAAATGTCGCATGGCGTCACAGCCCTTCTCTTGTTTCCCCTAAGCACACTGTTACGTCGTCAGCTGCGATCCCTGAATTATTATTTCCACTTGCATGTTCTGTTGGAGAACAATGGTGTTTGGGGAGGGTGCTTTCACACTGCACGGTCTCCACGGACTCCACACATGACATATTTACCCGAGCACTCCTATCTGGAAGATGAATAAAGAAGCTGGTTTTGGCCTAACGCACACATCTGGCTGTGACTTTGCCACAGTTTCCCTGTCCCCACGGCACTTCATTGGATGGGTCCCTGTCAAATGCCACCATGAGACTGAATTCCTTGTCTGCCTGCACTTGACACAGGGTAGATCCCAGATAAAAGTTTGTGAAACAAACAAAGAATGATTTGTATCACTGTATGTCCTAGAGAAAATGTCCAAGATTATTTCCATTTTTAAAATCTGACAAATAACTAATAATGTGACTAGTTTTATTTCCCCTCCAAGAGTCTGTGCTACTGCAGGTACTGTTAAGAGTTTATTAACTACGAGGGTGCCTGGGTGGCTCAGTCATTTAAGCGTCCGACTCTTGATCTCGGCTGAGGTCATGATCTCAGGGTTTTTGTGAGTTTGAGCCCCACATTGGGTTCTGTGCTAACAGCCTGAAGCCTGGTTGGGATTCTCTCTCTCTCCTCCTCTCTCTGTCCATCCTCCACTCTCTCTGTCTCCTAAAATAAATTAAAAACTTTAAAAAAGAGTTTGTTAATTATCTACAGTGTGCCTGAACTTACTCCTTCTATGTGCTAAACTTTGGCACATATTATTTAGTGATTTTAAGTCACAGTGTTTAATTTTATATTACAGATAAGACCAGTCACTGAGTCAGATGAGGAAGGCTATCTATTATCTCCAATTATAATCTGCAGAGCCAGGTTTTGCACTCAGGTCTTGCTGGCTAAGTCTGTATGCATTCTACTCTCCACACCCTGTCTACACACCACACAGAGAGACCACATGTACACAGGAAAACAACTTAGAAGTTAGCTACATTTTTTTAGCAGCCATACTTTTATTGGGACAAAATATCAATAATATAAAATTTACCAAAGTGTCCAGTTCTGTGGCATTAAGGACATTCACACTGTTGTCCAACCATTAGCTCTACTCATTTCCAGAACTTTTTTATCTTCCCCAACTGAGACTTTATACCAATTAACCACTAACCCCCCATTCACCCCTCCCCCAGCACCTGGCAACCAATCTTCCACTTCCTGTCTCTATGAACTTAACTATGCTAGGTATTTCATGTAAGTGGAATCTTACAGAATTTGTCACTAATTACTTTTTAAATTCTTGCTCTAGATATAGTACCAATTATTCACTTGAAAAAAAAATCATCCTAACTTTCTTATACCAACGTCACATTATTTGCAGTTTAAATTTGTTTTTAACTCTTTTTTTATATTTATTTTTGAGAGACAGAGAGAGACAGAGCATGAATAGGAGAGGAGCAGAGAGAGGGAGACACAGAATCCGAAGCAGGCTCAGAGCCTGACGTGGGGCTCAAACCCACGGACCATGAGATCATGACCTGAGCCGAAGTTGGACACTTAACCAACTGAGCTACCCAGGTGCCCCTGTTTGCAGTTTAATTAGTGTCACTCAAAGGAAACCAGGCTCTCACTTTAAAACCAAATCAGTCCCCTGTAAGCTAGAGGAAATTTGCCCACACAGCACCAGGGCCTTGGTCAGATCATGGGAAAGAGGAGAAATCTGGGTAAGTCGGGCTGACAGCTTAACATCTTCAGTCTTTTTGATGATTGAAATCTGCATATATATCCCAAACATTTCTCTTTTTTTCCCTTTCAAACTGCTTTTCTGTTAATGTGTGAAAACAGCACAACTTGAGGGAAATGTAACCCACATGTTTTGGTGCATTTACACTTCCATGCTCTTGAGAATATCAAAATGGCCTAACATTATATTTTTCCAAAGGCTTTTTCGTCTTTCATAAAAACATAATTATAGACTTGGTTAAAAAAATAAAAAATAAAAACAAACTTCATCCCCAAAGGAAATAGGCTCACTCTAAGTTCAAATTTTTGAAATTTAAGCATTCTTTAAATAAATTGCCACGCTGATCTTTTTCAAATGAAACATTTAAGATACATTCAGCGGCCTTCCGGTGAGAGCCTAAAGTTGTAAGGTAAAAACTCAATGGTTGGCTCAACTTCAGGAGATGTCAGTAATCAGGAAAAGGAGGACAGAGCTCAGGGGTGCCCCGATGTGGGTTCCCAGCGATCCTGCAACACTTAGCGGGTGTCAGTTTTCCCATCTGTAAAAATGGACATAATAATAAGGGATGCTTGGGTGGCTCAGTCAGTCAAGCGTTCAGCTTCTTGATTTCAGCTCAAGTCGTGATCTCAGGATTGGTGACATTGAGCCCTGCGTCGGGCTCCACCCTGACAGCACAGAGCCTGCTTCGGATTCTCTTCCTCCCTCTCTCTCTGCACCCCCCCTTTCTCTCTCAAAATAAATAAATAAACTGAAAAAAATAATGAATGGTTTAGTGAGTTGTCCTGGAGATTAACCACACTGGGTCTATCAAGGGCTCGTGTATGCACCATATATACAGAAAGATTCAGCAGATGTTCCCTTTGTTTACTCCTTTGTTTCCAGTTTGAATGTTCCCCAGCAATGAGGCCATTCGAATCCATTCACAAAATACATCTGCATGCAGTACGGCGAATTGCATCTTCCCTTTAAATTCAAAGGCTGAAAAGATCAATCCCCATTAGAACATGGAGACCAGGCACTAAAAGGCGAAGTGAGTTACTTAAGGTCACACACAAACTTGAAGGCCCAGCAACAAAGAGAAAACAGGTTAGGTCTTTGAGGAGTTAATGGGGGGTGAACTGTGCTGAGGACACTCTCTAGCACTAAGTGGGGTAGTGCTTCTCTCGTTTGTCAGTACTTGGCCATACACTCTCCTCAAATCCCTAAAGTATCTTGGGTTAACTTTGCCTTTCCTTTTCAACTTAATTAAAATTAGTTCTTTGCTTAATTGTTTGAAAAGCACGTGGCTTCTTGCAATAAACAGGAGAATAGGGTTCCTAGGGACATTTTCAATAGACACAGGGTTCTGAGTGGGTAAGACTAACGGATGGGCCACTCCAGGAGCCCACTGTACCTTATGTGATGTCCTGATGAAGGACAAGGTGGGGAAGCATTTCAAAGTCCAAATCTTACTGAAAGGATGAGTTCAGAGACACACTGACTGGTAATGCCATAGCAGATAAAGACACGACAGCCCGGAAATATGGTTCCGCAGAAGATGATACATGACTCACATACAGAAGACAGCATTCACTCTTGCTGAGAGGGATATAAGCAATGAAACCCAAGGACCCAGGTTAAAGCCAAGTAAATCCTTGTGGTTTGGAGGTGACCTGATAAATGGAGCATTGCCCATGACCTCCTGTTAAGATGGCTGGAGGTTCTTATATGACCCTTGACTACCATTTCTTCACCTCCACCAACACTTCGCATTAATATTAACATAACAGTGTGTTCCTAGTCCAAATTAAACTATCATCCTTTGAAACAAAAAGATGGCTTATTCCACTGATATTTTCTCTGGCTGAGTCTTAACAGGAATGGATCTTGACGTCTTAAGGAAGTGTATTTACAGAAAACAATTTTCTTGTGGGATTCAGCCCAGCTGTCGTCTCTTCGTGAATCAAAGACTTCCTACCTGGTAATGCTAGGGGAGAGCAAAGCCATTCCTCTGTCAGAGGGGACTAGTTCTCCAGTCGTGAATAAACCTGGCAATAAAGGCAAGCAACTCATTCTAGGCTGAAGCCCACTTGGAGGCCAAATTAATTTTCCTTCTTGACTATCCAAGGAAACTCTAGAACATGGAAGTCTAAACTGAAAGATTATTTTAACTTTTTTGTACCTAGCTATGAGATGCATCTGATTTTACTTCTCCAGCCAGTTTACATGCCTAATTATATTTAATTAATTTATTCTCTAAAGACTCATCATAAAGCCTGAACTTAAGTTCAATCTAGAAAAAGACTTCTCTGGGTACCCAATGTAAGTTGGCTTCATCTAGCACAGCAGGACTCAAGCACTGGTCCCAGAAAATGCTTTATCTACCCACCTTTTAGGACAAAATAACCAAAAACTGCTTTACCATTACTGAGACTTCCACACTTCCTATAGCTTTTTGTTTTGATTTTGTTTGGTTTTGATTTCTAGATTTCGTTCAACATACAGTGGTCTTCTCAGATGACTTCAAACACCCCTAATCTCAAGGATCATTCTGCAGACTTGGAGAAAACACCTCAAACAATGTATAAATCTAATTAAACATTCACCCAGGAAAAGCCTTCATATCACTTTCTAATAGTGAGAACAACTCTGCGTCCCCGAACTTTATTGATAACTTAGGACTGACTTGCAACAAGAGTTTATTGTCTAGTAGACAGATTCACTTATCTCAGTGTTGAGATTGATGAGGACAGGTTGAAGAGGAACAACGGACATCTTGGCCATTTTCCCAGTCCCTCCTAACAGGAACATGAATTCCCTGAGCATGAAAGCCAGCTCTCACAAAATATTTCTTCCTCATGGCACAGATAAGCGTAGTTGATGGAGATCCCTAAGTCGTATCAGCGACAGTAACTTGGCTCTTAGGGCTTCTCCAGTTCCTGATGGAAAGACATTCCTGGAGATGTGATTCACTCCTCCTCTGCTTCCTCCCTGCTCTCCTAGGAAGGGAAGTCACTGTGCTATTCATTTCTCACTAAAGGATAACAATGTCTACGGCCCTGCCTCGCTGTAACAGGACTGCCAGAGAAGGCTGCAGGCACTCCATGTCTAATCACCTGGGAATATACTGATTTATTTAACTCTCAGTACATTGCCATGGGTTAAGGGTTTAATAAAGTTAAAAATAATTGAGGACTTTGGGAAGTACCATGGCTAGTCTATTTGAAAATTCATTTCCCTGCCAGCTTTCTCTCATTCTGTTGACAGACTGTGGAACCTTGCTTTCATCTCTTTCCTCTCTTTACAGCTTAACCTGGTCCCCGAAGGAGTATGCTCTTTCTAGAAGATAGATTGAGTACTACACACAACATGAAAACTTTACACTCTCTTCCTGTTGTCATCCAAAAGATTTTTCTCCCTGGAAGAAATAACTTATCTCACCTTTCACTCTCAGATTGGCTTTTACATAGGATTCCTTACGAGGACCAACATTTTTAAACTTTATGGAGGGACACAAGCTGAAAGTTGGGTTCCTCTTAATTTTTCCTTCTCCCAGGTGAGATCTGTGACAGCTTTGTCCGTTGCTGTTAAACACTATAGAAATTTAATTGCACTTGGAGTGTATGAGATTTCAGAGACACTATCTAAGGTTCTATCTAAAGGGAATAAAACAGCTAAAAGCATGAGGGCAATATGAAGGCTTAGCAGAGGAAGACTGGCCATGATACAAGAGACTTAGGTGGTCACTCCATGTAATGTGCATACTTCAAACTGGAAATACACTAAAAACGTAAAATAAATCTCTTTCAGATAACTTCCACGTTATTCCATTCATAAATAGCCCATCTGCTCATAAAAAATGCATACTGCTTAAAATTGTCACAAATCGGGGCGCCTGGATGGCTCAGTTGGTTAAACGTCCGACTTCAGCTCAGGTCATGATCTCACGGTTCATGGGTTCGAGCCCTGCGTCAGGCTCTGTGCTGACTGCCAGCTCAGAGCCTGGAGTCTGTTTCAGATTCTGTGTCCCCCTCTCTCTCTGACCCTCCCCTGCTCACGCTGTCTCTCTCTGTCTCTCAGAAATAAAACAATAAAAAAAATTTTTTAATTGTCACAAATCATGTTTTTAGTTATTTTTCATCTAATAGTTTTTATTCTAACCATCACCCAGAAAATGTCTATTAATTACTTAGTTGGTATAGAGGGTGCTGGTTTGAATGAAAATGATAATATTTTTGTCCTCCCGAAGCTTATAAAAGAAAGATGTTCATCATTTATAAAAAGTCTTGCAAAACATTCATAAATAAAAAATAGGGGCACCTTAGCTCAGTCAGTTGAGTGTCTGACTTCAGTTCAGGGCATGATCTCATGGTTCGTGGGTTCGAGCCCTGTGGGTGCGATGTGCTGACAGCACAGTGCCTGGATCCTGCCTTTGATTCTGTATCTCTCTCTCTCTGTCTCTGCTTCCGCCCTGCTTGTAATCTGTCTCTCTCTGTCTCTCAAAAATAAATAAACATTAAAAAATTTTAAAAAAGAAATTAAAAAATGCCAGGTAATCAAAAAAGTACATTCAAATTTCACTATAAAATCCAGATGTCAATAGTCCAATAAGTTGGTTTGAGCTCCATTAACTCATAGTGGTGATTGTTCTTTCTGCACCCAACACCTACCAGTTAAAAAAACAAAACAAAACAACAACTGCAGTGTCCAAATATGAATGTTAAAATATTATGGGGGAAAGACTTAACAAAAGTTTTATTTAAAAGAACTTAGAGAGGTGCCTGAGTGGCTCAATCGGTTAAGCATCTGACTCTTGATTTCAGCTCAGGTCACGACCTCATGGTTCATAAGTTCGAGCCCCACCTCGGGCTCTGTGTTGACAGTGTGGAACCTGCTTGGGATTCTCTCTCTCTCTCTCTCTCTCTCTCCCTCCCTGCTCAAGCTCATACACTCTCTCCCTCTCTCTCTCTCTCTCTCAAAATAAATAAATAAACTTAAAAATAAATAAAATAAAAGAACTTAGAGCTGCTTGCTGAAAAACACAGATCAGCAAGCAAGGGTAACTCAATTTAAAATCATTTCACAGGCCCAGAAGACTACTTCCCTTTCACAGCACTGACACACTCCCTATTAAAATACTTCCCAGACATGCTGCCGGAATCGGACAATTGCAGTGCACATTCACAGGGAAGTATCTGAAAAAGGTTATGGTGAGAAACTTCAGAGTTACGCATCAAACTCTATTTCAGTGAGAGCCTTTGAAGTCTGGAACTCCAAACCAAGGTGGTTTGGCACCGACACAGTCCCCCGGAGGACAGTGTGTTCCACTCTGGCTAAAGGGGCCAATGGGCCGCAGAATTACAAGACGCAAATGGCAAATGGCTCAGCGGAAATTCGCAGTCCGTTGGAATGTGATAACCAATGGAAGATCTTTCCACTACAGTCCCAAATAAGATGATGTTTATACAATGGCCAATCCCTTGGTGACAAAATGTTGTGGTGTGAACGTTAACGTACCTTTTAATTACACACAAATTGCTACCAGTTTCACAGTTTAAACTTCAGGACATTATGAGTTTTACAAGAATCTTCAATGGAGTTAGAAGGTTTTCAGAAGTTATACCTAAAAGTAGTCAATGAGAACACCTGCCAAACTAGGTTAAGGCTCCAACCCAAGCTCCTCTTCCAGATCTCTTCTCCTCCAGATAGTAGGGACCTCAGAGACCTCGGCATAGATATCCTTTACACTTTGATTTGTTTTTAGTTGGTCATTAGCTCTGTTAGGTCTTATTCTCCCTGCCTCCACCAACCTCTCCAGGGTGACTGTGAACCTGCCCCTCTTACTTTCTCCCTTTGAGCCCTTTGTCAGCTCCTCCTGTGCACCAGCACGGCCTCCTCAAGGCCCCCACAGCCCACACCAGATTGGCCAACTGACAGCTGGCCACTGTTTGTGTGTCTGTATATTTCACTTCTCAGGGAAGCCTCCCTTGATGGCCACACCTGATGAGGTTTCCCTGGTCTGTGCTCTCCCAGCACCCTGCTATAGCCTCTGGGTCTCCATGGAAACACTGATCCCCCTTTTCCATCTAGTTCAGTAAGCCCTCCCTGGTGAAGTGTAAGCCTTCTGAGCGACTGAGTCTGACCTGGGCACAGAACTATTACCAGAGCTTCATCTAGGAAATGGAGAACCATAGATTGAGGTTGTGTGTTTGAGGTTTTACTATTCAACTCAGTTCTCAGGTTACATTAGTTAATTATGAGCATATACATACACTGTATTCATTGTGCTGATATTTCCATCATTAAACTAATGGTGACCTCCAACTAATGAACGCCACCCTCCTGGGGACCCTTGGATTACCAGAATATCTAAGCCTGGCAAGGGGAGATAAGATGCATTTTCTCATTTATATCTCCACTAAGAATTAGTTTTTCTTCATCTCTTTCCACTGCTAAAACTGTCAAATAGGCTTTAAAGCTCAAATGAGAGAGTAGTTTAATGAACAATATATGAAATAAAGAACAATGGTATTAGCCTAACTACAACTCATACTTTGAGGTAATTCATGAACATCAACTAGTTCATATGTTTTATCAAAGACGTATATCCACACAGATGATATTTCTTTCCTAATTATTTACTATAGATTGGATGTAGTGGGAAATGATATGGAAAGAGAGTATATTGCAATAGATATAAACTAATAAAGGAAATAGTTTAGATCATACTACTCACTATACATTAGTATTGGTAATGATTACAAATATTGGAAGATGTATCAAGTACTTACAATAATTATTTAAGTAGCCAAAAGGAATTTGGCTCATCCTGTTAAAAGTATATTAAAATTGATTGACCAAGACCTTTAAAGTATTAATCAATTAGCAGTATCCTATATGTGAACTCTAAACAGAGCACACTGAATGGTATGGATTTATACATCTCTAAAAATGGTGCAATAAATATTGTATAAGAATTGTTGGTGACATCTTTGACCTCGGCCATAGCAACTTCCTACTCGACATGTCTATGTAGGCCAGGGAAACAAAAGCAAAGATGAACTATTAGGACATCATCAAGATAAAATCTTCTGCACAGAAAATAAAAACCAGCAAATCTAAATTTCAATAGATTGAATGGGACAAGATATTTGGAAATGACATACTGGATAAAGGGTTAGTATCCAAAATCTATAAAGAGCTTATCAAACTCAACACCCCAAAAACCAAATAGTCCAGTGAAGAAATGGGCAAAAGACATGAACAGACACTTTTCCAAAGAAGATATCCAGATAGCTAACAGACATATGAAAAGATGATCATCATCAGGGAAACATAAATCAAAAACAACCTCACACCTGTCAGTAGCTAAAATTAACAACTCAGGAAACAACAGACATTGGCAAGGATACAGAGAAAAGGGAATACTTTTGCACTGCCAGTGGGAATGAAAACTGGTGCAGCCACTCTGGAAAACAGTATGAAGTTTCCTCAAAAAATTAAAAACAGAACTACCATACAGCCCAGCAATTGCACTACTAGGTGTTTATACAAAGGATACAAAAATTTGAAGGGACACATGCACCCCAATGTTTATAGCAGTGCTATTGACAATAGCCAAATTGTGGAATGAGCACAAATGCCCATCGAGTGACTAATGGATAAAGAAGATGTACACACACACACACACACACACACACACATATACACATATACAAATATACAGTGTGTATGTGTATATATATACATATGTGTGTGTGTGTGTGCACTACACACAATGGAACATTATTTGGGAATCAAAAAGAATGAAATCTTGTTATTTGCAACAATGTGGATGGAACTTGAATGTATTACACTAAGTGAAATTAAGTGATGAATCACTAAATTCTACTCCTAAAACCATTGTTACACTATATGTTAACTAACTTGGATTTAAATAAAATTTGAAACAATTTTTTAGAAAATAATTATTGCTGTTCTTCAACAGACATATTTCTAGAAAGGACTAAGAGAAAACTTTTCAGGCAAACTAGTGCATTGTATAGAAAATTCAGTAAGGGTCACAAGAAGTTCATTAATCATAAAGGAGATTTTAAAAAGTAGTTTTAGATAATATTAATAAGGATTTTCACGGTAAATGTAAAGATGCATATATAAATATATATAAACTGCCTTTAATGAATTTAAAAATATGACTCCACTAGCCAACTAGAACACAATGTAGCATAATACCACTTTTAACTCCACTCTGGGTTTCCTGTTTTGGCAGATTCACCTCACTGGGGCATTGTGGGAGAATCAGAGTTGTTTCTACAGCATTTAAAATGCAGCCTAAAACTTGTCCAATGGGGACATCCCTTACAAAGAAAGGCAGAACTATCATCGGTAAATACCGATGAAATCCACAGGGAAAAAAAATTAATTATTTAGTGATAAATTCCGTTTGCATTTAATACCTCTTACCCTTCTGAGCAGCCTTGTGGTAGGATACAGTGGATTATGGAATACAAAAGAAGCTTCTTATTTGATGTCCATAAGCAGAATTGTCTCTCCCCTTTCATGGGAAGTCCAAATGTGCTGCTCTCAAAAGATGCTCCGATGCTAAGTCCAAAAATAACCTAAACATATCCATTTTACCAGAAATCTGAGATTTCCTATATTGATAATTCTATAGAAGGGATATAAGGTAAGTCAATAAAGTAGATCTACCAAAAATAGGCCTAAGCTCAATGGAAATTAAAGAAGCAAAAATAGAGTTTTCCAAAGGGAAATAAAGATGAAAATAACAGATAAAAAAGAGAGAGCTGAAGATCTGAGAATTTTATTGTGGTAAATCGAATTTTTGGCCTCAGTTATTTACCCCCTCTTTGTGCCCAGGTTTCCATCATATAGCTTTGCAACTTCTCTTAAAAAGAGAGAAAAATGTCTTCACTCTTTAGAGCACAGCCTACAACTTTGCTTTGGCCAATGGAATGAGGACGAAGGGTCTGCTCGTTATGCATCAGTTCTTCGGTGGCCTTGTGGTTTCTGTTTCCCTTCTTGCTTTCCTGCCATTGCCATGAGAAGAATGTGAGAGGCCTGTGGGGCAGAGCTGAGCCCATCTCATAGGGAAGAGACCCGCTGGACCAGGCCTGCACCTAAAAGCAAAGTCACCCAGGCAAGTTCACGTAGGCTGGCCACCCACCACCTGGTCTAGTACGTGGAATAAATAAATGCTTATGTTTGAATGGAACAGAGATTTTTGTGGCTATTTGTTACAGAGCATTATCTGTAACTGACAGTAGCTAACTGACACATTTATAAATTAAATGAGCAAAAAGGGGGGAGTGTCTGTGTGGCACAGTCAGTTAAGTGTCCAACTTCCACTTAGGTCATGATCTCACGGTTCATGAGTTCGGCACCGCATGGGGCTCTGTGCTGACAGCTCAGAGCTTGGAGCTGCTTCAGATTCTGTGTCTCCCTCTCTCTCTGCCCCTCCCTTGCTGGTGCCTCTTTCTCTCTTTCTCTCAAAAAATAAACATTAAAAACATTTTTAAATAATACATAAATAAAAATAAAAAATAAAATGAGCAAAAAGAGTGTGCTTTTTCCTTAGGAATCCAAAAAAAATTTTCCCTCTTTGCAAGATTGATGTTCACTCATTTACCAGGAGAGTCAGCAAATTCACATCTGATTGCTGGGGAGAGTTTTAGAACCAATGAATTCATTCAAGCTTGACCACTGACTTACTTTTATCCCTCTTATAGTAACAACTATAATTAACTTTCACATGTTTACCTTTTCCTCTCATGTATTGAAGATATTAATGACTACGACCTCATCTGTAAACCTGTAGAATTAAGTTTCATCAGTGGTTCTTGAATGTTCTTTAGATCCTGTGGTTCAAAGCAGGGTTTGGAGGAGACAGCATGACGGAGGTAGAGGAGGAAAGCCGAATGGTTGGAGTGCTAACCTCTCAACCAGCAACTCTGCTTTAATCTAGTTTAGGTACTGAGGCTTCACTTGGAACTCTGTTCCACTGTTTAAAAATTAAAATTAAAAACCACTGGATAGGGGTGCCTGGGTGGTTCGGTCAGTTAAGTATCAGACTCTTTATTTCAGCTCAGGTCATGATCTCACAGTTTGTGAGATCGAGCCTCCCATCAGGCTCTGCTGATAGTGTGGATCCTGCTTGGGATTCTGTCTCTCCTTCTTTCTCTCTGTCCCTCCCTCTCTCTTTCTCTCTCTCTCAAAATAAATAAACATTTAAAAAATAAAAGTAAAAAAAAATAACAAACATTGGACAAAATGTTTTTTTAGTATCTCCTCACACTGAAAACACCGTGATTAATTTTCTGTTTTGACCACCGTCACTCTTCAAAGCTATTGCCATGACCCTAGCTTCAGACAGAATCACTTGTTTCAGACATGATTCCTATAACAACTTCCTAATGTGACTCCCTGGTTTAAGTTATAATTGTGCCATTTCACTCCCCTGCATCAAATTAGAATAAAACCACATCTGGCGGGGTGTCTGGGCTCTGCTTCTCTCTGCAGTCTGACTTCCCACTCCTGACCTCACCCTTCTTATTGGCTGTTTCCCACCTCAGAGTCTTCCTGCATGCTGGTCCCTCTGCTTGGAATACTGTTCCCTACTCTGCAAATGTCAACTTCTTCTTATCCTTCAAATCTCCATTGATAGGTGACCAGGCTTTCTCTAAGTCCCATCTGCCTCCATTATTCTCTATGATAACACATGTAACGCATGTTCTGTCCCTTTTTCCTTTGTATGCACTTACCATGACTCAACCCTTATCAGAACATTTGTTGGTTGCTTTTATTATACGACTATCCTTTGAGTATGAGCTCCATGTGGTCAGGTTTGGCTTAATTTTCCATTCCCAGGAACCAAAGCATTGCCCATGGAATGTGCATACGGAGCATGCTCAATAATATGAGCGAATGAATGACTCTCTGAGCTTTTATCAACATGTTTTTATTTTTCCTCCACCTGTCTACACCACATAGCATTTCCCTGTTCACATGTTCTCTGTTCGCGTGTGGCCCCATTCTCTGACATGTTTATACCTGCTCTCTTTCTCTTAGTTACCTCCCTTAATTCCCGTACAGTGTTCCCTGTACTCCTGTACATCAGAATTTTCTCTTTCAACTCACTTTATCATCCCACTTCCCTTTTCTTGCCCTTCTTGCACCAATGAGCATGATCTGATCTGTTCTGGGACATCATGATCAAGCTGATCCTGAATCTTAAAATTAGATTATAGATAGAATGAACCTAACAATCCAGTTATTCAATAACTGCCCTCTGATACCTAGAAAAGTAAATATTTTTTTTAATGTTTTATTTATTTCTAGGAGAGAGAGAGAGAGACAGTGTGAGCAGGGGAGGGTCAGAGAGAGAGAGGGAGTCACAGACTGAAACAGGCTCCAGGCTCTGAGCTGGCAGTCAGCACAGAGCCCGACCCGGGGCTCGAACCCACGAACCGCGAGATCATGACCTAAGCGAAAGTCGGATGCTTAACCGACTAAGCCACCCAGGCGCTCCTAGAAAAGTAAATATTCTATGCTGTTTATTTATTTTTGAGATAGACAAAGGGGGAGGAGGGGCAGAGGGGGGACAGAGGATCTGATGTGAGGCTGAAACTCACAAACTGTGAGGTCAGGACCTGAGCCAAAGTTGGACACTTAACGGAGTGAACAGCCTCGTGCCCCTCTATGCTGTTTTGACTGAGGTGAGTGAGGAGTTAGGGGAATGCCCAAATTTCAAGCAAGGTAACCAGCATCGAGTTTCAAGTAAACAATGACCAAAGTTATATCCTAACTAATTTAATTATCTTCTGTCATAAGAAAAGACAAAAAGAAGTGTATGGTTTATATATAGTCCAGAAAAGAGGGACCCAAGGAACAAGAACGTGGCATGTTTTCCCAGAAGTGCCCCAAGTAGAGTCAACTGAGCAGAGGAACAGTAACATTACGTTAGTTAGAGAAGTGAGGTTTGTCAGGGTAGCAGGTTGGTTGTGAACTCTCACTACGGTTTGGATGCTCTGAGGCTTCTGGCTGCTGGAAAGAGAACTCCCTCCCAGAAGTGAAAAAGTTGGCATTTTGGCTTCGGCCAAATGAGTTTGTTTGGTATGAGTCAACTCAGAAAATTCAACGTATTTTGAGTTAAGTGAAAACATGTTGTTTCCGTATGTACAAAGCTGAGATCCTCACCATAAACCATAGTTCAGAAAGAAAATGCTCTGGACTGGGCAGTCACTAGTTTTCCCCAGAGGCCAGCTCCATCATGCCTGGCTTTGCTTTTCGTTCACGTATGAACCATGTGAATAAGTTCCTAATGGTCGCCACATTTATTATTGTCTATCTTTGGCAATTACATTATATACTTTGTGAGCACGTGATTACATAAAATGGAGTCAGATAATACGAGCATTCTTGGTGACCAGGGCAATCAGACATTCATTAGAACGAGGACATAATTCCATAGCCTCGGCGTATGTGCTTGTGGGTATGACCCTAAGGTTTCCCTTTCATCCAAATGAAGAAGTTGGATAATGTCCTGACAAATTGGGGACTTACCAGCTACCTGCAGGGATCGGCACAGGAAGCAATTAATGAAGGATGGTATTAAGGAAAATAACACAAGTTTTCAAACCTGGGACTGATATCTTCCCCACGGTCGGATGCTTCATCTCCATAATGAGGCCATTGTGTAACACCTTCAAATGGAAAAAGAGACAGAAAAATAAATTACAAGATAAAATTGCTTAATCTCAATGAGTTTGAAAAGCCCCTATTAGGCTCTCTGAAGACACATCTTGCAAAACACTTTTAAGTTTGGAATTTTACTTTGAAAGTAAATATTTGAAATAAGAGTGTTTCCATCTTATATTCAACAAGCAAAGCCACAAAGATTAGGAGGCACTACATTTTCATAAAGTCTTCCCGCTCTTAAAAATGTCATTTGCTCCTAAATATATGGTATGATTTCCCCCCGTTTCATCCATGTTTGATCCTCTAAATACTGAGCCTCAGCCTCTTCCCACATTACCTCATCACAGGACATGGCCAAAGTCAACTACAGAAAGACAATGGGAGGAAGAAGGAGGACCCAGAACAGAGGAGCCCATGCGGACGGTACATGAGATCCGGGCAATTTACTCAGTGGAAGGGGAGATGAGGCAGTCCAGTTTGAAAGGTGAATCAGAATAAGCAGAAGGCTTAGTGACTGCTGGAAGTGGATATATTCAGGGCTGTTATGACCAGTAATAAGCAGGGTCTGATTGGGAGCCCAGAGTGGACTCAGGGGAGTGATTTGAGCCGGAGATTGGAACCAGAGATGTTTTGGATGTTTTGGGTGATAATGAGACCGTAATTATAAGACTAGATCTCCGAACTGGTGGTCAGTGGGGAGCTGGGAGGGAGAAAACTGAGAAAACAAAACAATACAATACAAAGATCCTGTCCTAGCGGGCTGATTAGGCATTTGGTGTCCCATCAAGAACACAAGGTAGACTTGACCTTGGGGTAAGAGGCAAGGCCAATTATTGGGACAGGGACATTCTATCAGGGACACTAGCGGCAGAAATGTGACTTGACGTTGAATTGCTTGACTACTGGAAAAGAGCTACCTACATCCTTGGATTTAATTTTTCTTATGGGGTGGGCAGGAACACAGAACCTTCTAGGGATCAAGAGCCTTCCAACTATAGGTAAAGGATGGGATGAGGACATGGAACTAGATTCTAGAACATGAAAGTTGAATTATAGGAAGCAAAACGTTTGGTCATACACAAAAACGCTACAAAGTCATTTTCCTTTGTTTAATTGTTTTCAATAACTACTGTCTCAAAGAACACAAAAATTCAATTCACTATTACCCTTCCTGAATGTTCAGTGAGACATACATGGGTGACTCACACATGAATTGTGCTTCCTCGGTACTATCTACCAAATGGAGAGCTTCTCTCTTCCTGCTTTGGACATGGATCTAAAGGGCAAAAGAATTTCAGTGGCACAGCGAACCTGCGCACGACGATTTCATGCTAATATCCCCAAAAGTAGCAGTTTCTAATGGCTCTATAGCACTTTGAGCTTCAGGTGAAAGCAAGATTTGCATACCTATATCCTTATCATGGTCTTTCCTCAGAGTTAAAAGAGCATGGAATAAATAAACTAAAAAAAAAAAAAAAAAATGGAAAACTCAGGGAAAGAGGTCACATTTCTTAGGCTCTCTCCATTTTCAGTGAGCTTTTTAGTCAGACTGTGGAATAACCCACCAATAAGACAACCTCACAGGTGACGTTTTAAGGTTAGAGGTAGAACTGTGCTGTGTCTAAATATCCTGGCTTGCGCCGATTTCTTCGGGAACGGTCAGCACCTTCGGGGTGATGCTCTTTAAACAACCATGTCAACCTCCCTCAGTGAGGGTGATGCCACACCATATGGAGATCCTTTCTAGGGATGCCTTGCCTCTCTTTTGGAATCACCAGCTTTGCACCCAAGAGCTGGCCAGAGAAAATTCTTGCCAGTGTTAGAACTGAGCTATAATTTAACTCTGGTGTGGCTCGTTCTCAGCACCCGCCCAGCACAGCCTCCTCCTATGTGGGGGTGGGGGCTAAATGCCAAGGCGAGGTGCTAAATCTCAGTTCTACTGAGGACAGGAACAAAAATACCAAGCTAAATTTCACTCGAAACAATTATCTGCACACTGAATCATTCTTCTCTTCTCGTATCTGTTGCCCTCGTGACTACCTCTTTGTAATAACGCTGCAACGCTACTCACGGAAGACAAAAGTGAGTGTTCTCGGCTAAATATAACTCAACTGATATTGTTGAAATTAATTAACGCTGAATTTTAATCATGTAGGAAACGTTAAGTGTCAAACGTGAAAGGGTAGTTGGTAAAGGTCAAGGGACATATGTCACAGATCTGCGAAGCAGAAGCTAGCAGTTGATTGAAGTTTCTCGTGAAAGCAGCCTAGTGCGCTTCCTTCGCCTCTACATTCCTGTCTGTGCGTGATATTCCCGACGTGCAACTTTTAAATCCAGCCTTACCGGTTCCTTTGCATTGAAAGTCCTTCAGTGTTGAGCAGAAATATAAATTCTTCTCATGTTTGGCTCAGGAAGGTTAAATGCGGTTTTTCCAATGCTACGGCATTTGTACGATTGTGGGCTAGTCTGAGCCCCCGTCTTCGGAAAGATCTGACCTTTTCCCCTGCTTGGTTGCTAACCCCGTTTTGAGGCAGAGTCTAAAGTCAATACAATTCCATAGGCTTTCTGCTGCGAATCAGGTCAGATTATCTGCGGGAACAATCAAGGCCGTGGCACTGCTGTCCCTGGAAACCCTGCTTAATGACTCGGAATCTTGGAAAACTCTCCAGCCTTTTTTGTGAGGCAAGTCCTGCTCTGCTTAGTAACATACCCGAGAATCTCAGAACGCAGGCCGGCTGTCTGAATTGTAGCATAAATCTCTCCTGCTGCGCTTCGGCCGTATCGTCTCCCCCAACTTCACTGGAAACGGAGGACCTGGCGCTTACTAACATTTGTCGACCATTTCTTTGGGAACGGCTACTAAATGCTCCCCGTTCCTTTTCTCACCCAGCCTCGACACCCCAACCTCTTTTACCTTAACCTAGAAATTCAGATTTAAAGTGTCTCCTTTTCTGACCACTAACAATGGAATGGGGAACCTCAGCTTCAGGGACTTCAATACCATTTTCTCTTAAGGACATGTCACGCCCGGAGCCTCGCTCTGGCCATTCAGGGCACATGGGGGTTACCTATTTTGTTATTTCTGAATGAGGCGAGAAGCTTCCCCAGAACTTTGTAGTGGATTTCAGCCTCCTTTCATTTATTTTATCCTTCCTAGATCTCTCATGGTTGGGTAGCTCTTCTAAATATCATTTTCTTTTCCTTATAATTGCAAAAGCCTATTCCTGATAAGAATAGAAGTGTAGAGAGTGTACTAACCTCTTTAGCAAAGAATCAGGCCTATTTAAAATAAGGTATTTCTTTCTTCTTCAAGAGTTTCAGAGATTGACAGGCTAATGACAGAGTCAAAAGGTAATTACGAATGGTAACGTATTTTTTAATGTATTAATGATGAGGGGAGGGGGAGGAAAACGTATACCTTGAAGTGAAATACGAGTTTAAGTTAAAGGAAGAAAGTCTTTTGATAAAGTCCTGTGGCAGGAATGGCTGAACAAAGCTGCGATATAACGCTAACAGGAAAACAATGTAAAAAATAAAACATCAATCCCCACTATCTAGGTGGTGAAAACCTCTGAGAAGAGCAAGAGAGCTAGGTCAAGAGTAGAAGTGACAAGGCATATTCCGATGAAACGAGACTGACAGAGTGGCGGCATTAAATGACATACACAAGCAATACGTGTGAAGACCATATTAAAAATCAATATGACACGGTCCGTAACATTAACAGTGATGCGCAACAGAGAACAGACGATGAATAGAGACGTGACCAGTCATTCAATTTAACAGACATCATAGAGCACCCATGTACTGAATGATAGGAAGGGGTTGGCGGTAAAAAGATGAATGAACTTGCATTCAAACTGCCTATGATTAGAAGAGAGGGTTGGGAATAAGAGACCTGAGCCGATTTTATAGCAATTAAAGCTTCAAATGAAAGAGCTACATCCAATAAGTAACAAGTAACTTTGTCTACCTTGGAAGGAAGCTAAAGGGCGTAGGTCAGTAGAAGTCCCAGCACAAAGATAATATGGAGGTAAAACATTAGCTTAACAACGGCAAAGACAAATATGATAGCAGAAGCTATTGCTCAGCAATACTCCCTAAGGGTCAGGTATTGTGTTAGGAGGGAAACAGTTTTCTCCATATAATCCTCTCATGAAGTACAAGTAGGAGTTACTCTCATCTGCGTTTCTACTGATAAAGTGATGGAAGCCTAGAGGGGTTGAGGACTTGCCCAAGGTTTCACTGCTAAGAAGTGGTTGACTTTGGACTATAATTAAGGTGCCTCTGACCTTAACCTCTTAGCCAGTTGGAGACTTAGTAAAAGAAAAAAAAAAAAAAAAAAAAGACCAGCATAATTTGATTTACCATTAAAATAACCAGCTTGATTGATGTAGTCAATTCTGTAAAATAAATTAGTCAATTCACTGGGGCAAGGAAATCAGCCCAAAGGCTTGCTTGGCATCACACAGCCCAATTAGTTAATAAACTGAATGCTCCCTTGTAGGCAGCCAAGGCTACTGCAGATACAAAGGCCATGGAAAGAGGAAGGCTTTTGGCCTCAGCCTAGCTCACATTTTGAAGGGGACAGACCCAGCAAGTGACCTTGGGCACTGCACTTAAGTACTCGGAGGTCAGGAAACCTCCTCAATAAAAAGGTGGCCAAAATATGTTTCTCTGGAGTCTGTAAGGATTGAGATGAGCGTAAAACTGTGAGCACAGCACCTTGGATATAGTCACCACAAAACTCATGGCAGCTGTTTAGCATTACCAGTAGACTGGGTTCAAACTCCGCCCCCACCAAGGGCAAGCTGTATGGCTCTAGGGCACATTCGTTCATACAACATACATATATTGAACGCATTGACAGTGGTGACTAATAATAATAAGCTTATTAAATGCCTATTAATGTGCCACGCTGTTGTTTTATTTTGCTTTTTAATGTTCCAGACATTATTAAGTGCTGAGGAAAAACTGGATCACAAAACAAGTAAGGTTCTTGCCCTCAAGAAGCTCGCAGTCTTCTAAGGAAGGCTTTTGAATTAAATGGTATCCATTGTATTATTATTATTACATAATATCTACTTAGTGCTCTGCTATATCCTCAGTGTCTTGAACATTACCTGGCACTATTTGATAGATGCTAAATAATATTTTACTGGGTTTATTGAACTTTAATGTATGTATATATGTATGGATGGATGCATGTATGTATGTTTATTTATTTTGAGAGAGGGAGCACATACACATGCATAAGCTGCGCTGGGGCAGAGAAAGAGGGAGAGAGAAGGAATCCTAACCAGGCTCTGTCCTGTCAGCACAGGGCTAGATGCAAGGCTTGATTGATCTCATGAACCCTGAGATCAGGACCTGAACTGTCATCAACAGTCAGAGGCTTAACTGAGTCACCCAAGCTCCGCTATTTATTTATTTATTTAAATTGAATGAACTAGGTAGCCAGTGGCTCCTTTTGGTTTCATTTCCTTATGGAGTGGGGCAGGATTGGAGGGTGTTGTTGTCTCTTTTAAGCTGAAATAAATCCCTAGATTTCTCTGGACACGCAAATGTTACTGGGTCCCCAAAATATATTTATTTTTAGGAACTCGCTTATCAAGTTCCAGTGTTGCCTTACTGAAACTGCCTCAGTTTCCTAAAGCTTTCCAAGTATCTTGAATCTGCCTTGGATGTCCTGGACAGGTCTGAATACACTGCAGAGGGCATGCTGAGGAGCTACGTGAGGATCATGGTCATTAACAGTGAAGAGAAGCCAAAAAGGGTGATGTGGGAATTCAGCAGAAACAATGGACGCGCGCATTATACGTGGGAAGCAAATCTACCACACTTGAATACAAGAATCACAGCATTCTTCTTCATGGGGAAAACGCAGAAAACCATTTCCAAAACATGTACTCATATCTTAGAAAGCAAAAAAGCACTAAACTAATTTATTGCAGTGTCTGCTTTATCCCTTCAGTCATTGTTTTAACTTGATCAGAAAACAGCCCAGACTAATATTTGAAAAGTTACATAACTGAAGGTCAAAGACACAACTAATATGTTAAAAGTTAATTCAACTATTTTGAAACAAAAATGCAAAAATAACACATAATTCATGGAAAACAGTGAAAAAGTAAACTCCTAACTTTAGACAATGGAGGTCAGATTTAAGTGATGCCATTTTTTTTTTCTTATTTCTTTCGAAACAATTGGCTGCAACCAAACTTACTCTGGTGCTAATGCACATGACACAGCTTTTTTCCCCTTTTGTCTAATTAAAAAAACATGAATATTTGTTATTAAAAGAAAGTATTATAACATATAAATATATATATAGTTTAATGAGTACTTAAGAATAAAACTTAAGAATGTTTACATCAGGGGCACCTGAGTAGCTCAGTTGGTTAAGTATCTGACTTCAGCTCAGGTCATGATCTCATGGTTCATGAGTTCAAGCCTTGTGTCAAGCTCTGTGCTGACAGCTCAGAGACTGGAGCCTGCTTCTGATTCTGTGTCTCCCTTTCTCTCTGCCCCTCCCTGGCTTGCTCTCTGTCTCTGTCTCTCTCAAAAAGAGGTAACCATTAAAATTTATTTTTAAAATAAAAATCAAAAAACAATGTTGATATCTCCAAGTCTGCCCCAATCCCTCCCTCTTCTATCCCCAAATAATCACTCTCCTGATTTTTTTTTTATTATTTCCTTCCTTCCTTTTTTAAAATCTTTGTATCCCATATCCTTATATCTCTAAAGATTCAGTGCCTGTTTTCACCCATTTATAAGATGTATATCAGTGACATTGTGCATATATCCTTCTCTGATTTGCTTTTTCTCTTCAACATTGTTTTCGAGACTCATCCATTTTGTGGCCAAGGGCCAACTATGGCCATTAATGTAAATTATGCCATTATAGAAATACATCATAATTTATTAATTCACTCTGCCCTTACGTTGTTTCCAGTTATTTTACTACAACAAACACTGCTGTCATAAATGCCTCTTCATGCAACAAGTACCCTAAGGCACGTACCTAGGGCTCAAAGGCTCTCATTGGGTACATGTATCTTTAATGTTAGGTAATAGCAAATTATTTTTCTCAATGATTTACCGAAAATTCCCACCAGTAGTGAATATTATTTTCATTTGTTTTACAATGGTAGCAAAACTTGATATTATCAGTGTTTTTAAGGCTTTGCCAACCTAATCACTTTGAAATAGTATCTTACCAAAACTTTAACTTGTATTTCCTTGATTACTAAGGAGACTGAATATATTTTCCCTGCTTATTACTTCCTCCTCAGTGAATGTTTGTTCAAGTCATTTGCATTTTTTCTATTGGCTTAATTAACTACTCTTATTGACTCATGAGTTCTTTGTGTATTCTGGTTATAAATCCTTCACTGGAACATAAATTGGAAATATTATGGCTTTATTTCTCACTCATTTTTGTGGTGTTTTGATGAACAGAAGTTCTTAATTTCAGCATTCTTAAATTCATTGACTTTTTTCCTTTATGTTCTGTATCTTTTATGACATATTTAAAGAGTCATTGCCTACTCTAGATGATGCAAATAGTCTCCCAAATTTTCCTATAAAAATGGTAAGCATTGCCCATTTATAATAAAAGTTCACAGCAAGTCAAGGATTGAGAGGAATTACCTTAGCTTAATAAAGTCTGTCTACAAAAATGCTAAAGATAACATCATACTTAATGGTGAGAAACTAAAGTTTTTGCCCTAACACTGAGAACAAGGCAAGGATGTTTGCTGCCACCAGTCTTATTCAACATATTACAGGAAGTCCTAGCCATGAAACTAAATCTAGAAAAAAGGCATGATCTGCATACAGGCACACAGGTTTTAAGGGAAAAAAATAATGGAATAAATAATAAATATAAAAGGAAAACATATAAAAAGAAATATAATAAAAGGAAGACAAATAAAAGAAAGAAATCACACAGATGATATGACTGTCTGCATAGAAAACTTCCGTGAATGTACAAAAATACTCCTGGAACTAATAAATGACTTCTTCAGGGTCACAGGATGCAAGATTAGCACACAAAAAGCAACCACATTTCTGTATACCAACAATGACATGAGGAAACCAAGATGAAAAACACAATGCCAGTAACAGTTGCTAAAGATAAATGAAATGTTTAGATAGAAACATAACAAAACAGGTTCTGACTCTGTATGCTGGAAATTACAAAATGTTCATGGGAGAAATCAAGTCTAATGAAATAAATACAGATGCATACCATGTCCTTGGATTTGAAGACTCAACATACTAAAGATGTCAATTCTCCTCAAATTTATGGGTTTAATGCAATTCTTACCAAAATCCCAGCAAAGATTTTTTTTTTGTAGATGTAAAAAAACTCATGCAAAAATATATATGGAAAGACACAGACCTTACAAGAGCTTAAACAACCTTGAAAATAAGAATAAAACGAGAGGGAATCAGTCTACCTGATATTGAGGTATACTAGATAAATGCTATGTATTATATGGTAATAGAACAGAATAGAGAACTCAGAAATATATCCACACAAAGATGTCCAACTAATTCTGGCAAAGGTGCAAAAGCAATACACCTTTAAATAAACAGTCCTGGAACAATCAGAAGAAAAAAGAAAAATCTCAACCTAAATGTCATTCCTTACACAGAAATTAACTTAAATGGATCATGGACTTCAATGTATAATTTAAAACTCTGAAATCTTAGGAAAAATCTTTCGTATTGCTCTGCAATGATTATGTTAAAGGGATGGAAACTAAAGCTACAAAATGGGAGAGATATTTGCAAGCAGTATCGGGCAAAGTGTGTGTGTATAATTCTTTCTTACTCTTTAATTTTTTAAATATTTACTTATTTTAGAACAGAGGGAGAAGGAGGGTGAGCAGAAGAGGAGCAGAGAGAGGGAGACACAGAATCTGAAGCAGCTCCAGGTTTCTCAGCAGTCAGCACAGATCCCAATGCAGGGCTCAAACCCATGAACCATGAAATCATGACCTGAGCCAAAGTCAGACGCTTAACCAACTAGGCTACCCAGGCACCCCTGTATGTGTGTGTGTGTGTGTGTGTGTGTGTGTGTGTGTGTGTGTGTGGAATTCTTATGACTTAACAGTAAAAAAAATTCCAATTAGAAAATAGGCAAAAGGCATAAACATATTTCACCAAAGATATACAGATGTCAAATAGGCACATGAAAAGACACTCAATATCATTAACCATGAAGGAGACGCAAGGTAAAAGAATAATCAAAGGGCCACCTAGGGGGCTCAGTCTGTTGGGTGCCCAAATTTGGCTCAGGTCGTAGTCTCACAGTTTGTGAGTTTGAGCCCCGTGTTGGGCTCTGTGCTGACAGCTCAGAGCCTGGAGCTGCTTCACATTCTGTGTCTCCCTCTCTCTCTGCCCCTCCCCCACTCACTGTGTCTCTCTCTCTTTTTTTAGTTTTTAATTAAAAAAAAATTTTTTAACGTGTTTTTTTAAATTTATTTCTGAGAGAGAGAGAGAGACAGCGTGAGGAGGGGAGGGTCAGAGAGAGAGGGAGATGCAGGATCTGAAGCAGGCTCCAGGTTCTGAGCTGTCAGCACAGAGCCCGACATGGGGCTCAAACCCACGAACTGTGTAATCATGACCTGGGCCGAAGTTGAACGCTTAACCGACTGAGCCACCCAGGCACCCCTGTCTCTCTCTCAAAGATAAATAAACATTAAAAATTTTTTGTAAAAATCATAATGAGATAATACCCATGGCTGGAGTTTTAAACAGGTATATTAAATATTGGTAAGCAGAAACTGGATCACTCATACATTTCTGGGGTGAATGTCAAATGGTACAGCCACTTTAAAAAATAGTTGGACAGTTTCCTTAAAACATTAAAGTTGCAGCTATATACGACCCAGACACTGCACTCCTCAGCATTTATCCCAGATAAATGGTAAGTTATGCTCATGCAAAAACCTGCACATGAATGTTCATAGCACCTTTCTTTGTAATAGCCCCAAACCAAGAACAACACAGATGTCCTTCAACTGGTGTGTCACTAACCCAACTGTGGTACATCCATGTTGTGGAATACTCCTAAGCAGTAAAAAGGAACAAGCTATGGATTCATACAACAGCTTGGATGCAACTTGATGGAATTGAACTGAGTGTAAAAAGCCAGTCCTCCAAGGATTACATAGTATATGATTCCATTTACATAGCATTCCTGTAGTGATGAAATTTCAGAAGCAGACAACAGACTAGCAGTAGAGGATGCAGGAGAGGTGGACATCGAGGAGCGCTAAGTGTGTGTGGCTGTAAAGGGCAGCAGGAGTGATTTTGAGATGGAGCTGTCTGTGTTTTGACTGTGTCAATGTTACTCTCCTGGCTGTGATGCCGTGAGATAGTTTGGAAGATGTTACCATGGGGGAGCTGGACAAAGGGTACCAGAGGGCTCTGTACTATTTCTTACAACTGCATGAAAGTCTATCATTACCTCAAAATAAAGTTTTATAATTTTTTTTAAACTTCGGTCTTCCATATTTTGCTTTTCGAGAAACTGCAGTTGAATTTTGTGTACGATGTGAAAAGGGATTTAGTTTCACTTGGACCCTAGAAAAATTCTGAGTAGTCGACTGGTTCCTCCTTTCCTCGTGAGTCTGCAATAGCAGCTTTGCTGTAGGTCATTTCTCTACATGTTGGGGTTGCTGCTGGGCTCTCTGTTCGGTCCTCTGGGTATTTGTCTACCTCATGGCCAATATCACACTGACTGGATCACTGTCTCTCATCCTAACTGTCAGTGTTTCATTTGGCCCGATCCCCACCACACCCCTGCCTTGTTCTTTGTCTTCAAGGATTCTTGGCCCTTTGCTCTTCTCTATAAATTTTAAAGTCAACTTGTCGGGTGCCAGGAAAACCCTGCTGGGCAGAAATAACCTCATTATAATATTATCTTAATACCTATTAAACATTTAACTTAATAATTTCCATTTTTAGGTCATTTTTAATATGTTTTATAAAGTGTTAGCATTTCTCATAAAGCCTTTGAGCAATTTTTCATTACATTTATGCTTTACAAAAGCAGTCCATTTTAGCTGCTAAGGTAAAACAGATACTTTTTTAAAAATAAAACTTGCTGGGGTGCCTGGGTGGCTTAGTCGGTTGGGTGTCCGACTTTCGCTTAGGTCATGATCTCGCGGTTCTGGGTTCGAGCCCCACGTCGGGCTCTGTGCTGACTGCCAGCTCGGAGCCTGGAGCCTATTTCGGAGTCTGTGACTCCCTCTCTCTCTGACCCTCCCCTGCTCATGCTGTCTCTCTCTCTCTCTTCCTAGAAATAAATATTAAAAAAAATATTTTAAAAAAAATAAATAAAACTTGCTGTTTATTGCTAGCATATAGAAATGAGATTTGCTTTAACATTTAAAGATTTTACATTTAACATATCATATGTGGCAGACACTCTTATTAATAACCCATTTGTAGATTCTATTGGTTTTCATTTAAAAAATTTTTTTAATGTTTTATTTATTGAGAGAGAGAGAGAGAGCAAGGGAGGGTCAGAGAGAGAGGGAGACACAGAATCCAAAGCGGCTCCAGGCTCTGAGCTGTCAGCACAGAGCCCGACGCGGGGCTCGAGCCCTGAACTGTGAGATCATAACCTGAGCCAAAGTCAGATGCTTAACTGACTGAGCCACCCAGGTGCTCCAAGATTCTATTGGTTTTCTATAAAATGACTATCATCTCAGAATAAGTATAGTTTTGGTTCTCCTTTCCAAATCTTATACCTCTTATTTGTTTTCTTATATTATATTATTGGCTAGGACTACCAATATATTGATAGTGTCAGCAGAAAAGATTTTTATCTTGTTCTCAATTTTAAAGGAAGTATATTTAATGTTTCATCATTATGTTTGTACCAAGGCATTGTAGGGACATGGTATTAGGTTAAAGAATCTATTTTCTAGTTTGTTGAGAACTTTTGACCATAGATGATGGCTTTTATCAAATTCTTTTTATCCATTTATTAAGATCACATAATTTTTCTCCATTAATCTGTCAACATCATTCATTTTCTAATACTGAACTAATCTTTAATTTCAAGAAAAAATAATTTTGAGTTTTGTTTGCTAAATGTTTTGTTTAACATTTTCTTGAATCTATTTCATGAATGGAGAATGATCTGCAATTTTCCTTTCTTGTATTGCTCCCACTGAATCTTAGTAACAAGATTAATCTTTGCTTCATAAGGTGAGCGAGGGTAAACCTTCTTTCCCTATGTTCTGAAAGCATTTCTGTAATACTCGTCCTTCCTTATCTGGTGGATATTCACCTACAAACTATCTGGAACTGGTGTTTTGTGAGTGAGAAGAGTTTCCATTATCAATTTACTCTTTTAACCAATATAGGGCATTTGAAATCTTTTTCTTAAGTACATTTCAATAATGCATATTTTCTAGGAATTGTACCACTCCACTGTTTTCAAATTCATTGTCTTGAAATTGTTCATTACTAACTATACAATTTTAGAATTATTATATCTTTTTGGTGCATTCAGATTGTTATGATTATGTAGCGACTTCTGTAGCAACACATTTTGTTTTAAAATCTGCGCTAACATTACTAAAGTTACAATGAGCCTAATTTGGTTTGTGGTGTCTTCATATACCATTTTGTGCCTTTATAATCAACCTTTTTCTAAGGTTTACGTTTTAGGTATATCTCTTGAAAATAGAAAATCACAGGACTTGGCAAGTCTTTTATCTGGAGAAATTAGTGCATTTACATGAATCAGGATAATTAGTAGGTTTGAATTCATTTCTAACATCTTATTTAGGGCTTTCTTGTTGTCTCATTTATGAAAAAAAATCTCATCTTGCCTTGTTTGAGATTGGTTGATATCGTTTTCCACATTCATTTTTTTCCATGTTCACTAGTTTGAAAGATACACATCTATGCTTTTCTTTTCCTCTGCAAATTTTAACATGCATATTTAACTTAACAAAATAGAAATTTGATTAATACCTATCCAGTTATCCCCATGCCAATTTATATTCCAGGTGTTCCTGAACTTTCTGCTCTGCCTGTATTCATAGTGTCTAATTTTTTTTTCACAGTGCCCCTAGGCAAATAGAAGAATCTTTTGTTTTGGTAATTATTAATGAATTTTGTTTTGTTCATTAAATAATTAGGTCAAAACAACTTACCATGTATTTATATCCTAATAACTTAGGGGCTATATGAAAAAAAAAATAGACATAAATTGAAAGAAAAAATTATAATTTTATTTCATTCTTAAATAACCACATTTTATTTTCTCGTAGCACGTGTGCACTTGTTAGGCACTACACAACTTCTCAAATCGTGGAATAAAATTATGTACTTCCGCACTTATTTCTTGTTGGATATTTATCTTCGCTTGGTATCTGCTTTGTTTTTCCATGGAAACATCCATCTAAAAGCTCAGTTTCATACAGATAAGATGTAATCGAAAGGAACACAGTGAATTCAGTGTTGAAACCATGAACTGCCTTGAGCCAGCATTCCATGCTGCATCCCGCAGATGTTCCTATGTCTCCCCAGAAAAATGTTAATAACTTCTGTTTCCCATGTGCTTTCACTAGGAGGCTGTGGGTGCCTCAGTACATAGTTTGGGAACAATAATTATATGTTTTTGTTGGCAACATCTGGGTTCTTTTTTTTTAATTAAAAGTTAGTCAATATCAATATTGCTTTCAAAGTCAAGGGTTTTTAGCTTACTACATGCTTGCCGTATTTTTGACTCGCTTTTCTCTTTTTTCTTGTAGACCTTCCTTCAGTGGTTATATTCCCTCTTCCAATGAGATGTTTTTTATTTTTTTTTAATGTTTATTTTTGAGACAGAGGGAGGGAGAGCATGAGCAGGGGAAGGGCAGAGAGAGAGGGAGACAGAAGATATGAAGTGGGCTCTGTGACAGAGCCCCATGTAGGGCTCAAACTCACAAAACTTGAGATCATGCCCTGAGACGAAGTCTGACACAACTGACTGAGCCACCCAGGCACCTAAGATGTTCTTCAGAATTTCCTTAGTCATCTCTTTTTTTTTTTAATGTTTTATTTATTTCTAGGAGAGAGAGAGAGAGAGACAGCGTGAACAGGGGAGGGTCAGAGAGAGAGGGAGTCACAGACTGAAACAGGCTCCAGGCTCTGAGCTGGGAGTCAGCACAGAGCCCGACGCGGGGCTCGAACCCACAAACCGCGAGATCATGACCTAAGCGAAAGTCGGACGCTTAACCGACTAAGCCACCCAGGCACCCCTAGTCATCTCTTCATAGTAAATCCTCTTTGGTTTTATTTTTTATTTGTTACTCTTTTCCTCCTTCTTTTTAATCTTAGTTGTCTTTACCTTAGAAGTGACTTTATTTGGCCCTCATTCTGAATGATAGCTATACTGGTATTACACTTCTACGCTGATAGTTATTTTCCGTTGGCACCCTGAGGATATTCCTCCATCGCCTAGTGATTTTCATTGCTTCATTTAAGAAGTGAGCTACAGGCTGAACGGTCATTCCTATGTAGGTAGCCTGGCTGATTAAGCATCCTCTCTATGTTTTGGGTTTTCTGCCATTAGTCGAAGCCTCACTTGCTTTTTATTTAAGTTTTGTAATTTTTATGTAATCTATTTTGCCTTCAGTACTTCATGATCTGAGGACTTATGTCTTCATAAGCTCCGAGAAAATTCCTAACCGTGTTCAAATATTTCCTCTACCAATTTTCTCTAGCTTCTCCTGGAAGCCTGATTAGATTATCTTAGACATATATTAGCCATGCGTTGAACTTGATCCCTCTATATGTCTCTGCATCTTGTACATGTGCTCTCTCTGTCTCTCCGGGTGAATTCTAATTAATTTATTCACTTCTATGCATCAGATCATGAATCCCATCTTATGCTGGGTCTAATCTGCTACTTAATTTGTCTATGTGCACCTGTGCTTCATCCAAAGACAATTTGCATTTGTTTCTTCCAAGCCAGCGCTCAGGGGCACCACTGAAATAGTACCACATTAAATTAAATTGTATGCTTGTATCCTTGGGGGTCCCCTGTGGAATTAATTCTTGCCTTCTATGCAGAACAGGTTTGTGGCTTAAACATTCATGGGAGATTTCCTCTTTATGACTTTCCTTCAGGAGTCGAAGTCCAGACAGGCCAGAATAACAACCGTTTCCCTCATCCTTCTATGCAGAGTTTTACATTTGTCTGTTTTGCTTTGTTTTTTCCTGGCTCACCCACCGAGAATGCTGACTTTTGGATGGATATCCAAGCTTTGTTCAGAAGTCCAGTCTCCCAGCTGGCATGTGCTTCGGGACTTTTGTTCTATCCCTATGTGCTGTTATGGCCCCTCTGGTCCAAGTTCTAAGCTGACAGATATTAGCCATTGGTTCAATGTCTGCTTCTCTGCATGCATGTTTTCTAGTGACTTCTGTACCAGCAGGATTTCTCAAGTCACACAGTCCTACACATTGGCAGACACAGACGTCTCCTCTGACATCATCCTACACATTGGCAGACACAGACGTCTCCTCTGACATCATCCATGCTCTGGATGTCATTGTTCGGCATTTCTCTGGGTGTCTTCTCTAAACTTCAGTACTCAGGCTTCAGTTGGTGCTCCAACTTTCCCAAGAATAATTAGCCCAGGGAAGAAGAAAAATAATAACTATTAACTGGAAGAGGAAATACAATAGAATCCAGTGAAATATAAAGGTGATTTACGAACTTAAAATTTTTTTTACGTTTTTTAAAATTTATTTCTGAGAGAGAGAGAGAGAGAGAGAGAGAGAGCAGGGGAGGGTCAGAGAGAGAGGGAGACACAGAATCCGAAGCAGCTCCAGGCTCTGAGATGTCAGCACAGAGCCCGACACGGGGCTCAAACCCATGAACTGTGAGATCATGACCTGAGCCAAAGTCGGGTGCTTAACTGACTGCGCCACCCAGGTGCCCTGATTTATGAGCTTTAAAGTCAGAATATTAGAACTTCTATCTTTAATCCAGTCCTCTTTGGCAGTGGGGCCTTTAAGGAAATTATCCCAGAACCAGTTGCTATGAACTTTGGTGGAGGTAGAGAAAGCATTTGCTCCCTTCCAGCCCTGTGAAAGAAACCATTCCAAGAGGTGGTCATCAGGGTGCTTATGTGCATGGTCTTCATGTAGCAAGAACCAAATAATTCATTTGTTCTTTGGACTCTCCCAATTTTCCAGTGGGAAAATTGAGTTTTGATTAGTTCTGAGGATACGTCAGGAGGTTTTAATTTTGTCATCTTTCTTCCTGGATATAGTCCTCTTCTTCCTGGACACTCAGTGTACACTTCCTAGACACTGAAGATATTAGGCAAAGATTCGGGCATTGAGTCTAAGATGCATAACCTGATCTAGTTTATTTACTGAACACTTCGTGATTGTCTTCAGAGCCATGGAAATAATCCTGTTTCTCATTAACATTCATTTATTGATCAAGAAATCATCACTTAGGGGCGCCTGTGTGGCTCAGTCAGTTAAGACTCCGCTTTGGCTCAGATCATGATCTCACAGCTCATGAGTTTGAGTCCTGCGTCAGGCTCTGTGCTGGCAGCTCTGTGCTGGAGCCTGCTTGGGAGTCTGTGTCTCGCTCTCTCTCAGCCCCTTCCTGGCTCATACTCTCTTTCTCTCTCAAAAATAAATAAGCATTAATTTTTTAAAAATCATCACTTAAATGTGAATCACTGTCAACCTCTCTACTCTTTCAGGGATCAAAGTAACAAATGAGTGCGATAAAGAAAAAAGTCAGTTGGATAAAAACGTAGCACAACGACAAATAATTTTACGTGGACTCTCTGAACGCACACAATTTTCTAAGTGATGTGTCAAGGTTCACGAGCCTAGCCAGCATGAATGTAAAGAAAGGACAGGGGTGAGTGTAAGAGATTAGCACCTGCCTACCACCTACAGGGCAATTTGCACGCCTTGGCTCATTTTATCCATACAGAGGCTCAGAGAAATAGGTGTTATTATTGCCATTTTATAAATGAAGAAGCTTGGAGAGATGAGATGACTTTAATATCGTTAATAGAAAAAAAGGTGACATATTCATGCTTCTCCAACAGGAGACCATATATATATTCTTTTTCCCACCGCATTATGCCTTCTCTTAAGTGTTCAGTACCTTTTCTTAGTATAATGAGATCCTCGTGTTCCTGACCTGAGTACAACACGGATATAAGGAGAAAGAATCATTGGGGACCCCAAATATTCCAAACGATTGCCGCTAGCAATTTGTCATTTCTTCTGTTGCTTTGAGGGCTGCCCGGAAGCTTAGGTATAGTAAGATGCAAGCAATATTTTATTGAGAGCTTCCTTTCTGTGTCTTTGATGGTAGTGAGTTGTAAACTCTATTGAGATTAAATCTCCCCTGGGAGCTAATTACAATAAGGCTTCTCTTTATTGGGTGTAGTAAAGCTTTTCCTTACTAAGTCCACAGGAACACAAAGGACAGCAGGACCTAACCAAGCATCAGCATCTGATTTTTTCTTTAATAAAGTCATGTATGCCAACTATGTTTGACTCATTATCATTCTTGATACAGTATGATATCAGTTTAACCAGGAAAGATTTTCAGCATCAGGAAACCACAGAGGAAATGATGTCGTGGCACACACAGTATCTGAACGGCCACAAAGCAGAGTGGCCATTGATCAATGTGATGATTACTCAGTCTTCTTCCATGAGGAAGCAATATCACTTGCTTACTTTATGTCAGCCATTCTAGAGAACCACAACTACCCAAGAGGCAATCCAATGATAGTCTCATGACTGCAGAAAGATCAAGGACACTGCATACCAGATCTTCCTTGCACCAGATTCATCATTCGTAGAATTTGGTCAGGTTCAGAAAAGAACAGAACCATTATGTTGCTAAGACAGAAACACTACGGTGTGGTTCTAAAAGTGAATAAGTTGTGTGTTTTCATTTACATTTTGGTTTGGTTTTGAAGGGAATTGTGTTGGCAGGGAAATACTTTGCTCTAGGGCAAGAGATAAGGACTCTGTATGACTAGGGGTGGGGGAAATAGTATTGATTCAGTGTGAGGAGGGTCACTGATAACTTTGTGAGCAAGTGACCCTTTGGATATGCCAAAAGATTTTATCCACCAGAAAGGGCTGAGTCATGTATATATAATTTTGGCTAGAATTAGTTGGATATGAGGTGGAGGGGAGGGATGGTGATACATAGAAACCAAAGGAGAAAGACATGAACCCCGTTGAGAGTTAAGCCTGAGCCCCTTTTAGCCACATTCATTTTCCCAGCTGATTTTTTGCATCCAGTGGCTCATAATTGCAATCGCATGTTATCAACTTGCCTCATAGACACATTTTTCAACCTGGATATTCATGGCAGTATCATGTCTCAGTGGAGCAGACAGAAAAGTGGTTCTTGCCTCTGGTTTGCTTAACTTGAATATCATGGGAAACATTGTCTTCTGACTCGTAGTGGTGTGATCTGTCTTCCGGTTTATAACCATGCTTTATCCTTGGGGCCTGACACCTGACGGTACTAGTCTGATTTGAACATTTCACTGCTCACAATGAAGAACTTCCTTTGAGCTGAGCCCTGTGGCCAAACACACATCTTGTTTAGCTTAGTCCTTGAATCAACCATAGACCGTGTGTAGTGAGGTTGAAAAATGGCCGCTCGATGACATCAAGCCCTAATGCCGGCAATTTACAAGTGTTGCCTTATTTGGAAAAAAGAGTCATTGCAGATGTGATTCACTTAAGGATTTTAGAATATCAGGATTATCCTGGATGAAACGACTGGGCCCCAAATGCCATCACAAGTGTCCTTCTAAGAGACAGGCAAGAGAAGGTAACACCAACACATCCAAGAGGAGGTGGCCGTGTGACCAGAGAGGCTGAGGATGGAGTGAAGTGGCCACAGGAAGCCAAGGAACACCTGAATGACCCAGAGCTGGGAGGAGCAAGGAAAGGTTCTCCCTGGGGGCTGTCAGAGGGAGCAGGGAGCTGCCACACTTGGATCTTAGACTTCTGGCTTCCAGAGCAGTCTGAGGATAAATATCTGTCCTTGTAAGCCATAGTTCATGGTCATGTGTTACAGCAACCCTACAACCCACTGTATCTAGCTCTTCAGTCACATCCAGATAGATCCTCAGATGCTAGAATTCTCAGTTTATCATGCACCCCATCTGAACAAGATCCCCCCCCACCTCTCCCCCCTCCCCCAAAACCACTTGCCCAATCTTATAAATCCAAATGAGACTCAGAGGTCCTACGTAATGGAGACAGGAATGTTTACGTCCAGATTTCATCCATCCAGATTTCAACCAATATTTTATTAAAATTATTTTCATGAAGGAATATTTTTAACCCTGTTTTACACTCTGTTGGAACTAGCTTTGTCATTTTCAGAAACCTGGTAAAAACTTAAAACCACATACTGCTGTCACATCAAAGTTTTTCTTCTTCCACTTCAGTGGCTTATTTACGCCCGTGACCTGAGTCCAGGCAGAGGGGCTGCTTCGTGCAGGTGTGTACCATGTAAACAAAGATGCTTATATCCTCACAATTTCGGTTCCTCGGTGGCACACGATTATTTTCTGAGGACTCTTGAATATTGAATTTCCCAAGTTTTTACATATGAAGCATGAATGCTTTGTGTTTCCCTATCACGTAAGGGTACTTAGAACCTAAACTAAGGAAATGATGAACATTTGACAGGTATTTCAAAAGATCTTGATCTTGTCTGAAAGCCATGGTGATGAGTAGCAGGAACCTTAGCCAATCTCAGTTCTGCCAAGGCTAAGGACTTGGACAAAATTTTTTCACCTCTCTGGACTTCAATTTCTTCACCATTAAAAACTGTCTTAACGTGATCTACCTCATAGCCTTGTTAGGAGAATCAGACGAATTCCATGATTCAGAGTCCTGAATACCATGGCAGACTCTCAAACTCACTAGAGTCCAAATAAAACTCATTGTCACCACACCTCAAACCTGTTCCAGCCAATTCCCACCCATTCAGCCACATGACTTCTGACTGGGAAGTCTCCTTGACCTTTCCCCCCCATCTTATACCTGGCCACCTCTTCCCCCAGTCAAGATAAATTCATTATCAAGTCCTATCACTTCCTACCACTTTTCAAATATGCCCTTCACTCTTTTTTTTTTTTTTATGAAGATCACCATAAGTGAAGACATGAGAACCACTTGCCTACCCTACTAAAGAGTCTCCAAATCGTCTCACCATGGGCCTCATCCATTATCAATGACAGCAACCATCTGAACCGAGTCTCTAAAGTCCACTTCTGGCCATGCCATCCCCTGCTCTATATTCTTCTGTGGCCCCTCTGCATTAGCAGAGCATATACCCAAGCAGCTTTCTCTGGCTTGCATGATATTTTATCATCTGCATCATTCTCAATCTTGATGGCCAAGAATAAAAATGTGGAGATTTTACATATAAACCTAGATTTATGAGTCTTCACAATAAGTGAAAGGGTCTGGAAAGTCTGGACGTAACCTATGTGAGCTGAGAGACACCTATTTATTGTCTTTCGCTGTGACATATGCTTTCCTGTGTTCCCTACTCCTGGTTACCTGGTTACTACTGATGTAGTCATTGGCCTTATCCATTGAGAACCTGGAGGTATTTGAGCTGTGACTTCAGATCTGTAGGATAAAGTCTAAAGCCTTTCATATGGACAAACAAACAAAGAACCCTCACACCCTTTTCTTGAACTACTTATCCAGTCACAGCTCACCAAAATGTAGCATCAAACACTTCCAGATTTCTGAACATCACGCTCTTTAAAACCTCCTTGACTTTTAACGTGCTTCCACACCAACACACACACAGATCCCAATGCTTTCTTTTTTGCACATATGTATCCTGTAAGACAAGTCAGATGGCACTACTCTTCTCATTTTATTTTGCCGGCCCAGAACAACTTTGTGTTTCTTCTTCTAATCCTACAAGATTAAATCCTTTATCGCACTGGTTTCTAATCATCTGTGGACATACAGTCCCTGAGAAAAGGGGCAGAACCTTTCATGTCGCTACTCTCTAGCACGATACCTGCAATAGATAGGTGTTACTAAGTGTTGATTACATTTTTTAATGTTTTTATTTATTTATTTATTTTTGAGAGACAGAGAGACAGAGCACGAGGAAGGGAGGGGCAGAGAGAGAGAATCTGAAGCAGGCTCCAGGCTCCGAGTTGTCAGCGTGGCTCCCGATGCAGGGCTCAAACCCTTTTTATAGCATCTCACCACTCGTGGGTTCGAGCCCCGTATGGGGCTCTGTGCTGACAGCTCAGAGCCTGGAGCCTGCTTTGGATTCTGTGTCTCCCTCTCTCTCTGCCCCTCCCCCACTCGCACTCTATCTCTATCTCTCAAAAATGAATAAATGTTAAGAAAAAAAATTAAAAGTCGTGACTGAATACTGAAGAGCTATTAAAATTACATTTACAAAGTTCTTTGGCAACACAGGAAAGTTACTGACTAAAAATTCAAGATACAAATTTGTATGAGTAAGATAATCCCACATATGTAAAAAAAAAAGATGAAAGGAAATATACATCACGTATTTTTGCACATAGGTATCTAGAGCCACAACATTCCTAGGCAAAAATTCTTTCTCTGCGTAGAGTAACTAAATATTTCATCTTTATGACGCGTGCATTCAGGTCTAGCCAAAAAGTTTCTATTAAATTGATAGCGATACTGGTTGTCAAGAATCAAAGTTCAGAAAGCTCAGTTCTATCCTGAACAGGATGATTAATTTGGAAGAAGCCACGCCTACATCAAAGGATTTCTTGCTGAGCCTCGGCACGGCTGTCGGACACGAAGGCATCAGTGAATATTTTCAGTGTGATGGTCTACATTTGTATAAGCGTGTGATGAGAAAAGATGATACTGGCCCTCGGGACTCACCTAATGTAAAGTGCTTCCCAGAGAGGAGAATGTCCAGAGGGTTAGATCCTGTTGCTCAAGATGAGAAAGGGTACCTGGCGACCAGTTCCCCAAATGCCGCCACTATCTAGCCCCTGAGACTAGAAACCCAATAACTGAGACTGGGAACTGAAAAAGCGACTTCATATCTCCTGGATAAGCTGAAGAGTAACTTCCAGGGAACATTGATGATAGACTTTCTCCTAAAGCAATTATGACGTCTTTGTATAAAGCATGGAAAAGTATACCTGTGAAAGGCAAGAGAGAAATCTCGAAGGTCACGAAATACTTGTACAGAGAAAAAGTTACTGCCTTAGCTAACGGGGGCGAGGAGTCACTAACAATAACATGATACCATTCCTACTAATATATTATTCAGTATTTGACAGCCCGTGGGGGCCTCACCTGTTTCTCCAAACACAATGCACGTAGTCAGTGCAGCCTTTCAATCACACACACTGCTCTGTCTCGAGAGCCTTGCTTAAGTACCTCATTCATCTTTTCACCTGCCACACAAGTGTTGCGCCTTGTTTATATATCATCCTTTGTTTTCTTAGCACTTGGCCCTTTGGCTATAAGCACTAACCCCTCCCTTGATAATCAAGCGTATTCCTCGCATGACAATGCCTGTTCCAAACAGCACCTGCATAGTCAGTGACAGTATGTGCCCTCATGGTGAGGGCAGCCTGCCCACTGCGGGTGCCCCCAAGTTCAAACCTTGGCAAGTAGGCGGCTAGATTACCACATGGGGGTGAAGCCTCCGCTTTTCTTTCACCTTGCCCCACGTGTAATCTCTCTCCGTGACTTGCTATGCTAGAATAGAAGATAAAACATCTTAGGTGTCTTTATGGACATCTGAGAAATAGTTAGGTGCCTTGTGCATACAGATTAGGACATAGTAGGTTATAACAGCAATACTTAATAAATGTTTACTATATCCCAAACATTTTCTACAGATTAGTTCCTTTCATTGTCTATTAGCCCCATTTTACAAACAAAGAAACTGAGGTATAGAGTCTATGTAATTTGCCAAGGTCACCCCACTAGTTTAAATGGCAGAGCTGGTGTCTGAATTGGGACTACCTGGTGCCAGGGCCAAAGCCGTCCACTCCCATCCTATACGGTCTTCTAATTACTGCCTTCCTGATTATAAAGTGAGCTCTTTATTGTTCTTCATGAATTGCTTGCTTATCTGCTCTATAGAGTTCTCTCTATAAACCTCTGGCGGGTTTCTTGTCTAGAAAAAAAAATGCATCCCCCCCAGTCAAGGCTGTCAAAGGATTTAAAGCAGTAGAAACAGGGCAACATCCAATTTCTACAGAGAAAGAGTTTGGGGCTTGTATCAAGAGCGCTAGTGACTTGGATTAAGTCTGCTGAGAAACAAGATTTTAAGGAAAATATAAGCAATTAATATAGAATTTAAGAGATTATCTCTAGGAGGGAGCAGATGAACCAAGCTGAAGAACAGAAAGTTCTGGTGAATTCCAATAGTTAAGAGAAAGGGTGGGGCGCCTGGGTAGCTCATTCGGTTAAGTGTCCCACTTCAGCTCAGGTCATGATCTCACAGGTCATGAGTTCAAGCCCCACATCAGGCTCTGTGCTGACAGCTCAGAGCCTGGAGTCTGCTTCGGATTCTGTGTCTCCCTCTCTCTCTGACCCTCCCCTGCTCACACTCCGTCCCTGTCAATCTCTCTCAAAAATAAACATTAAAAAAAAAAAAGAGCGAGAGAGTGGAAAGAAAACCCAGGACCGCTTGGGTTCAGCTGTGGGGAAGAAAGTAGAGGTCTCTACTGCCCAACATCCCTTCCAGTCCTCAGTGTATCACAGTGGCCCTCTACCCAGGCAGCCAAAGGCCTCTCTTATGGTGGCAGAGTAAATGTTTAAAAGGGCTTTCCTTTTGTTTTCATAGACCTTAAATAAAATAAGTTTGTTGATGTTTTATCTGCTTCCAATTTGTCTTTTTCTTAAATAAAGGATATAACGTTGATTCCAATAGAAACTTGGCTTTCGTGCATATGAGATAAACATTCATATAGAAGTTGTATAAAATATGTCTATATATATATTCCATATAACGTTACATACATAATAAACATATTTATTACATATATAATACACATTCAAGTTGCATTGAACTGACTTCAGAGGAGAGGTCAGTAAGTCACTTGCGGCACCTGGATCTCAGATTGCAGGCCACTGTCTTCAGCCAGCCCCAGATCTTCTTAATAGGGGACAGAACTGACCAAATATGCCTGACAGACATAGATAGATAGGGGTCAGCTGTGGCAACAGGTATCTGCAAAGTCCTCCCACATCCTGATCCCCCATGTGAGGAAATCCTCCGTGTGCTTTATTTTCTCAGATTAAGAAAACAATATAGGCAATCAGGAATTTGTTCTCTGCCTCTATTTAGAATCGAATCTAGTGCTTCCGTGATCTCATCCCAGTACCTGGCCCTTGGCATAAATATCTTTTCATTTTCTTCACATGGTGCCTGGTCTTTTTGTTACCTGCATTTTATTGTTCTGTTTCCCATGTGTTTCATTACCAAGTGCCTAGAATCCTGTTAGAAAATAGACAGGAAATACATAAATGTCGATAGATTTGTTGATTTCACAACAGCTGCCCAGTGTCTCGGTAAGTACGGGGCATGGAGTAAGATCCTCTCTCCTGAAAATGCAAACAGCAAATATAGACAACTGCAGTGTGTAGTGGGTTAACAGCTCAACATCCTCAATAGGTGTCTAAATTAATGGATGGAGTACATGAGAGAAGGAATTCTGTTTCCTGGAAAGTCATCATTTTTTTTTTCCACCAAAAAGTTCCTCTTAAAGACCGAAGTAGTCAGAGATTTCCTGTGGTTTTATAATTTAACTGGAAGTCAGAATCAGAAGTAGGAGTCTATTACCAGGAATGAGCATCAGAAACTGCTCTTGTTAAATCAAAACAAACCTCACTCTCTCAGAGAACTGTGACTTCCAGGAAACAGGCCATCTCAGGGGGTATATGCTCACCTGTTCTGAGATCAGTGGAGGTATCTGTGCTTTTATGATCGTTCTACTAATAGAAGCAAAAGGAAACAAAAAAGAGCAGCCCATATGCTTTCAGGGAAGGGGAGAGCCAGATTCCAGCCCATCTACCTCTGGGTAAATTCAGAGATCTTGTGGCTGGTGCTAGGTGAGTGTCCAAAGTTTGGTCTTATACAAGCCTACCTGATATGTTTATGAAGTGACAGGATCCCTGGTTTCCCTGGCTTACTTCAGATGCATTTCATTCTTTTAGTTAGCTAGACGTTTCACCAGTCCTATAAGAAGTTCATAGAAAACTCTGCCAGTTTGCTTTCTGTATGTGGACCCCACGCTAGCTGATCTCGAAAGCAAATCACTTACACAGCACTATTGGAAGATTCATTTCAGATGGCAAACACTAGTTGAAAACACAGATGTTGTTTATGATGTATACAGCTTATAAATAACTTTATCAGATTGAAGGATATTGCCCTAATGTGTCACATGGACATTTTACTGACCCCCTCAAAAAAAAAAGTACGTGTGTGTGTGTGTGTTTGTGTGTGTGTGTGTGTGTGTGTGTGTGTGTGTGTGTGTGTGTGTGTGTGTGGTGGAGGGAGGCTACTTGACTTCAAAGGGGCACGTTAGAAAGATGTGGTATGAAAAGCAAAGTAGGAACACGGTAATTGAGCTTAGGGGCAAATATATATGTATTGAACATTACATGGAAATGTATTATACGCCCTCACACATTCAAGAGTCATTTACTGATTGAGTCTAGGTTCAAACTAAAAGAAAAATCTCAGGGCGCCTGAGTGGCTCAGTTAAGTGTCCAACTTTTGATTTCGGTTCAGGTCATGACCTCGTGGTTTCATGAATGCGAGCCCCACGTCGGGCTCTGTGCTGACAGTGCAGGGCCTGTTTGGGTTTCTCTCGCTCCCTCTCTCTGCCCCTCTCCTGCTCATGCTCTCTCTGTCTCTGTCTCTCAAAATAAATAAATAAGCTTTAAAAAAAAACTAAAAGAAAATCTCTTTTACACATGTGTGATGTTTAATAATGTATCAGCCTTCTCTTTTGGATGTGTCCCTGGAATGGCTTTCCCAACCTACAGTCCCCAGTAACGTGTTTCTAAACCAACTGATTTATTTATATACCATGTAGCCTTCTGAGAAGTCTAAACCCTTAAGAACAATACGTACAAAAGATACTATGTGGCAAGCCCTCTTGAAAAACTACCTTTGGGCTAGATTACTTTACATTATCAAGTAATTTAGTGGGAATTCTTCATTTATTCCCTATAACTTTTCTAATTTCAGGCTACACTCAAATATAGGGGACTCAACAGACTAGAATTTTGCTCAAGTCATCTTCCATATAAGGGAAATTAGTTACTACATTATTTGTCTGAATGACTATAGTCAAATTAATGCTGACTTGTGCACGTGAACTTTTTGGAACCAGAAACCAAGTGTCTCCTTCTGGGAACGACTCCTTTCCTCAGTCTTGATTGGCACGATAGACCACAGATGAGCAATGGTTTTGTAAAGCATGCAAGACTATTAAAATGCATAGTTTTGATTTTTTCTGGTTTCTCTCCTCTCTGAGCCAGCAAACTTCAAAATGTTGACTTTCTAAGAAAGAAGATTCAATGACCTGTTTGACCAGTTTCCCAAATGGTAGATGTAAAATTGTGCCCTTCAGGGATTCGTGACTTATTTTCGGTGGACTTGAGGAAGCTTTCGCAGAACTAAGAGGATTGGGGGGTAGCTTCGTTTTGCTTTACGTTGTGAATGCCAGCCGCTGGCTTAAGTAAAGCTAATGTAATACCAAAGCCCCTCAGAAACACACACTGTCTGTCTGTGTGTGCATTCCCGTGCCTGGAGTCTTACTCGTTCGATTCAGACTGTACTACGGTGACTTGTTCTCAGGTCCCTGCGCGTGAGTTCTGCAGGGTTGAAAATAGTGTGAAGACTAGGAATCGATTTTCCCTTAACTTTCTATTTATCTCATTTGCCGAGTAAAGGCATCAGGGAAGAGATCTCTAAGTCTCGCCCAGCATTCTTTGACGGCCAGTTCAGGAGGCAGCAGATCTATGCGGTGAGTCACTGAGAGTGACATCCTGTGCAAAGTCACCGTCTTCCTGAAAGGCTGCTTGCTGAAATGGAGCTACCAGACCTAGGCTTAGGTACCAAATAAAGGTTTAGCCCCTGAATCTGACTCAATTTCCTCATGAAGTTAATTCCTTGTAAGGAGAAACTTTTGCCTTGGCAGGAGAATTGCACACAGCCTGCGTTCCAGACTCATCAGCTGCACAAGGGGTGAAAATTCTGTGCACGGGGTTGTGGGGAACGGAACACCGTCTGGCCATTTGCCGGCACCACCGCCTGGGATCTTCATAACATCCGTGCTCCTCAGGGGGTGACAGATCCAGAGAGCACCCCCTCCAGGCCCTCCCCCGGAAGGCCCTGTTTGGGGGACCACAAGCATCTTGAGAAAATGCAGATTCATCAGAGCTTCTCGAAGCCCACTGTGTGTAGCGGGGATAAACAATGCGGTTTTAGAGCGTTCGTTCCATCCTCTTGGCCGTGTCGATGGGATTCCACAACATCCAGCAGAAGAGGTGAAAAATTCATTTTCATGCTACTGGTTTGACTGCTTTTTGGAATTGACTATATTTGGTCTAAAACTGACTGTTTTCTCATTGAAGGAGCCAACATTCCCAAGGAGCATTTAAATGAGCTACCTCGTCACCGCATGGGAACGGCTGAACACTGCACCAAGGTCTATTTTCACTTGATTATATGTGTATTTATTATACAAAAATAGAGCAAAACTATGACTCTGCCAAAAGGCTCTCCTACGTTATCGTATAAGAGCAGGCTCGGGTTTCTTTAAATTGAAGGGCTGTGTGCTTGTTTGGTTTTTGCAGCTGTCAGCCTCTTTTTCTGTTAAAAATGTTCCCCAATTGGTTAGTATTCATTGTGCTTATTATTGGGGAGAATCTGCTGGTAGCAACGTGTGCCTGTTGGTAGCCCAGAAGGAGGAAGTTCTCTAGTCTGGCAAGTTGTGGCGGATGGAATTGTTTCGATAAAATAAAAACTGATGGGGACAATGGCCCCACACGAGGCCAGCTTGCCTCAGACTTAAACAGATCGGTTTTCTTTCCTGTCACAGCCTTCCATGAGACCTGCTTTCATCTAGGACCGCAGCGTAGGTGCAGCAATAAAAGCCCTCACCAAAGGGCTGTCTTGAAGTGCCTCCAATTCTAGAAAGAAGTCTCTTTGGGAATCCTGTTTGCTACCTCAAGCAGTGTAAGCCAAAATTTCAAAGCCTACCCTTTCTTCACAGGCTGTGTCTGTATGCGTGAACAGGGACAGAAGAAACCCTAGCCCCACCACAGCAACTCCAAACCAGAGGACGGTCCTCGGGAGCCAAGAATGTCCAGGTTATAGGAACAGAATGAAGCCACTTAAGAAAATGGTCAATTATGGAATGTTCTGTGCATAACTATGTCCATTAATTAAGAAGTGAACTGAAATTACTAATGGATTTCATAATGGCCACCAACCAGCTGCCAGTTGGCTGTAGCTGGGTGACAGATGGTAGTGACTGATCTGGACTAGATCTGACCTAGAGATAGTCCGTCATTTATTAAATTGAAGGCCCAAATAAAATTCCATGCATTGCAGCATTTCACCATTATGTCTCACAGTGAGATGCACTGATATCATTCCTTATCTGCCGCCCCGGGGCGGAGAGCAAACTATTCAGAGGGCTTAAGTAGAACATTCAGTGAAGAAAGCCCATGATACCTCTCAGGATATGACAAACGAAAAGGCCGCTCGAATGAATGGCATTTGAATGAGGAATAGTGTAACATGGGAAATCTGTTTGTGCTAATCTGGTTTGTTACCCCCCAGCCCCATGATTTACCCCCACCTTTTCTTTCTTTGTTGTTTAAATTTGTTAATATTTTTTAAATGTTTATATTTTGACAGAGAGTGAGAGAGAGCGTGAGCAGGGGACAAGCATAAAGAGATAAGAGACAATCACAAGCAGGCTCCGCACTGCCAGCACAGACCCTGACGTGGGGCTCCAACTCACGAACTGTGAGACCATGATCTGAGCTGGAATCAAGACTCAGCCACTTAACCAACTGAGCCACCCATGTGCCCCTATCCCCCTCCTTTTCTACATCAAGGGGCGCTCCCTTCCACAGCAACCAACAGGTAGTGAGGGCCTGCTTTAATCCATCAACACACCCTCGAAGTGAAGAGAGCCATTAGAGCCTGGCTCCAGGACCTGCCTTCTCAGGGGTCTTGCATAAACAAGTCACTGAAGTGAGCAAATCAAAAGCCCCAATTACTGTCACCAGACTCATTGTTGGGGAAAACGAACCGTAGCTGTGCTTTTGAAAGATAAGGCTCAAAAAGACCAGGGAGGAAAATTCCTACTGTTATAAATGCCTGTGGAACCTAGAAAGACATGAGAAAATATAGCTCTGTTTCAAAATCTTGTATGAAACGTGTGGCAGGGCTTCCTTCATGTTGTCAAAATGCCGTGTGTCTTCCTGTCCTATTTCAAAGCTGGCATGTAAAGATGAGCTTGAATACGAGACACATGCATTCAAGAAGCAAAAACATGACGCATCCGTGGCATTTGGTCATACTAAGACTATTATGTTAACTTATCTCAAAGAGGCAGAATACTGCTCTTGACAAAGTTCCTATTTAACGTGTTACACTCATCTTTATTATTTAGAAAAGCAAAAGCAACTTCTTGTCTTGGCTGGAAGGAGCCTGCATAACACACACATGTGCACTGAGAGGCCCTGGATAGTAGAGAGGCCCTCGGAGATTTGGGGGAAGCCTACAGAAGCCATGGATAACATTTCTTTGTAATCTCATGCTTATCTTAAAACCGTATTCAAATTTTGCATTTGAATGCAACATATTCACAACTCCACAACATATTTATTTTTCTGATATTAAAAAATATGATATTTAATGTTCCCTTATATATGATGAATGGTCCAAGAAGGTGCATCATTTTTATTTGAAAAAAAAAAAACCTTTTTTTAATGTTTATTTATTTTTGAGAGAGAGAGAGAGCATGAGTGGGGGCAGGGCAGAAGGAGGGGGAGACACAGAATCTGAAGCAGCTCCAGGCTCTGAGCTGTCAGCACAGAGCCAAACATGGGCTTGAACTGACAAGCCGTGAGACCGTGACCTGAGCCGAAGTTGGACACTTAACCGACTGAGCCACCCAGGTGCCAGGGAAAGGCATTTTTAATCCTGGGGCTTTGAGAATCCCTGCTGTAGCCCCATGCACCTCTGGATGCTTCCATGCCAAACTTTGGCAAACACAGGGCTTACCCAAATTGCTCTGCTAATAGGTTAGAATACTTAAGAGAGATTGCGACTTCACCAAGTCATATGACTCTGAAATGATTACATGACTTGTCCAAGGTCACAGGGAGCAACAGAGTGACTAGAATTTCAGTGTGTGATGGTCCCATGGAGCTGCGTGTGTCAAGTGCTGCCTCCGATGCTGCACCGGAGCCCCCGCGCCCTCGCCCCGGAGCCCCCGCGTCCTGGCGCCGGAGCCCCCGCGTCCTGGCGCGGAGTCTGCGCTCTTCGCGCCGGGAGGCCTCGCGCCCTCGCGCCGGAGCTCCCGCGCGCCCCGGAGCCCCCGCGCCTCGCGCCGGAGCCCCCGCGGCCCCCGCGCCCGAGCCCCCGCGCCCGCGCCGGGAGCCCTGCCCCAAGGCGCCGGAGCTCCCTTCGCCTCGCGGCCGAGCCCCGCGCCGCCCCGGGAGCCTCGCGTTTCCCGCCCGGAGCCCCCCGCGCCCTCGCGCCGGGAGCCCCAGGCGCCGCCCCGGAGCTCCCGCGCCTCGCCTCGGAGCCCTCACAAGCCGCTCGAGCCCTCGCGCCTCGCGGCGGAGCTCCTCGCGCTCTTCGCGGCCGGAGCCTCGCCTCGCGCCGGAGCCCCCGCGCCCTCGGCCGAGCTCCCGGGCGCCCGCTTGAGCTCCCGCGCTCTCGCGCCGGAGCCCCGCGCCCGCGCCGGAGCCCCCGCGCCCCGGCGCCCCGCGTCCTCGGCTGGAGCTCTGCGCCTCGCCCGGGAGCTCCCGCCGTGCGCTCCTGGCGCCGGGAGCCCCGCGCCTCGCACCCGTCCCCGCGCGACGCCCCCGCGCCCCGCGCCCGGGCCCCTGCGTCCCCGCGCCCTGCGCCCGGGAAGCCCCTGCCCTCGCCCCGGAGCCCCCGCGCCCTGGCGCCGGAGCTCGCCTCGCTTCGCGTCCTCGCACCGGAGCTCCCGCGCCCTGGCGCCGGAGCCCCCGCGTCCCCGCGCTGGGTCTCAGGCCTCTGCCTCATCGTGTCCACCAGGTTCCCTTATTCGTCCCGGTTCTCTCGCGGGGTCCACCCCATTCTCAGCCTCATTCGGTTTTGAATTTCCGGTCACGGGCTTGGGTAACCCCGCCTGGCCGCGTTCGGGCCAGCTCGAGCTGCTCTTGAGCGATGGCTCCGCATCTTGAGGCCCCCCGACCCGCGGAGCCCGAGGGCTGGCTGCGGCCGTGCATGCAGGTCGCCGAAAGATCACCGTGGGAAGAGCAAGGGGGCCAAAACCTTGGGGGAAACGAGAGTTGAGAGTGGAGACCCCAACCTACTGCAAACACCAGACAGAGCAGCAAGAAAGTTACCGGAGGGGGAGGGGCAGGGGGAGGGGGAGGGGGGAGGGGGAGAAGAAGAAGATGAAGAAGGAGGAGAAGGAGGAGAAGGAGAAGAAGGAGGAGGAGGGAGGAGGAGAAGTTGGAGAGAGGAGGAGGAGGAGGAAGAGGAAGAAGAAGGAGGAGGAGGAGGGGGAGGAGGAGAAGATGATGATGAAGAAGAAGAAGAAGAAGGAGGAGGAGGAGGAGAAGATGATGAAGAAGAAGGAGGAGAGGAGGGGGAGGGGAGGGGGAGAGGGGGAGGGGGGAGGGGAGGAGGAGGAGAAGATGAAGAAGAAGGAGGAGGAGGAGGGGGAGGAGGGAGAAGATGATGAAGAAGGGAGGAGGAGGAGGGGGAGGAGGGAGAAGATGATGATGATGAAGAAGAAGAAGATGAAGAAGAAGGAGGAGGAGGGGGAGGAGGAGGAGGAGAGGAGGAAGAGGGAGGAGGAGAGGAGGAAGAGGGAGGAGGAGAAAGAGGAGGAAGTGGCGGAGAGAAGAGGAAGAGGAAGAGGAGGAGAAAGTGAGAAAGGAGGAGGAGGAGGAGGGGAAGGAAGAAAACGAGATAATAAGGATGAAGTACACGGCGTGGAACAGAATGGGAGGTGGGTTTGGGCTCAGAGGACTGAGGAACAGGCAAGGGAAAGAGTGACCAGACAGCTTCAGAAAGGACGGCGTGAGTGAGGGCCCACGGGCCAGAAAGTGGGGTACAGACGGTCCCCAAAAGGAAGCACTGCCCGGAGCAAGGCAGAGTGGGAAGCGGTTGGCAGGGAGAGAGGAGGTGGGGAGGCCGGCAAGGGCCGGATGGCATGTGGCTCTGTCAGCCACGCTAGGGGGCTGGGGCCGCATCCGAAGGACAAGAAGAGATGCTACAAAGCGCAAGCCTGCGATAACTCGCTGAAATTCCCACTCTAGGAACTCCGCCTAGAAACTCTCCAGATCAATCTTCGTAGCTGAAGGAGCGACACTCAATCACCTTTTCAAAGTGGCCTCCTTTCATATCTGTGGGGGTTTTAAAAAATTTTATATGATGTAGTCTTTGGGAAGAAAGACTATAAATAAATATTTTTGTAGTCTCTAATATTATAAGAACTTGTTCCCAGAGTTTGTGGCAATATGTGGACACTGGCTCAGACACAAGTATGTGGAATCCATTTCAATAAGTATTATTTAAAATACTCAAAGTTATTTCACTTGAAAAAAAATGTCACTGCAGAATCACTTAAAAAATGTTTATGTATATACCTAAATCTCCAAACTGCCAATGGCAATTTTAAATAGAAGGCCAAAAGCTGTTTCTCTTCCTTTTTATTGGACTATTATTAACCAGTCATAAAGCCTAGCAGTTCATTTATCAAAGGGGAAAAAAATGTATAAATGCTTGACAGATGAAGGCTATAGCCATAATGTTACGACTTTATTGAATTACATTGTATGGACAAAGTATGCCAGTCCGTCCTGCCTCAAGTTACTGCTCTGTTACCTATGGTAACAGTTAGATATTTTCCTCATTACTTAATAATACCAGATCTCAAGCAAGTATCACATGAAAAACAGATGTTAAAATGTGACACTCAAGGTCAGGTTACACTGAATACTTGTTAATTTCCAAGTGCCTGGTTACTTCTCAAGAATCGTTTCTGAAATTTTTCACAAGGTTTTGTTGAATTTGGTTGCGGGGGTCAGAGTCTTAATATACACGTGAGACCCAAATAGGAACTTGACTTCTTATTAATCAAGGTGGCAATAAAACAGGGAGAACCCGGTTTTCATACCAGAACGCTCATTACTTGGCGTGAAATGTGGTTTTCCACAAATGCCTAAAACCAAGGGCATAGTTTATATTTTTTTTCAATAATTTTCATTTGTAGTTTCCCCTTAATGTGTCCAATAGCCTTTTAACTCTATTAAAGGCAGACTTTGATTTTAAATAGAAATAACTTTTCTTTTAAATAATTTTTAAAAGAAACTAAAATATATGAGGAAAAATAAAATAAAAATAAAATTGGCATTATAGCACCACCCTCAGAGCCACCACTTCTAATATCAATTCAGTTCCAGCTTTTCCCTCTGTCTATTCATATCTACATAGCAACATCTATAGATATTTTCTTGGAGAAATGAAATCAAAACATGCAGGAAAGATCCTTTTCTGCCAATTAATCTTCATCTACAGCATCATTTTTAATGACTTAAGACAATGCCCTGATATGGACATGCTATAACGTGTTGCAGAAACTAATCACTGATTTCTGGACATTTAAGGTATGCCAGTGTCTTGGCTTTATAAATATTATGGCAGTGACCAAATATGTAGCTTAATCTTTCTACACATTCTTGATGATTTCTTTAGCACAAATTCCAAGAAGTGAAATTTGTGGGCCAGAAGGATGCATGTTTCAAAACGCTTGGTACATAACTGCTAAATTGTATCCAGCAACATTGTGCTAAGTTATATTCCCCCTGGAGGTGAGTAGATGCCATGTTTCTGTCATGTTTTTCTTTTTTTCTAGTTTGCTACCATACTTCCTGGATCCCAAGAGGCACGTCCCCCCCCCTGCCCCCCCCCATTTTAACATCCTTAAAATCAATTCATGTTTTACAGTTGATGGCCTATCATATTTAAAACTTTTTAAAAATGTTTTATTTATTTCTGAGAGAGAGAGAGAGAGAGAGACAACGTGAGCAGGGGAGGGTCAGAGAGAGAGGGAGACACAGAATCTAAAACAGGCTTGAACCCAAGAACCGTGAGATCATGACCTGAGCCGAAGTCAGATGTTCAACCAACTTAGCCACCCAGGTGCCCCTGGCCTATCATATTTTAACCGGTGTTTTGTTATTTTTCCCACTCTCAGTGGCACTGACAGTATAGTGATGCATCATCTACTCCATGTCTGAAACGCCGTAACATAGGTATTTGCCTTTATAGGTGTGGCTGTGCTCATAGATACACAGAGGACTTTAGTTTTCGTATGGGCAATGGTTTCTTCAGTAGCTGTCTTGCTCATGATTTCTCTGATTTTATGTAACAAACATTCACCTCAGTTTCTTCCTATTCTTAGATTTTACTTAATTCTTCAATAAACTTGAAAATTACTTTTCTGCAAATGAATGTATCAATCACCCTAACGTCTATTGAGCAATTCAGTTTTTTGTTCATATAACCTACTTAAAGCTTATTCTGTTTAAACATTAGTAATCCCAATCATTTCAGTGTCCACGGAACAAGGATTTAATCGATTTCCATTGACCGATTAATTTGTAGAAACAATTTCTAGACTTCGGCAAAAGTTACGGTTTTGAAGTCATAATCTAGGGCCTCTGAAGGGCTTCTAGATTTAGAGGTGAAAGGCCGTTTTGGCTTCGGCCACACAATATACAACAGGACCCGGCGAACTTAAAAATTGGGGTTTCTCCTTGCTGGTGACCATTCCTCTGGCTGGAAGCCGGGAGAAGGGATTAGTGAGCAGGACGTGGAAGTCTCTGCTTTCAGTACTCAGCAAAACACAGGAAGTGATTGGAAGCCCACCGGGGCTACAGTCAGGACTACGTCCCCCACTCAGCTCAGCAAATGAGTTCACAAGTTCATCTGTTACAACGCCCACATCCAGTCGGTGCACTCAACTAGCGCCTGCCGAGCAGCTATTCTGTGCCCGGCACTAACGACAGGCAGATGGGTACAAAACTGCCCTCAGAGAACCAGCCAGTGGAGAAAAAAAGATTAAGTCGATTAGGAAGGGCTGTAAAACCCAGTCCTCAGTGTAGCATGTCCAGTGGGAGGGAGATAAGGGGACAAAGAAGGAGACGGTGGTCCGAGAGGCGGGGAGGAGGGCAGAGCAGCGCACGGCGGCAGTGTCTGAGGGATCAGAGGGCTCCGGAGCTGCGGAGTGGGGCATGGTGTGTGTACCAGCAGCCTCTTGCGGTGGAGAAGTGGCAGGCAGACCTATGGGCTGGGTCACTGAATTGGCAGTGAGAATGTCCAATGGCAAGTCTGGGGAAACTGAGCCAGAATCAGGTAGAAGACCTGTGAGGAGGGGAACTAGGAATCTCCAACTGCTTGAATACGGAGAGGCAGAGACAAGAAGTCTGGACAGAGAATCCATTCAGTAGCTGGCGTGCTTGGTGACATGCTTGTGCCCGGCCATGAGATATTGAAGCCGGACGTGTGTGTGTGTGTGTGTGTGTGTGTGTGTGTGTGTGTGTGTGTGTGTGTGTGTGTTGGGGGGTGGAGGTAAACTCCGCCCACACACGTAGAGTGTGAACTGCTGTGCGTGGCTATACCCCAGGGGGATATGCCAGCTGCCTTTGGATATGCACCTATCCGGGACTCAGGGGAGAGTCAGTCGCATCCAAATGCAAATTACCTCACTTTATTTGTTTTCCTGGTGAGAACGCCCTCACTGGGAAATGAGAGTCGAGCTCTTTTGCTTGTTAGTTTTGTGGGAAATAAGGAGACATGCTGTAGAGTGATGGTCCTTCCGCCCTGCAGTCAGGCAGAAGGCACGGGAGAAAGTAAGAGAAGGGGCTTCGAGAAGGCCGAGTGTTGTTTGCAATTGTGCAGATTGGGTCACAGTGGCAAAACCTCCCCATCCCGCCCCCACATCAACACCTCCGATGTGTTTGCTGCACTGGCCATAAACTGCTCGTTCTCTGCTATGCATATGGCATGAGCAAATACTCAAGAATGACCTATTTGTACCAGGTTGGTCTGTTTTCAAAGCAAAAAAAAATGGGGGGGGGGGATTTTATTCTTTAAAATACTGTTACAGTGGAATAGAAGGTGTGATTTTCAGAATTCAAGACATACCCTTGCAATGCTTCTTTTCCAGATGATCTTAACCCCTGGCAGGTGGAAGGAGAAGGCGTCTCCACAACTCGCTTGGTGTACTGACGTGTGATTTGCATCCCAGGTGCAGGGAGGTGACATGCCTCCAGTGTGAATTAGATTTTTCTTCCACTAAACCGGGGTCAGAAGTAACACTACCCAGGACGGGAGTTTCGACTGATAAATTACCTTCCTGCAAGGAGGAAAAGATGGATGGGGACTGTACAAGTATTAAGTATTTCATGCACATATTATTTTTATGTATTGTTCTGTATAGTCTGACTTGTAAAAATTCAAAGGGTTTCTAACTTCCTCCAGGGTGTTACAATCGGCTTTAAACATGTCCAGAGTTAAATTTGCTTCTGAGAACAAGTGTTTGTGTTAATGTGACTTAATTGATAACAGCCCATGTGAACCCTATTATTTAAGACCTATGCATTACTAAATAGTTTCATTAAATAATGGAGAAGAACTTTAAAAAGAAAAACAAAGAAAACCCACACAAGCACATGGTTTTCATTTCAGCAGCAAGGGCTGGAGAGACGCTCTGCTCTGAGGTCGACTTCATGGCTTCAGGCAAAATTGGGAGATTAAACAGAAACTACAGCAAAACCAGAGACACTTAACTCAGTATATGACAAATCTCAGGAAATCTTTGGGCTTTTTTAGGAGGGGAGGGAGTAATTGTGTTTCTTTTGTTTTGTTTCCAGTAATTAATGTTAGCTAAATAGTGTCGCCATGGAAAGGGACATAAAGTTTAAAATATTTTTGAAAAATTAAAAAAATATATATAATAAAATGGAGCACCTGGGTGGCTCAGTCAGTTAAGTGTCCAACTTCGGCTCAGGTCGTGATCTCACGCTTCATGAGATCGAGCCCTGTGTCGGGCTCTGTGCTGCCAGCTCAGAGCCTGGAGCCTGCTTTGGCTTCGGTGTCTCCCTCTCTCTCTGCCCCTCCTTCACTCGTTCTCTATCACCGTGTCTCTGTCTCTTTCTCAAAAATAAATAAACATTAAAAAAATTAAAATATTTCTTAATATCTTTGGACAGTTTTCTACACGGCGAAAGCAAGGTAGATGCCCAGTGATCTCCCCTGGCATGGTCATAATGCCTCTTTTCCCAGAGAAGGAAGAGAATATGAAAGAAAATGTAAAGTCTGTTGCAGGGGGTTAGAGAAGGTGGGGACTGGAGTCTGAACGAATAAGTGTTTGAAAGCATAATTCAAGCAGTTCTCTGCACAACTGACACTTCCCACACAAATACTCAGATCGATGCCCGCTAGCTGCCTAGGTCCAAAGTCGGATTTACAAGCGCTGCTGGATATTACAACAGAATCATTGCCACCTCTGTTTGGGTTCAACACAAAAGGTTAAACGCAAAATAGCAGGGGACTGTGCTTCTAGACCACCTTCGCAGGACTTGCAAGGAGGTGGGGAGAATTGGTTTTGTTACCCTGAACTCAGCAGCCACCTCCTGAGGATGAGAATGCTGGAGGACGGCAGCGTTTATGAGAATACCACCCTCTGGCTGGGTACGAATCCTCGCTCCCTCAAGCTTTTTTTTTTTTTTTAATTTTTTTTTAATGTTTATTTATTTAGGAGAGAGAGAGAAGACAGCATGGGGAGGGTCAGAGAGGGAGATACAGACTCTGGAAACAGGCTCAGGCTCGGCTGGCAGTCAGCACAGAGCCCGACGCGGGGCTCGAACCCACGAACCACGAGATCATGACCCAAGCGAAAGTCGGACGCTTAACCGACTAAGCCACCCAGGCGCCCCTCCCTCAAGCTTAGTAAGAGAGGCGTGGGGAAGACAGCAGAGGAAGAACTGGCAGTGCGTGGTACACAGAGGGGTCAGGCCTGGGAAAGAGGAAATGTTACCTGGCAGGTGCTGGGAGGCACCGCCTGAGCCCGGCGCCTGCGGTGGGATCTTCTGAGTGGACGACCCTTAAGGCACAGCCTGGGAGGGCCTGCTTCGAGCAGTCTCCGAGCGCAGACAGAGTTTATCCCAGATCACGCAACACCAATGAGGTGGGGCTTTTTCTGCCCAGCTCTCTTGGGTCCTTTTCCAGCATGAAACTGGAATGGTGGGGGCACCGTGGGGGCACAGAGGGAGGAAGACAAATGACAGCGAGGAAATGGAACAGAAGCCACCTGTGTACCCCTCCTCTGTCATGCATACCCCTCCTCTACAGACTTCTAAACTGAAGTAGGTCTGGGCTGGGGGACATAGGTGATTTCATCTTAAAATAAGTTCAGGGGCGCCTGGGCGGCTCAGCCCGTTAAGCATCCGACTTTGGCTCAGGTCATGATCTCCTTGTTCCCAAATTCGAGCTCCGCACAGGGCTCTGGGCCTAGAGACTGTTTCAGATTCTGTCTCCTCTCTGCCCTCCCCCACTTATGCTCTGTATCGTCTCTTGAAAATAAACATTAAAAAATTTTTTAAATAAGTTCAGACATTTTATTCTCCCACCATAACATATGAATTACATTCGAAATGATCTTGCAACTGAACATGATATGGGAGAATTCTGTTATCAGATCACTGAAAATGTTACGGAATCTCCCCAAGATCCAGTGACAACAAAATCCAAAGTGTTTCTTAAGTTTATTTAATTATTTTCTTATTTTGAGAGAGAGAGAGAGAGAGAGAGAGAACAGGAAGGCCAGAGACAGAGGGCAACAGAGAGAAACCCAAGTGTGCTCTGCACTGTCAGCACAAAGTTCAACATGGGGCTCGAACTCACAAGCCACGAGATCATGACCCGAGCCGAAACCAAGAGTCGGACACTTAACCAACTGAGCCACCCAGGAGCCCCAATCCAAAAGCTTAAAATGAACGAGACTGTCAGCAACATCTAAAATCTGCTCCTAAGTTAACTCTAGGGAGAGGTGAGTTCTGCCTATGCCAATGGCCCCACAGGGGACCCACCTCTCTGGCACTGAGACTCCATCCTTCTCTGAGGCTGGGTCAGAGGCCCAACGTTGAAACATTTGATCCAACGTCCTTCTCTGCAAGGATAGCATCTATCTAGTAGTAGTTCTAGTAAGTATGAGAAAAGGAACAAATACGCCTCCATTTTACATGGTCAGCATTTCTTTACAGAAAGGTTGCATACCCAAACCAAGTTTTAGATGATCTTAAACTCTTTTTCTCTACAGAGGCAATTGTTAGTTTCTCTTCCACTCTGCATCATGTTATGAGAGGTTTGTGCAACATCTTACAACAAATTAGAAGGGGAAATCAAGTTACCTATACCATGCAATGGGATATACACACTGCTTTCCAGCTCTACCTCACGAAACACAATATGCTTTATCTGGCTAGAAAATAGACCTGACCTGTTCTTATGAAATTACTTGTGGCTGAAAGGAGGGAGGGGATATATATCTTTTTCTTTTTTTTGAGAGAGAGAGAGAGAGAGAGAGAGAGAGAGAGAGAGAGAGAGAAGGCACCAGCAGGGGAGGGGCGGAGAGAGAGGGAAGCACAGAATCCGAAGCAGGCTCTAGGCTCTGAGCTGTCAGCACAGAGCCCAACATGGGGCTTGAACCCACAAACCGTGAGATCATGACCTGAGCTAGTGTCAAATGCTTAACCAACTGAGCCCCCCAGGTGCCCCCAGAGAGGTTATATTTTTTATCAGACCTCACTAACCTTCTCTGTTCCTATTCCTGCTTTAACAAATAGCGTATCCTAAAAGTTATAAAATAATTGTAACCTGGCAGTCAGTATAAAAAACAAACATTGGAATACTAGATCACTGATTCATTGCTGAAAATACCTATTTACAAGCAAGTAGTTATAGTCTAAATAATTGTAATGTATTGAATGTCTGTGTCGCGCCCCCCTCCCCCCCCGGCCCAAGATTCACATGTTGAAATCCTAACCCCCAGCGTGATGGTATTTGGAGATGGGCCTTTGGAATGGAATTAGGCCAGGAGGGCAGAGCTCTCTTGAATAAATTAGTGTCCTTCTAAGAAGAATATGGCTTCCTTTCTCCACTCCCTCTGCCAGGTGAGGCCACCTGCAAACCAGAAATGGGCCTTACCAGACACTAAGTTTGCTAGCACCTTCACCTTGTACTTCCAGCTTCCAGGACGATGAGAAGTGAACGTCTGTGGTTCAAGCCACTCACTCTATGATGTTTCTGTTATGGCAGTTTTATGTGACCCAGATAATGATGTAAAGGGCAGCAAAGTCAAAGGCAGTCAAGGGCATACAGCTCCTCCCTTTATGAGTGGGCCAGGCCAGGTGGGCTTGCTGACACTCAGCCTCCTCATCTTCGACGTGGGCCTGGCTTGCAGAGCCGTAACTAAGGACACAGAGCCTCTGCCATGGGGTGGGTGGTACCTGCAAGCCAGCAGCCCTGCCCTGTGCATGTCGAGGGATGACAAAGTCTTGAGACCGGACATTGTGCTCAGAGAGTTCACAAGCTTATGATCTAGCTGGGGACCCACAAGGCCATTTTGACAATGATTTGAATGTTCATATAAAAACAGAAGTCGCAAAACAGTATAAAATCAGATGTGCGGTTCAGAGAGTGAAGGCTAGGGTTCCACAGCAGGGAGCGAAGTCCAGAAGCAATAGTGTTTGGGTCTCAAAAGGATGAGGGACTGGAGATTGGGGACGGGGACTGGAGAGGAAAGAGGAAACGGTATGGCTCCATTACAAGATTTCACAACAAAATCCTGATGCAGCCTCCCTTATAAACACAGAAGCTGAGCCTGTGTTGTCCCCAGAAGACGAAGTGTGCCACCACAGGGCTCCCTTCGGCCTCTCTTCCCCCCTCCGGCCTTCACTCACCAGCATTCCCTGACGGGGCCCTAGTAGGTATCTGGGATTCTCATCTCGGATTCAGAAGTTCCACCACCTTGTTCAGCAGCGATCCTAACCTAAGTGAAGATCAGCCTCCTTGGGCAAACGCCGATGACTCCCTATCCCTTCCTCAGCCCATTCCGCTGGCGAGAACTCTTCCTTCAACATCCTCGCGCCACATTCCGCACTCCAAACCCACAGCACTGACAGGCAAACTGGGGGTTTATTTCAGATGGCATCTTTTGAAGTCAAAACTCTTGAAGGAAAGTTTCTTAAACGAAGATCCCAGGGAAAAAATAATCAAATGATAATACAACCTCTGGAGAACACTCTGGGCGATCTTTCAGTACATTGGGGATTATTTGCTAAACTTGTCCACTCAGATAAAATTATCTAGTTTTTGCACTTTTTTGTTGTCGTTCCTGGACTTTTTTTTTTTATTTTACTTTTTATGTAAAAATTTTTTTAAAAAGTTTATTTATGAATTTTCAGAGGTGGAGAAGATAGAGAGAGGGAGAGAGAGAGATATGCCCAAATAGGCTCTGCACGGTCCGCACAGAACCCAACATGGGGCTCAAACCACAGACTGTGAGATCATGACCTGAGCTGAAATCAGGAGTCGGACACTTAATGGACTGAGCCACCCAGGGGCCCCTGGACTAGTTTTTAATGTGCCTAGAGAAGTTTATCTTTGCTTTTGTTTTTTAATCTCTTTTTTTCCTTAGGCGTGATTTTAGAAATCTCAGTCTCCCTTAAGGCACAAACACACGTCTATATCCTAATCCCTAAAACTATCCTGTTTAGCAAGATCTACAAAACTTAGAATGGAGGAAGAATGGGGTGGACGAGAAACCTCCAAAGAGAGAAATTCTGTCTGAAATAGAACATTAAAGGCCTCACCCCCGGTGCCCCTTACTCATCAGCTACAGAACAGTGGCTGAGACATACATATCCTTTCCATAAACTGTGGGGTGGATCCTAAGTAATTTGTTCCTAAGACGCAAAGAATAAAACACACACAGCTTGTTTCTGTGTAAATAAAAGTGAATTCAAGGATATGTTTGTGATAATGTATGTCCGTCCTGCATTCTACAACACTTTCTTGAATGGGAAAGAAGTAGCCATCTTATCGCTAACACTCAGAGAATGTTTTGTGACACGGGAGAAGGTAGTTGCAGTAAGGATGAAAGAGAGTAGAGGGAAAGTTTCTAAAAACTCTCTCTTAGAAAGTCTGCTGAGTGTGGTGTAGGGTACACATACCCCTACCCTTCTTCGAGAGAATTTCAAGAAGGCCTTCTCTTACTTCCGGTGCTTTTTGGAGTAAGATTTGTGTGTGTGTGTGTGTGTGTGTGTGTGTGTGTGTGTGTGTGTGTGTGTGTTTTCTGAGATTCTTTAAGGTAATCTTAAGTATGATACAACCCAGCCATCTTCACAACTGTTCACTCTACCCCTGACTAGCATTAGCACCAGCTGGGAACTTGTTAGAATACATTTTTGGGCCCCACCTCCTATCTGTGCCAGAAACTGCGGGACGGGAGCCCAACAATGTGGATTTCCAGTAGCCCTCCAAGGGATTCTGACGTGCAGTGAATCTGAGAACTATAACCTGTGGTACATAGTCACAACTGAGAAACCATCTGTGGTAGAGGTTGTGGACCAGATAACGCACCCATCCTTTGCTTGCTTTGAGTAATACTGCTGAGAATGTTCTCTTGTGAGTTGTCCTTGGCCGATATACCAGGAGAGATGCCAGGGAAACCAGCTACCACTTGCCACCCCAGCCCCAGGGTACCCAATGACTGCTTGGTTCTTTACCCTAGGCTCTTTGAAGGGAAGGAAGGTTCTGCCCTGTGAATCCTGTGTATCAGGCCAAAGTTAGACTTTACCTAAGACCACATCCTCGGGGATCCACATCTCTTTCCTTATCTTGCTCTCTTCACTCCCTTCTAGGCTTTTCCTAAAGATTACTCCCTCATTAAATCAGTGCACCCCAATCCCTTCCTCACATGCTGCTTCTAGGGAACCACACTATGGCATTATTAATAGTTCTAATGATTAGAAATGATTGCAAAGCTTTTCTCAGAGCAATAATGGGTAGGAAGAGTTACTGTTTGGTGAGGGAAGGAATTCCCAAATATGGGAATATCCAGGGGAGACTTCTCAAAAGTGTATCTGACTATACTCTGCATCTCAGCAAAGTGAAAATAAAGGTTGAAAACTGATGAGCTAGCTAGATGATCTCTATTGACCATTCCAGTTCTGAAATGTATAGGTCGTGACAATCCCTAGTAGTGAATATTATACAATTTTACTTATGTTCAATTATATGAAGAGAAAGGACGAGAAGTCCCCAGAGGGACTAACATTCACTAACATAAAACAATTCATTAGACACATGTTTATTGAGCTCCTATACGGGACTTCCATTGTAAACTCTGTAAGCAAAGTCTCTCCCTTCAGGGAGCTTCCGTCCTAATGAGGGAAACAGCTAATAAACAGATGAATATGAGTCATCTGATATCCAAGAGTGGTAAATATGAAGAAAAGTAAAGCAGAGGAAAGAGCTAGAGAGTGATAATGGGGTGGGGGCAGGGGGCTCAGAGAGGAGACAATATATGAGCAGACCCTTAAAAGCAGTGAGCAGAGTCATGAGAATATCTGGTGTTCTAGACAGAAGGAACAGCAAGTATAAAGCTTCCGGACAAGAGCTTGGTTAGTTCCGGGGGGGTGGGGGCGGGAAGGAGGACAGGGGCAGAAGATGGGTTCAGATAAGCTGTGACGGGATGCCCTCAGGGATTCTGAGCAGGCTGGGGCATGAACGCTTTTATGTTTGTAAAATTCTCTCCTTATAGAGAACAGACTGCAGGCGGGGCAAGAGATCAGAGACCAAGCATAAGATGCTATTGCAATAGTCTAGGCAGGAATGAGATGAAGGTGAAGGGCTTCCACGAAAGCTTATTTATCTACTCATTGACTTTAATCCCTTGAGAGCTCTGAAGGGCCCAAGAAGATGTGCCCACTTTGTGTAAGTCCCCTTATCTCTTTGCTTGATCACAGCCTGGAAAGGGAAGGAAGGATTTATGAAGGCACTGAGTCTCAGACATCCAGACCGAGTTAGGGACAGACATCATTATTGCACAGAGCACCACGTTGACACTACTACTATTATGTTTCATGAAACAGCTCCCTACTTCCTGTCATTTTATACAGTACTGTGTGGATCTGGGAAGTTTTACTGAGAGCAAGTTCTATTCTCTAAAGCCACAACATAAGGTATATTTTTTTTTCCATTTCGTTTTATTCGAAGTGTATATAAATACGTTGGTAAACAATACCATGAAAGAAGACATTTGATAACATCTATGCTAACAGCTAAAAATTTCCGCTTCAGTTTATGCTCCCAATAAAATCTATTCTTTGTTAAAATTTTATTGTCAGTGAGTTTTAAAGTGCACGGAAAAAAGGATTTCAATTGCAATTTATAACCCGAGCAAGTTTTAACATAGGAAGTCAGTTCTTTCAAAAGGAACAAAAATCCACCCGAGCTTACTTTGACACAATATTTAAGGCTTCACTCCTTGGAGATTTCTAATACTCTTTTTTCTAAGTGGAATTCGATTTTCCCATTTGTAAGTTTCCCAATGTTGGTGGTTAGAGAGTATGTGCCTGTGGTCAGGCGATTTAGGAAAAACGGGAAGCATAAAGGTGCTGGTTTTAAAATTAAATCCGAAGCTTTCACATGCCTGAAGGACCACATCCAAAAGAAATTGCTTTCTTTGGGACCAAAGGTACTATCCCGCCATTTAAAATGCAAAGGGCCAGAATTTTATTTATATCTTCTTCATGATTTGTTTCCCAGATTTGGCTTTCTACAAGCACTTCCTGCAGGAAAACACACACTTTTCCTCCCCTGCAGCCCAATTTCCTGTAGGAGAGCCTCTTCAGAAAATGATAATCACAGCGTCCTTCTTGCGTTTTCTAGCGACACGCAGAACACTCACATTCGCACATACCAAACATCTTTCAAAAGAAAATCAGGATGAAGCAGGGTGAAGAGATTAAAGAAGTTTTCTCCTTTTCCCCAAACTGCCTCTCCGTCTTAAAAAATAGTCACTGTTGCTGCGTTTTCATGGCGTATACTGGGATTTCACATCTATACTCCTCATTTGAGGGGAGATTCTTCCTTGGGTTAGATGTAGATTTCTGTAATCTGAGCCCCTATCAGAGTTTAGTTCTACCCCAGGCAATTACAGGCAACTACAGGATGCCCAGGGCTGCTGTTAGGACGTGCTAACACAGGCGTGTTCTTGTGTTCCAAGGTGAAGGTGACAATGAGGGTGGGGAGTTCTCCAGTTGTAGGAGCTGTGATATGACCACAAACTCTGTGATGACCCCTGTAAGGAACAGATCTGAGAAGACCTATTGGAAGAAGGGGTGGGGGAGCTGAGTAATATAGCCTAGCTTCCTGAACACAAAATTATCATATAAAACTGTCTGGTAAACTCTTGGAAATGCTGTAGTTTTCTCTAGATTCACTTAGCAAGGTCTCTAGAAATGGCTACCCACTGAGAATGGTCTTGGGAGCATGACTGGTTGTCCCTATACCAGAGCAGCCTCTAGAAACTAACTCACATCCACCCAGCTCAGTGGATGTTACTGTCAACAGAAGAAGCCACTGTCATGAAAACAGCACTCAGGAAGGAGGAGGATCCTTCCATTTATTGATTGCTATAGACTGAATATTTGTGTCTGTCTAAAATTCATATGTCAAAACCAATCCCCAATGTGATGGCATTTGGAGGTGGGGCCTTTGGGAGGTGATTATATTATAAAGTAGAGCCCTCATGAATGGGATTCATGCCCTTATAGAAGTGGCCAGAGAGCTCCTTTCCCATTCTGCCCCGTGAGGACACAGCAAAAAGATGGCAGTTTCTGAACCAAAAATGCCTCTCACCAGACACCAGACACTGAATCTGTTAGGACCTTGATCTTGGACTTCTTAACAGCCAGAATTGTGAAAAAACAATTTCTGTTGTTTATGGGCCACCCAGTTTATGGCACTTTTTTTTTAATAGCACCCTGAACAGACTAAGACATTGGTCATCAACTTTGTACTCACATCTTATAATGACCTCATTTCCTGAAGTCTAAGACTTCCCACACTGACTTTTCAAGAGGGATTAAGAAATGCCATCATGAATGAAGGGACATACTAATATAAATAATAAAAATATATTTTCCATCAAATTAAAAGATGTACTATGAGAAATGATAATGACCATAAAAATGCTAGACTATATAAGCCCTTCCTAGGCTGTACATTTAAATATATTACCTCATTTAATTCTCATAAAAATCACAGCCCTCCAAAAGAGATTGAATTTTCTTCATTATTCAGATGAGGAAAGTAAGGCTGAACAAAAATTAAGGAAATTAAGAAAAGTGTTAGAACCTGAAGTTTTGTAACTCTGATCTCATATTCAGGCCCCTGTGGATTTCTGAGAGGTACTGCCCTGAAAGGGAGCCAGCCACCAATGGGCACAGCCTTCTCCGTTGATAAATTTCAAGGAAAAAAGGCAATAATTTCACGCCAACAGCACAGTTAGGTGACCTAAGACCCTGATGTGAGTTCAGTTGTGTCTGATGGCATAAAAACCAAATCCTGCTACTGCCAAGATCAAATATTTAGGAGATAATGTGGTGGATTGGAAGGAACAATGATTTTGGGGTCTGAAGAATGCAGGATTTGTGAATTTTGTACTACTGGAACTGAGGAGTGACATTTCTAATCATGTCCACATGAAGACTTGTAAAATAAGTGGTGCTGGGAAAATTGGTAATTAGAAGATAGGTTCCTTACTTCTCAAACATCAAACTAAATTCCAGATGAAAACCAACACATTTTGAATAAATATAAAAGCATAGATATCTTTATGGTGATGAAATAGTTCTGAATCTTGACTGCAGTGATCATTACATGGATCTACATATGTGATAAAACAGTGCAGAATTATGTATACACATTGCACTGATGTCTATTTCCTGATTTTGATAGTATACTATCGTTATATAAGACATACCCATGGGTGGAAACTGGATGAATGGTGCACAGGACTTCTCTACTATTTTTGCAACTTCCTGTGAACCTATAAGTATGTCAAAATAAAAAGTGAAAATAAAATTTAAATATAATCATAAATAGAACACAGTAAACCTGAATACTGAAATTGGCAGGGCCAAAGAAGGATCCAATTTTAAAAAATTGATACACTTATAAATGAAAAGTTTCTAATGTACAAAAGTATAAAATTGAAAGGCAAATATTCAGGTGTTTTCCATATATATATGGTAAATAAGGGTTTACTTTACTTAGTATCATTTATATGCTGGTTAAAAGAGTGGACTCTGGTTGAAAGAGCCAGAACCCTTGGATTAAAAATCATGGGTCCATCATTTGATGGCTTGCGACTTTGAGAAAATCACCTTCACTGAGCTTTGACTTTGCCATCTGTGGGATAGGGATAATGGTGGTGCCTTCCTCAGTGAGGTGGTGTAAGGATTAAAAGAGTTAAGAATTGAATAGTACCTGGAGCACAGTAACATATACAGTATTAGCTGGGGTAGTTATTATTATAATTGTTCCATTTCAATACAAAAAAAAAAAAAAAAAGGTAAATCCTTCTGTGATCCCAAGCTCTTGGCTATTCAGGATCTGGCTGGGGTAAACTCATTCTTGATAACTCTGGACACAGACTGCCCTGAAAACATTAAATCCTCAGGCTGAATCAGGCCTGGACAACTATGCTGACAGCTAATGATCTATGGCAAGCACGCTTACCCTCGTGGTCACCTGTGAGCTAGAATTCCTTGCTCTCTTCAACACATCTACCTCTGTGGTTATTCATTCCGAGTCCCATCTACTGTGGTGTTTCTAGGCCGCAGTAACTAGGTAAAACGATGTTTGTAAGAGCCCCTTGTGCTGGTATCCAGCGTTATGATTTGCATTCTCCCATGCACTGGGTAGTTATTGGGTAGTTATTACTATCTCTGTTTAATGAAGAGATGGCAGCTCAGAGAATCTAATGTCCCAACAGCGTATGCTCCAGACGGCAATGCCAAGCACACAGGGGAGGAAAAGGCAGACAGGTGCCCACGGCCCAAAAGGCTGAGAAGGTGATTTGTGGCTTTTAGAGGTCATGGATAATGATTTGATGCGATTTTCTTCACTTTGATGTCGTTACAGAAAAGTCACGTGAAAAATGTGTGTTTCCACTTTATTATTTCCCTTATCTGAAACGGAGCCAAGTTGCTTTCACATTAGGAGAAATATCTCAACAGGACTAACAGTTAGAAACTGGATTTTAAATTTCTTCTAAACTTTATCCTGCCTCCCATCTAGTAAGATAGTAAAGACACCAAAGAAATCTGGTCGTTGATAATTACCTCTCTACTGCCACCTAGACAGTGCGAGGGGCACCTGGCTGCCTTCACGTTGCCCTGTCTCCGGCAGAAGGCTCGGCTTCTGCTGGTGGTGAAGGTTATTTCGGGAAGCCAGTGCTTGGCTGGGTTTACATAAAGGGCCGAGGACAGAGTGAGAATCACATCCTGTGTGACGTGACACAGGTGGGTCTCACACAAATCTGAGTCGTCTGCATTTCCAGGGCTTCACCGTGACAAGCCAGGGCCAGTGAAGGGTCCTGACAGTGGCCCAGAGACACACCAGAGACCCCCCGCCTGAGGCAGGATTTTTAGCATCTGTCTCCCCTTAACTTGCCATCTGGCTGCAGGCAGTACCTCAACTCCTACAACCTGCTTTCCTCCACTAAAAGGTAGGGGGAAGGCCCCTCTTACTGTACATAACTGCTTAGTGGAGTTTTAACAAATCAGGATGGCAGAGCACGTGACGTGTTTATAATTGCAAATATACTAGCCACCAAAAGCAGCAGCAGAGATGAAATGTGGTAGAAAGATCTCAGACTCACCCTCCATCAGTGTACCCGAATGCCTTGTGGACGCTAAACAATTCCTTTCACCACTATGCATTTCTCTATTTCCTGAAATAACTTCTGTCATCTTCCAGATAATCATCTGGAAAATACTATGCACAGAGCCGGCGCATCACCACTGTTTCTCAGGACACCTGTCTTTCAGGAGGCAGGTGGTGCCTGTTGCCCAAGCACGGTGCTAGTGTTAGGAGCAGCCAGCCTGACCTGCTGAGGCTGCCCGGTGCCCTGTGGCCCCCAGCGCCCCTCACAGACGGCCCTCCGCGGGCTGCGCTTCCGGACCCTGGGGTGGCGGGTGAGCTCAGCTCTCAGAAGCGGCTGGCCTGGCTGAGACAGGGGTGCCCTGCCACACTCACTTCCTCGAGTACGAGTTCAGCCAAAGCCACATTAAAAGATGGTTGCTTAACGCTGGCAGAACATTCCAGGAGGCACCAAAGCAGGGTGTGTGGGAGGCGAGAGTGGGCAACAGTGTCATAAAATGACGAAGCCGGACAAACGTTTTCTTTCTTCACATTTAAAATCTCCGATGGGGGTGGAAGGCAGCCTTAGAGGCCCAGGGCTTTCCTAAAGAAACCATAAAAAGGAAAAAAAAAAAAAAACACGATAAAGCTGGGCTCTAGCAGGCTACCACCACCCAAGCCAAAGAGGGGAAGAAAAGTTTCCCTTCAGCCTCTGCCCTTGCTTGTAATCTTCACACTGGGTTTGCTGCAGGAAGCTTTTTAGAGGGGATGTGAGGTTTGGCTTTGTTTCTCTGGTGGCTCTTTTCTCCTCCATGAGCAGCTATAGATCGAATCTAGTCTTTTCATGTTCCCACTAGAATATATTTAAGAAGCTGAACAAGAACTGGTGTTGTCCTTTGCATCCCACACCTCCTAGTGGCCTCCAACGAAATATATGACCTGCTCAGAAAGTAGCCCTGTCTGAATCCTTGTCTGAAACCAGGGAAAGAATCTACTTGGACAGAGGCCATAACTTGGATATAAAAACCATTGACATAGTTGATACAGATGTTTCCTTCATGGGATTTCCAGGACAAGGGAAAATCATGGAGTCTTCCCTCTGACATCTGCCAATTTTTCAGTTGCAACAAGAATCTGAGTAGCTGATTTGAAGCAGAACAAATGGAAAATTGTTCAAAATATGCAGCACGATTGGCCTATTTCCTTCAGCTTTCCAAGCTACCTAAGCAATAGCGTACTGGGGATGTTCGGTATGTTAGACTCCTTGCATAGATTCAATGTTAAGGTCTCTCATTTCATGGTCAACTTTAAGGCTGCAAGGTAAAATCCCATGCAGGCAAGGCCTGAAAGACCCATCCCCTAAGAAAAAGATAAGTTCTGGGGCACCTGGATGGCTTAGTCAGTTAAGTTCAGACTCCTGATTTCAGTTCAGGTCAACATCTCACAGTTCATGAGTTCGAGCTCTGTGCGGGGCTCCACGCTGACAGTGCAGAGTCTGCTTGAGATCCTCTCTCTTTCTGTCTCTTTCTCTGCCTCTTTCTGTCTCAGAATAAATAAATAACCTTTAAAAAGAAAAAGAGAAGTTCCTCCTAACTGTTTTCGTAGTCCCCACCCTAAGATGGGACTGGAGATGTAGGAGCAGACCCACTTAGCTAACACATGTACACTGTGCAGTTTAAGACACAGCGTGTAAGGCAGCCTTTCAAGAGGCTCCACGCATCCTCTGAGTCCCAGGGATTGTATTTGACTCACGAAATTAAGAATTCTTCACCCACACTTATCAGTGTCATCTTCCTTCTCCTTGTTCTACCCTCCTCTATAAATCAAACGACACATGTAGCTGCCTACAGCAACCACAAAGATTTCTCCAATAAAGCAAATGCCAATGAAAAGGGGGTGGGGGTGGGGTAAAGAATGTTCCCGAAAAGCTCACAGAGTTTTGCAGCTCAGCGGTTAAATCAAATAGCTCGGGGTTCCAATTCTGATTCTGCTAACAATTAAATAATGAAATACACCCTTTCTGTATTTCAAGTTCTTTAACATGTAGTAATTCATGTGACCTTCATAACAAACCTCTGAGTGAGAAGGGGAAGCCTCGTCATCCCTAATTGGCAGACGAGCAAGCCAACTCTGAGGTCTGCATAACCCGCCAAAGGTTGCATTTCTACCCAGGCAGAGCTGTTATCAACGCAGGCTTCTTGCTCAGTGTTCACGCCATGTGGCCTGAGTCTCTCTCTCTCTCTCTCCCCGAGTCATGACCTCTCTTACCTGAACACAAATACCTACTCACTCTCTACCCTCTGTGCCCCTCAGCAGCTGGCCTCATCACATGAGAAGCTCATCTCAGTTGCTCATGACTCATCTTAGCGCTTGTTCCTCAAGGCCAGAAGCTTCACTGAGGGCAAGGAGCCTGTGAGGCCCACCTGAGATGGCCTGAGGACGTGCCACTGCACCACGCGTGCAGCATGTGCTCTGTAACTATTTGGCAAATTGAAACAAAGGAAATCAACCTGGTCAAATTGCAAAGCGGGTACGTTTTGTGGATTGCCCTTCATCCTGTAACCCCTTGTTCTTAACCCTGAATCCTGCCTATCAAAACCTATACTTCCACATCTTTCAAATGCATAAACTCTTGATAGGAACTTAAACTGTTCTCTATCCCTGTAAGCTGACACTTGAATCGGGTGGATGTGGCTCTAATTAATTTCAGGCACAGCCAGAAAATCTGGGACGACTTGAGAGAGTCGGGGCCTTCTGAGCAGGCCAGAAATCACATGCAGAACTCAGTGGGACTTCAGCCTGTACTGAAATCACAGGCATTCACAGTCACCCACCTTGGTTTTTCTCATCTATGAGTTGAAAAGTGTGAGTCATAAACTGTTGCAAGTATTTTTAACTCCCCAATTATTTGGATCGTAAAATGCAATGTTTCAACCCTAACTGAATGCTAAGGCCAATCTTAGCAACCAATTAGACAGACTTGACTTTGAAATCAAAGAACAAGTCCAGAGAGAAAGAGTAAGCTATTTAAAAAGATTATGTTGATATCCCGATATGTGTAACTCCAAGCACCCGTGAACTCTCCATGCAAACAACAAAGTACCATTGCATCTTCTCCTTGATGTGGACTGTGGGAGGGGCCCTAACTCTAAGGGAGACTGCATCCTGAGCACCCCCTTAGCCCGGAGCTGGCATTCCAGTTACAAATGGACACATGCTAAGGCGTCTGCAGTCTGTCCTTGAAGATTCCAGAGGCTCAGATCACGGATGAACCCACTCCCCAGCCTCAGTCTTTTCAGTCTGCACTCTGAGCCACTAAGTTCTGTCCCCGCCATCTCCTCCTGTCCATGGCTCTCCTTCCTGGTACCTCTTACAGCTTCAATTCAGGCTGACTGAACCTGCGATACCCACCTGAGTGACACCATCTTTCCTTCCCCAGCGATCTCTAAGGTCTAATGTCACCCCCACCCCCACCATGCCGACCACCGGCAGGCTCCCCATTCTGGCTCTCTGTCTGTCTCCACAAACTTGTTCATGCTGTACTCTGGCTCCAACGCCCACCCCAGGAGCTCCCATTTGCCCTTCCAGGCTCAGCTCACACAACCTGGGAAGTCTACTGACTGCCAGACTGACTTAGAATCCCTGGCCATGCTTTCCAAATATCCTGAGTATATATAAACACAATGTTAATGACACCAGATAGTAATGAATTCCCACTAACTTCTCTACTTGTGTCCTCAGTTCTCACAATGTGCCAGAACTTGCTGGATGGCTGGCTGACTGACTAAAACAAGCAACGGCAAGAAGGTGTAGTCAAGAAAAGTCCAAACTTCGGGGCGCCTGGGTGGCTTGGTCGGTTAGGCATCCGACTTTCGCGTGGGTCATGATCTCGCGGTTCGTGGGTTCGAGCCCCGCGTCGGGCTCTGTGCTGACTGCCAGCTCAGAGCCGGGAGCCTGTTTCAGTCTGTGACTCCCTCTCTCTCTGACCCTCCCCTGCTCACGCTCTCTCTCTCTCTCCTAGAAAAAAAAAAAAAAAGTCCAAACTTCTTTTAAGATGTTCCTTAGTGCCTAACACAGTGCCTGCTGTAGGTTCCCAGTTAGTTAAATAAAACCGAACCACATAATCTTTCCTTTGACCAATCTTCATTCATAGAGTCATCATGTATTGACCATCTATGACATACTGTGGAACTGTACTGTGGAAGAAACAATTAGGTAAACTGAGGGTCCGGAGGGGTCTAGAGTCCAGAGAAGTAATAGGTTTATAAACAGTGGAGAGTCATCCAGGTCTGAGTGAACTACCAGCTGCTCTTTGTAGGGGAAAGAGGGAAGACTGAGTCATGGAGGGGAGTTTTGAGGCAGATCTTAACTGATGAGTACGTGAATATCCTTTTTTGAGTCTTCTTAGCTCTCTGTGTACGTGTGCCCGTGTGTTTTGGGTACATTCTACTACTATCCACAACGTTCCCTGGTATGAATATTTATGCAAATGCTAATTGTGTACTAATTACACACTATAATCTAAAACTCCCCTAGGTTATTTTCTGCCAACACAACGTCCCTTTGCGCGTCTCTTAACATGTTAGCTGTTCTTTGGATGACAGTGGTTTTAACATTCCACAGACCCTGGTTTACCATCCCTGAACTGCTTCCTCTCCTGAGTCCTGTTAATCTCTCATGTTTATTACCATTTTTTCAGCTGCAGTCATTGCGAACAGTAGTGCGTTTCCCCCCACAGTAATAAATATTCATGTGCTTATGAAGTTGTGGAGAAAATGTTGCTGAGCATGAAGAGTTGATGTCAACAGTCAGGAGTGGATGCAACATGACATTTAATCTATTAGCATTCCCGCATCTTCCTAGAGGCTTAATTGTTTCAGACAAGAGGCTGAAGCTTGGAGTTTAGAGGTTTCGAGAATGACTACAAGATGGGAAGGAAAACAAAAGATACAATTGGGTAATTATGACTCCGGGTGTCACTCCTATTTCACAACAGTGCATGGGTAGGAAGCCTTTTCACATTATCTAATTTATCCCTTGGAGATTGGGATGGTCTACTGATTGCAAACATGAGATAGGGCCTGGGCAATGGTAAGCTGAGCCCCTCTAGGAACTGAGGGGTTGCTTGCAATGTGGACTCCTAGTTTGAACTCATACCCATATTTCTGACCTCAGACCTCCACTCAGTGTGTGTGCTGCCGAAGTGAGCACTCAGACCTCCACTCAGATGAAGCTACTGACTCAGGGACAGCTACTGTCATGACACAAGTGGAAATGTCTTTTTCCACAATTCCTGTCTGATGGTGTCTAAGAATCAATGCAAAGTCACTTTAAGAGTGCTCTGAGCCTAAGTGTCCATCCACGGACGAATGGATCAAGAAGATGTGGTTTATCTATACCATGGAATACTACATGGCAATGAGAAAGAATGAAATCTGGCCTGTGTAGCAACATGGATCGACCTTGAGGGTGTTATGCTGAGCGAAATAAGTCAGGCAGAGAAAGACAGATACCATATGATTGCACGTATAGGAGGATTAGGAGGAACTTAACGGCGGACCAAGGGGGAGAAGAATGGGGTAAATAGTGGGGGAGAGGGAGGGAGGCAAACCATGAGAGACTCTTGAATACTGAGAACAAACTGAGGACTGATGGGGGAGGGGAGATGTGCATGGAGGAGGGTACTTGTTGGGATGAGCACTGGGTGTTATATGCAAACCAAGTTGACAATAAACTATTTGTAAAAAAAAAAAAAAAAAGAGTGCTCTGAGACAGTGCTCGCTTCTGCAGTGTGTAGACTAAAATTGGAACGATTCAGAGTAGCACGGACCCGTGAAAGAATGGCACGCAAATTCATGAAATGTCCCGTATTAAAAAAAAAAAAGAAATGCTTTGAAATATTAGCAGTTACTTGCCGGACACGGGTGCACACACAGCACACTAAGTAGACGTCCATCAGACGTTTGGTGCTGGACAGAAGAGAGAGCAAGGACGGTGGTGTTGAGCAGCGGTGTCGGGGAGTAGATGAGCACTTTGCACTCAGAAGAGCTTTGTAGCCCCAGCTCTGCCACTTACCAGCTGTGGGACCTTAGGAAAACTGCTGACCCTCTCCAGCCCTCAGTCTCATCATCTCCTTGACACAGTGGTTCTTAAGTGGGGGCAATTTCGTGGGGGCTATTTGAGTGCCGATGACAATTTCAATGCCCCCCATTAATACCTTGTAAATACTCATCTGACACCCAATACTGACTTCAGTCTTTCCTGAAACCAAGACTTAAGTCATAAAACACAGGGATGGCCAGCACAAATGTGTCCGATTTTCAAGCCAAAGCCAGTGCATGACCAAGCGACCCAGTGGCATTGGACTATCTAATGTCCCCCAAATGCCTCTAGGCATGCAGTCCAGATTCATTCCACTACTTCTTTTTTTCTTTCTTTTTTTCTTTCTTTCTTTCCTTCTTTCCTTCCTTCCTTTAATTATTTATTTATTTATTTTTAATTTTTTAGAATTTATTTTGAGAGAGAGAGAGAGAGACAGGATGAGCAGGGGAGGGTCAGAGAGAGAGGGAGACACAGAATCTGAAGCAGGTTCCAGGCTCTCAGCTGTCAGCATGGAGCCTGATGTGGGACTCGAACCCATGAACTGTGAGATCATGACCTGAGCCAAAGTTGGCTGCCTAACCAACTGAGCCACCCAGGGGCCCCTTTTTTTCCTTAAAATTTGTAAAATGTTCATTTATTTTTGAGAGGCAGAGAGAGACAGAATGCAAGCAGGGGAGGGTCAGAGAGACAGGGGGAAATAAAGAGTCCAAAGCAGGCTCCAGGCTCTGACCTGTCAGCACACAGCCCATCGCGGGGCTCAAACTCATGAACTGTGAGATCATGACCTGAGCTGAAGCTGGATGCTTAACTGACTGAGCCACCCAGGCGCCCCTCATTCTGCTACTTCTTAAGGCAAGATGATAATTTTATCTTAGAAAATGCAGCACCATCTCCTAGGCAGTGATACCTTTTAAAAGGAGGTATCTGGCCACTAATGGTAAAAACTGTTTTATTTCTTTTTTGGTTTGTTTGTCTAACAAGACCAAAAGAGAACAAAGTCATATCTTTCTCATTGACTTCACCAAGGGCAGGGCTCTATTTAGAGATCAGGAAGAACAATGTGGAAATTGTTCACTAACAATGTGAATCATTTTCAGACAATCCCCAGAAAATCTGGGATAAGTTAGGTGGAAGAGAGATAGATGACAGTATGTGGAAAACTTTATTTATGAATGTTAATAAAATTTCTATTGCAAAGGAAATACTAGAGACAAAACTGAAAAGCCCTACATAGAGAATGAAGCTTATTCCAGCCTGACTGTAAGATGCAAACAAGCCAAAGACCGTTTCATTAAGTGCCAAGTTCAAGAGAAAGATGGCAGGCTAGTGCTACAGCTGGAGAAGTTCCCCTCCTCAGGGTTTTGCCAAGAGCCTGCTCACATGTTTTGCAGACCATGATAGATACGTTGGGGCAGACCTGACATCTTCACGGAGCTTTCTCCATGTCAGCTTTTTGCAGCATGGAAACAAGTTGGTAGGTTTTGGACTAAAGGCAATCTCCATCGTTCATACTTGGGACCTTTGACAGAAATTTTCAAAATGGAAAACAAAAATGGCAGCCAGTCAAAATCAAGATTCTAATTTTTACAGCATCTGGAGACCCCTTTTGAAGACAACAGCTGAACCAGAATGGGCTTCTGTGGAAATACACCCCAAGAAATATCCATATATGTGTTGGTTACGCCGTGGATACTGACATCTTTCATTTGTATGAGCTGTGGGGATGTTTCCAAAAAGTGTGGTGAAAACATGGCGGGACAAAGTTTTTGTGAGGGCTTGATATGCTGACTTCTATTTTCCACAGATTGGAATGAAATTGCTTTAAAACTGCAACTCAGGGGGGCGCCTGGGTGGCTTAGTCGGTTAAGCGTCCGACTTTCGCTTGGGTCATGATCTCGCAGTTTGTGGGTTCGAGCCCCGCGTCAGGCTCTGTGCTGACTGCCAGCTCAGAGCCTGGAGCCTGTTTCAGCCTGTGACTCCCTCTCTCTGACCCTCCCTGCTCACGCTGTCTGTCTCTCTCTCCTAAAAATAAATAAAACATTAAAAAACAATTAAAAAAAAAAAAAAAAACTGCAATTCAGGGGAGCCTGGGTGGCTCAGTCAGTTAAGCATCTCACTCTTGATGTCAGTTCAGGTCACCATCTTATGGTTTGTGGGATGGAGCCCCACGTCAGGCTCTGTGCAATCAGTGAGGGGCCTGATTAAGATCCTCTTTCTTTCTCTCTCTGTCCTTCCTCTTCTCTTTCTCTGTCTCTCAAAATAAATAAATAAATAGACACAAAAAAAATTAAACAGTGATTGAAAGGTACATACCACTCCTTAAAACTTCCCAGGTCATGGAAAGAGTAAATATCTTAACTGCATATAGTAACTGGGATTTGTGAGAAAGTGAGTATCAGTTAAAGGGTCATCAATGTAAGATGAAGGTTTCAAAATTCTAATACTGAGGAATATGCTGAACATCATTTTCTAAAACTAGGATAATCTTTATTCCATGATTATACCTTCCAGAAAATGTGCCCAAACTCATTGGGAGTTTGTAGAACATGGTAGCCAGAGTGACCTTCACAGCCCAAAGGTCTCGGTTCAAATCCCAGCTCTGATACTTGTGTGACTTGGGGAAACTTATTTAACCACTCTGATCCTCAGCCTCCTCATCTGTTAAATGGGATGATAATGGTACCTGCCTGGTAAGGTCATTGTATCAAACATTAAATGAGTTTAACATCTAAATGCACATGAAAGAATGTATTTGGAAAGAATACTGCCCGAAATATTTTAAGTGTTCCATCAATTCTGGCCCTCCTCATCTAATTTCTTCTTCACACAAACCTTGTGGATAAGTACCACCCATAATTCTCATCTCACACATGGGAAGGTGAGGATTTGATAGGTAAATTATCTCATTTAAGGGGACAGACAGTTCATAAATGGTGAAGCCAGTACTTGAAATGACCTGCTTTCAGGCCAAAGTCCACTATACAGTGTATTTGGGAACATGACTGAGAAAAGGAAGAATTAGTCTTTCCTAATAAGGAAAATAGTTGCCAGGGCAAAAATTAGCAAAATTCCTAGTGTAGGAAGTAACTCTCCGTAACCTTCTAGGGGGCATTCTTCTCCCTAAAGCACTCAGAAGAGGAGAGAAGGGGTGTGATTACAGAGATGATCCCTATCCAAACTCTTCTTCCCTGACTTTAATCAGATCTCTCGCTTAACACTTAACACAAAGCAAGAATACCTGAAAGCCTTTCTCCTTCTTCTTCCCCAACAAAGTTCACAAGAATGTGCACCTCTCATCACAATTGAGTCTGTTGTGAGTAAACTTTTGCTGAATGAGTGAACGTCAGCTGACTTCCTGGGAGAAGGCAGAGAGGCCTAACAGGTTCTCACAGGATTTTAAAAGGAAGGTGAGTGTTGGTGCCTGAACCCTCTCTGTACCCATCTTTCACTTGGGACCCTCTGTATCCTGCCACTATTTCTGCCCACCTCTCCTATACCACCCCCAGCCCCCAATTCCCTGCCAGGAATCCAGGCTTTTTGAATTCTTCTTGGGTTGGTGACAATGTCCACTATGGCGACACATTTACATCATTAACAAATTTTGCAGTTGAGGTTTTCTAATGAAGTTTCCCTGCAGTGAAAGCTCCCATACTCTTGGTCCACTTTAGAAGACACCTCATGCATTTTCAATGACTGTAAGATGAAAGTCCATAAAAATCAGGACCTTCAAGCTTTCCAGTGTTTGCTTCTGCTGTTCTTTCTACACCTTGGCTACTTTCTTCTTTTCCCTATCCTACCCCCCACCTGTTAGCCCTGTGAAACCAAGAAACTCCTACACCCTCATTAAGGGGAAGAAAAATGCCATGCATCACTGTAGATTTCCTAACCCACATGAACATCTGTGTCCCCTGCAAGGCAACACTCTTTCTTTACATTCTTCAATTCCTCACAATCCTATTGCGTTTAGCACACTGCATCATAATCTTTGACTGTTCAGCACCTGATACAACCTTGAAATGTAATAGCCACTCAACAGGGTTTATTGAGGAAAACCATTAAAAGGTGACTTGGGTAGGTGACATATAGTGAGAAAGAGTATAATGCTTGATATCAGAGAGATCTAGGTTCTAATTTGGGTTCTATCACTTCCCAGCTATGTGACCATAAGCAAGACCTCTACAAACCTCTGTTTCTTCATCTATGAAATAGACAGTATTGTTATAAGAAGTAAATGAGAAAGAAATATAAACATTTTTGCTACATGGTACACATTTAACAAATTTTTGTGTCTCTCTGAAATTTTGCACACATTTTTGTCTCTTTATATTCCTCCTCTCCTCCCCGACCCACACACTATTTCTTCTTAGAACAGAGGAATGTAGCTGTTGAAAGTTTGGATAAAAGAGTATTATACCGACGGGTTTTAGAATCCTTATAAGCAGAGTCTAAGAGAGAGAGAACCATTTGACTTAAATACCACAAACCTGATATCAAATATGGCCTTAGTGTGGAGATGGATGTAGGATCTTAAGCCAATGGCCTTTAATATTTCTGGGCCCACTGACAAAGTCATTACCATTATGGAGTGAATATAGCAGGCTATCTTGGTTTGGCTCCATTAAAATTTTAATACATCTAACATGATTATTCAGATTCCACTCTCACCAGAAAGCTGGGCCTGCCTTCTGGGAAGAATTACGGGTCATGCTGATTTTGACTCTTTCCAGACCCCTATGGCTGTGATATTTCACAATCAGGAAACAGCGCGGCTTCTGATTATGATCTGGCTGTGAGAAGAAAGCTTCTGGTCTTATTTCAGTAAGTCATTCCAGTAAATTAATCAGTTTTCTGGAGTCTACCACAAACTCATATACATTTTATCTTACATGAGACAGTACTTATTGACCTAAACTCAAACTTGATTTCTTGTGTCTTCAAGGAGAGGTCCAGATCACCTCACGACTTCATTTAGCTTTTTTTCCCTCCCTGTTCCTATAGATTTCACCAAGATTCTTTGAGGTCCTCAGTTCTCTAACAGTAGGGAGTTCCACCCTCAGTTTTTCCTAGGTCTTCCTCTTCTGTCTCCAAGAAAAAAAAAATCAGAGAACCAAATGCAAAAGGTCCAAGTATAGTTGGTCTTGACAAACTATAAAGTTGGTCTTTGCTCTTGGAGGAGAAACAGACTTTGTCAGTGATTTTTGGCCACACTCTCTAGGTCCTCCTAAAGATTGCAGCTTAAATGTTTGCGTGGATGAATCTCTCTTATTAGTTCATTAATGTGCTTACACCAGAACCTATGAAAATGTGACTTTTCAATAATTAATGTGTAACTCAACTAGTCATGGGGAAGAAGTCAGCACTTAAGAATGATATTTGATTAATAGAGTATATTTGAAGGAGACTGTATAGAAAATCTAAAGTCTAAAACATTTTCTTGTTTTAAACTCTCTTTTGAACAGAAGTCGGCTCACATCACAAAAATGTTCTTGTTCATACACATAATGATGCTGTAAATACAAGTTTTAAAAAGAGCTTTAAGGCAACAGTTGCAGACAACCAAATTGTAACCATTATGTTTACCATCTTGGCCCATGTCCTAAGCTCCACATGTTTTTGGCATAGTTTTTTTTTAACTCAACAATAAGGGCTCAACTATGAAGATTCCCTTTTGTTGCTATTCCAAAGAGAACAAATCCATTTATCTAAAAATGAACTTGAAACTTTTTGGAGTATGGTGACCATATGCATCAATACTTGAAAAGTAAAAGCAAAATATTAACTTCCCTTTCTGGTGGAACACTTTAGATTTCTGACATGAGGAACTGATCCTATTAAGTGGTAATTTACAGTGACTACTTATTGCTTAAATGTGGAAAATCCACAGGGGTAGACATTGGGAATTAAGGAAGAGAATAGCCCGAGTAGAGTAATATGCACAGCTAATCCTCGTCATTCATCCTGTATCATTCCCCTCCATACAATTCCCTACCCACTTCCTCACCCTCCAGTCCATCCACTGCACCCCCAGCTACTCGGTGAAATAAGAAATATCTGGCAGAGTTTGCTGCAAGAATGCGAGTTGCAGCAAACAGAATGGGTCTATTTATAAGAAATTATTCTTCTGCCATGGCTTCATCTCTTTCAGTCCAGGATTCCAAGAAGTTCCCCTACCTTTACTATATGATGCCCGTCACACAGTGAAAAGGAAGGAGCTTTGGATCAAGGGAAAGTTTCATCTTTATGGGGGGCCAACAAACCAGCAGCAGAAAAACTCCAGCTAAAACCTGAGAGGAAGGGGGTGCCTGGGTGGCTCAGTCGGTCAAGCATCAACTTCATCTCAGGTCACTATCTCACTGTTCGTGGGTTCGAGCCCCACGTGGGGCTGACAGCTCAGAGCCTGGAGCCTGCTTCAGATTCTGTGTTTCCATCCCTCTGACCCTCCCCTGCTCACACTGTCTCTCTCTCTCAGAAATAAATAAAACATTAAAAAAAAAAGAAAGTTTCTAGTTATCTTTCTTATCCTTTGAAAGTGATATTCTAAACAAACCATACTGCTCTTACTTTGATTGGAAATCTATGTGGTTTTTATTTTTTAGTTCAGACATAAAAAGATAAAAAATACTGCCTTCCCATTATTTTTATTTTCCCCAGAATTGGGGGACCCATCATTTGCCATAAACTGGACATTTAAATCTTCTCCAGGACAACGAGGTATCTGCTCCAGCAAAATCTGATTTTTGATTGCTTGATAGGCTTGAAATGAGTAAACACTGAGGGAAAAATGCAGGGTGGAGGGAACTGGAATACATAACGCTCAGCCTGTGGGTTTCTGAGAAAGTCTGGCTTACAGTAAGTTTTTAAAGAAAAGTAAAGTTGGGTCTTCTGCCTCATAGAATTAAGTCCATTTTTTCCCTTTACCTCCTTCAGTGACAAACTATACAAGGCACAGACAAACTTCCACTCCATCCCCACAGCCCCATAAATTAGCCTTTAAGTAAATCCATTCTATTTCAGAATTCCACAGTGGGACCTTAGAATGTTTACTCCCCTCAAAGTTTCTTGTAGATATGAATATAGAATTTAAATACTTAAACTCATCCACAAATATGCCAATTTTAATTTAAGGTAAATGCATTTTTATCATACAGATTCCTATTATATGATAAAGTATAATACATTATATATTATATACAAATTATTCATAATTTTTTAACTAAAAAAGAATAAAATTTCATTATAGGAAATGTGGAAAATGCAGAAAAAAAATTTTAAAGGGGAAAAGTTATCCATAATCTCATTCCCAATATGATTAGTATTAGCATTTGAGTATATCTTTTCCTTCTTAAATTTTTTATTTTGTATATTACTTTTATTACAGTTGTGATCAAAGTGCACAGAAATGTTTTATCTTGCTGTCATCTCTGAAATATTACATATATTTTAATGGCTTAATGATAATCTATTGTCTGGATATAAATGCTATGGGGCTTGGAAGTTGTTTTTAATTTTTTATTATTAATGGTATCTTGAGGACAAACATAATTTCAAGATAAGTAACAGTGCCAGACCAACTACCATAGTAATTGGAAACAATACCATATTTTTAATTTATTGGGACAAACTGGAACTCAGAAGCACGATGGCTAGCAGATCTTGAAGCATCTCACTTTAGATCTCTGGCAACAGAGAAGTCTTTGGACTCTGCAGATCCAGCTAGAATTTTTATAAGAGAGGGAGGCTGGGTCTCTAATGGCATCCATTACAACATGGACATTAGCAAGAAGGTTCAGTCTGTTGAACCAAGATTCATCATTCCATGGGAGGCCAAAGGCCTGAACTTACACAGAACTAACACTTACTCACTATAGCACTAAGAATACTACTCAAATTTTATGCTCCTGTAACACCTGTCAGATTAGATCTTATCATCTTGGATGTCCAATAAATTTTACTGAGGGATGAACAGCTCCGTATTACCAAATCACTTCCTTGGATTAAAAGTTCATTGACAAAATAACATATCTGAGCCTGTAATTCCAAATACACATAAAAGAAATGAACAAGAATGATTTATCTTCACATTTTCAAGTACAGCCACCTCTCCTTTGCTTGAAACTTGCTGACTTATAGAACCCAGAAGATTCTCAGAAGATGCCCCCAAGAGGATCTTCATGACAGATCCTTAGGGGCTTGACATAAGTCTTGTGAGGTATATGTGGGTGATCGGAAGTTAAGACTAGAGCTTGCTCTTCATCTAGAGATGACTGAAGGAGGGCAGCAGCCCATGCCAACAGAGCATGAATCGGCTGCAGTGAAGCGAAGTGTTTGTGGAAAGAAAAAAGCTCAGTGTTTGTATGAAAGAAAAATGCATGAGCATCCCCCCTGAAGGGATATAAAATTTCTGATATGAAGTAAGGGGTAAGCCTCTCCGAAGGAGTGGGGGGATGTCCATGTGTTTGTTGTTTTTCTTCCCCCATACCTCTTTCACACCATCCAGTTCCCCCATGGAACTCTGAGGATGTGAAAGAGAGATTTAGTTATTCCTAAGCTCCTCAAGAAAGAGCAAGAGAAGTTAGAAGAAGGGCATGAGTTGTGGGGCTGTAAAAAGGCTACCAGAAACACCTAGGAGGCACTAGCAGGCAGAAAAGGGATCAGGGCACTGTTGACTGGTACCACTAATGGAAAATTTACCTGAAACTCTGAGAGGGAGCTGGAATAAAGCTGGAAGTCACCACAGGTTGATGATGAAGGGAAACTTCAAAAAGTCACTTGAATAGCAAAACTCCAGAGATTTCATCTAAATTAGAGCAACAGGATGAAAAGCTCCAGGAGGGATGTCTTTAGGTAAATAATAACTAATAAATAACTGATTTCATTGTTGTTACTTATGTTATCACAAGCACTACATCAGCAGAGTCTACCAACATCAGAGAAAATAAGACAGAACCGGAAATGAGAATATGTGCTCACAGCCAAGGGTCCACTGATGTCAGATCTCTGCTTCCCCATCCCTCATCCTCTACCAATGGAGCCACGCCTCGCTTGGAAAGGGATAATTAGACAGGGCAGGTTGAACACAAATGTTTATTATTACTCCCTTCCAATTCTCCATGAAAACGACAGCAAAAGAAGTCTTCTAGAGGATAGACCTAGAAGGACTAAGAGATAAGGGAAAGAACTGACAGAAGATGAGAGATGGTAGCAATACTTTGTAAGCTGAAAATGCAGTGGATGAGTCATCATTTACTTAGAGATGGGCACAAGTTAAAACTGTGGATTGGACTGTGGAGCAGTGAGGAACAAGCCAGTTTAAGCTGCAAAATCCTGGAACCTGAGGCATCAGCAACCTCAAAAAGGTCGGGGTGCAGGGAAAGCTGAAAGCAAGCATTTGCAGACAGTTGATGGTGACTGTCCCTCCTCATACTTTCTAGAGAGGCTGAACACGGCCCAGCTGAGGACAAAAGTTATACTCCACACAGGAAACTAGACAAATTAAGTAAACATCTGCACGGCAACCATGAGATTCCCTAGCCTTCTTGCCCGACTTGACTTCTAGAATACAGATTACCAGGCTTAAACCAAAGGCAGAGATTTGTAGTATTTCTCTCTAAAGAACTGAACAAACCGAGAGAATAGATCTGTAGCCGCAGATATTTGGGGTCCCCAGTGAAAAGCCTTCTTATCAGCCTACACCCAAGAAATGAACAATCCATAAGCTCTGCCTTCAGCTATAGGCTTCCAGCCAGCCTTTTAGCGTCACCTTCTCCAATATTAATAGGTACCCAATTATATCTTTCTATGTGCTAGAAATGTGCTGAGCACATTTTTGTTTTTTAAACAAATTACTTTAACCATTTACATATAGTATTAATATTTTGCCATATACATGTAAATTTATTTAATCATTATAACTCTATAATGTAAGTATCATTGCTGTTCTCATTTTCCAATAAGGAAACTGAGGTACCTAAAGACTAAGTAACTTGCTCAAGGTCACAAGCTATGAAGTGGTGTGGCCAGTTTCACAACCTTTCAGTTTGGAACAAGAGCCCATGCTTCTAAATCTCTATATTATACTGCCTCAAAATAAATGTAGAGACAAAGTTAGGCAACAGAGAGAAAGAAAAACAATGGAAACAGGCAACCAAGAACCAAATGAAAAGTGTAAACCAACTATAAAACATTTACTCAACTTACTCATTTGTATTACTCAATTTGTTTGCTTGTAAAACAAAACAAAATAAAATGCCAAGATGCTCCCTTGTTCAGAGAATGAATATGGAAACAGAAGATTGAAACAGATGAGTTATAGAATAAAACTATAGACCTAAGAGGAAAAGACAGAAAACAGGAGAGAAGACTAAGACGGTCTATCTAGAAAAGACAGACTAAGCTGTCATTATGAAATTACCAAAGAAATAATATAAGAAAACCTCCAGATTGAATGATCCCACGAATATCCAATTAACACAATAAACGAGAAAAGAGTCCCACTGAGACACACCACTGATAAATATTCAGCCACAAAATATAAAGAAGATTATTCTGAAAGTTTCTGTGGAGGAAACTAAACACAATCAGAAGATAAAGATTTAGAATGGCCTTAGGCATCTGAACAGCAACTCTGAGAGACAGGAGACAAGTGGCTTCTAACCAAGTATTGATCAAAGGTGAAAATATTTTTTGAGGAACCTCCACACTGTTTTCCAGAGGGGCTGCACCAGTTTACATTCCCACCAACAGTGTAGGAGGGTGCCCGGTTCTCCACATCCTCGCCAGCATCTGGAGTTCTCTGATTTGCTCATTTTAGCCACTCTGACCGGCATGAGGTGGTATCTCAGTGTGGTTTTGATTTGTATTTCCCTGACGAGGAGGGATGCTGAGCATCGTTTCATGTGTCTGTTGGCCATCTGGATGTCCTCTTTGGAGAAGTGTCTGTTCATATCTTCTGCCCATTTCTTCACTGGGTTGTTTGTTTTTTGGGTGTGGAGTTTGGTCCCCTATGACCCAGCAATAGCACTGCTAGGAATTTACCCAAGGGATACAGAAATGCTGATGCATAGGAGCACATGTACCCCAATGTTCATAGCAGCACTGTCAACAATAGCCAAAACATGGAAAGAGCCTAAGTGTCCATCAACGGACGAATGGATCAAGAAGATGTGGTTCATCTATACCATGGAATATTACATGCCAACAAGAAAGAATGAAATCTGGCCTGTGTAGCAACATGGATGGACGTTGAGGGTGTTATGCTGAGCGAAATAAGTCAGGCAGAGAAGGACAGATGCCATACGTTTGCACGTATAGGAGGATTAGGAGGAACTTAACAGAGGACCGTGGGGGAGAAGAAGGGGAAAAATAGTGGGGAGAGGGAGGGAGGCAAACCATGAGAGATTCTTGAATGCTGAGAAACAAACTGAGGACTGATTGATGTGGGGGGAGAGGGGGAAGATGGGCATGGAGGAGGGCACTTGTGGGGATGAGCACTGGGTGTTATATGGAAACCAACTTGACAATAAACTATTTGTAAAACAAAACAAAACAAAACAAAAAAGTGAAAATAAAATAAAGAGCTTTTCCAGTACGTGAAGTCTCAACAAATATTGTCTCTTCTGTCTTTTCTTCCAATAGGGAGACAGGTTTCTAGAAAACAGCCCCAATTTGATGACACAGGGAAGCTTCAAGAAGTCATTTGAACAGTGGAAGTAGAGAGAATTAATCCAAATCAGAGCAGCAGGAGGGGTGTCTTTGGGTAAATACTCATTGATGGATCATCTGTTTTTTTGTTGTTATTCTTGTTCATCTTACAGTGAAGTAACACAACTCCACTACAGAATTTAGGTATGAATTACTCCCACAAACATGGAAAACTAAGAAATGGATAAGGAGGACAGCTATTAAATTAAGGAAGAAAATAAAATACGCATTAGACAGTACGTGTCTCAATGGTGAGAAATGTTTAATTACTCCCAATAATGTAAACACTGGCTACGGATTTAACCAAAAACAGTTATCAATTATGTTGGTAAGGGAGGAAAGGGAAAAGCAGGTTGTAAGTTGTGTGGGACATGATCCTAGAGGGCTGAACTCTCATTATCTATAGGAGAGAATAAATATGTAATGTCCACAATTCCAAGAAGTTAGGAGATGCCAAATGTGGTATTTAGAAATACAGAGGTAATCAGTAGAAGAAACGACTTTAAGAGTTTTCCAGAAACAAGAATCTGGAAAGGAGACGGTGAGGCAGGAGGATGTCGCTTTTCATGATAAACCTGTGACTTCTACTAGTTTCTTCAAACCATGAGTATGTATTACTTTAACAAGATGATATTTTAATTAAAAGGAAACATTTTAAAGGGGTGGATTAGAGTCTCAGAACTGGACTCCAAGTAAGATCTCATTGCATTTCTATCCCCTAGCCACACAGAGACTCTTCTGTCCCCAAACATGTCATGTCCTATTTCCTAATCACAGATTTGTGATGTTACGTTACACATGAAAAGTATAGATGTAATTAACATTCCAGATGGTGGTCCAAATAAATCACGCGAGATCTTAGGAGTGGAGAACCTTTACTGGCTGTAGCAAGAGAGATGAAACATAAAGGCCTAATCCAGCCTTGTTCGACTCTGAAGGTGATGACAGGGGGCCATGAGCCAAGGAAGGCAGCAGAACATCCCTCAGCTGATAATCAGCAATAAAATGGGGACCCCGATCTTTCAACCACAAGGAACTGAACTCTGCCAACAACAGGATGAACAAGGAAATGGATTGTCCCATAACATCTCCACAGAGGGATGCAGCCTACTGACACCTTGGTTTTGGCTTGGTGAGGTCCATGCAAGACTTCTGACCTACAAAATTATTAGATGATACAGTCGTGTTGCTCTAAGCCACTACATCTGTGGTAATCTGTCACGGCAACAATGGAAAACTAACACAGACTGCCAGCTTCTAAACCAACTCATGCAATTATTGTTGATGGATGAAGCTTGAGTGACAGTTTGAGAGTTAATGTGGATGCTCAATGGGCTTAATAAACCCATAAATTTAAAATTCACCAGACAGATTGTCTTATCTTCTTAAGACAGTTGACTAAGGTCAACTGTGAGTCAAGCAATGGAGGACCCACCTGCCCATCAAACACTGATCAATAGTTTTGAGCATGGTCAATGGGTCTGAAGGTTCCCACAGTGGGAAACTATGCTTCAAACATCCAAATTTCTTCCACATTCGTCTATTAGAACCATTCCTATCAATGCATCCAAACCAGTGGAATATGAATATCTGTAAACACCCAAGATAAAAGCACAGTCTCTGACCTCACAAGTAAGCCCTGCAAAAAGAAGGAGGTAGTCTTGAACATAGGTGAGCCTGTGAAAAAACTGACCTGCTCAAACAGCGGTCTCTGCAGCAACATCGGCAAAGGTCTCGGGACTAAATCAAGCTTAACTAAAGGCGCAAACTGCCCTTTATTTCAAACTGAGAGCCATCCAATGAAGAAAATAGCTCTGGTCTTTCTTTTTTCTCGTGGTAAACTTCTTTTTAAATTGAGATCTAATTACCGTATAACACTGTGTAAATTTAAGGTGTACAACATGTTGCCTTCATACATTTATCTATGGCAATACCATAGTGTTAGCTAACACCTCCATCATGTCACATAATTATCACTTCTTTTTTATGGTGAAAAAATCCAGTTAAGATCCAGTCTCTTAGCAACTTTGAAGCATATAATGTAGTACTGTAGATGTGGTGCTGTGCATTAGATCTCCAAAATGTATTACTCTCCAACTGTAAGTTTGTACCCTTTGATGAATGTCTCCCCACTTCCGCCATCCTCCAGCCCCTGGTAACCACCATTCTATTCTACTCTCTGTTTCTATGAGTTCCACTTTTTTAGATTGCACGTATATATGAGATTGTACAGTGTTTGTCTTTATCTGTCTGACATCTCACTCAGCATAATGCCCTCATGGTTCATCTGTGTTGTCACAAATGACTGGATTTCCTTCTTTCTCGTGGCTGAATAATATTCCATGACGAGCGTGATGTTGGGAGCTTTCTCATGATTTTTACTTGCTACATTGAAGCCTGATGAAATTTGCACAGAATAATTGGGAAATTGCTTTTCACCAAAAAGTTTAGGTTTTCTTTTTGCAAGCAGAAAAGGCATCTACACCAAATTTTAAAATAATAATACGATATAAAGCAAGGAAAAAATAAACTGACAAACTACAAAATACAAAGGAATCCTATTTCCACTACAGACATGCCACAAGGTCCAAAACCTATTGAAAGAATAACAATAAAAGAAATGAAATGGACCCTTTCAACTTTTGCACCACAGATATTCTTTGTCTTCAAATCCTTTGCTTTTGGAGACCTCAAACAATTAGAATAGAATAAGAAGAATATGATTGATGTCACAAAATTACATTCACAAAATGAATAAAGACTATTTTCAAGCTAAGTAAAAACAAATAAAATATGAATTTCTCTCCTTCCTTCCAGAGAGAGTAAGGGGATTTATTTTTGTTTCTTGCCTCAGTTTTCTATGTAATCTCCTTAAGGTCCCTGGTACTTCACCCATATTTACAAAGGGGGATCAGGGTGTTTTGAGGTTAATGCCCTAATGGAAGTCTTCAGTTGTCCTTTGCTGATGGAAAGTACAGGCTTTGCTTAAGTTTAAAGAAAACTCATGGGTTCCTTAACGGAAGTGTGAATGTTATCCGATGTTGAAATGGATCGTGGTAATGAAATGGACCTGTGCTTCATCTCACTTCTCATCAAAACCTCAAGAGTCTCACTTACTATACTACTACTGAATTGATAGCCATACCCAGATAGAATGACCACGGCCACACTGGCCACACACCCCAGATTTGGATCTGGGAATTATGGTCACCATACAAAACCAAAGAGAGCATAGAAAACAGAGAGAGAAATGTGATTTCCAATCATAAATGAGGTCAAAATTCCCTCCACATTGGACTTTACAATGTGGAATATAGATTTTTTTTTTTTCCTATAAAACTTCATGAGACAAGGAGCAGTTACATCCCTGGGAAGGGGATGGGGAATATAATTACCTTTGACAACAGAATGTTCCCTGGGACTTTCAAGGCAAAACTGTTAGGCCTTTTCTTTTTCTTTTATTTCTTTTGTGGGTGTGCAATCCTTTCTTAAACATTTGGTCTACATATGGATAGACCTGTGATTTTAAATGGCCTAATGAGCTTCAGACAGACTTCTAAGTAACACTCATGAATAAGCCAAAGAGAGAGTCTCAGATGCTAACATTTACTGTACTAAGAATTTTTTTTTTGTTTGCTGGTTTTTCCCCTTTTAAAAAGTTAACACTTATTGAACATAATATATTGTGAATCTTTTGCAGGTGTTAAACAGCTGACTTTAATTTTTTAAAGAACAAAATCCATCTATTACCAAACCAAAAAAGAAAAAAAAATTAGTTCTATTTATTTAGGTTATTTTGACAGTAAATCCTTCCTCTCTGTTCTGTCCCAGAAAAAGGATTGTATTTCTCTGTGAAAATAAACTTTCTGTGAAGATGAAAACATGACCTCATGACAACTTGGTCCTTAGAAAGGCAAAGCAAAATGTGACATTACATTGTTTCCTAACCCTTTAATTTAGGATGGAGGGATTAGCAATAGTGGCTTAGAAATGACAATGTATATCTTTCTATAATGACAAAATGCTATGGAATGGCAAGGGGCTCTATGTTAAGGCATCGACTAGACTGGGTATGAAATTCCCACCATGGGAGAAAACTGGAGTGAGTGAGAGGGAAGCAATCCCAGGATAGCAAATGAGATTTGAAGACAGGAGGGGAAATTTAACAAAAACAGACCAATTGAATTAATGAGGGGTTTGGCCTTGGACTCAGGATTCTACCTGAACTTCTGGGCTTTTTTTCTCATAAATTTTCCAGTGTTAGCACTGTTTTATCAGCTCGTCCTTTTCTGTTGTCCATGCCAGACAAAGTGGTCTCTGCTTCCAGCCACCAAATCAGGGGGCAAAGCAACAAAACAGGAGCAAAGAGGAGAGTACTACTCTTCGTTAATAAAAAGACCTTGACTCCATTAAAGAACCAGATAGGGGCGCCTGGGTGGCTTAGTCGGTTAAGCGTCCGACTTTCGTTTGGGTCATGATCTCGCGGTTCGTGGGTTCGAGCCCCGCGTCGGGCTCTGTGCTGACTGCCAGCTCGGAGCCTGGAGCCTGTTTCAGTCTGTGACTCCCTCTCTCTATGACCCTCCCCTGCTCACGCTGTCTCTCTCTCTCTCCTAAAAATAAATAAAACATTTAAAAAAGAAAAAAAAAAAAAGAACCAGATAATACAGGGCAGATGTGTGAGGTGGGATGCAATCTTTGTCCAGCTTTCCAGAAAGTGGTTATTATGAGACTGTAACTTTCTTTAAAATACTCCAGCATAGACAGTGAGGTATCCATGCAGGTTAGTTTTCGTCTATACCCTTGGAAGGGTCATCTGCACTAATCAGGAGTACACACCCCAAGGGTGGTGAGCTAGCATGGGAAAAATCTTAGTCACAAAACCAGTTCCAGACATAGTTAGCACAAGACAGTCTTTAGCTTTCTTCAAATAGGATAAACACCAGGGGCTTTGTGCATCAGCATAGTGAATATTGGAAATAGTCTTTAATGACGATATTAGTAGCAAAATATATGATAGAAACATGGTAGGGGCAATTCTGCCATCTCATACTAAATAAAGGACATTTAGGAATCTGGTAAGCCCAATAGCCCATATCCTTTAGAATGGTGGCCTGGGCTCCAGGAAGAAGTCTCGTATTCAGCCTCTGACTGAAAAATCGTTGGTCACCGCTATCCGGAACTCAAGCTACCAAAACCAACCAGAAAGAACCTAAAAGGTATGAATAAGCAAATTGGCTAACATACCTTTGCAATCAAGAGACTTGCCTAAATTCCTGAGGCAAGTAAACCAAATTGGTTGTAATGTGGGGTTAATTGAATCAAATTACCTATATTTGCTTCATGTAAGAAAGCAATACTTGTCTTAAAAATCCAAAATTGCATTCAAAGTTTCATAGTCCCTTGCCCCTGGGTCTCATATACCATGTGAGCTAATCACCCCTGGAACAACAATTCACACCATTCACTGTGTGTTACCATAGTGCAGTTTTTTCAGTGAATTTACTCAGGAGGGCAAAGTGGGAGTCGCCATGCATGCCCTATTTGTGGATTGTTTTCCTTCTTTTGATGCCTGGCAGTTCAGAAGAATTTTTCTGGTGAAGTAAGTAGGTATGGATAATTACCTCTTGACAGCTAAATATAACTCTAGATCAAGCCTCTTTACTTCACACATTCATTCATTCCTGCTCACAGATCAGGAGAAAAAACTGTAAAACAAACTGTCACCATGGCTGCCAACGAAACACTGTGAGGCAAAAGATAAAATAGGAGCAGAACCTTAGATCTTCGCTGCTGTGGTAGCCAGTTCCCAAATGGCAACCAAGATCCTTGCCCTCTAGTGTTCATGTGCTTGTGTAGTCTCCTCCTACGAGGATTCGGGTTGACCTGTACAATCAATACAATTCTACAGAAGTAAAGGTGTGTGAACTCCAAGAATAAGTCATAGAAAATATCAGAACTTATGCTTGGATCTCCTGAACTCTTTGCTCTGTGGGAAGCATGGAGAAGCTTAGCCAGCACCAACTTGCCAGCCATGACCTTGGGCCACCTTGGAACAGAACTTGTAGCCCCAGTCAAGCCTTCAGATGACTGCGGCCAAGGCTGAGTATAAACTCACAAGAGACTACAAGGAAAAAATCACCCAGCTAAGCTGCTCCTGAATTCCTGACCTACAGGAACTGTGAAAGAGAATAAGCCACTTATTTTGTTTAAAGTCACTATACTGGGGTAATTTGTTATATAGCAATAGATAACTAGCCACGGCTAACCCTATAGCATTTTCAACTCCATTCTTTTTTGAAAGTCTCCCACATAGAGGTTTTTAAAAGCAAGATACTGATTTTCTTATTAGTCTCTCTTTTACTGGAAGTGGCCATGGAAACTGTTATGGCCGATGAGCGCAGCCTGCTAAGAGCGCTGTCTTAGAAAAGGAACAGGCACAAACGAAGTTCACTCACATAGCTCTCCCTGCCTCTCCAAGTTTCTGCTTTAAATATCAAGATGTTCATAGGTGTCTGGGTGGCTCAGTTGGTTAAGTGTCTGACTCCTGACTTCAGCGGGGTCATGATCTCGTGGTTCATGGGTTCGAGCCCCATGTCGGGGTCTGCACTTACATTTCTCTCTCTCAAAATAAATAAACTTTAAAGTGTTTTTAAAAAATTAAAAATTAATGAATATAATGGTGTCTGGAGTTGAGGCACCTATCTTACCGCTGGGATGCAGCAACAACCCTGTTGGCGGGGTGAGCGAGCACTGTCTGGCTACATCCCGTCACCTCGGAAAGTGACTAAAACAAACCCAGTTTTCACACCACTACAAGTTGGGGTTTCTACTACTTACAGCTGACAGCATTCCTCACTGATACAGAGTTTGAAACAGACCCTAAGATGTAGACCTGGCTGAGGGGAAGAGGTTCTGGGGTTCCAATCATCTGTGTTTGGCAAGAAGATTACCTTGGTTATGGCGTGGCGGAGTCCCCGTTAAACTGTTGCCTGCTGCGATACGGACTACATACTGAAGCAAAAAGCTGTAGTGTTAGGGGGAAATGGGGAAATCTGGTTGTGGCAGCCCTTTTCTCCATACACCTTTTTTTTGGTCTTTCAGAATATTTAGGAAGCTCCCGTGGGGAGGCAAGGGACTAGGGTGGGCACCTCGGGGCACGGCAGGCCAAAGGGGACACCTATCCACTGAGCAGTCACTCTGAAGGCCGTGGCTTTGTAAGTTTGGTTCCCTGTGACAACTGTTGTGCGAAACTAAATAGGCGACGTCAAGACATGAAAGATTTTTCTCCTTTCTGCTTTGATATATAGCAATGTAACAAACCTTTTGTAGATTCTGATATAGACTTTTCCCATTTAGCCCACGAATGGGAACTAGACATTGGCAGGCCTAAGGTCTCATGAAACGTATTTCACGCTTTGTCCTACGACGGAGTAGCAGCCACGAGGAAGGTAGTCGTAACCACATGTCAAGCCAGTACCAGGTTTCAAGGCACATTAATATGCAGTATTTTATCTAATCTTCATAACGACAGTCCCTTTGCCAAAGGAGAAAACTGAGGATGCTTGTAAAGGAAGCCCAGCCTTGTTTGGTTCCAGAACTGTTGCTCATATCATTATGCTATAACGCCTCCAAGTGTTTCTGTTAATTATTTATTTGGAATAGTCCTCACTGTTGTCTGCTTTCCTGATGTGACTGGCCTCCACCTCCTCACCGGTCTCCCTGGCTCTCCTCCAATCTGGCTGCAGCCTCAGACATCTTTCTCAAGTCTACACTTGCTCATGTTTATACACTGTTGCTTAAAGGCTTAAGTCAAAACTCCCCGACATGACGCCTCTGAGTTCCGTGTCACTCACCCATATTCCCCGCCTGCCTCAGCTCTGGCATTCCTCTCTGTCCTGACACTTCTGTCTGTCCTCCAGCCTCCCCTGCTCACTCTGTGTCGTCTCCCGACTGGCGTTCTCTTACTTCCTTTTATGCCTTTTCAGTCCCACCTGCCCCTTCTCCCTGGGCACTGTCTCTGACTCTGCTGGCCTGGCAGCCCCCCCCTCCCATGTCCTTCATCTCAGACATCACTTCTCAAGCACCTTGTTCTACCAATTTCGGTCCTCACTGCCTTGTCTTTGTCTCTCTCTTCACTAGCCTCTGTAAGTAATTTTCATCATTGTGCTCCCAGTGTTCCATCGATGCTCAATTCATTCATTCTTTTATTATTTTTTTTAATTTTAAAGACTTTTTAAAAAATGTTTTATTTATTTCTGAGAGAGAGAGAGTGAGAACATGAACAGGGGAGGGTCAGAGAGAGAGGGAGACACAGAATCTGGCTGTCAGCACAGAGCCCGATGTGGGATTTGAACCCATGAATCGTGAGATCATGACCTAAGCCAAAGTTGGACGCTTAACCGACTGAGCCACCCAGGTGCCCCTCATTCATTCTTTTAAAATTGTTTGCATGCTTGGGGCACCTGGGGAGCTCAGTTGGTTGAGCATCCAACTTCACTTCAGGTCATGCTCTCGCAGTTCATGGGTTTGAGCCCCATGTCGGGCTCTGAGCTGTCAGCTCAGATTCTGTGTCTGAATCTGCTTCAGATTCTGTGTCTCCCTCTCTTTCTGCCCCTCCCCGGCTTGCACTCTGTCTCTCGAAAATAAATAAACATTAAAAAAATTAAAAAACAAAATGTTTGCATGCTCATTTAAATCAAAATTGGTTAAGATACAACCTATTCTAAAGAGCTTACAATTTCTAAAGAACAAAAGTGAAACTGTGTTCTGTACATTAATTTATATCACAACGAGCACCACATCATCATAGTAAAACTTTGTTGGCACACTGCATGCTACCCACATTTACATAATTATAGACAATATTCTGCTAGTTTCACAGATACAACAAAGAACCCAAGTGCCTGGTCTAACTAAACTTTCACATTTAATTACTCATTCTCCTCATAAAATATACTCATTTTCCACACATGCGAATGATGTGTTGTTTATATACATATTATATAACATGTAATTATATATTAGAAGATTCTACATATACATTTATAATTAACTATAATTATTTAACAGAACAGATTCCCTTTCAACTTCAGAGTGTTGTCAGCCTAGTTCATGTCTTTTATAACCACCCCTCACTCTCTAAGTAGACTAGATTCTGTCAAAAATTCCTTTCTTGGGGCACCTAGGTGGCTCAGTCGGTTAAGCCTCTGACTTCGGCTCAGGTCATGATCTCACGGTTCGTGGGTTTGAGCCCCACGTAGGGCTCTGTGCTGACAGCTCAGATCCTGGAGGCTGCTTCCGATTCTGTGTCTCCCTCTCTCTCTGCCCCTCCCCCACTCATTCTCTCTCTCAAAAATAAACATTAAAAGAAATTCCTTTCCTAATATTTAACACCTACCTCCACCTTCTAGTCCATGGATAAGAGAGAACTTCTCATCTGTGTTTACTAAATCACTGATTTGGTTTCCTAATAGTTCTTTACTATCACCAGTTAGATTCTAACACTGCTATATCCTTAAATATGTTTTTATGCAGACTATCCCTATATCAACTTCCTTCCCTTACAAGAAGTCAACCTGTCTGGATCTTCCTCCTATTCTATTCTATTCTATTCTATTCTATTCTATTCTATTCTATTCTATTCTATTCTATTCTATTCTATTCTATTCTATTCCATTCCATTCCATTCTATTCTATCCCATTCCATTCCATTCCATTCCATTCCATTCCATTCCATTCCATTCCATTCCAGTAGGCTTCATGCCCAGTGCAGAGCTCAACACAGGTCTTGAACTCACAACTGAGAGATCACAACCTGAACTGAGATCAAGAGCTGGAGGCTTAATTGACTGAGTCACCCAGGAGCCCCATCCCTTATCTATTTTTAAACCACAATCATTTAACTAATTTCCTGGTTCATTTTTTAATATTAACGTTAAATTTGTTTTAATTTTTTATGTCTCATCACATGAAGCTACTCTTTTCCAGGAGTTAAAGCATACTTGCAGAGGCCACAGGTTTGGGTCTCAATCGAGTTTTTTTCTGTCTATGGTTGATGGAGTTCTTCTGTGGCCATCAAATGGCTCAGTATTATTGCTTTTCATAACTGTAAAAGTTCTTATGTCTTCATAAGTATTTCAATAGCAAGTTAAGAAAGGGTACATTATGAAATGTGAATATGATGCCATTCTGAACCAGAAGGCTCTTCTTGCCCTTCAAAGGACTTCTTCTGTCTTAGCTGGCACAAAACAGCAAATTCTGCTGCTTGGACGTGAAGTGTCAGATTAAGTAATAGGCTGTAATAGGGAGTTTCACTAGAAGATACATGAAGTTTCCATAGACTATGTCCTGTGGTAAAGCCCCTATTTCATGCAGTTACTCTTTACTGAAAATTAATTATTTCCAGGAAAAAATACCATTTGATATTGTAATGACAAACTTGTTCTTCCAAAAAAAAAGGAAAGAACAGTTTCACATTTTAAGTCTTGTATACTTGTTGCTTTCATAACTCAGTTTAATCTTTCATCTACTCCTCCTCTCCACCTTAATTTTAGAACTTTTGAATGTTTAAACTCTGGACCTGGTTTTCATTGTTGTTATTGCTGCTGTGGTTGATTGTTGTTTTAAGTGACTTTGGCAGAAATGAGTTTGGGGAGTAAAAGAGGCTTCTAGATATCTGCAATATCTTTTAAGGTAGCAAAAACTCCTTGTAAAATTGAGGGAGGAATTATTTCTCCCCGATAAGATAGGTAAATTCACAATGCATACGGTTTTTGACCATGAAACATAAAACTGGCTCCAAAGAACAAGATATTTGGTCTCAAAGATTGGTTATACAAAAACAACATGAAAAAAAAATGTGCTACACGTAATTCCTTTATGTTTATTAAGTGATAGGTGACTATAAAAGAAGTTTATAGAAGTTTATGAATTGTATATCCTCCATTTGTATGCTTTATTTCAGTCACAGACATTTTATGGGTGGTTATATAATATTCTTCAGCTTTACATAGTGCCCTTAAATAGAATCACAAAATCCCTCACTGAGAGTTTCATTCATAAATAAAAAAAGGAAAAAAGAGCTTTGATGCAAGGTTTAAATAGAGGAAGTGACTCAGTGATTCAGGGGGTGTTGGCAGAAATGGACTAGCATCCAAGACGAAGAAACAAAGTTACAAAAGGGCATGAGAGGCTAGAGTCTAACCAGTGATGTGCGCAGCAGGACCCACAGATAGTGTTCAAGAAACATTTAAGCACATAGCACTATCCAAATCTGTATTAATAGTGAAAAACATGCTACTCTACAGAAAATCAAATCAGTGATTTAGGGAACAAAGATGAAATGTTCTCTCACAGAGAGAAGGGAAACAAAGAAATGAATATGATGTGAGAAAGAAAATAGCAGATATGGAGGACAGAGATTCCAAATTGTGCATGGTGGTGGTTCCATGGTTATATATCTTTGTCAAAATTCATCAAGCTGTATACATTTTTAAAAAATGCATCTTAGGGGTACCTGTAAGGCTCAGTCAGTAGAGCATGCAACTCTTAATCTTGGAGTCAAGAGTCTGAGCTCCATGTTGGGCATGGGGATTATTTTAAGAAATGCATTTTATTCTATGGTAAATTACCTGAAGTTTATTTTTATTAAAATTTTGATTTTGAGATTATTGTTGATTTGCATGCAGTTGTAAGAAATAATACAGGGAGATCCTAAGTACTCCCTACTCAATTTCTCCCATTGGTAACATCTTGTACAATTGTAGAACAGTATCACAAGCAAGATACTGACATTGACACAGTCAAGATACATTCCTTTACCACATTGCCATAACCATAAGGATCCCTTCTGTTGGCCTTTGACACCCACACTACCTGGTTCCTGTCATAAAATGAATTAAATAAAATGAGTTCTATTCTCTTAATTTCTGGAAGAGATTGTATAGAATTGATGTAAATTCTTTTTTAAATATTTCTTTGGGGAGTTTTAAAATCAAGACTTCAATAACTTTTGTTCCCCCTAAAAGACAACTTTAATGCAAAGGTAGAAAATTTAGGAAAGAGAGATAGCAAAATGAAGAAAATAAATTGTCATGTCCCTGGTGTCTTTAGATGTTCATCTATATATCTGTAACACATATCTTTTAGTTGTATATGTATGTAATTTTTAAAAAGATCATATTGTTCTTAAACTTACATTTGCTATTTATAATTCTGCAAACATTTGTCTGTGTCATTATATATCCTTGTATAACATGCTAAATTGATATATATTGTCTTGTTATACAAATATTTTCTAAAAACAAATCCCAAATTATTTTTCTCTGTTTTTAAAATTTTATTTAAATCCAAGTTAGTTAACATACCGTGTAATAGTGGCTTCAAGAATAGAATTCAGCGATTCATTACTTACATGTAACACCCAGTGCTCATCCCAACAAGTGCCCTCGTTAGTACTCATCACCCATTCAGCCCACCCCCTCATTCACCTCCCCTCCAGCAACCCTTAGTTTGTTCTCTGTATGTAAGAATCTCTGATGGTTTATCTCCCTCTCTGTTTTTATCTTATTTTTCCTTCTCTTCCTTTATGTTCATCTGTTTTGTTTCTTAAATTCCACATATGAATAAAATCGTATGGTATTTGTCTTTCTCTGACTGACTTATTTTGCTTCGCCTAATATATCTGGAGAAGGACACAGACATTAAAACCTAAGAAGCACAGAGAACACCTATTAGACTCCAATTCCATTAATAGTTATAGGGCTATTCAAATTATTTATTTGATTACTTAAGTACTTCATATTGGGTGAGTTGTGGTCTGCGGGGTCTTGGTAATACCCCATTTCATCATTAAGCTTGGTCATTTGTCTTCTTTCTTTTTATCTTTGTCCGTCTTTGTACAGGTTTGTTAATTTTATTGATCTTTTCAAACCACCTGTTTTTCATTTCATTGATTTTCTCTATTGGCTTTTCTATATTTAGTTTCATTGCTTTCTGCTCTTATCTTTATTAATTTCTTCCTTCTGTTCGCATCTGCTTTATTTTGCTCTTCTTTTTCTAGGTTCTTGTGGTGGATGTCTCGTTTTATTGATGTGAGATTTCCTCTTTTCTGACTTTGGCATTTAGCGCTAACAGCTCCTTGCTGTTCTAGCTGTGTCCTGCGAATTTTGATATGCTCTATTTTCATATTCATTCTATTCAGTTAGTTTTTGTTTGTTTGGCTTCCCTTAAGACTTTTTCTTTTATCCACTAATCATTTTTGAGCGTGTTGTTTCATTTCCCAGTATTTGGCAATTTTTCTTTGATTATCTTTCTGCTATTAAGTCATAGTTTAATTCCATTGTGGCCAGAGCACACGCTATGATTTTTACTCCTTTAAATTTGTTGGTTTTTCTTATGGCCCCAGGAATGGTCTATATGGGTCTACGTTCTGTGGACATGTGGGAAAAGAACATGTATTCTGCCATTGTTGTTGGATGTCAGCTGACAGTGTCATTAAGTTCTTCCATTTCTTTGCTGTTTGCCCAGTTGTTCGGTTGTTGAGAAAGGGTGTTAAAATCTCCAGCTATAATAATGAATGAGTCTATCAGATTTTTGAGTCTTCTTTGGAGTCTATTGGTTGGTTGCGTCTCTTTTGGAGTCTATTGGCTTTGATTAGCACATTTTTCACTCTATTGTCTGCTGCATACACATGTAGAATTTGTTATCTATTTTTGATATATTTACACTTCTATCATTACATACTATCCACCTTTGTTCTGATAATTAGCTTAGCTCTGAAGTCACTTTATCAGAATTAATATAGTCACTCCTATTATCTTTTGATTAATGTTTTCATGATCTATCTTTTTCCATCCTTTTACTTTCAACCTACATTATATTGAAGGAAGTTTCTTATAGATAGTACAGAGGTGGGTCATGTTTTTTAATTCACTCTGCTAATCTTTATTTTTAATTGGTATATATAGATGATTTATCTATAATGTAATTTCTGCATATTTTATAGCTTAAGTCTGCCATTTTGTGTCATTTGCTTCTCTTGCTCTTTTTTTTTCTTTTTCCTACCATGTTGTGGGTTACTTACATACTTCAAAAAATTTCACTGTGTTCAGATATAGTATTTTCAAACTGTGTACCTTTGTACAGTTTTTTAAATGGTTGCTATAGATATTATATATACGTATTTGGAAACTGTCCACTGCTATCGTCAGTTTACCAGGTTATTTTTTTTAGACATTTTATCAGTTTAAATGAAGTATAGAAATCTTACCTCCTTTTACATCTGTGTATCCTCCCTTGTTTATAACTATCTTAAGTAGTTTCCTAATATACATTTAGAACTACATCAGACAGTGTCTGACTTTTTGCTTCAATCTTCAAATATAATTTTAAAAAGTTCAAGAGGCAAAGGAAAACCTATTGTAACTACCCATATTTTTACTCTTCATGTTCTTTCTTCCTTGCTCACGTTCCAAGATTCTTCTTTTATCCTTTTCCTTCTATTTAGGGTTTCCTTTAGCCATCCTTTCAGTCTGCTAGTGACAAATTCTCTTAGTTTTCTTTTGAGAATGTCTTCATTTTCCTTTCCTTCCTGAAGCATATTTTTGCTGTTTATAGGGCCCTGGGTTGACAATTCCTTTCTTTCAGCACTTGAATGATCTTGTGCTACTTCTTTCTTGGCTTCCATGATGTCTAGTGAGAAATCTGCTGGTGTTTGAATTGTTTTCCTCTATAGGTAAGGCATCCTTCTCTGGCTGCTTTAAAGGTTTTGTTTTCCCAGGTCTTTAGTTTTTAGAAGTGTTCAGAATTATGATGATGTGCTTTGGCATGGGGTTCTTTTGTTTGTTTTTCTTCAGGATTTGCTACGCTTCCTGATTCTCTACATTTATGTCTCTTGCCAAATTTGGGAAGTTTTTAGTCATTATTTCTTCCAGTACTTTCTCAGCCCCACCCTTTTGATTCTGTGTCTCTAGGACACCAATAACAGGAGTGTTAGATCTTACAGGTCCCAAAGGCTCTGTTCCTTTTTTTTTTTTCCGTCTATTTTCTCTCTGCTGTTCATATGAGGGAATTTCTATTGCTCTATCTTAAAGTGTACTGATTCTTTTCTCTGCCCCCTCTGCTCTGCTATTGAATCCATCTGATGAGTTTTGGGTTTTTGAGGGTTTTTTATTATTATATTTTTTATTTGTGTTTTTATATCATCTATTTTTATGCTGACACATTCTACCTCTTACACTTTCTATTGTTCTCATTTGTTTTCAGTACATTCATAATTGCTAGTTTAAGTATTTTGATTGTGACTGCTTTAAAATATTTGTTAGATTAATTCCATTTGAACCTTGGCTGGCTTTATTTAAGTCTGCTTCAGCAAACCCACCTTCCTTCCTTCCGATTACTAACTGTATCTATGTATTTATTGGCACATGGAGCATTAAAATGAACACTCAAAACAAAGATTTCATATAACCCTCTGCTGCTCTGAGAAAACCCAGCAGTTTGGAAGGGAATGGCTCCACCGTTAGCTTAGCGGTTAATTTCATTTAGTCTAAGCTGTTCAGAGTGGCTCCTCTGATCTCTCCATCATTACTGATTTGGGAATGGGCACACAAACCAGGCTGAAACCTGTCAGCACCTAGTGCTCCCTGGGCCTAGCTATGGTTCAGGGACAAGCCCTGTCACAAGTAGGGCCAGTCAAGCTAAAGCTAAGCACTCTCCATCTCCTCTGGAGATGACTGAGGAAGCATGCAGCCATGATTGCTGCCAGCAGAAGCTCTTGACCTTGAAGGAAATCATTTGAGGACAAATCAAACATGGAGAATGAGAATCAAAGTCAAGCCCTGATCCATCACACTCCAAGCTTACACTATGCAGGACTTTTCAGCTACTTAAGTAGTTCCTTCCCTGGCTGTCCTTCAGATTCTTCTGGGAAGGTTACCGATACTTGAAACCCATCCCAAAGAGTCTTACTTCAGTGTTTTGAGTGGAGCCCCTGGCATTTGCACTTTTTAAAAGCTCCCCAGGTGATTCTAATGTGCCTCCAGGGTTCTGAACCACTTCAATCAATCCTCTTTGTTGTTGATGACTGTTAGTTAAGTTTTTCCTTACTTGCCCTTGAAAGCACTCTCAGGCCTTATTTCCAACATGCATAAAACTCCATGTTTAATTTGCATAAAAATCACTCCATAATTTTGTTAAAATGCAGATTCTGATTCTGATTCCTACGTAGCTCTATAGTGGGAAGAGTTTGCTAGGGTTACTGTAACAGTGCACCATAAGCTAGGTGGCTGATACAAAAGAATGTTTTCAAATTCCTGGATGTCTAAAAGTCCAAAATCAATGTGTTGGCATGGTGAGTTTCTTCCAAAGGCTGTGAGACCAGGGTGTGTTCCGAGCCTCTCTCCAAAGTTTCTGGATGGCATCTTCCCTCTATGCAAACTTCTAAATTTCTGTCCAAATTTCCCCCCTTAATAAGGAAACCATTCATATCGGTTTAGAGACTACCGCAATGACCTCATTTTAACTTGATTATTTATGTAAAGACTGTTTGCAAAGGACACAGTCTGAAATACTGGAGGTTAGGCTCTCCTATGCAAACGTTGGTGGGACACAATTCAACCCAAACCAGGGGGCTTAATAATTTGCATTTCTAACAAATCTCCAGGTGATGCTGATATTGCTGATCCATGGGTCACACTCTGAATATGTTTCCTATGCATAGGGCTGGGTGGAATTGAAGCCTTCCTATTCAAGATGAATGTTTTGAAACCCTGGAATTGAGGGTGGAATTGAAGCCCTTCTATTCAAGATGAATGATTTGAAACTCAGGTTATACCTGAGGGATAACCAACTGATGGGCAGAGTGCTAGAAATGGGTTATTGGTCATAGCTATGGCATGGGTTAATTTAAGAACATGTATACAAGAGACCACCCTGCTCACAGACGACCTCCAAGAGAGACGGAGGGTGAGGGTACTGTAAATAACCAAGCTCGAATATATATTACACCAGAAAGTCATAAATAATTTTCTCTGGATGGCTTTAAAAGTAAGTAATACTTTTACATAATTTTCTTTTTTATATAAAATTTTCTAAGTTAGAAAAAATATTTATGTGTTACATTAATAAGCAGGAAAAAGAGAAAAAAATGTTATTTAAAAAACTTTTTCCTTAATTAAAAATTGAACAAACAAAAGCAACAAAATTAACCAGACTTTTGTCCAGCTTCATAGAAAGGGGGCAGTAATTCTTATCTGTGGCATGGAGATACACTAGTACACTAACGTTTTGCCATTATTTGGACATTAAGCTGAAATTTGTATTAATGTCACTTAAAGTAGTAAAATCTCCTTGTGTTCTATATAGGGATAACAAGGCTTCTGCCCATTTGAGATTTTTGGTCATAAATTTGAAATGAGTCCAGTCAGTAGAGTTGTACATTTTTTTTTTCACTAGCAACGTTCAGCTGCACAGATACATGTGTGGCATAAGTAGATAGTTGGATTTAACTAGACTTGGGGTTTTTCCAGTCAAGTACAACAACAACAACAAAAAGAGGAGCAAAGAATCTGAGATTGTAAGTGCTGCGCATTGGAAACCAGGCCAGCAGGCAGAGTGGATAATAATGAATTGTTAAAAAGAGACACAGCTGAGGATTAGTGGGAGACTCTTTGAAAGACAGAACCGGAGTAAGTGAGTTAGAAATGTAAGAGGTGGGGCGCCTGGGTGGCTTAGTCGGTTAAGCGTCCGACTTTCACTTGGGTCATGATCTCGCAGTTTGTGGGTTCGAGCCCCGCATCGGGCTCTGTGCTGACTGCCAGCTCAGAGCCTGGAGCCTGTTTCAGTCTGTGACTCCCTCTCTCTCTGACCCTCCCCTGCTCACGCTGTCTCTCTCCCTAGAAATAAATAAAACATTAAAAAAAAAAAAAAAAAGAAATGTAAGAGGTGATAGTCATTCTGGGTTGCTTTTATCAAATCAGGTTTTCCGAGGTGACACTTGGATCAGTGATATCAGTGCCTGAATGAGTCACTGACATGTCGATAACATCATCGAAGTCAAAAGCATAAGAGAACTGAGGTGCTGGGGTACTGTTTGAAGTATCTGCTTGGACATAGAAATTGTCAAGAATGAAGGGGAAAGTGGTCAAAAGTGAGAGAATCATTAAATGCTGGCATCGTCATTAGATATGAGGTCAGAAGGCCAAGAGATGATGAAGGGAAGGACCATGGGTAGTAAAGTCTGATGTCAAGGCCAAGAGATGATGAAGGGAAGGACTGTGGGTAGTAAAGTCTGATGTCAAGGCCAAGAGATGATGAAGGGAAGGACCGTGGATAGTAAAGTCTGATGTCAAGGCCAAGAGATGATGAGGGGAAGGACCGTGGGTAGTAAAGTCTGATGTCACGGACAAAGATGACAGGACAATTCAGAAGCAGGAGGTAGAGAAAGTGATACCCACCTGACCTTCTAGCCCTGAGGTCTGCACAGGAGGAAGTCAACACTGCTATCATGTGAGAGGGCTGTGGGAGAGAAAGTGTTCTTGGGAGAGAGCCAGGTTGGGTTATGGTTAGAAAGTCAAGGGAATTTTCCAAGTAAAGGTTGAAGGTATAGGGTTGTTGATGAGAGATCATGATGGGGAGGTTTGGAGAGCGAGAGAGTGGAGTGTGGCAAATGGGGTATGACTGGTGTGGTTACAGAGCAAGAGGGGAAGCAGAAGGTAGGGGGCTCTGAAGGCAACTGAGAGCATGAGGACCGTTGGGACTGGTCTTGAGTTTGTGCGCTCAGTGACTGGCAAGCTCGGGGACACCTTGTGGCTGCTAGGCTTTTCAACCCAGGGGATGTGCTGCAAACCCTGCAGGGAGAGCCTTGTCTATGTGTGCCATGCTTCACAGATGGCAATGGCTAGCCATCTACCAAAAGTTGATACTCTCCCTTCTCAGTGTAGAGAGAGAGAGACACAACTTCCCAACCAAAGGCTTTCCCAGCCACCTCCTCCATCCTCACCCTGTGGTATTAGGTGGAAGCATGAATTAGGTGTAACTAAGTTCTGGCCAATGAAATGTGAACAAGAATGATGAATGCCTCGTCTGGCCTGGCCCACAAACATGTTTTCTGTCTCGGTCTTTCCCTGGCTAGATGTCAAGGTCAGGGTGACATGGCTGGCCTGATATTGAAGATGGCAGAGCCTCTCTGAGCCTAATTGATTGACTATACAGAGGAAGTCTCCTGGTTAGGAGCCTTTAGGTGGGAAAAATAGAAATTATATTGAATAAGTCACTGAAATTTCAGGTTTATTTATTATCCAGATAATGCTATGTTAACCAATACATATCTACCATGTGTCTCATAATTAGAGCCAGAGACCTCTTCCAAAAATTACCAAGATGTAATTTAGTAATTACACATACCAACCATTACCCCACATCCCTCTTCCCTAGCTTATGTAAAGATAGGGTTAAGAGGAGGTGAGAGCTGAGTTGCTGGCTTCAAGAGTAGTCCAGTGTGTCTACTCATTAGGACACTATGCCCTTCACCCAAAGCTAAGTGAGAAAAAAGGTAAAAAACGTGAAGTTTGCTAATTTGGTGGTGGGGATCCTTTCACAACATATACATATATCAAATCATCATGTGGTATGCTTTAAGTACATTACCATTTTATTTGTCAACTATATCTCAATAGAAAGGTATAGAAAAAAACGATATTTGGGGGAAAAAAAAGAAAGAAGATATCTGTCTTTGCTATTCCTCCTGCCTGAGCCCAATAGATAAGGATCTAAATCTCAAAGAGGATATTGGAAGAAGGTAACATCAAAGAGGGGTTGGACATATACCCCTCCCCTCTAAGGGAAAAGTCTAGCCTTTGGTAGGAAAAAAGAGAGGGCTTTAAAATGAATATGAGATCGGACTAATATTTAGCATAATGTTTAACTAACTGGAAATTTATGGAGTCATACCAGAGTCATAGTAGATGGAAAAGAGGGGAAGGGGTTCAACAGGGTTGAAAACAGTCATCAGTCAACACCAAGACCGTTTCATGCTTCTGTCTCAATGAGTTGAGACCCTTCGATATAGTGATTACACTTCCTATGGTCATTCTAACCTGTAAATATTTAGAGGTTGATAAGTGAAATACTGAGAAGTCATAGATAGAAATGGATGGGTTAGCAGAAGGCCTGAAACTATCTATTATCGATAGAGGCACAGTGTATTTGACTGTCATTTGGGACTTTAGTTTTTAATAGTGGACTGTTGGGTAGTCGAGCAATGTACCTGGTGTCCATGGTCCACATATTGTAGCCCAGCTCTATCACTTGAGAGCTGTGAGAGCTTCACAAATCACTTACCTACTTTGGCCTGAGGTTCTTCATCTGGAAAATGGCTATCTGTGTGCCTAATACCAAGCAAGGGTCTTACTGCTGTATCTAACTAAAGCCATTGTTTAGGTGAATTTGGCAGCTACAAATTTGGCTTATTTCACTTATCTGCTCTTCTACCTATTGATCAGTATTTAATATTTATGGCAAGCCCATGTTTCCTTTCCTGGAGAGCAGGAAGCATACTTTATCTATGTCCAGATACCCAGTATAGACCACGGAGCACAACAGAGGCCAACTACATTTGAGATTACCATTACCATTGAGATTACCAGCAAAATGCAGCAGGGTGCACCTGGACACTGGTGATAGAATGTACTTTCCTGAAACACACTTGAAGCAGAAGCTGATATCTGTAAATTTACAAGGATGGTAGCTAGTTTTTATTCTGACCTTGTTGTCAATGTCAAACACAACACAGATATGGTATCAACACAGCCGTACCACGAGCAAATTACTCCTGGGCTGACAACCACAAAGGAAATTATTCCTTCCTGGCTCATCAAGGCAGGGTGTTTGTGTGTGTGTGTGTGTGTGTGTGTGTGTGTGTGTGTGTGTGTGTGTGTATGTGTGTGTGTGTGTGTGAAGTATAATACATATATACATAATACATACATACACAAAATCTCTAACAGTTATATACATATAACTGTTTTCATGGAAACTTGATTTATAGCATTAAAAAAATAGCCTTAAAACCATGTAACCCCTAATGTATCTTTTCCCTACAGCCATAAACACACCTCTAGTTATCCCGTCCAACAAAAATATACCACAGCAGGTGGAGTCACAAAAAAGTAAATGGTTTCAATATTTTCATTCATTTTGGTCTATTCCCTCAACAAAAACTTCAAACTGCAGGTGCACACAGCATACTTCTGCTATGACAAGAGCAGTGTATCTTTGTAACCCGGGCTTCACCTAATGATGTGTGAACTAAATGCTAACTGCAGCAAAATGACTCCAAGCCAAGAAAGCCCCAGCTGAGGGTCCTGCATGGAAGAGGGGCCATGCCACAGGAACACACCAGACTGGAGCTGGATCTTTGGTCCTGGGGAGATCATCATTCCTTCCTTCCCTTCAACTTCTAATGTTTCGAGAACAGTGTGTAAATTAAATTGGAATTTTTAGTTTGCAGACATTCCTCACTTTAGGGTCCAAATTTGATTTCAGTCTGGAGACCAGAATCTAAATGAGTTTGAGAGAGGAGTAGGTTTTACGAAAGGTCAGACCAGTCAAAGTAGAACACTCACCAATTACTGCAGGGAAGCAGTTTCACATCTGGAATCGGTTATATGTGGAACAGAAGGAAGAGTTTTCTTAGGACAGTTGGTTTAATTACATTTTTAAAACAAGAAAGAGTAGCCTAGGATTTCCAGCTAATCTCAAATGCAAACAGGTCACTTGTAGATAATGAATATATTCGCTTCTTATTTCAATGTGAATCCTCAGTTCTATATCCATAAGTGGTTTCTGTCTGTGGTTGGCGAACGAAGGCAAATTTTTGAGTGTCACTTTGACGTGCTCATTTTGCCTGGGAGTTTGAATGTCAGGGTGAAATCTAGGTGTTTTTGTCTCTTTAAGAAAGAAAAAAATGCTGAGAGAGATGCACAGTTCTGGCATCAGAATGACTTAGATTTTAATTTACTAGCCGTGTGACTTTGGGAATGTTACTTAATCTTTCTTTATCTTTTCCTTATCTGGGAAATGGGAATATTTCTTATCTGGAGGAGATCTGTGCTCTGATTATTATATTAAATTATCCAGCGTATGTAAAACAATTATGAGACTGTGTGGCTAGAAGTATTCCACAAATATTAACTCTCTTGACTCTCTCTTGTTAGCTTATTTTTCTGAAATCAATATATTTTTGACAAATCTAATGAGACAGGAAGCTGTCTGTACCCTACAACCTAAAATGTCAGTAGGACAGCGCAAAAAAGTATAAAAGAAATTAAAGATACACATGGATTTGAAAGTGTATCATGTAGATGGCTCAGAAAAGTTCATCACTGTAGTTAAGAGCATTCCATGAAATCCTGACACCTATTTTTATGACTGCAGCAAATTGTACCTTTATGAATTCACCACTGCCTCCACCACCCACTCCCCAAAATAGTCAATAGTAGCATATTATAATTGTCTTGCTTCACCAAAATCAGGTTCGGGCCCTGTGGTTGGAGTGTGTCAACCCCTTTGTAACCAGTCTCTAAACTATGGACAAGTTTGTCAACTGACAAACTGCCCAGCATGCAACAGAGAATTCTGCTTTGCAGTGAAGAAGTTGAGCGTAGCTAGGAACGATGCTGAAAGCGACTTTTCACTCCTGAGGACCAGGTTATGACCTTTCCAACGAAACTCAGCCAACACACTTATATCACATTCACACCAATGGGAAAGAGAGAGAGGGAGGGTAGGATTCTATTTGCGGAGGCGCCGCGGTGCTGGTTGTGTTGATGACCTTTCCCTGAAGTTTTTCTGAGGCTTGTCATATATGTCATAAAATTACCAGTAATATCGAATCTCTTCCATTTCCCCACGTGAGTCCGGGCACGGGGTCCACCTGTGAGGATGCGTCAGCGGCTGAGAGCCCAGTGCTGTCGCTGGAACGAGGGAGTTCAGGGTGACAGGCAAAGAGGATTTCGAAAACACCAGATGCTACAGACCCAAAGTGGTGGAACAATGCATCAGAATTATCAAAAGAAAAGAGACTTGTTTGTCCACATTTTTAAACCCTTAAGGACAGTTTTCAGGCACTTACTTTGGGTCTTTGTGTGTGGGAAGCATCAAATGCGGGACAAGAGGGAGTCGATATTTAAATGGCAGGCAAGACAAGGGAGCTGCTTGATGGAGCTGAGCATTTGCTCTCGTTACACCCTGTTCTGTTTATAAACATTCCAGCTATGTGGATAATAAAAAGCCAAGCACGGGCCTTTGTCATCCCTCCATGATCTTTCTGGTACTGGAGGGTTCAGGAGGAGGTGTTGAGCTTCTGTGTGCTAAAGCTTGTCAAGGGCACATCAAAATGCAATAACGAAATCAACTACCAGACAGATTGGATGGCAGATTTTGGCAGCTAACAAGGAGCTTTCTTGTTATAGGATGTGCAAACTTGCGGATTGCACTGCAATTAGAAAAATTTTTTTTCCTGAGCTCCTCTTATACTTTCATTCTCGTAAGTGACAAGAGCAAAAGACTCCTTCTCACTTCCTAACGTACTCCATCCATCTCCTTGTTGCTAAAGTAACTCGTATCTTAATTTAACATCAAATTGTCAAAAATCAGATCAATGCTGTTCAGTGTTTCGGAGATATTGATACTTCAAGGAAAAGTCGGTGAGATGTGAATTAAAACTAATTCTCTTGCATTTTTTTTTTCGGCGTGTGCAAAATATCCTTTTGGTGCTTTGTGCAATTGTTGTTGTTGTGGTTTTAACCATATGTCTCCAGTAGGAAATCAAGATCTTTGTTTCTTAACAGCTGATGTGTATTTGCTACTGTGTCACACAGGAGTCCGTAATACTGTTAGCGACAACTAAATCATTTCCACAGAAACTAATTTTAGCATCCAGGCAGGGAAAAACAACACTACTTTTAAGCTACTTAATAGACGGATTTCATGCGAAACAGCCCAGTGAACCAGGTCAGCCGGTTTTGTAGAGGTTAAAGGTGAGACACCCAGAGGGGTGAATGGTTTCCTCTGGGATTTACAGCCTGACTGTGCCAACATTAGGACTCCATGCAGCTGACCAGGCAAGTCCCAGATCATTCTGGTAGTTTAAGCTATAAAGAGGACTGGAAAGGAGTAAAGTGGAAACTGAAAGGGAAGGGGAAGGGGAGGGGGTGTTTGAATTCAGATTTTTAAATACGCTTAGGGAATGTCCATTTACAAGTTGGCTACCATCCTCTGCCGTTGCTTCTAGTAGGAGGGTTGATGTACCCAACTGTCACAGAGAGGGCGTAACGAGCACTAAAATCACAATGCGGTTTATGAATTCTTTTACAGGATGAGAGGTTTTAATTTTAGTCAACAACGACGAAACCGCAAGAATTGAATTGTAAATCCTTAAGAGTAAAGAGGACCTAAGGAGAGGAACTAGCCCCCATATTTACCACTCCTTATTTTACTAAGAGCAAGAAGAAATGTACATACACATCCAAATTTTCCTTGAATCAGAAACCATTTTTTAAAGCATTTAATGTGTACTAGACATACTGTATCAGATAGACCAGATAATATTGGGTCTGTACCAGGCCAGACAATATGTACCAGGTTCTGGGGATACAAAAATAAACAAGAAATCTTCTGTGCTCAACCATGGTCAGGTAAAAGTGATAAGCACAGAGAGGTACAGGGACCAGCTCATGCAGACGGCCTGATGGAGCCACAGAACGGAATTATCAAGTCTCCTTTTCGTGGAGATGAAGCTGGAGCTGTCTCGAACAAGCACTTTCAAGACCAGCTGGGAAGAAGGGACAAAATGGGCAGAGGGAACACCACTAGTCAACGCACAGAGGGGTGGAATGCGGCGTGAGGGACAAAGCTGGAGCTTTAGGCAAACATGAGATTTATGAAGATCAAATATTCCATGGCACAGAGTTTGGATAGGAAGGGCGCTTGAGGGCCTTAAGAAGGGGGTGACACAATCTATGCCTTACAAAGGCATAAGATGTGCTTATAGATCTTACCACGATCTTACCAAGATCTGTAAGCAACACTGTGGCAAACATATTGGAGAGGGCAAGTATTACGATATCAATACCGATTTTTCTTTCAAAACAATGTTTGGTAACAGCTACCAGGGAAATTCTCCCAACTTCCTGTTAAAATATCCATGAAGCCACAGAAAGAGTAAAATACACCTAAAACCAGTATCAACAATGTCGAGATCTAGGAAAATGGGCAATAATTCGAAGATGGGTGGAGCTGGGCTATCTAGCATGTCTCTAGAAGCCTATTTGCAGCCCAAGACACAGAGTTGGAAAGCCATCAGGTAATAACTAGGAGGAAGGAGATCATAGTGATACAGTGGTACACTTAAAAAATATTTATTTATTTATTTTCAGAGAGAAAGCACAAGCGAGGGAATGGCAGAGAGAGAGAGAGACAGAGAGAGACAGAGAATCCCAAGTAGGCTCTGATCTGTCCACACAGAGCCAAATTTGGGGCACGAACCCACAAACCGTGAGATCATGACTAGAGCTGAAATCAAGAGTCAGTCGCTTAACTGACTAAGCCCCTCGGGCCCCCTAGAATGGTTCATTTTGGAACCTTGGATCACAAATGTTAAGAGTGTTTGATGAATTCATTCAAAACATTAAACCAGAGAAATAAGAAGTCAGGGAAGGAATGGGGGCACCTGGCTGACTCAGTCAGTTAGGCTTTCGACTTCGGCTCAGGTTTCACTGTTCGTGAGATCAAGCCCTGAGTCGGGCTCTGCGCTGATAGCTCAAAGCCTAGAGCCTGCTTCAGATTCTGTGTCACCCTCTCTCTGCCCCTCCCCTCCTCATTCTCTGTCTCTCTCTGTCTCTCAAAAATAAACATTAAAAAACACTTTTTTAAAAAGTCAGGGGGGAGCCTGGGTGGCTTAGTCGGTTAAGCGTCCGACTTTCGCTTAGGTCATGATCTCGCGGTTCACGGGTTCGAGGCCCGCGTCAGGCTCTGTGCTCACTGCCAGCTCAGAGCCTGGAGCCTGTTTCAGTCTGTGATTCCCTCTCTCTCTGACCCTCCCCTGCTCACGCTGTCTCTCTCTCTCTCTAGAAATAAATAAAAGATTTAAAAAAAAAAAAAAAGTCAGGGAAGGAGTGAGTTGTTCCTTCAATAGGGTAGAGATGCAGTATAATTTAAGCAATTTCTAAAATGGGAGACAAATATATAAACCTGCCTCCACGTGCACAGCCAAGAAACTAATTCAGTCTCAGGGTACATAAAGGCCAAGCTAATCATCTTGTTTATTGAAAAAATAGTGAGTCTGGACCCTGTTTGAAGAAGAGTAAAAAGAAAATTGACATGGAGAAAATAGCTTACAGAAAAAAGAGAAAAAAATAGCATTCAGCAGATAGGGACGAATAAAACTTTTTGTAATATTATTTCAGGACTGAGAAAAATTTCAAGAAAATATTTGTTTTCCTCAATGAAGGACAAGAAGACAAGGTGACTATGATTAGGAATAAATAATCTTAAGGAAATGACAGGATGAAGTGAAAAATAAAATTTAGGAATTAAAAGGGTGAAGATAAAATGAAAAACCAATGGCAAGGACATTGAAACCACACCACTAGAATTAACATCTTTAAAATCTGCATTGAAGTTAGGGCAGAACCAATGATACAAAAACTCAAATCCATCATGGTGGGCACAGAAGTTTTTTTAGAACAATGGAAAATCCTAAGCAAGAAGAAGGAAATGAAAGCCATAGATGATCAAAATCATAAACTCAACTTGAGGCTGAACGTTGTTTCCGAAGAAAAAAAGAAAAGAAAAGAAAACCAGCAATAACCAAAGGTATGAGGAAAAGGTTTCCTTGAGATGAGGAAAGGCTGGTGTAAGCAGACTGCAACGGCTGACAGCTTACAGTTCACAGAAAAACCAGCGAAAGAGTGCAGGCCTACGCCTATTCCAAAGTAAAAATTAAGTGAAAGAAAATTCCCAAGTTCCAGAATACAAAACAATACATTTTAATCACTTTTGGCAATATCCTTTACAGCATTAATACAAAATGACAATGAAAGAAGATCTAATTTATTGCTCAATTTTGGTTAAAGCATGTCCATGTGATCAATGCCAATCATTTCTGTCTAAATCAGATAAGAGGTGGCGGAACATTGTGCCCAGAAGCATATGCCAAAGCTCTCAGTATCAGCTTCCTCTACAAGATCTCAGGTGACACAAACCCGCTCAGAAATATGATTTTAAAGCGTTATCACGTGAGCAGAGAGCTAAAACCAAGTTGTGGTGGGCAGCCTCTAAGAGGGCCTCCAATGATCCCCATTGATTGGTTTTCATGCTCTTGCATAATCCCTTCTCCTTGACAGCGATTGAATTTCGTTATCCTCTTGCAGCAGATGGAACATGGCAGAGGTAGCAGAATGTTACATCTAGGAGTAGGTTACAAAACGAGTGCGGCTCTTGCCCTGGGCACATGTCCTCACCCTCCCCTGCCCTGCGACTCCTGCCGCCATGTTGTAACCTGCCCAGTTGAGAGTCCTTCATGGTAAGGGACCGATAGAGGCCCCCTACCAAGAACTTGTGAGGAACTGAGTTCCTCAGCCCAACAGCCTGTGAGGAAATTAACCCTACCAACAAATCCACTCCCCTGGTTGAGCCTTCAGATGGGAATGCATTGCTGGCAAGCAGGTGGATTTCAGTCTTGCAAAAGACCTTAAGCCAGAGGCATCCAATTAAACTATGCCCAGACTCCTGACACAAAAACCCTGAGATCCTGTTTGTTGTTTTAAGCCACCAAAGGTTTGGAGTAATTTGTTATGGAACGGTAGATAGCCAATATATAACAAGTTAATACTGAGTAAAAAACAAAAGGATAGAACATAATTTTTTTGACTGGCTTCTGGGTCACCTGGTGCTCTGAAATTTCTTCCATATGGCCTATTTTTAAATAACTGATTATTAGTCCTGGTCTGGAGATGGGAGATAGCTTTGATCTGAGCAAGCACTTAATACATGTGCTAAATCTCATCAAGTCTCTGATCATAGGCTACAAAGACTTAGAAATCAGCCAATCAGTCAATTAATCCATCAATCTATCTTTTTAAAAGTTTGTATTTAAATTGTGATCTATCTCTAATTCTAAAGTGTCCAAAATTATCTTAAAATAGAAGATACAATGAATGTAGAGAACCATAATCTATTAAATTAGGTCTAAAACCCCAGAATTTATTTGGAAGGCCTGATAGCACAGTAGTAGAGAACCCAGCTCCAGAAATAAAGGCCGCTTTTGAGTGTTGGGTCAACCAGGTTCACCTAATAACCTTGGGCAAGCTCCTAATCTCTCCATGCTTCAGTCTCTTCATCTGCAAAGCAGAGATATGCTTTTGCATGTAAACACTAGCACAGTAGCATGAAACTTACTCAGTAAATGTGAGGTATCGTGACTATATATTAAGGGCTAAAAGTGGAAACGAAGGAAGAAGTAAATTTGCTCAACTCCTAATCTCAGATACAGGCAGCTCAAGTACTTTGTTTCCATCTTAATTCTGACAATTAGGAAGAAATATAAGACAAATAATGGTTTTGAAAAGCATAGAAGTAATAAAAGACACACTTTATCAAAACAATGGTGAAGTATACACAAATAAAAAGACCAAAAAAAAAAAAAAGGTAACATAAGGAAGCAGATAAAAAAATCAAATAAGTCAAAGATGTTAAACTAACTACATTAATGATAGTAATAAATGAAAATAGATTAAGTCCTCCCATTTTTGAAAGAAAAACGTTTTTCACATTCAGTCAAAACACAAAGTATTAGTATCGTAGAAGATTTCTAGGGCTTCTGTAACAAATTTCCACAAACTGGGTGGCTTAAGACAACAAAAAATGATTCTCTCCAGTTCTGGAGGCCAGCAAGGTGTCAGCTGGACTGGGCTCCCTCTGAAGGTTCTAGGGACAAATCCTCGCCTGTCTCATTCTAGCTTCTGGTGTTGCCCACCACCCTGGTGTTCCTATTTTTTTAAAAAAATTTAATTAATTTATTTTTAAATTTACATCAAAGTTACTCAGTATATAGTGCAACAATGATTTCAGTGATTCATCCCCTAACTATGACACCCGGTGCTCATCCCAACAAGTGTCTTTCTTAATGTCCCTTACCCATTTAGCCTCTACCCCCACCATAACCCCTCTTGCAACCCTTACTTTGTTCTCTGTATTTAAGAGTCTCTTATGTTTTGCCCCCCTCTCTGTTTTTATATTATTTTTGCTTCCCTCACCTTATGTTCATCTGGTTTGTATCTTAAATTCCACATATGAGTGAAGTCCTATGATATTTGTTTTTCTCTGACTACCTTTGCTTAATATAATAGCCTCTAATTCCATGCACATAGTTGCAAGGCAAGATTTCATTCTTTTTGATTGTTGAGTAATGTGTGTGTGTGTGTGTGTGTGTGTGTGTGTGTGTGTGTGTGTGTGTGTGAAATCTTTTATCCATTCACCTGTCGATGGACTTTTGGGCTCTTTGCATACTTTGGTTATTGTCAATAGTGCTGCTATAAGCATTCGGGTGCATGTGACCTTTCAGGACAGCATGTCTATATTGCTTGGATATATACCTAGTAGCACAGTTGCTGGGTTGTAGGGTAGTTCTATTTTTATCTTTGTGAGGAACCTCCATACTGTTTTCCAGAGTGGCTGCACCAGTTTGCATTCACATCAGCAGTGCACAAGAGAGCCTCTTTATCTGCATCCTCACCAACATCTGTTATTGCCTGAGTTGTTAATTTTAGCCATTCTGACTGGTGTGAGGCGATATCTCATTCTGGTTTTAATTTGTGTTTCCCTGATGATGAGTGATATTGAGCATGTTTTCATGTATCTGTTGGCCATCTGGATGTCTTCCTTGGAAAAGTGTCTATTCATGTCTTTTGCCCATTTCTTCACTGGGTTGGTTTTTTGTTTGTTTGTTTGTTTTGGGGTGTTGAGTTTGATAAGTTCTTTATAGATTTTGGATACTAACCCTTTATATGATATGTCATTTGTAAATATCTTCTTCCATTCTGTCGATTGCCTTTTAGTTTTGCCGATTGTTTCCTTTTCTATGCAGAAGCTTTTTATCTTGATGAAGTCCCACTGGTTCAATTTTGCTTTTGTTTCCCTCGCCTCTGGAGATGTGTTGAGGAAGAAGTTGCTGTGGCCAAGGTCAAAGAGGTTTTTGCCTGCTTTCTCCTCTAGGATTCTGCTGGCTTCCTGTCTTATGTTTAGGTCTTTCATCCATTTTGAGTTTATTTCTGTGAATGATGTAAGAAAGTGGTCCAGGTTCATTTTTCTGCATGTTGCTGTCCAGTTTTCCCAGCACCATTTACAGAAGAGACTTTCTTTATTCCATTGGATGTTCTTCTCTGCTTTGTCAAAGGTTAGTGGGCCATACGTTTGTGGGTCCAATCCTGGGTTCTCTACTCTCTTCCATTGATGGGAGTGTCTGCTTTTGTGCCAGTACCATACTGTTTTGATGATTACAGCTTTGTAACATAGCTTGAAGTCGGGGATTGTGATGTTTCCAGCTTTGGTTTTCTTTTTCAGGATTGCTTTGGCTACTCGGGGTTGGCCTTCCTTTATAGATAGGTATATGACTTCAGTTCCTGCCTCCATCTTCCTACAGCCACCTTCTCGATATGTGTGTGTGTGTGTGTGTGTGTGTGTGTGTGTGTGTGTGTGTGTGTGTGTCTTATTGTGCTTCTAAACCTCTCCCTCCTGACAAGGACACCAATCATTGGATTAAGGACCAACCCCAACCAGGATGACTTCCTAACTCAGTTATATCTGAAAAGACCCTATGTCCAAATGACGTCACATTCACAGGTACCAAGGTTAGGACTTCAGTATATGTCTTGTGGCACACAATTCAACCCATCATAGCTATGTATTATTTCTAGAAGGACACCTAAATATATTCAGAAACAATTTAAATAGGTGACAATTAAAGAAAAAAATCAGCATGCCTCTACACAATCAAATACTTAACACCAACTAAAAATCAGTGTAGGACAATAATTAACATGGAAGGAAGTGTTAGTGATATGAAATAAAGTCAAAATACCAAAATACAAATAAATAGGTAAAAAGATATAGTGACCCATGCACAAATATGCATAGAAAAAAGTCTTAGAGGAAACACACTAAAATATTAATCGTGGTTAACACTGGTTGATAGCATTAGAGGTGATTTTATTTTCATGTTTATAATTTGCTAAACTGTCAATATTTTCTTCCAGTTAGAATGTTTTAAGTCTTTCACAATCTTTGTCTGCTTTATAACAGTAAACATAGAGTGTATGTTTCATACCCACCTTCTGATAGCTGTGGATATGCCTTTGTTTTCTGAAGGAATTCAGTAAAGCTCAAGGAATGTATAGGATTGAGATGGCTGCTTCCAGGTCACATGTTAGTTAAGATCACATATCAATAACCTGGGCTTATGGCCAAGAACTGTTCCTTCCTGGCTGCATGACCTTGGGCTAGACCTAACCTCTCTGTGTTTCAGTGTCCTAATCTGTAAGCAAGAAATATAACAGGGTTTGCTTCAGGACATTGTTTTAGCAAGGTTTTTGTAATATATTTAACAAAAATATGATGATAATAAAAATGATCCTTACCTACAATTTGACCAACAGTTTCATACAGGGTATGAAAGGTAAATTTCAGGTCCAGCAATATGCCATATTGTGTATGAAATTCTGATTATTAATATTAGCAGTATTAGTAGGAATAGAAGCAGCAGTAGTAATAATGTACCTTCCTGATTTCCACACGTATAATCTGATTCAGGGCATTCCCCTGAAATGCAGTATGATAACTTCAGTCGTACACAAGGCACAGAGGTCCTAAATAGACCCAAAAGAGGATTGAACAGTTGTTCCTGCCCACCCCCGACCAAATACACACGCAAATCTGATATATCTCTAGGTATTTTTAAAATATTTATTTATTTTTGAGATGGGGGCGGGGCAGAGAGAGAGACAGAGTACAGGAGACACAGAATCCAAAGCAGGCTCCAGGCTTTGAGCTGTCAGCACAGAGCCAGACGTGGGGCTCGAACTCATGAACCTGAGCCAAAGTCGAATGCTTAACCACCTAAGCCACACATGCGCCCCTCCAGGTATCCTTTTATATCCTTGAAATACTTTAATGCTGTAATGATTTGATGCTATAGATGTATAGTCACCTGTCCAGCCCCCAGTGAAACAGGCCACAGAGGACGCTGAGTGCCCTGACATTGGTAGTTCCTATCTTCCTGCCTTGCTGTCTCAGGCTGCAGATGTCGAAAGTCTGTGGCCTTCCTGTGCACCCAGCCCAGCTGCTGAACCCTGGGCACTGTGTTCAGAGCACTCTCTGCAAGAGCACAGCAGTCCAGAAGCCCAGGGTTTATGCACTGCACTGCTAGCTGCTGGCAGATGTGCCCAGTTTCTGAGCTGGCATCACCACGCTGCTCACTCAGACCCACACAGAATTAGATGATGAGGTCGTGTAACAAATATTCACTGAATGCAAGATCTTGTACTAGATGCTGAATAAAATATCACCTGCTGTCCAGGGACTCAGTGAATTAAAGCACTAAACAAATCCAGAACTAAACACTGTTTAGCATGAAGGGTATAGAGTTGTAAAAGAGCCAAGAAGAGTTGACTTTGTCAGACTGGGCAGTCAGGGAAGGTCTCTTTGAGGAGGTGACAGTTCGTTGAAAACCTCAAGGATGAGGGAAGCAGGCTAGACAAAGAGGAGGGCGGGACTGTGACCGGGGTGAGGTTAATTCTGCATGAAGGTCCTGAATGGGAAAGCACTAGATGAATACAAATGATAGAAACAAAACAGGTGTGCTGGCACAAGGGCGAGAGGAAAGATCTGGGCTAGCTAAACAGAGGCCAGAACTTGCAGAGCTTGGTCTTGTAGGACACAGTAAGAAATGCGTTTTTAAATATTTCTTTTTATTTATTTGTGAGAGAGAGAGAAAGTGAGTGGAGAGGGCAGAGAGAAAGGGAGACACAGAATCCGAAGCAGGCTCCGGACTCTGAGCTGTCAGCACAGAGCCCTGTGTAAGGCTCGAACTCACGAACCGCAAGATCATGACCTGAGCCGACGTCCGGTGCTCAACCGACTGGGCCACCCAGGCATCCCAAGAAACACATTTTGGTTCTGTTTCATGTGCATTGAGAAGGCACTGACAGGTTTAAAGCAAAGGAACAGGGGCGCCTGGGTGGCTTGGTCGGTTAAGTGTCCGACTTTCGCTTGGGCCATGATCTCGCGGATCGTGGGTTCGAGCCCCGCGTTGGGCTCTGTGCTGACTGCCAGCTCACAGCCTGGAGCCTGTTTCAGTCTGTGACTCCCTCTCTCTCTGACCCTCCCCTGCTCACGCTGTCTCTCTCTCTCTCTCCTGGAAATAAATAAAACCTAACGTTTAAAAATAAATAAATAAATAAATAAAGCAAAGGAACAGAACAACAGTTTTCCAAATTGTGTTTTTAAAACATTGGCTGCTTTCTGGAAAATAGACAATAGAGAGGAGTGAAATGGGGAGACTAGTGAGGAGGCTTGGGCGAGATCCAAGTGAAGTGTAGCAGAGCCTCGAGCCAGTGGGGAGGCAGGAAGTTGGATGCATTTGGGTTTTCTGTTGGGAAGAAAATGGTAGAGCTTGCTACTACACTGTGTCTGGGGAAGAGGGCGCCTTACCAGGATTCTTGCCGGAGCGAATGTCTGGATGTAGGGCCACTGATGGGAGGCTTGGAGAAAATCTCGTTGGTGGGCTGGTGACGGTGGAGTTGAAAATGAGGCTACGAGTGGAGTCTTCCATGTAATATTTGATATATCATGTATTTCAAATATGGTAGACATTTAATACCCTGGAGGAGTTGGAAGGAGGTCGCTGGATGTATACACCTGGAACTGATATGTAGGTCTGAGCTGGAGATGAAAATGTGGATGTTGGTCAGGGTCAGAACTGCCTAGGCCTTGCAAGACAGTTCCCACTTTGACTAGAGCCTTGACCAACTTGGTTGGCTGAGGGACCAACCTCCCACCGACCCTTTCTCCCTGAGGTGGGGCAGTGGACAGGATCCATTCTTGGATCCTGCTGGGATCCTGTCTGACATATAGACTAAAATGACCTAGATACTTCTTGCCAGGCTTCTAGAACCAAGATCTGGCCTGCATGGATCATGAGCCTGTGCTCTACCAGGTACTTTTATTCTAAATGAGTCTTACTGGAGGGGCATGTGAGTGGCTCAACTGGTTAAGTGTCTGACTCTTGATTTTAGTTTGGCTCATGATCTCATGGTTCATGGGATTGAGCCCTATGTCAGGCTCTGTGATGACGGTGCAGCACCTACTTGGGATTCTCTCTTTCCCTCTCTCTCTCTCTGCCCCTCCCCTGCTCTCTCTCTTTCTCTCTCTCTCTCTCTTCAAAGAGATAATAAAAATAAAAAACATTTTAAAAAAGGAGTCTCAGTGGAAAGGCATTGCCTCTCCAAAGAAGATAAATCACAGTGCTTCTGGGATGTAAGCGTGAGAAAAATCACAGGATAGAGAGCCTCTGCATTGCACCCTATTCTCATGTGCATGAATTGAGGAGCATATAAGAAAGGCAGCCCCGAGAGCATTTCTCTCATGTCCACACTGCCTCTGGCCCTTTCTGCATAGCTGGTCCTCCCGCAGCACACGCTAACCCCGGGAGAGAGAAAAGAGCCATGGCCAACAGCACCAGGCTCTGGGGTTCTTCTACAGAGGTTCTCTCACCCGTCCTCCAGATGAGAGGCTCCTCGCCCTTGCTGCCCAACCCCAGGTGGGGTGGGGAAGGCATTTTAGGCAGAGCGGCCAATAGAAGGGGCAGTGAGAAGGCACAGAGCTGAGCCGCAGCCTGTGTGGGAGTCAGCAGCGGTTCAGGTATTTGCTCTACACCCAGCTGGGTGCTGGCGAATAGGTGGAGAGCAGGGCACAGCACGAGACGGTGCCAAACTGCGTGATGCTGAGTCATATCTGCTCCAGTGACGGAGTCCTCTATGGAGTCAGCGGCAGTACATTGCACGAGCCATGGAATGGAGCTCGAGTAGGGGGCGCGGGTGGGGAGAGGGCAGGAAAAGCACTTTGAAATGTATCATGCCACGTGCCCTGGAGAAAAGCAGAGACAGAAACCCGCCAGCAGCACAACTGAGCGAAGGCATGGGATCTGCCTTCTCCCCGAACACAGGGGCAGGACTGAGGATGGACCCACAGAGGGATTCTGGTGGACACCACGAAGCAGTCCGAGGCCAAGTGCCACACGGGGCCTGCCCAAGAGAGAAATAAAGAGACAGAGGAACGACAGGGGCTTCCTCCCGGGCTGCACACCTCATGCCAAGAGGCTCCCTGCCAGCTTGCGACAGAGGGCACCTCTGTTTGCCATGGAGTGGAGGAAGGCATCCTGAGATGAAAGCGCTGGGCAAGTCTGAGCACGGAACGCTGTGGTTGAGCTGACCGCTCCTGTCCTTTGTGGCTAAACTCCCCACTTTCCTGTGAAAACCAGATCCACCTCTGCGAGGTCACAGGGCTGTGAATTCACCTGCACTGCGGAGGCAATGCGAAGAAAAGAGGGTCCCTGGGGCAGAAGAGAGTGTGAGATCACTACTGAGAGTGGCTCATAGATCGAGGAGAGCAATCACTGTGCACTGGCTGCGGGCACAGCCCAGCACAAGAGAGGTGACGAGGCAAGAAGACATATCAGAGGACAGATTATTAGTCTAGACATAGAAGGCACTACCGCACAGGTCAAGAAATCCGGGGGTGGGGGCGGGGCTGTTCTGTATACTGGGGAAATCGAGAATTAACGGCCAGGGAATGAGGCTTTAGCTGTTGGAGTTTCTCCAAGGAAACTTCCTCCATCTCCTACCCCTATGGTCTCACAACTTACTGAGAAATGGGTGCCAGAGCCACACGGGGGTCGATCTTACGTTTTATTGCTAGTCAGCCTGGCTCAGAGAATGCGGCTAGGACTGAGGTCATGGTCAGGCTCCCTCCTTTCCCGTCCCCATCCCGAACGGCAGGTTTCCCCGATGCAGAGGCACAGCCTGCTCTGTCTGGTTTCCGCAACAAGGAAAGACCGTGCCCCGCCCGCAGGCAAAACTCGGCTGACAGTAAGAAAATCCAGTGGGAGCTGAGCCACACAAAGTCCAGTTCCTTTCCTCAAATTAGTCAAAGAAGTCGCCATCTCCTCTGGGAGGGGGCCTGGAAGAAAGGCTGAAAGTTTCCTCCCTTCCCTGTATCTCCAGAAGGACAGATGTTTCTATTTTATGGCCCTCGGTAGGGCCGCCTGGGAAAGGAAGGAAATTATTTTCCTTGCATTGTACTGGCATACAGCGTCAGGTTGTGCATTTTGATATTTAGAGGAAAATTCTGATTTCTCAGTGAGCTAGAAGACCTGAAGATTGTTCTAGGAGCCTTCAATTTTTTGTTGTTGTTGTTTTTAGTTGCTGAGTTCCTTCTTCAGACAGAAAGCACAGACGACAGAGCTGTCCTGGCTGAAAGGAGGCAAAAGGTAAGAGGTGTGGAAAGCTGGGACAGAACTCCCGCCTTCCTCAGGAGCCACCCAAAGGCAACTCGGAGGAACCGTAGGACTTCAAGCGGTACTTTCTAAACCTCTGAAATAGTTCCTACTGTGCTGGGAAAAAGCTAACCCGAGAGGTTATGTTGCTTAGTTATTAGGGAAAAGGCTCACCCAAACTGTGCAACTGAGTCACGGGTGAATACAGAGCTGCTGGAAACTTCATGGCGATTGTCACCTAGACCAGGGCTTGGAGGGAGCACAGAAGTTTCTACTCACTTGGAATGGGCCTGTATTAACACTGGCCTTTCTTTGTCTAGCACCATACACCCCATCTAGTAAAGCCCACAGGGCCTAGAGCCGGCTGCGTGTGGCTGTGGGGCTCACACTGAAAAGAATCATCAAGAAGAGCTGCGAATACCCTTTACTGCCATTACTGCTGATATAAATCTTTACAAAAGGGTAAATAATTATCAGGATGGTTCAGCTGGAGAGAAAGGGATAAACCACTGGAGCTTCCCAGGTGACCTCCAGCGCTGTAATTCGAAGAGGGTGTTTTCTGCCTCTCCTATCCCGAAGGGACCAGGAAACGAGTCGGAAGCTCCTGCCCTCACGCTAGCCCTGGTCTTCCAGGAGAAAGGGGTGTGAGGGGGGCCTCTTTAAACTGGAAGGATGAAACCGATTTACTTACTGAAGACAGAATCAGGTTAAATCAATGAAATGAAGTGAAAACATCAAATCATATGGTTTTTTTTTTTAAATAAATCATAAATGGCCAAGTATTGGCTCTCTTGCCCGTTTCAACCTCTACTTCTCTGTCCTGGTCCCCAGCTGACTTGAACCTTCCCGTATCCAAGGCAACAGGCTTTGGTCCATGTCCGTCTTGATGCTGTTTCTTAACTTAGAACGGGGATCAGAAACAAGAGTGTGGCCTTTGACTTTAGGTTACGTCTGCTCTCCCGAAGGCGACTGCGGCAGTCACAGGCATTGCCTCGTTCCTTCCCGGCCCCAACACTGGTTCTCGTCTATTGCTCCTCCCACTCAGCTCATGCCCACACACCCACACCATACAGTGGCTGCACTGAGACCACCAACTGACTTCAGACAGGTTGCCAAATGCTTAGAATACAGAGCAATGTTCACCGCTGTCAAAGGTCACAGCAGAGCCAGGAGTCAGAGTTGAGTATCTCGGCATTTGATCACTTACCTTCCCCAAGAATGTTATTAAATGTATGTAAGAACATACTTATTTCTATCATCCCTCTCATAATTATGTCCAGGGTATAATCCCTGAAAAGCACATGCGTGGATTTAAAAGCCACCCTGTGAGTGTCAGGGGAAATCACATCACCGCATGTTGGCAAGCCAGAATATCACTATTACTAAACTCACTTTACAAAACAAGGTGGGGGTAAAACCAGGGGAAGGGAAATTCGAACATCAAACAGGATTGATGGGCTTATCACCATTGTGCTACATTACAGGGTGACCTCTGCAGACTGGAAATTGGGTTACATCAACAAACCTTTCACTTTAAAGTGTGAGATGAAAGAGTACCTCCTCTAACATTTTGCAGTATTACTGGCTCAGGTTTAAAGAAAGTATGCAGCCAGGTACCCGTGTCACATTTCAATCTGTGATATTGACATGGATGTGAAAACCCAAGCCTTTGAAACTGAGCCTTTCATATGTTGAACAAAAACCTGAAAAGCACTCTGCTGCAAAGACCTTAAGGAGAGGGAAGGTAAGATGATAAAGGGGAAACCTCTGCACGTGGAACGTTTCTGAATTCCCCTGACATGGGCCGTAACTCAAGTCTGCTAGAGTAGAGCTTAGTTCAGATAACTGACATTCGGTTTGTTTGGTTTTCCTCAATATCAGGGCTTACCTACCTTGTGAAGATTCCAAGAAGTCAGTGATGTGTTCCCTAAGTAAGGAAGATTACTTACGTAATAGAACCAGCCTTTCTTAACCAGTTCAATGATAGTCCCCCAACACCACCCACCTAATAGCACCATCTTGTCATTGACTTATTTAGCCAAACAGGTTTCTGTGGCCCCAGCAGGCTCCCAAGCAAGCAGTGAAGAACTCAAGTATTAGACACAAGTTTGTTAACCCTCTGCAAATGGTCTTCATACTTTTTATACAACATTCCATAAAGAAAATGTCTCTGCCTCATACTTGAAGTTTTAAGTCTTGTATTTTTGAAGTTAACAGATACCACGCCACATAGCTCATCCTCTTGTATAATCAATGGGTATACATCTAGGAAACAGAGAATGCGGAGAATTTCTCAACTTCCCATAAACCATTTTAAACAAGGCCCTCAAATTCTGCATAGCCGTGATCTTTAAGTTAAGGTCCAGGAAGGTAAGAGTGACATTATAAAGGGCATTTGAACTCCTTGAAAATGGGGCTTAAAGGTGATCTGCTAGGATCTGGTGCTGTAAAAACAAGTCTCAAAAAGTAGAACACAAGAGCGCCCTGATATTCTTAAAGCCTCAAAAACATCTCTAGCCCAGGTCCTTCCTTGGCATCCAGCCAGGTCTCGGTCCCGTTTACCAGGAACAGAACTCCAGAATGCATTACCCTTCCTAATTCTTCATAGTCTGTTTCGTTTGGCAAAGGACCGAAACCTAACCACAACAGTTAAAATGAAAGGCTTACATTCTGCTATAAAATATACAAATCATGCGATGTATACAATGAACAAAAACAGTTTCAGTACTATTTGATGAGAGGAATTTTGTGTGGCTCTTTCTTTCTTTTTTTTCCTCTTTTCTTTCTTTTTTTTTCTTTTCTTTTCTTTTCTTTTTTTTTTTGTAATTCGGCATTCCAGCAATGTGAAATGTGAAACCACTGTTTAAGGTAGAAAATCATTTTTCAATCTCAGGAAACATCATTACTAGCTGCCAAAAGTCGATCCATATAATAAGAACTATTTGCTAATGCTGAACACCTGCACTTTTATAGATAGCCTCTAAGGACGACTGTGGCTGAGTCTTCAAGTCTACCGGTACAGCAGCCAAGCTCAAACACAAAATTTTAGATAAGAATGTTTGCTGGGGGAGGGGGGGGTTGGAACTTGCCTGCGGAATTAGCAATGCATGTATCCACACTCAGTGTAGTATGTTTATCAGTAGACTCTGAAGTCATCACATACAATAAAGAGCAAACAAAATACATCCAAGATGCAGATACCAGCTGCTAGAAGCTTCCATCTTGAGGTGGTAGGATACACAAATCAAGACGTACTAAAGGTATAAACATATATCATGCTTATGGAAGCCATGTGTAAATATTTATTTCACTTCCCATGGTTGGTTTTAGTCTTTTTGGTTTCACTGTTTGATTTTCTGACTTACTGGATTTAATGGGAACAGACAGCCATCAGAAGTTTAAAGAGAGGGTTCCTTAAGAAGGTGCAAGCATTGTTTTATATTCTGAAATGAAGGATTTCTAGCAAGCATCTTAAGGATGGTTTGCACATTCTCACACACATTTTCAAACACAGTGATGCTAGAATCTTCATAGCTTCTTCAATAAAACAAACACCAGAGAAAGATGACTTATACTTATTATTACAAATAATAGAAAGCATTTATTGAGCACCTACTAAGAGCCAGAAGCTGAGTGAAGTCCTTTACACTATCTTTAATGTCTAATATCTTTATAAAGCATTTGCTATTACCCTCATTTTATACCTCCCCCAAAATAAGCTGAAAGTCAGAATAATTAACGTGACTGGTTCAAGTTAGATGTCTGCTAAGTAAATGATCGGCCTAGAATTCAGATTCAGGTGCATTTGGTTTGAAGGTCTATGGTCGTTCCTCTCTATTATGCTTCCTCTTTGCCAACATCTAGTTGGCAATGGCTTTTTGCCAGGCACTGTACAGGGAATGTGCGAGTTAGGCGGGTAGATGTGGTCCCGCCCTCATGGCTCACAGTTTAGCCAGGAAGATGGACGTATAAAGAGAACTACCCAGTGAAATGAGGGTTATTAACAGGCAGGCTACCACGCTAGGGAGCACACTCTGGACCCGGCCAAATGGTACAAATTCTGCAAGCTACACAAGAAACTGCAGAAAAATATCTACCGAGTAATTGCACTCATCTCTCCAAACTGTAAGTCATCCCATAGCTAATTCAATTCAATCTCAATTATCTTGATGTTTCCAATTAAGTGGATATCATCCAATCAGTGTTTCTTGGCTGACTGTGATTTCTGAAGGGCCAAAGAATAATAACAGCCAAGGTTCTAGAAGGGCTCTTAAATGCAAACAAAAGGATAATCAAACCTGGATTATTCTTTCCTTGGATTTCAAGTCTTCATAACACCCTCCTCTCTATCACTTCCTCTATGTGTCCTAACGATATCTCTGAAGCCATCCATTACGTCCTCTCCCCACCCAGCTGGGCCCTCTGTCTCCATCACACTGCCCCAAGGTCCTTTTACATCACAGGCACTGTATCCCTAAGCTTCCTTCTCCTAATGCACACGCCTTCTCCCTTGCTCGCTGCTGACCTGTGCGGCACCCCTGCGCCCTAGGAGTGAACACATCCCACAGGCAGATAGGACGGCATGGTATCATTCCCGGTACTTTGTCCTTTTCCCCCTCGTGCTAAGCAGAAAAGTGAGAACTTTCCTGGAAGCACCCTACTGCAGCTTTCACCGCTTTGGGACATGAGCTCAGTCGTTCTGGGCTTGAGGTTTTTTTAAAGGCAGACACAAGCAAAGCACCAAGAGGAACACAAAGTGCCAAACGAGCCAGAACTCTTCAACATGCACCTGCTGGATGATGACGCGGGGGTGATCCTGTCGTGGCTCCGTCTACTCTCTTGCATCCAGAAAGCGGTTCTGAGTACAAGTCAGAGTGACAGTGTTAAAGGGAGAGCACTGAATTTGCTCGAATTTGTCTTTAACAAACCGTTCTGGAATTTCACTTAACTGGTAGTAAACAATGATTTATGCTTTATAACATGCCTCATAATCAAGGCATATGGTTACTAACCTGCCACCAAAAATAACTGCAAGTTGCTTGAAGATGATAGTTAGTAACCTTGCCTTCTGAAAGCAACTGAGCCTTATTTTTAAGGCAAATCATCATTCAATAGAACTACTAAAATAGGGACCCACATGAGTCTTTCTGATGGCCCATTATCTGAAGCCGTGAAGAGGTCTGATAAAAGTCACCACATATGTGTAAGTAACTACCCTGCAGCACTTTCTGCAAAATTCAAGCAGTATCACCACTAACAAAAATATTGGTATCAAATATTTCCAAATACCCCATAAAGTCACAGGGAGAAACACTATAATACCACGCCCAAAGCTTTCCTTCCACGGCTGATTGTGTTAAATGTTACATCTACTAAATCTTTCCTTTTTTTTTTTTTTAATGTTTGTTTATTTTATTTTGAGAGAGAAAGGGGAGTGGGGAAGGGCAAAAAGAGAGGGAGAAAGAGAATCCCAAGCAGGCTCTGTACCGCCAGCACAGAGCCAACATGGGGCTCAATCCCACGAACCGTGAGACCGTGACCTGAGATGAAATTAAGAGTCAAACGCTCAACCAACTGAACCACCCGGGTGCCCCCTAAACCTTTCCTTTTAAACACTTTTCCAACCATCATATTACATTCTCAAAGGAGTACTCCTGTGCTGTTAGCATAATAATCAGTTGGTATGGGGATGTTATCACTATTACGAAACTAGGAAACCACACTTGTGGGTTATTAGAACACTTGTGGGATTCTCAATTAGTGACAAACATAAGGAGACCAAGCTCTGGCACTCCTAAAGAAAGAAAAGCCATCATGCTGAAATGCGGGCAGCCAATTTTCTAAGGCCAGTGAGCTATGTGCTATAGTAGTTTTCCAACTAAGAAAACTAAAGATAAAGAATTAACAACAAATATACCAGAAAGACGTTTCTATTCATGGGAGTGACTCAGGGTCTGACGCCATACAAAATGATCTCAGGACTGACTCTCTGTCATTCACACCTAAATATATCTACCTTTTAGAGATACTGGTTCCTATGCCTCAGCCACACCTCTCCCTGATACCAGCGCTGAACTCAAATGTTGTGGTGGAGGTGCTGGGTGTGCATGACAAGGCTGCAAAGGTCCTGTGGCTGGTGCTTCCTGGGCGATCAGTGTTAACATGCTCCTCACCAAGTCCCACTGTAACTCCGTGAGGAATTGAGGATATTTGGCTTTTCCAGCCCTTGATGAATAGAAAGAGGAAGCTGGGTTTAGTAGTTGAAAGTCTCCATGGGAACTTTCCTTTTAGTGAGTTTTCCCTGAATAAAAGGATATTCCAAGTTCATCAAACATAGATGGGAAATGTGTGCTTCATCAGCCATCTTACTTATCAAAAGCAAGTTGGGTGGCTCGCCAAATAAATATAGCTTATTCCAAATTTTTCTAGATCTTGTGGTCCCAGAAGTACATGTCAGGCAAAAGTCCCCACTCCTTTCAATAGTAATATTTGCCTCTACCTTTGTGGAATCCTGTCAGGACAGGGAGGAGGAAGGAGTCCATACCTTTATGAATACTTTCGGGATATACATGTACCTAGAAGAATATTTAAAATACTTTAAGAACATGGAGTGCCTGGGTGGGTCAGTAGGCTAAGCATCTGACTCTTAGTTTTGGCTCAGGTCATGTTCATACAGTTTCTGAAATGGAGCCCCAGGTCAGGGCTCTGTGATCTCACAGTTTGTGAGTTCGAGCCCTGCATCTGTCAGCACAGAGCCTGGAGCCTGATTTGGAAACTGTGTCTCCCTCTCTCTCTGCCCCTCCCCTGCTCATGCTCTGTCTCTCTCAAAAATAAACATTAAAAAATTTTAAAAAGAAACATGTTTCAGTGTGTCAATTCATCCTGGCTCTCATATCTTTTATATTTTTCATATCATTTTTTTCTTTTTCAACATTCTACGTAATTTACTCAGTTCTAATTCCATTTCCTTAAGTATTGCTTCAACTTTGACCGATTTATTATCTTCTTTATTAGAGTCCTTTTTTTTTCAATTTTTAATCTATATGAAAAATTCAGTTCCAAGGTTCCTATTTGGTTCTTAGCTGCATTCATCCATACTGCTTTTGAAATTTTTTATATTTATCTACAATCTCCTATTACTGTTTAATGTGGACACAAGGCCCTTTTTAAAATTATTTCAAAGATGTATAAAATAATGCTATTGAAATCATTTGACAAATGTTTGATTATTTCTAAATTTCAGTGTAATTCCTCCCACTTATTGAATAAACTGGCTGTCTTTCATAGTCTTGAATTTCTACATATGTTCTTGTTTGAAATTAAAAAAAAAATTAATTGGGGGCTCCTCAGTGGCTCAGTTGGTTAAGCAACCGACTTTAGCTCAGGTAATGATCTCACAGTTCGTGGGTTAGAGCACTGCATACGGCTCTCTGCTGACAGTTGAGAGCCAGGGGCCTACTTCAGATTCTGTGTCTCCCTCTCTCTCTCTGCCTCTCCCCTGCTCATGCTCTGTCTCTCTTTGTCTCTCAAAATTAAATAAATGTTAAAAAAGCTTTAATTTAGTTGAAGTATATTTGGACTATAATATTAGTTTCAGATATACAACATAGTGATTTGACAATTATATCTCTCTATGCCCCACCCCTTCTTTCTCTCTCTCTCTCAAAAATAAATAAATCATTAAGAAATTCATTTTTATCATAATGAAGAGAAGGTGAAGTAACTCTACCACTGCATAAAATGACAGTATTTGCTATAATAAAGAAATGAAAATAATACTCTGAAGCAAGTGCTACAAGTAATGCAAGGGTCTGATGAATATTTGATTCAGTGCTAGTGCTACCAAAAAGAATACAACTTTTAAATACATGTGCATATTTATGCAAAAGCAGAATATATGCAAAAAACCACACATTACATTCCTCACATAGGAAACGAACCTTTCATAGATTTCCATGACTCTGTTTAGGAGCCTTTATGTCTTTTGAATTACTGAATCTCTCTTTAAAATTTTTCATAACTTAACCAGGTTCCCAGCTACGTGAGAACTGCTTCTTTAGGTCTACTAATTTTCCAGGACAAGTCCTGATTGTCTGATTTTGCACCATGCATCTGCTAGAATTTATTGTTTTTCCAGTTGAAGGTGCAGAGACCTTGATGTACACATTGACAGTAGACTTCATATAAATACTGGTATACCTGTCAGCTCATTATGGGCAAACTTTAATATGTTCAAAAACCCTGAGCTGACTCAGCCCATTTCAATACAGGCCTGTCTTTCTGCAAAGAGATCAGTTTCTGCATATGGGGTTGTAACATTTATAGAAAGTTTATGTTATTTTAAAAAAGTACTCTTTCAATCCTTAATATTATGTATTAAATAATTTAAAAGAAAATACAATGAAGACATTTTCCATTTCTGATTTAACTTTAACAAATGTCTGTACAGGAACTCAGAGGCAAAGTTACTGAGTATCTATACTGGATAATACAAGGAATGTGTAAGACACAATTCATTCTCTAGGTGACTTTATACTATTTATAATGTAGTTGTGTATTGCTATGTGGTGATACCCTTCTAAACCAGTCTGTCTCTGTTTCTCTTACTGCTTCTTTCTCTCTCTCTCTCCCCCATAGTTTTTAAGATATTCTCTTAGGAATACATTTAATTAGGTGAAGAAAACAACTCTCTTTATAATACAGTTTGTATCCAGATTTATGAAACGTGCAGGTTATGACCTGCCTTATAGTGGCATTTAGAAATACTATTGTCCTTAAATTTCAAGGCAACTTATAAATGAGTCATTTTATTTAATATTAATAAATATTATTTATTAATACTTAATAAATAATATTTAATATTTGTTTAAGAATTTTTTGTTTAAAGAGATTCTAAGTCTTCTCTTTCTTGAAAATACAGAGAAAAATAAATCAGATTTCAAAAATTTGTGGGACTGCCATAGAATTGATATTCATTAGTGTTTCGTTTAATGAAGGAATATGATTGTACACCATCTGTATGGAAACAGCTATGTGACTTTTTCTTCTTGCTCAGGCATAGCAGGGCAAGAAAGTCAGAAGGAAGAAATTGGTGGGTGGCTCCATATTCCCTTTTTCATTTCTGCTTAGGTTATTTTCATGCTGAGTGAGGCTGATCAGGCAACAGAGAGTGAAGTGGGGAAGGACAGATGCCTGAGTAGGGATCACACACTGCTTAAGGAGAGACTCAGAGGTAGATGATTCAGATAAGAAAGTCTGGCATTTACAGGCCTTAAGATTTATGCCTGGCATAAAAGAGCATAAATCTCATCTTCCAGCCAAAAGCAAGTCATGTTCCAAAGAAGGCATTCGAATGCCCAATAGGTACATGAAACGGTGCTGAATATCACCATCATTGGGGAAATACAAACCAAAACCACAGTAAGATATCACCTCACAGCCATTAGAATGACCAATCATCCAAAAGACAAGAGATAATAAATGCTGGCAAGGGTGTAGAGAAAATAGAACCTTGGTGCACTGCGGGTGGGGAGATACCTGGGTACAACCAGAGTGAAAACCAATATGGAGGATCCGCAAAAAATTGAAGCCACAACTACCAGAGGCTCCAGCAATCTCACTCCTGGGTATTTATCCAAAGGTAACAAAATCATTACTTTGAAGAGATCTGCACCCTCCTGTTCACTTCAGAGTTCTTTACAATTGCCAAGACATGGAAGGAACATGAGCCCACCAACAGATGAACAGATAAAGAAAACATGAGAATAATATATACATAATAGAAAACTATTCAGCCAGAAAGAAAGAAAGGAATCCTGTCCTTTGTGACAGTAGGGCTATACCTTGAAGGTATTATGCCAAATGAGAGGAGTCAGACAAATAACGAAAGACAACGCTGTGATCTCACTTATTTGTGAAATCTAAAAAACCAAACTCATAGAAACAGATTAGATTTGTGGTTGTCAGAGGCAAGGGGTGGGAGGTGGGGGAAGTGGGTGAAGGTGGTCAAAAGGTACAAACTTCCAGCTATAACATAAATAAGCTCTAGGGACGTAATATAAAACATGATGACTAGTTAACAATGTTGTTGTGTATATTTGAAAGTTGTTAAGAGTAGATCTTAAATGTCATCACAAGGGAAAAACTGTAACTATGTGAGCTGCTTGGTGTTAAAACTGAACTGATCGTGGTAATAATTTCACAATTTATATACATCAAATCATGAGGCTGAATACCTTAAACTTACACAGTGTTATATGTCAATTACAGCTCAAGAAAACTGGGGAAAAAAAACTTTTAAAAGCTTTTGTTATCATGCTATATGATCAAGACTGGGGCAGGACTTCCATCCCAGGAGGAAAACAATCTCAGACAAGAGTGGGTCACCTTGAGGGTGTGTTACGGCCAAGTTCATTCCACACGTGTTTATGCAAGGCACTATTCTAGGCCACGGAGACGCTGTGGTGAATGAGGCCCCGCTTTCACAGAGCTGGAGTTCCAGTAAAACCAAATGTGCCCCGGGCCTGGGACCGTCTACAGCGGGTAAGGTCAGCATCCAAAGAAAGAATCCAGTAACTTCAAAAACCCAGCTGGGTTGAAGGTCAGAGGTGGGTGTAGATGTGGGGGATGATTCCAGGTTCTCAGAGAAGAACCATCAAATCTGTGCAGCAGGAAAGCAGACCTTTATTCTCCTAGAGAAGACGGGGCGGGGGGGGGCCTCTCCACAATCAGGGGAGTCTCAGCTCCATGGTCTCCTCACCATGGCTGTCATACTCCACCCAGGCTGTGGAGATGGAACTGCTCTCACGTCTCAGGAGAGATGGTCATCTACAGAAGGGCCGATCTGAAAAATCTGCGGTGTTATCTTCCTGTTGACAAAAAGTCTGAAACTAATGACTCCATTCCCATCACAGTTATTCCAATCCAAACCAGGCACGTGTCAGATCACAAAGGGGCTCTTGGGACAACTCGTGGGGCATCTGCTGATGTAGGTCTCCGATGAGCACAAACTCTTGAACGCTGAGTTTGGACAACTAAACTAAACATTTGGTGACAGGGACAACAAATGTCCCATGGCCCTCTTAACACTCAGCTGGGTGCGTATGATGTTCAAAATTCATAATCATTGACATACAGCAAAAGTGTGGAAGAAAGGTGCTATGAAACATAAATCGGGGGTATATGTTGAGGCTAAAAGGTTTCTTATTACATAGAAATACTGCCGAGAGAAGCCTCAAGTCATCCAGGGTATGGCTGCACAACACGTGTTATAATACAGTGCTCATGATAATGATGAGTATTTTCTGTGTGCCTCCAGTTCCGCTCTATCCTCCTAGAATACAGGGGTATAGAGCCAGGAGGCAGTGGAGTGAAATAAGACAACCTGGAACTTTGGAGTCAGGCAGATTTCAGTGTGAATTTCAAGTTAAGCACCTACTACCTGACCTGGGTAACGTTACACTGCCATTCTGAGCCTCACTTTTCTAATCTGTAAAACAGATATTAATATCTATCTCATAGGATTTTCATATGGAACAAATAAGATTCTCTCTCTCTCTCTCTCTCTCTCTCACACACACACACACACACACACACGCACACACACACACGCTCACTGGTTAATCAATTCCCATTCTGTTAGCTCAGAATCCTATGTGTACTCTATTATAAGACTTTCTAAGTATTTGTTACAAGTTTACCTTCTCAGGGCGCCTGGGTGGCTCAGTCGGTTAAGCGTCCGACTTCAGCTCAGGTCATGATCTCACAGTTTGTGGGTTCTAGCCTCAAGTCGGACTCTGTGCTGACAACTAGCTCAGAGCCTGGAGCCTGTTTCAGATTCTGTGTGTGTCTCTCTCTCTGACCCTCCCATGCTTATGATGTCTCTGTCTCTCTCTCAAAAATAAATAAAATATTTTGGGGCACTGGGGTGGCTTAGTCGGTTGAGTGTCCGACTTTCGCTCAGGTCATGATCTCACGGTTCGTGGGTTCGAGCCCCGCGTTGGGCTCTGTGCTGACTGCCAGCCCAGAGCCTGGCGCCTGTTACGGAGTCTGTGTCTCCCTCTCTCTCTGACCCTCCCCTGCTCATGCTGTCTCTCTCTTTCTCCTAGAAATAAATAAAACATTAAAATAAATAAATAAATAAATAAAATATTTTTAAAAATTTACCTTCTCTACTAAATTGAGAGCTCTTTTGGGATACACGTGTATCATATTATCTTTTAGTCATGAGGATCAGAAAGCTCTGCATAGAGGAGGTACTCAAAAAAATGTTCTTTTCTGTCTCTGCTTATCTAACTTTCACTGTGTTCATGTCACAAGGGCCCTTGTCTCCATTTAAGTGAGGAAGAGAGAACAAGAGAAAGCCAGCAAGCATTTCAGTACCAACATGACAAGTGTGCACATGCAAAATCTTTTCACCACAAATGATGTTACAGTCAGAGGTTCGGTATTTCTAGCATCTTCTTGCCCTTGTCTTGTGGTTACTCTTTTGTAAGAAATAGTATCATGATTCTCAGATATTGAATCAAACAGCTATGAAAGGATACCAGGTATTTTGTACTATGAATTGAGGAAACAGGAGATAAAGAAGGAAAAGATCTACTTCCCCACTTCCCAAGAGCCAACATGGAGCAGGACAGTGGCTTCCTCCTTCCGTGTGACTTGATAGGTAGCTGGTATCAGAGGACTCTGGGTTTGGGCTAAGGAACGGTCACTGAAGGAGCATTTCCAACTGGAATGTCTGCTACTGTTGAGAGAGAGGAGGAAGAGCCAATTCAGGGGGTGTGAGAAGGAAACGTATAAGTGTTGTTGGGACATGTGTAAAGTCCTATGGGACATCCAAGGAAGAATTTCTGGATGACAGAGGACTGCATATAGTATAGTAGAGACAATTAGACTAAAGATAAGAATATTGGAAAAGCCAGCATGTCGTGGTAACTGAGTTCTATTTAGAAGCAAAAGAAGAGGGTATATATAGAATGATAAGTAGGTCTTATAAGCTATGACTTTGTTGGAAACCCATTAAGAGATATTCAGAAACCAGAACCCTGAACTTTGTCTCGTCATGGAATTCCTCAGCTCTACGCTTCCCCTTCAATCTCCTGTCACAAATTCCCCAAAGAAACGCAAGTCTGGAGGTCAAGAATTAAGATCCAATTAAAGCCTGTGCTTTACCACTGTAACACGTCACCACTGTGAAAAGCGCCCTGGTGAGTGAGAATGGACCACCCGTGTTCTAATGCCAAAGGCAGATGCAAAGGATCTACAGCCTTTAAAATAGGCTGAGAAGGCTGTTTAGTCCATATGCCCTAAACGGAAACACAAGTCTCAGTCCTCTGTACCTGCCCACTCCAATGTCAAAGGAAAAGTAGACTGAAGTTAACAAGAGGACAAAGCAGGGGTTTTCCCATGGTCTACAGCAGAAACTGTCTAATCCAGGCACCCAAGAGTTCTCAGGATAAGGTATTTCCCTGGCAGTAAGGGCCCCAAATCCATATCACTCCCAGTTTCATAGGAGGAAGAGAGGGACTGTATAAGAGTAATAATCAATAGATATATTGAGAATCCCCTGCATCTGGATCTAATGAATGCCATTGCCCTTGATCCCACTTAATCATTGCTCTTCCTCGGGGATGAACTTAGGAGTCAGAAGTTCCTACGACTTGCCAAGAGCTTCCCATTGAACCCAAAAGGACCCCAATAAATAACTAGATTTTAGGGACCAAGAAAACGAGAGGAACTTTTAAGGAGGTGCCTGAGAAGAAAGACTAAAGGGGCAGAAGCAAAACTAGAAGAGGGTGTACATTTCCAGAAGTCGGGGGGGGAGGGGGTGTAGGATTTAGAAAGCGCAAGTGGTCAAGAGAGTGAAATATGATTGGGTATGACCAGAGGGGTCAAAAACGGCCTCAGTACAAATGGTCTTCAGGGGAGTAGTGCAGGATCAGACCTCTGAGAGTGGAGTGCAGGAATGCACACGATTGGCATATGTGCTAAGATCTGCATGGCTTAGAGCATGAACTGAGAATTCTACTTTTGCATGACAGCTAGACAGCAGTCCTTGGAACTGGCTAATGGCCAAGTCATAACAGAATTCTCAGCTAAGTAAGAAGGCACCTCAATAACATGGTCTTTGCTTAGTTAGCGCCCAGATGGTTCACTTGAGTTTCTGACCACCAGATGGTGAAGTATCACAAGTGTTCTACTTTTCGATGAGCTGTGAACCTATACATTCTCCTTTCCTGCTTACCAGTTGGACAAATGTGGGTTAGTATTTCTTTTGGAACTGGAGATGAATAAACTTTTTATCTTAAATTTCATTCTAAACAAAGATGGGGAGATTAAAGAACGCCACCCTGCCGCATGCGCGGGTAGGATCTCAAATTTAACATGTCCAAAACTGAACTCACACACTTCCACACACACCAGCAAAGAGGCAGAAAGATATGGAGAGAGAATAAATTATGCCATCTGGTATTAGATTAAAATAAGACACCTATACTGAAATTATACTAATGATAATTTTGTCAGATGATGTGAATACTGGATTCAACTTCCGGCTGTGCCACTTACGAGCTGTGGATCCTTGGCAAATTAATCTCCTTGTTTCCATTTCCTTTTTAGTAAAATGGGATGATGACAGTGATACTTAACTCATAGAATTTTAAGATTTTAAATATAAGGACACATATAGCATGGTTCTTGGGACAAAATTAAAGCTCAATAAATGTTTTGTACTATAATTATTACAGCACTTGAGAATCGAGGAGGTCTTCCAGTTGATCATTACGACTGTCAATAACAATTACAGCATATGTACTAGGTCAAGGTCATTTGCATTAATAGAACACACATACATTTACATATACATTTATGTAAAAAGGTAGCCTCTCCAAAAAGGCAGTCTCCACATTATAAAGAGCTTCAATCTAAAAATATATTGATAAGAATGGTTTTTGATCTTGGAAATGGTTTCTTCCCCTCACAGAAACAATGACTAGAATAAAGTATTCACAGAATTCGAGGGCTCAAATTAACTTTTAAATGATGACACTTCTGAAAATATAATAAAATGAAGTGCAAACATTCAAGCTGCAAGGGAATTAGCAGATGCTGAGAATATATTGGTCCAAGATCTATTCTAGGTCCCTTCTTGTTAGCAAGAGATTTGAGAGTTAAAATTTGGTGGTGGTGGGGTGGGGGAGGTTGGGGAACACAAAAACTCCGAGACACACTCTTGTAACTAGGGTTTCGGGCAAGACTTAGTTTCCACCAATCAGAGGAACTTACATGAAATTTTGATCTCGAATAGTGAGTCGAATATAGAGAGAAGCAGAGTGTGGGGCAACCCGCTTTCTACCAGAGACTGTGCTGTTCCCCAATTAGGTTCTTCCTGGCTTAGCAGCCAAGGCTGCTTTCCTGAGGGCAGCAGAGGAAGCAGAACCCTGGTAGCAAGAGCTTCCTTATCACCAGTTTCCTGCAGAGGCAGTGCAGCTTTCAGCAGCACAGTGGGGAGGTTCTGTAATCCATTCTGCCCCCTGCACAGGAACCCTCCCTGACCATCAGAGACAAGCGGAGTACATACAACTTTTGACAGGAATCCAGTCACTGCTTAGGCACGTCAGACTTACTGAGATCCCTGTAGAAGAGTGATCTTCGCAAATGACTACTGCAATTCCTTCTCCCACTTCAGAGCCCACAGAAACCCAACAATATTTATAAAACGACTTTTTATAAAGAAACAACATGGGATGAGGGGATAGAGGTGGACGAGTAGAGGTAGAATTTTCAGGGGTAGAAAAGGAGCAAAGGCAGCTATTTGCATGTATTAATTATCTGCAATGCAGCCATTTGTGTTTTTTAAATGTTTTCTTTATCTTCGAGAAAGAGAGATAGTGTGCATGTGTGTGCAAGCAGGGGAAAGGCAGAGAGAGAGAGAAAGAGAGAAAGAGAATCGCAAGCGGGCTCGGCACTCAGCACAGAGCCTGATGCAGCGATCAATTTCATGACCGTGTGATTATGACCTGAGCCAAAATCAAGAGTCAGAGGATTAACCTGTTGAGCTCCCCAGGGGCCCCTGTAATGTAGCTATTTGAAAGACAGGCACTATTTGTACAGAAACACTCAAGAATAGATGATGGAGATTAAGAGTGCATTTATTATGATGAGCACTGAGTAATGTATAGAATTATTGGATTGTTTTATTGTACCTCTGAAAGTAAAATAACATTGTTATTAACTATACTGGAATTAAAATAAAAGTCTTTTTAAAAAAGAAGAAGAAGGTTTTGGAAAGTCAGGATTCTTGGATTCCAACCCAAGATAACTCACTCAGAACCAACGGTGGTGGCACCTAGGAGTCTGGCAATGGTGATGGACAGTGAGGTTTGAGAACCTCTACAGTAAAAGTACACATAAACAGCAAGCTTCAAAGTTTTCACTACTATTCACTTTCTGAAATAATTTAGAACCGGAAGGCAGAAAGAACACTTTGTCTTGGACACAGGTTTCCTTTTGCTTGTAGTTATTGATGTTAAACAGGAGCAGGTCTTACTGCCTGGTGAAATCTTTCCATTCAAGGCGACAGGAGCCCTTGGGTGTGCCTCAGCCCTGGCCAGAGGGCCCGATATGGATGTCTCACCTGACAGGAACCACCCACTTAAAGAGAAACTAAATGGTGGAGTCTGATGATTGAATCATATCTGCCCATCAGTAGTTCTAGACAAGTACAATGTAGATATTTTGTGCATATGGTTATTGGGAAGATAAAGCTATCAAATCATTGGATTGATGCTTATTGCTCAATGAAGCTGCAGGGAGCACCTTGCATTTGAACGAGCCCATTTAAATTACAAAACATTTACAATAAACTTGGAAATAAAGTCACTCAATATAGTAAATGTTGGCATGCCTGAGTTGTTTAGTCCGATGAGTGTCCAACTCCTGATTTTGGCTCAGGTCATGATCTCAGGGTTGTGAGATCGAGCCCTGCCTTGGGCTTCGTGCTGGGCATGGAGCCTACTTAAGATTCTCTCTCTCTCTTTCTCTCTCTCTACCTCCATCTGCCCCACCCCCCCACATGCTCAGGCTTTGTCTCTCTCAAATAAAAAAATTAAAAAATATATTTTAAAAATATATGTAGTAAATGTTGATCACATAAAAATAAAGAATCTCAACTAGTCAATGAACGGCTATATCCAAATGAACACAGGCCACATGTTTCAGTCGAAGGATGTGAAAACCATCCTCAATTCCTTCAGGTGTTTCGAGAGACATCCTGCCCTCCAGCCCTGATGAAGGGAGTTTCCCTTCACGAGTTCAAATCTGCCTCTGCTCTCTTGTCTACATGCCTTTGCCTCTTTGCCAAAAGTAGGGGATGATAACAGACCTCTCCTTGCTGGCATTTAGAAAGACCTCTATTTTACTTTTTGTATAAGAAAAACACATATCAAAAGTTAAGGAAAACTGAAAAAATAGAACATATTCATCCTATCACCTTCCTTCAACGTTCAATGTTGAAATCACTTGGTATTTTGAGCAAGTACGGAGGAAATAGGCTGGTATGAGAATTTCAACCAAAAAAGGGAAAGAAAATATTTACTACGCATTTTCTGAGTGTCAGGCACTATGGCGGGGAAGTAGGTACTCTGGTGCCTACCGCACGGAAATAGAGGCTATGAGAAGATAAGCAACTTGCCATGAAACACACAAGAAGCTGTAAAACCAGGATGGAGCCCCATGGTTGTCTGGGCCCTTTCCCCACAAGCTCTGTCATTATTGTTTAGAAAAAAAAAAAAAGTTTACTTAGCACATTTCATTTAGAGATACAGATATCTAAATATACAGTTAACATGACTTGCAGATAAGCTCGGTTCTCTGCTGTATACTGGAAAAAGCACATATTCCCAGAAGGGAGCTGAAAATAGTTGCATTCCTCCGAGTCTCTCAGGAGGCAGGAAAAAGACATAGAGACTGAGGAACTTCCCATGGGGAGCAAGGGATGCCAGAAGGTGGACTGAAACACTTAAGGGAAGAAGTATTCTTCTGACCACTAGGTGGTTGAGTAGTGAAGTGCTGTAGTTAAGAGCACGGAATGTCTGTGGCGGGGCCCAAGGCAGGCTGCACTGTGCCCTTAACTGTGAATTTGGGGCAAGGAGCTTAACCCCTGTCATTAGTGAAAAGAAAATAGAAATAATGCACTTCACAGAGTGTAAGATTTCAATCAAATAAAGAATGTGCAGTGCTTAGCGCAGCCTGATGCTGATCATCTGCTTAATAACTGGTTTTTACCACTCCCTGTTCGTTATGCAGGAAAAAGACAAATTGTTTATGCACCCTTTACACAGGCCCCTGACTCTTCTCCAGGGAGGGCTGAAGTCAGCCTCCCGTCTGGGCTTACTGATCACACCCTTCCAATGGGGCCATTCTGTGTCCATGGAGCTCGGCGGAAGCCGCTCAATGGCTTGCACGATGCTTCCTCCTGGACAGAAAACTATCTTTGTGTACAGAAATACCCTACTGTGTCACCGGTTACTTGGGGTAGAAAAGGTGAGGTTCCGGGATACATGGTTAAGAAGGAGCCAGGAGGCAAAACCTAGCTGAGGAAATGCAGAGAGATTTTGAATTGAGGGATGGCAAGGAAGAGAAGAGTTGGGGAAGGAGGGGGGAGGGGAAGGAGGGAGGGAAGAGGGAGAAGGGAAGGGAAGAAAGGAGGAAGGAAGGAAGGAAGGAAGAGGGAAAGGGGGAAGGGTTGAGGGGGGGAGGAAAGAGAAGGGAAGGAGGGAGGAGAAGGGGGAGGCGAAGAGGAAGAGGGGGAGAGGGAGGGGAATAGGAAGAGGGAGGGAAGGGAACTGAGGGGGAAAATGCAGGCCTGGCCCTGCCCTTGAGAAGAATGCCCTGCAGTCAGTCAGACATTCCTGGTGGCAAAGAGACTTAACGTGGTTTAAGAACAAGGATGCTTAATCTTCCATTTCAGTGTTTTGCTGGGATGTCAGCCCTCTCCTGTGGCCTGCAAGTCTTCACTATGGAATAGCTCCTTGTGGGAGTGAAGTGGGGGTGCAAGTTAAGAAACAAGAACTGAGTTCCCCTCGAGGTCAGCAAGGAACACAGAGGAGAAGGCAGCTGTGGGAGGTCGGATGCAGTGAGGTCAAGAGTTTACCAGGGAAAACTGCCCCTGAGAATAGGTTCGAGAATGTGCAGAAATCTGAGGGACGGCGCTGGAAACTTCTAGGAGATATGAAATGGGGGGCAGAGACAATTCTATTTTAATCTCAAAGGGCAGGGTGACCTCAGAGACAAGGGTGACCTTGGCTAACATCTGAGTTATATTAGCGTTTCCAGACCAGGGGGGAAGAGATTAGAATGCACTGTGGTAAGTGGGATCCTAGAAAGCAGTCATTCTCAAAGCGTGTTTGTATTTTACAGAGAAACTCTTCAAAGGAAACATTACTTGGAAGTCCATTGTGAAAACAGATAAAAGAATATTTGCTCAGCTTGATGTATGTGCACATGCGTGTGGTGTGTGGGTGAGACTGAGAGAGAGAGGAGAAGGAAGAGGGGACAGGACCCTGCCTACCTGCTTCTTCCCTCATCCACTTTCCTGTCATCTGTCACCCTTAGAGCAGCTCTTCCTGTGACTGGGGCCTCACCGTCACAGTTTTACAAACCCCAGAGAACAGTGCATCTGGCTATTCTTTAAAGATGAGCACACCGAGGGACGCCTGGCTGGCTCAGTCAGTAGAGCATGCAACGCCTGATCTCCAGGTCATGAGTTCAAGCCCCATGTTGGGCATAGAGATTACTGAAAAAATAAATTAATTAAAAAATTAAAAAGATGGAGCCCATTCGTTAGGCACACAGGTCTCCAATCAGTTTGCCTTTACTCACCCAGTGGGTGTAGGCAAATTACCTTACTACTTTTTTGCTCTTCATATAGATAGTGGGTGTATAAAAGGCCCCAGAAGCTTATTGTGACGATTGAGTGCAAAATTACCTGTAAAGTATGGTAAAAAGAAGTCTTAGCAGAGAGTAAATAATAAAATTGTTACTTTAATACACTTCCTTTGCAATGAAATTATACATAGATGTTAGATTATCAAATAATTTCCAGGTTGGCAATCATTCAAAAGAGGTCTTGGTGGAGAGGAAAAGGAGGAGCGTCCAACGGAACGAAGCTACTGGGGGGATAGACCAGGGTGGAGAGCTCTGGGGCAGCTTCAGATTCAGAGGGGAGTGAGGAACACACCCCCATCCTAGGGGAAGAAGGTTCTCCATCCCAGAAGAGTGTTCACTGATACTACTCCAAATCAGAGGGTGTCTGACTTGAAACACACAGCCAAAGTGACTCCACTAACTGGTGAACTCCAATCCATTTGACTGATATGCTTCAAGCCACACGCCAACTCTTTTTAGTATTTTGGCCCAAGGACTTTAACTATCATTACCAGAAATAAAGTGTCTGAGACATCAAAACCCAATGTCCGGAGGGGCATGGTATCCTGAGGCAGAAGGCAGGGCATGACATTAGTAAAAGAAACACTCACAGCTCCCCTGTATTCTGAAAAGAGGGAATCAGCCATTACAACAAAACCTCATTTTCTGGGCGCCTGGGTGGCTCCGTTGGTTAAGCGTCCAACTTCGGCTCAGGTCATGATCTTGTGATTTGTGAATTCGAGCCCCACGTCTGGCTCTGTGCTGACGGCTCAGAGCCTGGAGCCCCCTTCAGATTCTGTGTCTCCCCCTCGCTCTGCCCCTCCCATGCTCATGCTCTGTCTCTCTGTCTCTCAATAATAAATAAACGTTAAAAAAATTTTAAAAAAGAAACATCATTTTCTCCTCTGCCACCCCACAAAATTCTTGACTACACACTCGAATATGTGTGTGTGTTCCCAAAACTTAAAAGACGCATATTATCTGAGTTAATGATCTTCCAACAAAGTCCAAAAGCTGAAATAGTGCATATTTTCTTTAAAAAAAGAATTCTTGGAATTGTATTGCTTTTCATAAAATTTATTAGCTTAATCATATTCTATAAAAGGAGATGTTAAAAAGTAGAAGGAGTATAAAAATGATTTGTGGAGGCTCATAAAGCAATAAATTGTACTTTGCAGAATGCAAAAGATGAGAGAGAAACTCAGCTCTCATCTATCTACAGTAGCCACGTGAAATCCAGGGCGGAGTCCAGTTGTGTATAAACCACAACATTCCAAAGCAGCCTGGGCAATTTAGTTTTGTGGAATATGCATTTGGGGACAAAGTCTGGAATCCTAGGGTGGGCTGAAACAGAGTAGCATTGCTGACACACTCTTGGAAAGAAAAGTAAGAAAGTAGTTCTAAAGACTTGGGAAAACAGCCACAGTAAGACTCTGGAGTCCCTGGCATGGAGAAATGGGCAAATGGAGAAAGAGAGTTAAAAGCCTGGAGGATAATGAAGTGTAACCTTCCCTAGTGGAACCAAGGAGTGGTTCCATATGTCTTTATTGGCAGGGAGATTTCTAGAAAATCCTGTTATCAAGCATCAGAGAGTTTGGACGGAGATCAAATGAACTGCCCAAGGTCACACACTATGTCAGGGCAGACCCAGAGTTAGAACTCATAGCCCTGAAGTTTCCAATCTATTGCTTGGCTCCTTAAACTACAAATGCTTGTCAGGGAAGTAGTCTCCCTAGAGCTGAGGCAACACAGCTGGAGAATATTAACCCCAAGGTTTAAAACAGACAGGATTTCACTGGATCACAGACCCATAACCTGTTTCCATGCGTACACAGTGAAACCTGGAGAGCAAGTGAGGGCGGGCAGGGATGGCCAAGGAAACAGGGAGTATAATAAATTAGGTGACTGGATCATCCCACCCAACAAACCGTCACCCTCAACACACACACACACACACACACACACACACACACACACACACAAACACACACACACACACACACACACATTATTGGCTAATAAATTCAAAACACTCATCAGCAAGAAGAATCATTGCTTTAGAATAAGTCACTGATGTGTGTGTATGCGTGCGTGTGTGTGTGTGTGCACACACACACATGGACATGTATTCCTTAAACCTGGGGAAAAGACTCCTATTAGATTGATTAATAAGAGGATGAACAAAACAAAACATGAGGGCAGTTAAGTCTAAGATCATTGGAAAAAATACCTTCTATCTTCTAAATGATCTTGTATTCTTGGGTTTGTAACCTTTCTTGGCCATTAACTCCACAAAGAACTTAATTAAAGCTGTGGTCCTCCCCTGGGAAATTGCTATGGACCCAGACTTCCAAATGTAATGTTAAAATTTCAGGAGTTGAAAGATTCCAGAAGTCAACAGACCCCCTGTACAAGAAGCTCTGTTGTGAGAGGCTTTGCAATGCTCAGAGGAAGATGTGAATGATGGCGGCTGGCCCAGTGGTTCTTAAAACCTGTCCATGGGCCAGCTGCCTCATGACGGCATAGGATACTTGTTAAAAATACAGATAGACAGCTGAATATCTTCCAGATCTGGATGAATCTAAATTTGCAGGTTGATAAAGGTGGACCAGGTACCACAGGAGCCAGTATTTTAACAAACGTCCCTGATGATTCAGATACACAGATTTGGGATCTACTGCTTTGGACAACTGCTTGCTGATGCTGTTAACTACTTGGAAACTGAATGTGATAAAGGGAAACACTAACTGGGAAATGAGGATCTAAGACCAGTGATCATATTTTCCAGTCCTGATTTGGGACCAATAGTCTAACAATGGCGAAAATATTTGACATCTGGCCCACCCTAGGAAATCTGGGACATATGGTCATTGTGATATAAGATGAAAAATGTCTGAGAAATCACTGCTTTAAAGATAAGATGACCAGATGGTCTACATTAAGACGGAAAGTTCCATCATTTCATTTCACATCCTGCATCCCTGATTTTCCCTTGCTTGTTACCTTCTCCTCAAGCTATTGAAACACCCTTCTTCCTTTTATCTCCAGATTTCTCCCGTTGTTCCACATGTCAGGAAACCTCCCTCTGGCCCCTTCTGAACAGCCGTGGGGATGGTTCACAGGTCATGACCAGCCCCTCCTGTTCTCTGCTGTATAGGCAAAACTCCAGAGACTTAAACTCTTTCCTTCTCCTTAAGGTACCTACTTCTATTCACTCCACCTTTGAGACTCTGTCCCCTCAGGCTACAAACCAGGGAGCGAAATGCAGCTTAGCATTTCTAGCTGACACTAGCGCATCGTCATCACTGATCAATACAAGGAGAAAGACAGGCAAAAAAAAAAAAACAAAAAAAACCCCATAAGGTAACAAATGTGGAAAAGCTCTCTGTTCAGTGTTCTTTCTATTGCATTTCCTGGCCTGGAATTGCTTACTTTCTTGCAGATCTTCAGTTTCTTGCTTCCCATTTATTTCCCAACCTGCTACGATCAGAAATTATAATAACAATAATGTACATGATATATATTCCATACGTAAATATAAATAAGTGAATATAATAAACAGGTCTTAGAACATAGGATGAATAAAAACGCATGATAAATTGTTGGTGCTTACTTCAAGAACTGTTTTTACTGTTTCGGAATAGCAAAAGGAAACAGACTGCAAAATACAAAACATACTTCTCACTATACTTACCCATAGTGGTTTGCCATATGATGTGTACTGAAAATAGATGCTGAATTAAATCAAAAAAGTTGAAAGACTGATAGGAGAAAGAGCTCACCAGGACTATGGCCACCTAAAATTACAAGGTTCTCCTGGCATTTTACTACTTTTTTCTTCTTGCTACTTAGCTAACAGTGAGCAAGGCAGCCCTGGAAATTAATACTACCAATCTGTTTGTGTTCGAAAGGATTACTTTTATCATTAACATCATTATTATAGCCATTAATGAAGTGTCATACCATCTAGATACCATTATCTCATCTAATTTTTTTTTTTTAAAAATTTGTGAAGTAGGTACTGGCTTCCCACACTTTTACAGAGATAAAAAATGAGGCTCAGAGAGGTCAACTATCTTGAGCAAAGTCACATAAATTAAGCATGTCAAAGCAGGGTTGTGCTGGTAAATGTTTACCAACTAGCTCTTTGGGGTCAGGGAAGAGTTCTGATTTGTAGTATTTGCTGGTTCCCATGGTATAAATACTCCCAGCAAGGAATTTCAAGCTGCCAAGATGTCACTGAGCACAGAGTTGGGAAGGGATGGGCTCAGTGACATCTTAACTGTGGCACTGGCTTCCCCCCACACACCATAGCTTGAATCTTGGCCAGCCTTATTCAGAAAGTGGAATATTCACCCACTGCAACATTCAGGGGACCATCTGAGTAGGGAAATTGGACACTGGCCACGTACCAAAGAATTCGTAGACATCAGATCCTTTTTTCCCTCGTGGAAAAGGTAAACTATAGAGGGAAAGCAGAAAATTATTCTGTTGTTACAGAATAAAGTTATAATCAAAGGTGAAAACTCTTTGTGGACAACTTGGAAACCTGGATTGGAAGTAATATAGCAAAAATATCATGTACAGTATGACAAGTCTACTAATGGGAAATGTCAGCATTCTTTTGACATGGGGCTTAGTTTCTTTATTTAAGACTCCCCCGCTCCAAACCAAATGTTTTAATCCAATAAAGAAAAGTCATACTACCTAGTCCTCAGCTGTAACATACAAGGTTTTCCTCTTCTTTTCTTTCACCTGTACACCACATTGGTTAAAATCATTCAAATGTCATTGACTTGTTACTCTTCGAAATACTCTAATATTCATCTTTTAGGACAAAAACTACACATCAATACTTGTCTGCAATACCTAACTTTTGACTCCTGATGAGAGAAAATGAGAAAAGCATCTCTCCATTCCTTTTTTAATGTTTATTTATTTTTGAGAGAGAAAGAGAGAGAGAGACAGGGAGAGAGAGAGAGAGAGAGAGAGAGCTGGGGAAGAGCAGAGAGAGAGAGAAAGAGACACAGAATACAAAGCAGGCTCCTGGCTCTAAGCTGTCAGAACAGAGCCCAATGTGGGGCTCAAACTCATGAACAGTGAGATCATGACCTGAGCCGAAGTTGGATGCTTAACTGACTGAGCCACCCAGGCGCCCCAGTACCTTTCCATTCTGAAAGATAAGCCTATGGCATTCATCAGTGCCATTGCCCAGAAAGAAGAGAGACCGGTGGATGAAAAGGTAGGTCTCCAACATTTCCTTTAAAACCAATCATTAGCCTAGTCATGCATCACAAAGATATGTGAGGGAAAGGAATTTTACAAAGGCTTTGCCTGGCTGACAAAATCTGTGACATAAAAGGTAAGAATTACTTCATGTATGATGGTAGAAACAAAATAAATCTTCCTTCTCTATCTGACTTTAAAAGATAGGTCATGAAAATATTTCCTCATACCTGTTAAAAATTTTCGAAACAGAAGCCATACACCTGATGGGGAGGTCATTTATCACTAATGTATGAAAAACAGCCAAGACAAAAGCAATAAATAATAAAAGTGTCAGAATGATTTGCTTCATCTAGCTTTTCATATAAAATGTGTAAGTACTCTGAGTGAAGAAAAATTAATAGATGAATACATTTGGCAATGTGAAATACAGAATATATTTTTCAACTATTTGTCAGGGTATTTCTTTAGCTTCCATTGGCTAAAGCATTCACTGGCCTACTATAGCATGGAAGAAAATAAGACAGATGTTAAATATTAAAGAATTAATGGACAAGGCAGAAGTCATCATGACTAATAATTTAGCAGTTTCAGTAATGTATAAAAAGCAGTTCTATTCAAATGAGAAAACACGCCTAGCAGTATCTTTGACGTATGAGTTCCTATAGAAGCAGACGTGCCTGTAGGTCTTTATAAATAACAGAATCTCATCTCTGAAAGGATATGTGGGCGGCATCCCAAAAAGCTACGTAACCAGCGTGGGATTCCCACGGTATCCCTGGCCAGAGTGTGAGAAGTGATGGAAGGGTTGGGAAGAGAAAGGGGGCCGGGTATCTGGCTCTCCTTAAACACCACCATGGAGAGAAAACTGTTCGTCTCTGCCACACTGCCTAATGCTGGGTAGCTCTGATTATGAGGGTGTCAATCTCTCAATGAGACTCTCTAAGTTCAGGCTACATGTCTTATTTATGCCTCCTAGGAGACAGAAGCAAAGCAACAGAAACCGTGTATGATTTCAAAGCAAAAAATCAGATTTAAACTCTGATGTCATTCACCATTAATAGGCTGAGATCAAATCACTCGGACTCTGAGCCTCAGTTTCTCTACCTGCAAAACAGTGATAAAAACACCTACCTAGAAGGATTGTGAAGACAAGTGATATAATTATGTGAAGCGCTTTATAAACTGTAAGTTGATGTACAAATAACAGATAACGTGAACTCCAACCATTACTTCTTACTGCTTGCAACTATTTGATAGTCCCTTAAGTTATTTCAAAATAGCTACTGAATGCCACCAAGCGTTGTTTTTGGAGGGTGGAATTTCAAAACAGAATGAATCAAGACATGTTACCAGCCTGGCTGTCTTTACTTAAGTGTTTGTAAATGACAACAAAGTCATTTGGTCACGTACGATTCTAGACAGACTATGGCTACCACTGCAAGGATGCACGCACATGGCTGCAGTAGAGGTCTGGTTAGATGCTCATGTATTTTGGCAGGAAAGCTAAAGCATTTCCTGTTGGATGAGATGTGGGGTGTGAGAGGAAGGTTCAAGTGTGGTTTCAGGACTTCCGGCCTGAGAAGTTGGACGGATGAGTGGGCCACTGACAAGCAGGAAGGGAACTGTGGGTAGAGCAGGTCAAGAGGGAAGGCCGATTACATTTGAGATGTTTATTAGACATCAAAGAAGAGATGTCAAGTAGTGCTCTCACAGGATAGGAATAGAAAGACCAAAAAGAAAGACATCAGTGCTATATACTGTTGAAACCAATTCAAGAGTTCTTTGAAAATAATTCTTGTGATGTCAGCTTTGCAACAGGCCTAGAAAACAGTTGGTCAAAATTAAAATGGGAAATCAGTGGAAATCTCCAAGAATGGCTTCTAGAAAGAGAATAAAATGGATTATAAGAAATACACAATGTGATTACAGAGCAGAGTTATAATAGAGTAGAAGTATATTGGGGCGCCTGGGTGGCTTAGTCGGTTAAGCGTCCGACTTTCGCTTAGGTCATGATCTCGCGGTTCGTGGGTTTGAGCCCCGCGTCGGGCTCTGTGCTGACTGCCAGCTCAGAGCCTGGAGCCTGTTTCAGAGTCTGTATCTCCCTCTCTCTTTGACCCTCCCCTGCTCACGCTGTCTCTCTCTCTCTCTCCTAGAAATAAATTTTTAAAAATATATAAAAAAAATAGAGTAGAAGTATATTTTTTGTCTGAAATATATAAAAGGCAAGTAAACACAGGAAGAAAAATATTATTGAGATAGTCTGATGGAAAACATACAAAAAACTTGAAGACATAACTTTCAATAATTGGTAAAATGTAAGAAATAAGAATTTATTTGGCTTTTTTTTTAAGTGTCACAGGGCACATATGACTGAAAACATCAAGAAAACACAGTCTTTGCTTTTCACTTAGAAATATTTATGTAGTTATTGATTTTTAATACCTAGAATGAGTTTATAGGCAAAGATCTGAAGAGAGTAAAATTTCTGAGAAAGTAAAAAATCTAAAAACATGTATGTAGTTATTGATTTTCAATATTTAGAATAAATTGATAGGCCAAGGTCTGAAGGAAATAAAATTTCTTAGATTTGAAAATTTAACTCCTTCACACTACTAAAAGTCATTTTTATATATGGAATCCTTAGTGAGGCTCTACGGTGATTTGTTTTAAGTAGCTAGGTGTCCTTTTTCTTTGAAGAGGTCAGTTAATAATAATTTTTCAAAAAAGAAATCTGACCAGTGGAATTTATATCAGAATTTTACTGGACATCTGAGTCCTTTTACTGTGAGAATCAAAACTTCCTCTTTAAAAAAATATGTCAAAAGCACACATTTCATGGGCAAACTTCAGATAGCATAAAAGTATAAAGCTTCAAGTCCAACAGGAACCTTGGAAAGGATCTCGTTCAAAGCCCAGGACTAGATAGCCCTCCAAATGCTTTCATCTACCCTTGATCATCCAAGAGCATTCATTAAGCTGTAGGATGACAAAGGTGTTCTACTAGACATTAAAATGATGTCCATCCGTCTCTTAAAGACATAACCCCAGTCTTTAGGAATGCCTTCTTCCAAATAGTGAGAAGTAGAGGAAAATGTCTTTGGATTTTTTTTTTTTTTTTTTTTTTTGCCAAACATTAAGCAGGAAATAAAATAAAGTATGAGTTAAAAAAAAAAGACATAATATTCATTTGCCTTGTAGCATGGTATGAAAAGCAGTCATAACTATTCCTGACCTTTAATCTACTGAAGATATCCTTTTCATATTTGAACTGGAAACTTTATTGAATATCTGGATTCATTTATAGGCAAATGGAAAAATCTAGACTTTGCCATAACAACCAACATTAATCAAATAAAAATATCCTGATAAATGTGTTGTCCTCAAGCCCACACCACGCAGAATGGACTGCCGCTTTAAGCTCTCCTAAGAATGCAGAGTAAAATAGGGGGTCACATCCCGCTTCTACTGAAGACCCTTGCTGGGGGACCATAAAGGCCCTTAGTCCACCGCCATCTTCAAGGTCTTCCCTCTCTCTAATAATCCTACAGTTACATAGTCCACTACACACTTGACATGGACTACTTATTCCTGGAATACTTTTCTTTTTCGAAGATAAGTAGGTTTTTACTCCTATTCCATCATGTACTTGGATCTTGGATCTTGTGTGTAATCACCTGAACTTTAGCCTAGTTCATAAGTTTCTTTCAAGAATAAGGAAGATCCTATAGGCAGATATGTAAATGTATTATGCAGTACCTGGTACACAGTAGGCATTCAGTTAATACATAACTGCAGTTTGCAGTTATATATTTATCATAGTTCTGACATTTTAGATAGTCATCCTGGAATCAAAAATATACCAGAGACCTTTGAGGGAAAGGCAGCTGTTCCTATTTCCAAGAGTTAATTAAGTGCATTAGTTAAGTCCTGACGGATGAAACATTTTAAATGGTGGGTGACTTTCAAGACTGAAAGCAAACTCTTCTCTATCGCCAGCAATAATAATTTGCTTTACTTTCTGTGAGAAGAGGGCTCATTCCTCATATTTGAAAGAATGTCATATACAATGAATAGGATGAAAGCTGAAGCAGGGAGGAACACTCAATTTTTCAGATAAAGCTTATACTTGGTCTTATTACATACAGCAAAGTGAAAATTATATTTGCTCTTAAATGACACTTGCTTTTTCCCTAACAATCTAGGAAGTACAGTGTAACATAGAACCCACATTTCCATGTGCGAAGGAACCTACAAGATCATATACTCTGTCCCACCTCTTCTTCGAACATATGGGAAGCCAAAGTATTGGCAGGTGAAGTTGATGCCCCAAACATGTGTCTGGGAGCTGCTCTGTAACAGGTACGGTGCCTGTTGGGATCTGAATTTAACAAGGCCACCAAGACCTTTTGCTTTTCTGTATGATTATCTTCTTATGTTCATGATAGCAAAAATCAATTTTCCTCTCACTTAAGAATTAAAGGGCATAAATTAAAATATCACCATAATAAATCATCCCATTTACTATTCTGGGGTTGGGAGGTTCTGGCAAAATGGTTTTCTGGGCCAATGGGGATATCCAGAAATGTTTTTGCTTCAATCTCTATTATAAAAAATTATCAGTAGTTTATTAATTGATATTATACTGCCTTGCATTTGTAGAAGAAGGAAGATAATCAGGAAGACAGGGGGAGGAGGAGGAGGAAGAGGAGGAGGAGGAGGAGGAGGAGGAAGAAAAGGAAATACAAGGTCTCTGATGGCTGAGGAGCTTGGGGTACCTTAGGTATCTCTCAACAACCTGACTGTAGGTTATGTTTACTACTAGATTGAATTTCTGGTGGATTCAGGATTTGGTAGAGAATTAGAGTATTTTTATATTAATTCTCTTTTTCTTTTTTGTAATTTTCCTCTTTTTATTAAGTTTGATACTGGGAGAAAAAAGTTCTGAATTCAATATTTTCATATTTTTAATAAGAGGTGGTATGGCACTTACTTAATCTTTAAAAAATAATAGCACAATTACCATCAATCTCTGGCACCTTTCCCTAACGATTTCCATCAACAAAAATGATGACCATATAAATTAGCATTTCTCAGAGCATGGTCCTCAAACACTAACTCTAAGACCTTGCAAAAAATAAAGATGCCACAGTGAAATAGACACCTCCTGGGGCGCCTGGGTGGCTCAGTCAGTTAAGTGTCCAACTTTGGCCCAGGTCATGTTCTCATGGCTCCTGGGTTCAAGCCCCACGTCAGACTCTGTGCTGACAGATCAGAGCCTGGAGCCTCCTTTGGATTCTGGGTCTCTTCTCTCTCTGCCCCTTCCTCACTCACTCTCTCTCTTTCTTAAATATAAATAAACATTAAAAAAAAGAAATAGATACATGCTATGATCATCTCCTCTTAGAGACAGATGAGTACATGTGGCTAGCAAAGTCTCTACAAAGTCCAGCAGAGAAGAAACCTGCGTGTGCTGTGTAAGTCAGTGTGTCCCAGATGAGTACAAAACAGTACACTCTTCCAGCAAGCATCTATTAATATCCTCTGACCTGCCATCGTAAACAGACTGGGGAAGTAGGCCACAGCCGCATGGGAACATGTTGTCTTCTTGAATGCAGAACTCAACAGAATGAAGAGAAAGCAAGGACAATGAAGCAATATCCTTCAAAATCAGCTGGATAACAGTCGATTTTGAAACAAACACTGCTTTGGGTTTGCTTGTGGTTTTCTATTTATCATATTCTTCCCTCCCCAGAACTATCCTCTGAAGGAAATGCCAGGCTTTCAGAGAGCAAGGACTGTAGAAAATCTTAGGCACAGATAAGCCATTCAAAACCCACGTAGAAAACCCAAATAGAAATCAAAACTATAACCCATAGCATTCACAACTGTGCTATTTAGAAATACCGGGTGCATAAGACTGGGAGAGATCAATGAGTGTGCATGCTGGCTGTTGTTAAGAAGGCTATACCACGTGGCTTCTTGTCCAAGAATAAAAGAATCGAAGATGGGGAAGGTACAATGTCACAAGCTCATTGTATATGTTGCTTGTCTCTTTCTCTCTTCCCCTCTACCTTGGGTCTGGAAAATAGTCATAACTGAGCTAAGTGAATTCTGGTTCCCCACATAACCAGAAAAAGAGCTGTCTACACACAGTTTCTAAGTGCCCAAAATAAATGTAGCATGTAGATCATTCTGGCACTTTCAGCCAGTGGCCTCTCTAGCTACTCCAGTTGCTAACTACCAAGCAGTCTCATTGTGTTCTCCCTCAAGCCCTATTATAATAGCCACACTCTGACTTTCAGAGTAAGACAGTTTGGTACACATAGAATTTGAGAGTCTGATATGGCTTACAGAAGTATTCATTAAATTGGTCTCCCACGATTTAATCTGAGACTTTAACATTCAAAGTATACTTTTGAAATGCAAAGGTAAGTACCTTTCTAACAACCATGATAATGGTAGCTAATCTTATTTAGATGCTACCATATTCCAGGAACTACACTAAGAGCTTTAGATAGGTTTTTCCCATTCAATCTTCACAGCAACCGTGTAGGATACAATTTTTCCCATTGGAGAGATAAGAAACCCAAGGCACAGAGAGTTGAGGTAAATTTCCCAAGGTTGCACAACTATCAAGAGATGGAGATGATGTTTCAACTTAGACAGGCTGGCTCTAGATCCTGCTGTCTTAATCCTGATACTTTGCTGCTTCTCATAAGTAAAATTGAAGCTTCAGTTCCGATTGGCTATCAAAGCAAGTAAAAACAAAAGTATCGTTCATAGGTGCCTTGATTTTTCTTGCTTGCGTGGTGGTTGAGTATGGAGTCCGGAGCGTGCTAGCCTCAGTTCAAAGCCATGCTCTGCCTCTAACCAGCTGTGTGCCTGTGAACAAGTATTTAACCTCAGTAAAGTCTCAGTCCTCTCCTCTATAACATAAAGATAATAATAATTAGCATGTATTGAGCACTTATTATATGCTATGCATTCCAAGCCCTTTGCATATATTAATATAATTAATTCTCCAAAGTAGATAATTATTATTTTTAATGATACCTTTGTAATAGTTGGATTAAATGGTTTAATGCATGTAAAGGACTTTGAAAAATGCCTGGCAAAACATCAGTAAACCTTCTCTATAAGACACATCATGCACATAGACTTAATCATAACATGAAATTTGTTAGCATATTTGTAGAATATGATGCTACAAATCTGTGGGACACTATTTTTAAAAGGGGGTTAATTTATGTTTCTAACAATGCTTCAGTGCAATGTAAATGCATAAAATATCAACAATAAAGAATGACTAAGGGGGCAGCTCCACGGTAGTGACTTAAAAGCAGCAGCTCTGGGGCACCTGGGTTACTCAGTTGATTGAGTGCCCGACTTGACCTCAAATCATGATCTCACGGTTCATGAGTTCGAGCCCCACACGGGACTCACTACTGTCAGCCCACTTCGGATCCTCTGACCCTTCTGCTCTTTCCCTCTTCCACTTGCTCACACTCTCTCTCTCTCTCAAAAATAAATAAACCTTAAAATTTTTTAAATAAATAAATAAATAAATAAAAAGCAGCATCTCTGTATATGGACTGCCCAGATCAGAAAATGAGCTTTACTATAATAGCTGTGTGACCTTGGGCAAGTGGCTTACCCTCTCTGTGCCACAGTTTCCTCACCTGTAAAGTGAAGATACTAAAAAATGCCTAGAGGGTTGTACAATGTAGATGACAATAATGTTTGCCTTCTAGGGTTGTGATATTTAAGAGAGACAGTATATATAATGTACTCAGAGAAAAGCCTGGCAGATAGTCCCAAAAAAGTTAGCTACAGTAGTAGTATTGCCATTACCGTTCCTACTAGTGTGAAATTCTACTACATAACTCAGTATATCTTGTAATTTTTTTTTTCCTCACAGAAGTACTGCCCACGGAGAAACAATGAAGCACATGGGATGTGGGGTCAGCATTTGGTTTAAAATAAAATCTTCGCTCAGGTGAAGACCCAAGAACTTTGCCTCCTAAAGTGTGTGGAAGGGCAGCCACGGTATTTAAGTCCTCTTGCAACCATCTCGTCGTTGGCCACCTCAAGTGGAAAACCTCATAGGGTGTTCATAAGTCATTACCAGCCATCATGCAGCAGGGGACACAAATGGGACTCTAAAGAAAACTGAATTTACTGAGAAACTTGTATTCGAACACGGGAATGACTGATGGTTTACAGATTCACAACCTTATTGTGTTTTCATTTTCTGTGTTGGAAAAGGAATTATACCTCAAAGCATATGATCATCCTGGAATTTTATTGCTTAATCTGAAGTCTCCGGACTAAAAAAAAATGTATGGGAAAGCCAGGTAATGTACCGCAAGTATACACGAAAGTGTCCTCAGTACTATCAACGCTGGGAGGTCGGGCTTCACACCACTGAAACTCACTACGCTCAGGAGAAATGCCCGAAATGCACGCCTGCCTGCCTTCCTCCTCAGCCTCCCCCGTCTCCCCAGTCTGGGTTCTGGATCAGAGGAGGAGTATCCATTCAGATGGAGACTCTGACGTGCACTCAGTGGCTTGGAGAATTACTGTAATTAATCTTAAACAGACATGGGGCAACACGGAGGTTCGTGGTGGAACCTGAAGTCATAAGCATGAATAAATTCCCTTGGCTCGAAGCGGAGCCACGTATAATAAGCTGCTAAAAATCAGGATTATTGTTCAAACCAGCCCTCTGATCCCAAGGGCAGTCCAGAATCATGGGGATTTTTTGGTCTCTTCTAAGAATGCTCCCTCTCCAAACACCCAGTTTGGGGTTTGCATTTTCCAAAAGGGAGCAGATCAGGTGTAAGCAGACCCAGGTTTTTCTTACCCATTACGAGCCAAATGTGTGGTCACTCTGGGAACTGCATCTCTTCCTAACAAAAGGGTTAACTGGATTTTTTCCCTGATGTTTGTATGTATGTATCTACTTATTTATTTTATTAGTACTCCCTCTTACTCAACAAAATTTATAAGAAAACTAACTAAAAACAAATTCTAAAACTCAGGGCCCAGAAAAATAAGACCCAAGCTAACATATCATAGGTGAAAATAATTGGATTACAGATTCAATGTAAAGCTTCCTGACGGTCAAAGCAAATAAAGAAAGGATCTCTAAGAATGAAGTTAAAGAGACTGAAGATATGCAGCCAGATTTAAGGGATTATTTCAAAATTACAGGTAAGACTATTTCAATGAATATGTGTCTACTTAAGACTCACAGACAGATGTTTCTTTCACACATGTCTCTTCCAGAGCAACATCCTGCACTCTTTTGTCAAAGAAAGAAAGCATCTAGACTTTCTAAAAGGAAGGTCTCTACAAACAACTGAATTTCAGTTTTTAAACCAAGGAAGTGGATTATTTCCAAGTAATGACCCTTACATTGCCAATAATGCATTCTTGTGCTGCTAAAAATAAAACAAAAGCAAAACAGAACGAAACAAAAATCATCCCAGTTTTGAAATGTGGACTCACCAAGAACTTAGAAAGAGATCAGTTCTCATTCACTGGTCCAACATAATACACACAGCAAAAGCTCAGGAAATATGCTGGATCACATTAGCCCCAGTTCCTCAAGCATTAGATATATAGCCATAAGCCACAGTCATGGTTTTCATATTATTTATTAAGGATTTTAAGTGCAATTTTGGAAGTATTCACATGTAAATAAAATAGAGCTTATAAAAGAACAAAAGCATAATAATATGTGTATCATAAGAAGAGAAAGAATTTAACATGCAGTGAGTAACTACCCTGTGTAGCCCGTCCTGGTCTCTGGCACTTACATATATTATCTAATTTAATACCCCCTGTAATCCCGTCAGATAGACACTAGCACTATCATTGTTTTACAAATGAAGAAACTGAGGCTCAAAAAAGCCAGCAAGAGAATACGGCCCTGCATGTATATAATTGCGAAGCTCATGGTATTCTCAACACACATCAGAAGAACTTTCTCAGAGCCAGGCACATGATGATAGGCCCATTTGCTAAGTGTGGAACCCAAAAAAATTGACAAGTCAAACCGTCTTTCTAGTGTAGATAAGAGCCAGAACTAGAACTTGGAACTTTTCTACTACATCACAGTTGATGTGATCCAAGGGGAAGAATTTGTAATAGTGGTTTCATTGATAGAAAGTCGGTGACGCTCTGTAGACAGAGCTTAAGTTCATAAATCATAATAATGTACTTTCTTTTTCTTTTCATTTGTTTACCCATTTTGGCTCATTGGTAAATTGACTTTGTAAGTTTATTTATGAATTCAACTATTGTACTAGAAGTACAAAGGGATATAATTGAGATAAACTGAGAACATAATAAGTGGACTAAAAATATACCATTTTCACAAGGGAAACCACAGTTTTCTAGGCTGCATTCCCTGAAGCTAGAGAATATACTTCTAATGAGCTTTGAGTAATCACATAAATTGAAAACCTAACCTTGTAATGCCTGATAGTGATCTAAACTACTTAGCTATGTTTTGTATTATACCACAAAACAGTGGTTTGTTCACGAAATGTAACAAAATATCTTGTGTTACTCATTCTTTGGCCTTAGGCTTACATGTGTTGAAACCATAATCCCCAACGTATTTCAGAGTATGTTTGGACAACCAAAGTTACTCTATGAAAATGACCCAAAAGGAAAACCCTATTCCATTAAAAACACAAATTGCTAAGAGTTAAATGTTTAAGTATTGCCTAGAGTGTATAAAGAAGATTTAAAATATAGTGCTCATTTTTCCCACTTAAAAAAAATGAAAAAAGAACATTCAGGAACCATGCAGGAAAGTTGTAAATTAGCTATATCCTGATCTACTTCATATATGTTGCATTATGTAATGAGGAAGAAACAAGATACTACAGCCCAACAAAGAGCTGTTTGTTACCAAGAGCTTCAGACTCAGAGAAATGGAGAGGCTACCCTAGTTGGTAAATGTAGACTTGTCAGGGGAATGTCAAGGGAATGTCAAGGGAACATCAAGGGTTACCATTAGGCATCATTAGAGACTCTCAAGTCAAAGAACCTAAAGCCCATCTTGGGAATGTTCATGGAGATTAATTCTCCAAGGACAGCACTATATGGTAGTTAAGAATGTAGGCAATGGACTCAAACTAACAGTTTTGTAATTCACTGTGTCCATGATCCTAGGAAAATCCCTTCACTTCTCTGAGCCTTAATTTCGTCTTCTCTAAAATGGGGAAAAGTGCTTTCTTCCTTCACAGGGTTGAAAGGATTAAATGAGATGGTATATGTAAAATACTTAGCAAATCTCCTGGCACTTGGTAAGCACTCATAAGTTTTAATTATTATTGTCATCACTACTTATTGTCACTTTATGAAGTCATTGTGCCCTTAGTACCTAATATAGTGCCTTAAATAGTAAGAGATCAATAAATGTTTGCTAACTAAATCAAGCTTTGGGGCTAATGGTTTGATATATGACATCGGCTCACTTAGTTATAAAGGAAACCTTCAGAGTATTGCTACTCAAACTCTGGGAAATATTGGGTTGGTCATCAGATAAGGCTGGGAAATCTAACTTAAACAAAATCAGTATTTTCTCTCCTGCAGAACCTCTCAGAGCCTTTAATGAGACAACGTGAATTATGAATCTTGTTGCAGCGTGCAGTGTTTCTTAAATTTACTGTGTGCAGTTTCTTTGTCTATAAAACATAGGATTTTACAGTAAGGTCTCTAAATTCTTCCCTCCTCTTTAAGAGATTAGAATTCTAGGCATTTTTCAGAACTAGTTATGCATATGAATAGAGATGAAAATGAATGCTGACCCCATTCCCCTTGAGATCATAACAAATTCGATCTTTTCCCGCTTTTCCAAAGCCCACCCAAAAAGAACTGAATCTTTATGCTTTATCATGTATATAGCTTAATCCTGGCTTTAACTTGCATAGATCAAGTTCAGAGAGTTTATTTTTAAGTCATTTCTGATGTACTATGACTTTTTGAAAACATGTACTAGAAGCAAAAGCTAACAGGCTGCATAACGAAACTCGATCGTAGAAGGAACACAGTTTTATTTTTTTAAACTTACTTTTAAATAGGCTTCTCATTTACCAAGAAAATGTTACCCAAACCCATATCCTTGACATTTAATATTTAAAGAGCAGATGATGAGGGGCACCTAGGTGGCTCAGTTGGTTGAGCGATGGACTTGATTTCGGCTCAGGTCGTGATCTCATGATTCCTGAGTTTGAGCCCTAAGTCGCGCTCTGCACCGACAGCACGAAATTGGCTTGGGATTCTCTCTCTGCCCTCCTCTGCTCACTCTCTCTCTCTCTCTCTCTCAAAATAAATAAATAAACATTTAAAAAAATAAGAAGCAGGTAATGAAACTGTCACCTAACTCAATGGAGTAAAAGAGAAGTGTGAGACGTTCCTCTTTTGCCTATCGTCTGTCCACACAGACTTCTTGGACACTCTCCCTGATTCCTCGGGCCCCAGCTGGTGAATCTCGAATCTCCCCGTCAGCCATGTCTCCTCTCTGAGCTCATGACCCATGTTCCCATCTACTGAAGGGCAGATCCTCACATGCAGTCACCTCAAACTCAACACGCCCAGAGTGAAGCTCACTACCCCGAATCTTGTCCTGCCGGGCCCAGTAGTCAGCCCATCACCCAGCAGCCAACTTGTCTTCGTTCCTCACTCTTCCTCACCCTCCACACCCAGGTCGACCTCTCACGACGTTGTTCAGCTACTCCTGTGCCCAGGATCCCCACTCTCATTTTTTTTTTTCTTTTCGGCTTCCAATAGTTTCCTAAATAGCCTCCTATTGATACTTTGACCATCTCCCACCCTCTATCCACCCTCCACCTTCCTGAGATATTTTCACAATGAAAAGCAGTCATTTTGCCCTCCTGGTCCCTGTCTTTCCATGACTCCCCACTGGCGGCTTTACAATCCAATCAGCTCAGCGTGCTGGGTCCCTTTCTTTCTTAAAACCTTTTCTGTTGCAGGTCTAAAGTGCTCCTCATAGACTGAGCACCTCAAGATTCTGGGTGTCTCTTCTCTCCTCCCTCTCCTCGTGCTCTATACAACCCTGCACGGTGCCTGGTATATAGTAAGCGCCCCTTAATGTTTTTGTTAAATGACTGAAGAAAACAATGCGTGAAACTCAACGAAAGTCGAAACCCTGATGCTGGAATATTAATGTTAGAAAGAGGTAGGTTAAACACAAGGAAAAGCACTCACATACGCCAAAGTCTTCCACCCTCTCCAAAATACGACACGTTAAATGGGAAGTGTGAGTTATTAAGTGATTCCTCTTGTGATTCTATTTACTCTGAGCACGAAGACACTTTGATGCATTGTGCCATGGAGCTGAATGCCATGACAAGGTGATTAAAGCCACACTCAACAGAGAGGAAATGGGGGAGTATGAGGTTGACTAGGGTAAAACATAAAATGACCTGTTTGTTTGCTACGATTACACTCAAAATTACCTTCGAGGGTCAACCCTGTTTTCGTGACCATCATCTTACACCAGCAGAGCATCACCCCTGCGAAGAAAATCTGCCCCTGGGTTAGCAAAGGCGCGAGGTTCCTCAGGCCAGGCGCCGCAGGGCAACCAGCAGAGGGCGCACAGCCCCCAATACCTTGCCAGACCGGTCAACCAACCCCGTGGAGCTGGAGTCAAGTTGTTCAATAAGCCAACACCTCCAAATGCGAGTCAGTACGCGGGACCCCCTGTCCTTGAGTGCCCCCTGGCACTCCGTTCTGTTCTTCCCACTCACTCTGAGGTGCCAGTGGACATCCGGATCTCACGCACACCACTCTGGGAGCAAATGCGGAGAGGGCAAAGGGGAGGCTGTTCACTTAGAAGTGTGATAATTTCTTGGAAAAGAAAACTGGAACTCACTCCTACTTACCAGCACGGCTACAGAAAAGCACCCTTCACTGGTTATATCATACATTCTGACTCCTTCATGCTTAGAGGTGGAGGTTTGCAAAATGACCTTCCCCCCAACTTGAAAACAATCACTCTCTGCTCTTGATGACTTGGTTTAGGTATTTTAGGTATCAGAAGAGTAACAGGAGTCATCAGGCTATTAAAAGGCTGAATGGGTGACTTCTTAACTCGACACAGATATTTACATTTTGTGACAGTTAACTAGAAGAGGAAAAAATATCACATACTCTCACATTCTACAGACAGATGCTTCTGCTGTTAAGAGTAAAATAAAAAATAAACTCAACAGATTCATGTAGCTCTCAAGGAACCCCACAAGGATTTGCTTGAGGAGAACACAGGAATATCATAGTCCTTATGGGGAGATTGTTTGTCTGCTCAGTTAACCCCACAACCTGCCAGGAGGAAGCAGATAGCAGGGCCTCCTGTTAACACTCAGAAAGTGTGTGTGGAATATCGTCTTCTTCCTTCAAAATCCGCCTCCGGCAGACCTGAGAGGTCTACACAGGATTTTACCTGTGGACAAGGCTCCAGAAGCAGAATGGGGAAAGACTGCTGGAGCCCACAGGTGCTCCAGACGGGGGAGCAGAGTGGGGAGCTGGGGGCGAGGGAAAGCCAAGCTGGGTGTACCCCATGGCCAGTCGTACTATGGGGTATGATTTTATCCCCGTGCCAGAAGCCACTCTTAGAGTTTTAAACCGGTAGTGACACGATCAAATTGGCGTGTTGGGACAATCACTCGAGAAATAAAAGACAGTGGGGCAAGCTAGTTCATATCAAATATGAAATATTAAATTAAATGTCATGCTTACTAATTATGATAAGGCCTAGCAAGATCATGAATCTATTTTTGAAAAACCAGAACATAGCAAATAAGATTGGGGAGTTTCTTACATTTCTGGTCCACCTGCTTTACCCTAGACACGGGGCCCCGGGCCTTGCCACCATTTAGGCAGACAACACCGCTTAGAGCAGCTGAACTCAGAATAAAATCTCAAGTGACCTAATCTGCAACACTACTTTCCAATTAGAAAAGCAGTATTATTTATAGGGGAACTTAATTTAACTTTACAAACACTTATGGAGTTGCTACTATGCTAAACCACTGTACTAGACTCTTCTGGTAACTGTGGGGCTAATAAAATGTAATCCCTGTCTTCTAGAAACTCATAGATGACTTCAAATCAAGTAGAGAGGAAAACACTTTTTTCACAGGTTATCTTAGGCAAATAAAAAATCAATGAAAGCACTTGATGTTGTCATTGTGCATTTGTATGTACCCATAAGCCGTCTTAGTCTTGAAAACCAAATTCTCTAATCGTGAACAAATAGTTTGAATTTAGGGAAAGAATTAAACTTGGGGCGCCTAGGTGGGTTAGTCGGTTAAGCGTCCGACTTTCGCTCAGGTCATGATCTCGCGGTTCGTGGGTTCGAGCCCCGCCTCGGGCTCTTGCTGACTGCCAGCTCAGAGCCTGGAGCCTGTTTCAGTCTGTGACTCCCTCTCTCTCTGACCCTCCCCTGCTCACGCTGTCTCTCTCTCTCTCTCTCAGAAATAAACAAAACATTAAAAAAAAAAAAGAATTAAACTGGTATTTTTTTCTATATGCTTAAGTTGTATTTCTCCTAAAAACAGGCTGGATATTCTAAAAACACATGAGCATCAAACTAGAGAATGAGTATAAATGAAAAATGTACTTAATTCTTTCTAAAATTTAAGTTTCCAACAAGCTCAGATGAAAATTTTTTCTTCCCTCAGACCTATTTATGCTTAAAATGGCTTGTCTAGCTCACTTGCTCCAAAATTCTGTCATTACTACAAGTCTGAAAAGCAGCCACCCAGGGCACTAGGGAGACGCCTGTCATTTTCAGGAAGCGAGTGTGTAAATCTTAAGGACATCATTTCTATTGAAAAAGATGATGGGGGGTGGGGGATGCCTTGCTGGCTCAGTCAGTTAAGTATCTGACCTGAGCTCAGGTCATGATCTCCCAGTTTGTGGGTTTAAGCCCCACATTGGGCTCTGCGCTGACAGCTCAGAGCCTGGAATGTATTTCAGATTCTGTGTCTCCCTCTCTCTCTGTCCCTCCTTCACTCACATTCTCTGTCTCTCTCTCTCTCTCAAAATAAATAAATTCATAAAAACATTTAAAAATTTTGGAGCACCTGGGTGGCTCAGTTGATTAAGCGTCCGACTTCGGCTCAGGGCATAGTCTCATGTTAGTGAGTTCATGTCCTGCTCTGGGATCTGTGCTGACAGCTCAGAGCCTGGAGCCTGCTTCGGATTCTGTGTGTCTCTCTCTCGCCCCCACCCCCCACCCCCCACCCCCACTCGCACTGTCTCTCTGTCTCTCTCTCTCAAAAATAAACATTAAAAATTTTTTCTTAAAAAATTAAAAGAATTTTTAATTTAAAAACTGAGGAAGAGGATGATGGGGGTACTATGAATAATGTCTACAATGGGATTCCTAATCCCTGGAAGGGAGACAGAGTTCACCTAGAAATAACTGAACTAGATGGCAAGAAGAATTGAAGATGTCAGAAGGGAAGAAAATGGTTCTAGTAGGTTCTCATGAGGCCACTAGGACTTCTTACTGCTTCAGTAACTCACGTTTTTATGTTTATTTGTCTATCTATCCCCATCCCTGGAATAAGTATAACAGTCATGGCCGTACAACCTGACCTTGTATTACAGCAGACAGGATTAGGGAACAAAGGAAATCTTTTTCACTCAGCAAAGTTGAGCTGAGATTATATAGTACAAACCACGTTTAAAATCCCAAGTATTGTTATATGAAGAGGGCTTCCAAATAATGATATAAATTAACATTTTAGTTTCAGTACAAAATTGAAATCATGTGTCTATAAAAGGCCAAAGGAACCATTTCTTGTTTTACAAAAAATGTTTTTAATGTTTATTTGTTTTTTAGAGAGAGAGCGAGGAAGAGAGAGATAATGTGAGTTGGGGAGGGGCAGAGATAGGAAGGGAGACATAGAATCTGAAGCAGGCCCCAGGCTCTGAGCTGTCAGTGTAAAGCCCAAAGCGGAACTTGAACCCGCACACTGTGAGATCATGACCTGATCTGAAGTCAGACACTTAATGAGCCACCCAGGGGCCCCAGGAACTATTTCTAATTAGATATGCTAGAGGCTTTAAAATGCAAATTTCCAGGCAAAGGGCAATTCTGGCCTTTCACACACACTTTGAACTTGGCCATTTGAATGTCTAGACCTGATTGTGTGTGATATTTTCTAGGCCTGGGCTTTCTGCAGCAAGATGCCATCGCCCAACGCTGGATGGGCGGAGAGTGAGATTACTGAGATGCTCCACATCATGGGATCTCACGTTAACGAACCACGATGTGAAGCCAGGGAATTGTGTGGTTCACATAATCATTTCCGTTGCAAAATGCTTCTAAGCAGTATTATTTTATCACTCAGAAATTGGCTACACTAGCAACACATGGATTTGAGGCAAAAATGTGCTGGACGGTTACAGCCCACAGGGAAGCCTGGTATAGCTGCAGGCGCACCGTCTCTCCCTTTGGCTCCCCATCAGATGGACTAGGAGCTTCAGATCTACACCACAGGACTCAAGATGAACTTGAATAATAAGGAATATTTGGAGTGTACATTCAGGTGTCAAACACTACATGTTTGTAACTTGCACAATTATTACCCCAGAACCTATTCGTTTCCTTTTGTATCATCTAGGCTGGAATGTGTTTGTTTTCCAATTACGGTGAACAGGTCTGGATTTCGTATAAACCTGCGACCTAAAAAACATTGTCCCTTTCTCCTTTTTCTTTCTAGAATTGGCACCAGAGTCATAGAATTCCATCTATGTTGTTATTAGAATGACAGAGGTACGTGCCATGTTTCAACCAGAGAAAATACTGGAACAGGGGCACCTGGGCGGCTCAGTCAGTTGAGCGTCCGACTACGACTCAGGTCATGATCTCACCGTTTGCAGGTTCAAGCCCCGCGTCAGGTTATGTGCTGGCCGCTCAGAGCCTGGAGCCTGTTTCAGATTCTGTGTCTCCCTCTCTCTCTGACCCTCCCCTACTCATGCTGTCTCTCTCTCTCAGAAATAAATAAAACATTTAAAAAAGAAGAAAATACTGGAACAGAGTACAGGACACAAGTACCAAAAAATATCCTTGAATAGCATCCATATCTAAGTCAAGATGGTTTCAAAACAAAACAAAACTGCCTTTAATTAGAAACCCTGGGCACCATCCTCATCCCGTGCACATATCTACTTCCTCTGCACACAGTGAATGCCTAGTTAGCTGAATCTAATCCACAAGTTAGGAAAAACCTGGACTGTTTACAAATTCCGAACCTGTGTGCCCCCTTGACCAAAAAAAAAAAAAAAAAGCGATTTACTTTGATTTTAACAAATTTCACTTCCACCCAAAGTATTTGAGGTTTGACTTTTTCGAATCACATAGGAAGTCAGGTGCTAAGTCTTCTGGGTCTTCCACCAGAGAAAAAGGAACAGGAACCATTACGACTTCATCCCCTAAACTATGTGAAAGCCCCGGAGATTAAGCTAATGTACTTAAAACGTGTGACATTCGCGGGGCGCCTGGGTGGCTTAGTCAGTTAAGCGTCCGTCTTTCACTTAGGTTATGATCTCGCGGTTCGTGGGTTCGAGCCCCGCGTTGGGCTCTGTGCAGACAGCCAGCTCAGAGCCTGGAGGCTGTTTCGGAGTCTGTGTCTCCCTCTCTCTCTGACCCTCCCCTGCTCACACTGTCTCTCTCTCTCTCCTAGAAATAAATAAAAATAGGGGGAAAAAAAAAACAAACAAAAAACAAAAAAAAACAAACGTATGACATTCGCAAAGTTAATACCTTGGGTGACATTAGGCAAAGGATGTCACCATCAGCCTGGACAATCCATTCATTTAGTGACAACGATGTGTTGGATTCTGGGGAAGCGATTTTTCAGCAAACCCTCTTCAGTTTGGTTCAGAAAGACTTGCAAGAAGTAACTTTTAGACGTGCAGGAATCCAGCTTGAATCTAAACTGGGGTTTAGCACACCTGGCGAATGGGGGGAGAAGAATTCTGGCTTTTACGCTTCTGTTGTTTGGATTCTTTTGCTTTTATGTGTTCGGAGGGCAGGTTCCTGAAGATTAATGATAAGACAGTTTTGTATACACATCCAGGAAAAGACTGTGACAAGCAGAACAGTCCACAGTCGGGGACCTGGGTGGTTCAGTCGGTTAAGCTTCCGACTCTTGATTTCTGCTCAGATCATGATCTAATGGTTCGTGAGTTCGAGCCCCACGTTGGGCTCTGTGCTGGCAGTGCAAAGCCTGCCTGGGATGCTCTCTTGCTCTCTCTTTCTCAAAATAAATAAATAAATACTTTAAAAAAATTTTTTAATTAGAAAAAAAAAAAAAAAGAATAGCTCGTAGTCTATAGTGGGCACCTCAAAAAGGTGGCCTGCGGGGAAAACTGACGGAGTGCTTTCCGGATCCACACAAAGAATGCCGCTCCAGGGCCCAATAGACAAAGTGTAACTGCAAAGAGGAAAAGAGGCAATTTCCTCACTTGTGTAGAACCCAGGATAGCTCCCCCACAAGGAGATATGCAGGGACCCCAGCACCTTGATAGAGCTTGAGGAGCCAGCTCTCTTCAGGCACTCACCAATTCCTACAGCAGGTGCTGGTGACCACATAGGGTACTTACCCCTAAGTGTCCCTGGGGTTTGTACCCCAGCAAGAGGGTTCCAGGCTGAAGCGGGGAAAATAGGAAAGGACTGCATAAGAGTGTGATTAGAAGCCAGGAATTATACCTGTGAGTAGAGATGATATTTCAGTTTATGAAGTATTATCCACAAGCTGATAAACCTAGGGAAATGGTTAGAAATCAAAAACAACTAAATTTTAAGTTTGTTTCTAGAAATAGAGTGTTGTATTTTTTTAATATTTATTTTTGAGAGAGACAGAGCATAAGCAAGGGAGGAACAGAGAGAGAGGGAGACACAGAACCTGAAGCAGACTCTGGGGTTGAGCTGTCAGCGCAGAGCCTGACACAGGATTCAAACTCACAAACTGCAAGATCATGACCTGAACCAAAGTCCGAAATTTAACAGACTGAGCCACCCCAGGCACCCCTAAAGAGTAAGAGAGTTTTAAGAAAATCAGATGGGCAGTTTAGGGGAACAGAAAAAAAAAGACTTATAATCAATAAGATTACTTATATTACCCAGAATCACATTCACACAGGAAATCTTGTAAACTGAACCCATCCAAAGGCGGAACTCAACAACCTTCTGGGGGACCAGCTTTGGTGCTGAAGTTAATGTAACCCCCAGAGCAAAAAGCAAGTAAGCCAGTGCAATTTGGTGTAAGAAAGCATAGCTATCATCTAACCTCCCACACTTCATTTCCTCTACTTTAAATAAAGACATTCCTAACCCTCCAATTTATCATCAACAATCGAATTTCCTAATTAATGAGAATGCACAAGCTGCCCACAAACTTCTCTGCACGCCCCTTCCCCCGACACGGTGGTCTCCTACAGCAAGGATAATGAGGGATGGCAAGCAAGTCTCAAGCACCAGCTTCTGAGGCTTCCCTGAAAGTATTGGTTTCAAGCTCCCTTTCTTGCATCTGACCACAAAGTCGGGCTGCTTCCTGTGGCTTCTGAAAGGGGCAGCAGACATGAGAGGCAGCATTTTATTCAGGGGGAAGTGAGGAGGAAGGCGAACCACGTTCAGGCCATGCCCACCTCTGCAGCCACTAACATGTTTAGAGCTGTGGGTGGAAAAAAAATACATGGTCTGGGAATTGATGGAGATGATCTTTTGAGGAGTCACTATTCCTCTGTAGGTGTTTTGAAAATCCAATAGGCTCCCTCTTTCCAATTCAGTTGGAAGAGAATCCTCTCTGTTCTAGAAGTCATGTATCACATGCGAGAGGTTTGGAAGTCGGCACCCTGTATTACAAAGGTGCTGTGTTTGGGATGGTGCTTGTCATACACTGGCCAAAGTTATCATCTTATATCACCTGCTTTTCCATCTGATTTTTCACACCGTGTCCTACACTCCCCATGCATCCCAACAAAGCCCTTTCCAGGCATATGTCTCATTAGATCCCCCTATCTGCTCCAACCACCTGGGATTCACTAGTTCCTTAACACTCTCATGCCTACCTAAACATACAGACCCTCTTCCCAGAGTGCCTTTCTCCAGTTTTCTAGTAGGAAAAAACAATCATATACTTTGAGATTCAGATCAATTATCACTTCAATGAAGCCTCCCTCCTATCACCTTTCACAAGAGCTTCTGCCTCTAAAATAACAACAGAGCCTGATGTATATTAGAAGTTACTGTGTGTGTATCTGTCTGTCTCCTTGAGCGAGGATCGAGGCATTGACTTACTCCTCTTTGGTGGCCAAGATTATTGGACTGTCCCTGATGAGTCATGACTCTAACTATGATCAGCTGACACCCCGACGAGGGACCTGTTATGGCCCAATACTTAAGACAGAGGTGTGGTTTCAGTACAGTTAGGGGCATGGTCCACTTACCCTTCCATACAACTACACTTGGCCACAGCCAAGGCTGTAAGTGTGGATTGAAGCAGTTAGTATCTGGGCATGCGATACTACTTAGACCTACGGGGGACCGGGACCATCAAGGCGATTATCACTCTGGAGGACAAAAAAAGCCGCTTTGTGAGGAAACTGGAGGCACCCTATACGGCAGACACAGAGAAAAGGCAGTAGTGGACTTCTCAATCATTTTGTGATAAAATAAAACACTGCATTTTGGGGGACAAATTCGTGGAGAAGGCAGATGATAGTCTCTAAGAGTTCCAAACATTAGCTAGAAAAAAAAAGAAATAGTACTTGTACCCACTGTGATAGGCTAGGTGATGGTACCTATATTTAACAGTCCCAAATCCTGATGGCTTAAAACAGCAAAGATTCATTTCTTTCTCATGCTGTATGATAACTTTGGGTCAGGAGTGGACTCTGCTCCTTTTAATCACTCAGGGACCCAGGATGATAGAGAAGCCACCATCTCAAGCATTTGCCAGCCCACGGCGCCAAAGAGGATGAGAGCTACGTAGGGTATCAAGCTCAATATGAAATGCTCTGGCTTGGAAATGACATATGCCCTTTGTTCACAACACGTTGGCCAGATCTAGTCACATGGTCCCATTTCACTGTAAGAAAGCCAAGAAGCTCAGTCCCACCGTGTCGCCAGAAGGGAGAAAGCTGGAAATATGTGGTAAACAGCCCTGATGACTACCACATGACCATATTTGTACCCCAAGCCTGTAAAGTAGATAATAGTTGTTACAATAAATTGAACTGTGTTTTACCGAAACAAGTTTTCCTATTGATTTAGTTTAAATGAATAAAATGCGCATTGTTCATAAATGTCCTGAGGGTCTCTGCATCCAGTTTGAAAGATTCTAGAAAAGCCTATTTGAACGTGAAGTGGCACAACTGTACAGTTATATCTTCAAGAACTTTGGCTAAGGAAGCCTGCTCAGACCAGTTCCTGTTGTTTGACAAATATGTTGGGAAAAAAATCAATCCAGTTGTTAACAATCAGATTTTGATGAGTTAAGAATTTCCTCTTGAAGGAAGCAAAATCTGCTGGAAAACGAAGATGGATGAGAATGGCAAAAATCTGAGATCTGGTTCCTCATTTTCCACCTGCCGTTGCTTAACTTCAGAGTCTTATAAACTTATGTGCTTCAGTTTTTCTAACCAGACGCAGATAACATTATTTCGTCCATTTATCCAATATTCATTTAACATCTACTGGATACAAGTACTTACCCAAGGCATTCATTCATCACTTCATCGGTAATACAGAGACGAAGAGGAAAATGCATGATTCTTGACCTCATGAGTCATATAATCTATTTACCACTAGTGATAGAAATCACTTGACTCTATATAATATAATGTGGTGATACATGATAAACATCATATGAAAATTACTAAGGCTTTCACTAATGTGTTAAATGCACTGTTTTATAAGCCCCTAAAGGGAGGTCATAGGAAAAATAAGTGCTAGGAGAGACAAGGAATACAAGAGGCGATTGGACACATTAACACCTCAGTACTGGAAAGATCTTCATCCATCCCCAACTACGGGACCTCTAGCGTGCAATGAAACATGTCCGGGCAAGAGATATGTGTGTCCCTTTTGTGGAACTGGAAGCTTGCATTTTCTGGGCTAGCTCACAGGGCCTTTAAAGATTTTCCTTTGACTTCCTAGGTATTCAACTTAGAACAGTTTGGTCATGTTTCAAAGGCGCTAATCTCCTAAACAATATATGAATATGTACTCTGCAGCAGCAGCGTGCAACGTTACCAAAATATTCTCTTTACATTTGCAAAAGCAGTTGTAGAATTTTCTCTGTGCCTCTGTGGTCCTCTTAATATCAGTAGTACCAATGTGTCTTCCAAGGACTTGGTGTACTCCCAATGCCTATTGTAGTTTTATTATTTAGCTATTTTTATTGGAAGGAGTGAGTCAACTAGCAAAACACAAAGGACCCTTGTAAAGCTACAAAGAAAATGTGCAAAAAGCAATGAAAGGGATAAGAAATAATTTCTAAATTAGTTTTATTATTAACAATAACAATAAAGTAAGTTACACAGCTCCTAAGTCCTCCCAGATGAGGCGTCTGTAGGATTCTCTGGTCTGAAAAGAACCTTAGCTTATAAACATGTCAGCCATGTTCTCAATAAAATGAAGGTTTCACACTACATGGAAATGTGACTATTCGCCCTTCATCATGTCCAAGATTGAGTGTTATTTTAAGATGATTTTCTTTCCAATTATTTTTTCTTTTTAGGACACTTTTCCTCATCAACTTTAGGCAGGGGAAAAGGTACCAGTAATTGCTTTTGATGAATATAAATTGTTTAAGCAACAAAGTTTAAGCTCGGAAGCTACCAACCATTGGTACAAATTCTAAATCTTACCCAGCTCATAACATAGGCTATGTTATGTTTTAGCTTTCATTAGCAAATACCATCTCCATGTTTTGGTTGCCACATTTCACCTTTAATGAGTTGTTACTGCTGAGTGATCCTGAAGCAGACAGTAGTGATGTACTGTACCTAGTTCCTAACATTGAAAATTCGCTGTATTCTTTTTTTACACGGCGAAGGAAGGGAGGGAGAGAGGGAGGAAGGGAGGGAGGGAGGAAGGGAGGGAGGAAGGGAGGGGGGAAAGGAAGAAGGGAGGGAAGGAACAAATGAACAAATGAATGAATGAAAAAAGAAAATGGAAAGAGCGTATCTAGTAGCCCAGTAAGATATGCAACACGAAGGGAGCTACTAAAAGTGCCTGAAGTTTCTGCTTTTCCACGCCTCTGCCCATGAAGTAATCAAGGCTTTGTCCTCTACCTCTGCAATGCTGTTAGTCTTACTAACTGCAACTTGCCAATTACCCACTCCCAACTTCCTTTGAAATGCTTTCCTAGGTTCACAGGCTCTACTCCACTTGTTCTCTGCCCAAGGCATTAATGATCCTAACAATATTATAGCAGAAATTAAAGCAGCACAATACATTTCCTGAAGCATCCACAGATGGAATGGGGCAATGGAAAGAATGTGGCCTTCAGCGTCACACAGATCCATCACTTTACAGCGTTATGACCTAAGCCAAATAACTTCACCTTTTTTAGGCGCCCATTTTTATCGACCATAATGTGGAGGAGGATAGTCTCATCACAGAATTGTGGCAGATGGCATGGAGGATAAGATATTTAAAAGCACCTGGCACACTGTAAGCTTCCACATTTTTTGTTTCATCTTTATAATAAGAAGTATATGGAGAACACTATTTTTTCCAGAGGTCTGACAAAAAAAAATTCCTTCTTTTTTCATTATCAGTGCCAGAGGATACCCCAAACCAAGAATGATTCAGTAATGATACAGAAAGAGGAGATGGTCAATAAAATGCTCCCAGGAGAAAGGATACATTAAAGGTGTGATCTTCATTCTAAACCAGCAGAGTGGCCTGAGAGGTTGCAGGGCTGGGGAAGCCCAAGCAGATGAGACTTTGGATTTCTTGTCCTACTTCAACCAAAGCAGCTCTACTTGGCTCTGTTTGATACTGACCCTGTATAAGAGTGGGATTAGGAAATGCACCAGTGATGGTCCAGTTATGATTTTCTGGTTGGTGCCACACATCTAAGCTTCCCCAGAAGAAGACAGCTGTTCTCACTGTGAATGACCCTGGAAAAGTTTCAGAGTAGGGCAGGCACATCCGGGGCCAAGGTTCGGCCCTGAATCCCAGCGTGGAGGCTGAGTGGTCTGGGAGGTGGAGAATGAGCTATGTCTGCCATGTTGGGGAGGCTGGGGGAGGCTGGCACTGGCCTGAGAAGGGTCTGGGCTGGGTCTGGACTTGTGCTTACTTTCGAGAGTCACTCCCTGTGCTGTATTCTCCCTCTGTTATCACCAGATTTTGGATGTGTCTCATACAAAGAGACACAGGAGGCTCTAATGGACTTGTGTCCACATGTGGAGAAAAGTAGTCCAATGTGCTTTGGAAACCCCTCCGTGGAGTGGCAGTCATTTTTGTTGGAAGAAGGCACCTAGCCTGGCACGCTCTCTCAAGGTAACTATTTGGTGACGTGAAGAGTCTGAGCTAGATAAACAGGAGGCAGGGAGCAGGAGGTGCTTACTCTTGGGCAAGCATGAGGTCGAAGCAAACAAAATAATAATAAATTAACATTAAAAGGCATTCATTGTATGTGCCAAGCACTAAGTGCTTTATAATGATTTACTCATTTAATCCTCACTAGAACCCTACTAGGTAGATAGTACCCTGGTTTTACAGAAGAGGAAACTGAGGCTTAAGGAAGTTAAGTAACTTATCCCAGGTGGGAAAGTTAAATTATTTGAGAGCTTTTTGAGATAGGCTAATTCTCGGCAATTTGGCCAGTAGAGGCTCCCACCATAATGGGGCATGAAAAGAAAGTGTGATTGTATTTTGCAATTATGGCAGAAATGACAATATATCAAGGATTTTACACTCCATTTTATTTGAAAGAAAAGTTCCGAGATGTTTTTTAAGTCAAAAATGTCTTATTCAGATTTTTTTTTTTACTTTTTAAAATTTATTTTAGCATATTGTTTTCAAACCTCCTTACCCATGAACCACTCAGACAGTCCAGACTCCTGGGGTAACAACTCTCCTGGTTCCCCTTGGCCAATGCCTATTTTCTGGTCACCATAAAAATCCACCTATGGGCCCTAAAATCAGCATCCAGGGACAAAATACTTTTTAAAAAAATTTTTTTCATGAGATTGATTCTATTTTTATTATTTTTCTTAATATAATTTATTGTCAAATTGGTTTCCATACAACACCCAGTGCTCATCCCAACAAGTGCCCCCCTCAGTGCTCATCACCCACTTTCCCCACTCCCTGCCCCCCATCAACCCTCAGTTTGTTCTTATTATTTAAGAGTCTTGTTTTCCCCCTTCCTCTCCCCCATAGTCTTCTGTTAAGTTTCTCAAGATCCACATATGAGTGAAAATGTACGGTATCTGTCTTTCTCTGACTGGCTTATTTCTCTTAGCATAATGCCCTCCAGTTCCATCCATGTTGCTGCAAATGGCCATATTTCATTCTTTCTCATTGCCAAGTAGTATTCCACTGAATATATAAAATGGCATATCAGATAAAGGGCTAGTATCCAAAATCTATAAGGAACTCACTAAACTCCACATGCAAAAAACCCCCAAATAATCCAGTGAAGAAATGGGCAGAAGACATGAAAAGACTTTTCCAAAGAAGACATTCAGATGGCCAACAGACACATGAAACAATGCTCAAGGTCAATTACCATCAGAGAAACACAAATTGAAACCACACTGAGATACCACCTCATGCCGGTCAGGGTGGCTGAAATGAACAAATCAGGAGACTGTAGATGCTGGCGAGGATGTGGAGGAACGGGCCCCCCTCCTACCCGCTGGTGGGAATGCAAACTGGGATAATACACTGTAACTGTTCCCACCTCTCTACTGCCGGTTGCTGGGCACGTGGAAGGGTCTGGGTCTGGAGAGGCAGGGGAGAGAAAGAGCTAAACCTGGAGACAAAGGGAGACAGGCTCTCTCAAGCTCTGGGACAGCGGGGCAGGGCTGGGTCATTCAGCTCCTTCCCTGTCTGGGTCCCAAGGCCACTTCAGCCTCCATGGCCCTGAATTCCTAACAGTCCCAGGAGCCTTCTGCCTTTGAACCTGGACATGTCCCTCATAATCTTTGTCCTCTTCCTCTTTCGATCACTCAATCGCTTAGAGTCTGGCCCACAGCTATGCTTTCCTCTGAGGCTCTGATCTAGAGCTCACCTGGCTCTGGCTCTTACTCTAACTGTAATTCCAACCAGGCTATTTCACTCAGCTCTTTGGAAAGCTTTTTGATATAAACACAAATGGAAAAATCACTGTTTGTAACAGAAATGTGGACAACAGGCATCTCTGAACTTTATTCGCCATTCCTAAGACCTAGAGATGAGGAATAGTAATGAGTTGAAAGACCATCCTTACCTCCTCGGTGATGGGAAAAAACACTGAAATATGACTGCCTTGCATGGGTTCTCTCTCCCTCTCTCTCCAGACAACCAGTGATTGTAGGGCTTCACGTACTCTAGCCTGCACGGGCAGGAGCAGCAGCCTTCATTATTTTATCTGAATCTCTGCCCCAAGGGAATGAGTGAGACAATGCGACAGGGGGCCATGTCTTTTGCGCCATCAGTTGTCAGTAGCTAAACTGGTCCAGCTCGTGATTATGGCAATTAGCAATTCACAAAAGAAAAAGGGATTTTAATGAAAATCAAACTCAACTTTTCAACAAGTTTAAACCAGTCCTTTGACATTACCGAGGATTTTTCTTGATACCTCCTACTACAGGGCCAAAGCATTGTCTCCTTTTGCAAAGTTTTCTCTATTTTGTGAAAAGAAATAACTAGAAACAGGTAGAAAAGGCATTCAAATGCTTATCCAAAATGTTTTCAATCTAGTAGAAGATCCAAAAATGAAATAATAAAATCAACAAAGTTACCATTTTGTTCTTTGGTTTTAAGTTTTCATTAAGTTATCTAAAGAAACACAGTTATGGAGATGTTACCATTGTCTTAACATAATTAAGAGTTAACAAGTTCTCTGATCCTATTTATAATCTAATCTCTTTTCCCCTCTACATCTTTAAAGTGAAATTACAAGGAGAAAAATAAACAAAGTAAATACGAAAATGTTGCTTAGGTTCACAGTAGTAAGAAGACACACACACACACACACACACACACACACGGGCATATTATGTATTTAAATAATCTATGATTGTTAAATTGATATTTAATTCTATTAATTATTATTTCAATTATATTACTCTTTGAAATTTTATTATATGTAGATGTAGACACATAATTACATATTTATTTACACCCCAACAGAAATATTGCCTAGCTATCAAAAATATCAGACATCAGTCTTCTCTGCAAATGTATGCATTATGCCACTCAGGATTCTAGGAAAAACAAAAAGTACATGACTGAAAGATAAAATCAAAGAAAAAATACAACATTTGTTCAGTGCCTTATAGCCAGCAAAGTGTTTTCATATTGGCTACTTCAAATTCCACATTAGTAAATGGAATTATTAAAAAAATAACATATCCTGTAATTTACACTTTCCCCAAGAAAGCTATTTTAAGATTAACCAGGATTATTCAAGTGTTATTATGTATGATGTTAATAAAGCTTGAACCTGGAAAAATGCTTAAAGCAGAAAACCCAGAAAAATACTTAAATCATAATCATTAATTAGTCTTGTTTATAGTTCTTTATTAAGATTAATCACTCTTTAAGCATAAAACCCTAAGCATTAGAAATGTGACCATGGGAAAGTTATTTAACCACTCTGTATGTCCGTTATAAACCAACTTCTTCAATTATAAACCAGAGATATAACCCCTTATCTGCCCAGAGACAACAGACTGTGCCGTATAATATTTTGACATCCCCTCTGCCTAAATATTTAATGTATCCATGGTTTTATGAACACACAGCAACATGAGTGAAGACAAAGTGGTGTAAGCCTTTTAGATAATCAATTCTGCACGACAGCTTTCTTAGAAATATAAATATAAAAAGAGGAAATCAGTATATGCAAAAAGATCTATTGTACTATTGTCTCATATAAATGGCTGCTTGTAAAAACAAGAACGCCATTATGTATTGGGAAATTTTAAAGCAAGCTTTCAAAGGGGCTGGTGACCTCATAGGGTAGTTATTCTTCACTTAAACAAAATAAAAAGAAAATGGGATAAGTCATTTGACATCTTACCATTCAGGTTTAATTAAAATATCTCTTCCTCTTCCACCTCGAGCCTCTTTCCCATGCCAATGGCAAATAAACACCACGTTGAATAAACATTTACTGTGTCAACTCATATTAAATATAAATTTAACTGCTTTAGAAACACATACACACGTCTCTTTTAAAGTCTTAAATGTCTACCTCGCTTTTTTGTTGTGTGTGTGTGTGTATAAATATATGTACATATATATAATAAGGATGAAGATATGTTTAGACACAAAAAATTTAGAATTATTTATTTTTCAGAATAGCTGAGTTAGAGAAACCAGCCATATTCCCACCTGCCTTTGTGAAAATAAACTTGAATCTATTTGTAAGTCTTTCTTTTTCAGTCAAGTTTATTGAAATGCAATTTACATTAGTGAAATTCACCCTTTTATGGTTCACATTTCTGTGAGTTTGACAAATCACATAGTCAGGTAACTACCACCACAATCAAAACGTAGACTATTTCATTACACCCTCCCCAAATGTTCTTGGTTTTCTGTAGTCATCCCTGCCCTTCACCCCTAGCCAATGGCAGCCACTGATCTGTTTCTTGTTCCTACAATTTTACCTTTTCTAGAATGTCATATAAATGGAATAATACAGTATATAGCATTTTATTTTATTTTATTTTATTTATGCTTACTTACTATTGGGGGGTGGGGGTGGAGAGGGACAGAGACAGAGGGAGACACAGAATCCAAAGCAGGTTCCAGGCTCTGAGCTGTCAGCACAGAGCCTGATGTGGGGCTTGAACTCATGAACTCACGAACCATGATATCATGACCTGAGCTGTAGTTGGACACTCAGTTGACTGAGCTACCCAGGTGCCCCAACAGCATGTAGCCTTTTAAATCTGGCTTCTTCCATTTAGCATAATGCATTGGAGATTCATCCATATTGCTGTATTTATCTGTAATTCTGTAAGTGCTTATATTGCTAAGAAGTATGCCATTGGTTCAGAATATTGCATTATTTGTTTACCCGTTTACCAGATGAAAGACATTTGGGTTATTTTCTACTTGTAAGTCTTTCTTAACATGTCAAAGCATGAGACAGTAGTATGATGCTTAAGAGCCTAGGTTTTTGAGGTAGACAGACTGTAGTTCAAATCCGAGGTCTGTCATATAGTAATCTGTTCCCTTAGGCAAATCACTTCTATTTTCTGAGTCATAATATTGTTGTGAAGATTAAATTAGTATGTGACTTGTAGTATCAATTAACAGCTGCTATTAGTATTACTATTATCTCTAGTTCTCAAACTCTGCTTTACTTCAAATCTTCAAACTGATCCCAAACATACTAGCTTTAACCACCTCAGAGCTTCTACTATATTCCTTCATTTAAAATACATCATCTCCAGGGGCACCTGGGTGGCTCAGTTGGTTAAGCATCGAACTTCAGCTCAGGTCACGATCTCTCACTCCATGAGTTCAAGCCCCGTGATAGCCTCTGCTGACAGCTCAGAGCCTGTAGCATGCTTCAGATTCTGTGTGCCTCTCTCTCTCTGCCCCTCTCCCACTCACACTCTGTCTCTCTCTCTCTCTCCCTCTCTCAAAGATAAATAACTATTTTAAAACATTAAAAACCTATCACCCCTTCTTTCTGCTCCCTACCCTTAAGACCCACGTTCATCTTCCTCCATGAGGAAAGCCACATGTTCCAAATTATAGCCCACGTTTACCTTTCCATTCTCCACATTCCTGCTGCATACATTATTATCCAATCTTGTGGCAACTACCCACATGTGGCTTTTTAATTTTAAATTAATTACAGTTAACATAAAATGTAAACTCAATTTCTTGGTCACAGTAGCCACATTTCAAGTTGTAACTTGGAAAGGTGGCTAGTGGCTGCCATGTTGGGCAACGAAGATACAGGCAAACTTTATTTTATTTCACGCCATTTCATTGTGCTTTGCAGATGCTGCAATGTCCACAAATTGAAGGTTTGTGGCAAACTTTCATCGAGCAAGTCTATTGATGCCATTTTTCCAACAGCATTGCTCACTTGGCATCTGTGTCTTGCTTTGGTAAGTCTTGCAATATTTAAAACTTTTTCATTATTATTGCACTTAATATAGTAATCTGTGATCAGTGATCTTTGATTTTACTATTGCAATTGTTTTGGGGCATCACGAACGGTGCCTATATAAGATGATAAACTTAATAATACATATTGTTTCACCAACTAGCTGTTCCCCCATCCCCCTCCCTCTCCTCAAACATCTCTATTTTCTGAGACAGAGAAGTTTTGAATTAAACCCAATTAATAACCTACAGTGGCCTCTAAGTGCTCAAATGAATGGAAGAGTCATATGTCTCTCATTGTAAATCAAAAGCTAGAAATGATTAAACTTAGTGAGGAAGGCATGTCAAAAGCCAAGATAGGCTAAAAGCTAGGCCTCTTGTGCCAAAAAGTTAGCCAACTTGTAGATACAAAGGAAAAGTTCTTGAAGGAAATTAAATGTGCTACTCCAGTGAACACATGAATGATGAGAAAGCAAAACAACCTTATTGCTGATATGGAGAAAGTTTGAGTGGTCTGGATAGAAGATCAGACTAGCCACAGCATTCCCTTAAGCCAAAGCCTAAAAGTGCAAGGCAGAGCAGAAAATGCTGATATAGAAGCCACAGCAAGTTATCCAGATCTAGCTGAGCTACTGATGGCAGCTACACTTAACAACAGACTTTCAATGTAGGCAAAACCACCTTCTACTGGAAGAAGAAGACATCTAGGACTTCCATGGCTAGAGGGACGTAAATCCCCTGGCATCAAAGCTTCAAAGGACAGACTGACTCTCTTCTTAGGGAGGTAAGTGCAGCTGGTGACTTTAAGTTGAAGCCAATGCTCATTTATCACTCTAAAGATCGTAGGGACCTTAAAAATGATGCTAAATCTACTCTACCTGTGCTCTAACAAAGGAACAACAGAGCCTGGATAGGAGCACATCTGCTTACAACATGGCTAACTTAATATTTTAAGCCGGCTGTTGAGACCTATTAAAAAAAAAAAAAACATTCATTTCAAAATATTACTGCTCATTGACAAAGCACCTGGTCACTTAAGAGCCCTGAGGAAGATGGACAATTGGACAAGGAGATTAATGTTGTTTTCATGCCTATACTAAAAACATGCATTCTGCAACCCAATGATCAAGAAGCAATTTTGACTTTCAAGTCTTATTATTGAAAAAATCCATTTTATTAGGCCACCAGTGCCAGAGTGATTTCTCTGATGAATTTCAGTAAAATACATTGAAAAAAAATTCTAGAAAGGACTCACTATTCTTGATACCATTAAGAACATTCATGATTCATGGCAAGTCAAAATATCAACATGAACAGAAGTTTGGAATAAGCTGATTCCAACCCTCATGGGTGACTTTCAGGGGTTCAAGATTTCGGTGGAGGAAATACCTACAAAAAGGGTGGAAACAGAATGAGATCTAGAATTGGAAGTGGAGCCAGAAGATGGAACTGAGTGGCTGCAACCTCACCATAGAACTTTATTGGATGAGGAGTTGCTTTTGACGCAAAGAAAGTAGTTTCTTTCTTTCTTTTTTTTTTTTTTTTTTTTTAATGTTTTTATTTCTTTCTAGGAGAGAGAGAGAGACAGCGTGAGCAGGGGAGGGTCAGAGAGAGAGGGAAGCACAGACTGAAACAGGCTCCAGACTCTGAGCTGGCAGTCAGCACAGAGCCCGATGCAGGGCTCGAACCCATGAACCGCGAGATCATGACCTAAGCGAAAGTCGGACGCTCAACCGACTAAGCCACCCAGGTACCCCAAGAAAGTAGTTTCTTGAGATGGAATCTACTCCTGGTGAAGATGCTGTGAAGATTGTCAAAATGATAACAAAGGATTTAGAATATCACAACAACTTAGTTGATAAAACAGCAGGGCTTGAGAGGATTCACTTTTGAAACAAGGTCTACTGTGGGTAAAGTGTTATCACATAACATCATGTGCTACAGAGAAATCGTTCATGAAAAGAAGAGTCGATCAATGTGGCAAACTTCATTACTGTCTTATTTTTTAAAAATTTTTAATGTTTATTTTTGAGAGAGAGAGAGACAGACAGAGTGTGAATGGGGAAGAGGCAGAGAGAGAGACACACACAGAATCTAAAAAAAAATTTTAATGTTTTATTTATTTATGAGAGAGGGAGAGACAGCATGAGCAGGGGAGGGTCAGAGAGAGAGGGAGACACAGAATCTGAAGAAAAGCTCCAGACTCTGAGCTAGCTGTCAGCACAGAGCCTGACACAGGGCTCAAACCCACAAACCATGATATCATAACCTGAGCCGAAGTTGGACACTCAACCGACTGAGCCACCCAGGCGTCCCGAGACACAGAATCTAAAGTTGAGCTGTCAGCACAGAGCCCGACACGAGGCTTGAACCCAGGAGCTGTGAGATCACAACCTAAGCTGAAATCAAGAGTCTGACACTTAAAGGACTATGCCACCCAGGCGTCCCAGATTGCTGTCTTATTTTAAGAAATTTCCACAGCCACCCCAACCTTCAGCAATCAGCACTCCAATCAGCAGCCGTCAGCATTAGGCAAGACCCTCCACCAGCAAAAAGACTACAACTTGCTGAAAGCTCAGATGATTGTTAGCATGTTTTAGCAATAAAATACTTTTTAATTAAGTACACTGGTTTTTTTAGACATAATGCAATGGCACACTTAATTGACTACTGTATAGTGTAAGCATAACTTTCATATCCATCAAGAAACCAAACAATTCAGTCGATTCACATTATTGAGATATTTGATTTATTATGGGGGTATGAAACCAAACCCATGTCTCTCAAGTATGTCTGTAATAAACTATTTTAGTACTTACAGAAACTTCTATTGGACAACACTAATGAATATTTTAAACTATACAGTTCCATTTGTAACTGGGTTACATATATAGTCATAGTCTCAGTTTTTCTGTGCACAAAACTAATACTTAGAAGATAATGACTGAGCATCTATTCTGTGTAAGACATTGCCAGGGACTGTGGAACTGAAGAGCTGCCTTGTATTATGATAGAGTCATACAATGTTATAGTATCTTTTAGGTGATGCTGAGCCACCTAGATAATAAATGCTAAAGAAATTTAAAAGAAGCAACGATTACCAAGGTCTGGCTGGTAAAAGAAGTGGGTCATTGAGACTTCAGGACAAAAATGAGGAGAAGGCATCCAAGAATGAAAAGGAATCCAGGTATGTAAGAAGTAGGCAGAACCCTATCTTATACTTTTCTATATTCCTTCCAGGGCTTCAAGCACAGTGCTATATGCACTGATTGCGGCATAACTAACACACGGACCCATGGAGGAACCAAATGATGGGGAACAAGAATAAATACAGTCACGTGACAGAGGGTGACATGTGATGGACAGCCATCACATTGGATGTGATAAGCATCCAAGCTTATTGGATGTGATAAGCATCCAAGAAACAGATGCTCAGAGCAGAGCAAACTAAGGGCAGATTGGCAAAGGTGCGTGTCGAGGCAATCCAGAAGTAGGGGATAAGAAGCAAAGTCAAGTCAAGTTGAAAAAAATGAACAGATGAACAGAGAACAGGAAATCAAAGTGATACTGAGATAAACACAGGAGTAGGTCAGTATCCAAAGAGTAGCCCAGCACAGCCAGGAATAATTCATCACCTAAAATACTGAAGGCTATGAGAATGGGTGCCCATACAGGAGGCCGGTCTGGGGGATGCAGCCAGTTTGGAAATGCTGTTCCAGCTATCTTTTATTCCTGATAGTTCCAGATGCGATGGTTCGTCTTCCTGTCTCCAATGCCCAAATAACATATGGAAGTCATAGAAATCTTTTGGATAGGCTGTGTTTACTGGCTAACATCAAGGTAGCTGAAGCCCTTGTATTAATATTGTTGAATTAAGCATAAAGGCAAAAATCTGCAAAAGCCATATTGAAATGGAAGGTATAAAGTAACATCCTTAAGTTTACTGGCTTCCTGCAAGGCCCTAGCTGCCCCCAATGGTGTCCCTCCATTTCTCCATTGCCTTATTGCGCTTACATTTGGCCCCAGTGACTTGCTCAAGAAGCTGGTTACAGAGACATGGCATCAGTTGCTTGTTGGGTCCACCACATACGTTTTGCCAAAAGATCTAGAGTCACAAAACAGTGTTCTTCCCGGCTTGTCTGAAGCGAACGGAGTCTCAACAAAAATGTAAACTTTCGGAAGTCCAAGCTTTGGATGAGAAATCAAATGTGTTTTTAGAGGAAAAGGCAAAACAACAACAATGTAACTTGACAGCAGTAGCTCAGTCCCTTCTAAAGGATTTGCCTTGAAGAGACACCGGAAGTCTCCAGAACCAACCCAGTTACTGCATCACCCAGCCTGCGGGCACAAGGCCAAGGCTCACTGAAACCACAATGCTCACATAATCGTCAGAGTCTCTAGAATAACCACACTTGACCCCAGTCAGCAATGGACAGGAAACTCATTAAGAATTCCCCATTTCCCCCACTACAGTCTCTTACCACAAGAAGCCACCTACGACGGTGGGAACTGGGGCCACTATCATTCCGATCACACCTACTCAGGGAGCAGTCTGGGAACCACTGGAGGGTGACTTAAAAGGCAAACCATCGAGGTCAGCTTGGATGCTCTGAAAGGATTAAGCCATGACATTATCATCTGGGGTGCACTTGCATTAGAAGACCCTGGTTTCCTCATTTCCCACACACATAAGAATGTCAGAAATTCCTGGTGAGAAGGAGCAGCGTGTCAGGTTCTCCTGGGGAGCCAGAGTATTACCTCAGATACAGAGAACTATAGTAGCAGGAGAAAAGCGTCCAGAATAGATGATGTGCCACAGATCAGAGAAATATAAACAGCACAACAGGTCTAGATCAAGATCCACATCAGAACTGTAGCTCTATCACCTTCTAGCTGAGCGACCTTGGTGGAAGACCTTAATTTCTCCCGCCATCGGTGGATTCATCTGTAAAGTGGGATAACACATTCCTTAACTACTTTGGTGGGGTGTTGCGACAATCAAATGAGATAATGGCTGGGAAAATACTTTGCGATCTGTACATCGCTACGCACATGGGAGCTATTATTTGGTCTTCTTCCCTAAAATACTGTGCCTTGGAACTCACTTAGCCTGGGGTTTTCCAACCACACTTCTAAAAGAACATTTTTGGAGCCACTCAAATGAAGACTTACACAAATATGAGAATCTGTTTTCTGCTTCTTTTTCTCTGATCCAAGGAACTTGCTTCCTTTCACAGATTTAGCTCTTTATGTCATTAACTAAATTTAAATCATGCCTAAAGACTTACTTGTTTGGCAGCACAGTTTCATATCCTGTTTGGTTTAATTTTTAAAATTCTTTTGTAAAGCACTCCAAGATGTTTGCATGAAGATCACTCAACAAACGGAAGCCTCTCTTGAATACACACACAAGGACACACCCACATCAAGGGGAAGAAACATAATACAGACTTTTGTTAACATGGTAAAACAAGTATACAGAAAACAGTTCCTAAAATTACATCCACTGCCACACAGTATGGCCATTTCTTGGCTGGGAGATCCTTAACCCCCTCAAAACCAAATGGGAAGGCTAACGTGATCTTCTAGAATTCAAGTCTGCCAACTCACATACAGTGTAGATTTAAGCGTACAGCTCAACATAGACACGGTATTTTCCATGAAGCCAGCATCCTGGCAAGAGAAAACTCCCTAGCGTTTTGCCATTTATCAAGAGACTAAACATCAGATCCTGAACTGTGTTACATAAGTACAATACCCTTATTGTTAGCAGCTGTTCATTGGTCACCATTGCACAATTGACCAGGTGCATGGCAGGATGGAGTCTTGTCTTTATGCAGAGATCCAGGGTAGATGGGCTAGGGACTCATTCGATGATGGTAAAACACTGATTCTAAGCCATCAGGATTATTATGGTCCATAAGGTACTTTGCCAATCTATGCATATGTGGTAGAAATTAAAGCATGCTGCAGACACAGAAAGTGCCATCGGCTTAATTTGGAAACATTGTTTTTGATTTTGTTTGTTGAAGAAGTGATTTTAAGCTGAGCTGTCTGGATGTGAAGGTAAAAAACATTGACTCAATGTGTCACTGAAGGTCACCAGGCAATTGGAAGGAAGATCTGTTTTGGAAGATTTACTTTGAATTAACAATGGCAAGGATATTGACCTTTAATGATTGCTTTACGAGAAATACATAATGCTAAAATGTGCTTTATTAGAAGAACCAAGGAAAGATCTATCCACGTAGGACAAAGGGTTATTTTATACAGAGCACACAAAAATCTATGTCCTTCTACATTCAAGAAAAAAAAAATCTTTTACTTTTATATTGCCTTATTATAGGGATTCAAAGGCTATTTTTTGCACCTATACACTTCACTGGGTTTTAAGTTTTTTGAAGTCCATCGACCTTTACTGATGTAGCTGGCCGTTCAATGAATTTTTGGCCTTCAAAAGCTTCAGATAACCAGTTACTTGTTATTTAAGGGAATTATGTGCTAAAGCAAGTTACTGAACTGCCAATTTTTGTGTTCAACAAATTATATTTGTGTATTGAGTCAGTTTTTTATTCTTGTGTTGGTTTACTTTTTAAGGAAGGTATGCCTGTATATAAAACAGGGCTAACCTAAGGGCCTTTGTGAAAAATAAATGACAATATCTAGGAAACGTTGATAATACCAGCATTCTTATTATTACTGAAAATGCCAGAGAGTGACATTATTACACCCTTGCTTTCCTAACATTTTGAGATATAGAGCTAATGTGTACTGAGCATGGACTCTGTGATAGGCATGGTGCCAGGAGCTCGCTCAACATAAGAGCATTAGTTTCCCCAGGGCACAGACAACGAAATTAAGGCAAAATGGCTCAGAAAGCTGAGTCATTTTGTGCTAGCCGCGGTAACTGATAGAGAGGGAGGAGGCTTTCAATAAAAGTCTATTATAGCCCTATAAACAAATGCTAGCTCAAAGCTCAGGCCACAGTATCTCTTCAGGGTAGATAAAAAAACTAGTGCCCACAAAACAAGCAAACAAACAAACAAAAAACAAACAAAACTCAACAACTATTAAATACCAGATTATGGATAAAGTTTATAGCACTTTTCACTATGAAAAACAATCTTAAGGCCCTATACCTTGATTATAATCATTTCGTGGCAAATAGTGACTACCATTAGTTCTGGTTGTGAAAACAATCATGGGATTCAAATACATCACTGTCGGAATATTACTCAGCCACAAAGAAGAATGAAATCTTGCCATTTGCAATGACATGGATGGAGCCATTAGCAAACTAAGCCAGTGAGAGAAGGACACATACCACATGATTTCACTCATATGTGGAATTTAAGAAACAAAACAAACAAGCATAGGGAAAAGAAAGAAACAGAGAGGCAAACCAAGAAACAGATGCTTAACTATTGAGAACAAATGCATGCTTACCAGAAGGTTGGTGCAGGTATGGGTGAAATAGGTGATGGGGATTGAGGAGGGCACTTGTAATGAGCACTGGGTGATGTACAGAAGTGTGGATCATTAAACTGTACAACTGAAGCCAATATTGTGCTATGTGCTAACTAACTGGGGTTTAAACAAAAATTTTTAAAAAATACATCAATGTTGAGAGACACCAAAACCACTACCTAATTTGTTAATATATCTTCAATTGGGAAATAACACCCAGATTATACCAGTGAAGTGTATACTTCATAATCCTTCCAGTGAGATGATTTTGAAGGGGATGACTCTATTTTCAGACTCAATTATACATGTAGATTTATAGTCTGTGATGATCCTACTTTCCATGTGAGGAAAATGAAGATTTTTTTATGTTTGCTTATTGTTTCTGGAAGCAACCCCCACCCCCCCATTGGCTTTTCCCTCTATCCTTATAAGAGCTGGCATATGCTTGTCCAGGATTAGACTTTATAATGGAATCTGTGAGAGATCATGTGTGCCCTTGATCCATACTCCCAGTACCAAAGTATAAGGAAGGAAGATGATGTTTCCTGAAATTCTATTTCCCCAGATTAGTCAGGTAGAAGGAGGAACATTTACTTCTGTGCCCATTGGTCTCCTGTCTTTAGTTTCATAGACTAGTGTGTACAAACATGGAGGTGACTGTAACTCTTTGAGATTCTCTCCACTTCCTTGGAGGTGGACTTTTCCTTCCCATGCGATAAATGCCAGGCTGAGTAGAACCTCCCTAAATTAGATCCTATTTGTACTACATCTTGCAGAAATTATTCAAATATTCTAGCCTGTGGGTATTCCTATTTCTTATTTCCTGTGCAAGTACAGTGTATTACCTGATATGTATCAGGGAAAAGATTATACACACACATACGCACACATCATTTGGGGGGTAGGGTATTAAATGTGTAGGATAAAATCACAATTCTGAAAGAAAAATAAAGTAATCTTTTTTAGACTTCCTCCACAATTACCATGCTTAAGAGGGAAAATTAATTTCCACATCTTTCTCCAAAAATATAATAAAAACTAAAATAAGTTACTGTCCCTCTTCTTCCTTTAGCTCTGAAAGTAAAACAAAATATGTCAAGTTGAAGATTTTCTGGAAACCCTGAAATGTAAAATAGTCTTTGGCTGGCTAACTCCTGCTAAGCTTAAATGTCACTTAGCTACCCCATCTCTCATTTAAATTGTATCCCCCAGGGGCGCCTGGGTGGTAAGTCAGTTAAGCATCTGGCTTTGGCTCAGGTCATGATCAAGCAGTTGGTGGGTTCGAGCCCTGCATTGGGCTCTGTGCTGACAGCTTGGACTCTGCTTGCAATTCTGTATTTCCCTCTCTCTCTGCCCCTCCGCCACTCATGCTCTGTCTCTATTTCTCAAACATAAATAAATGTTAAAAAATTTTTTTAAAAACCTTGCTTCACTGAAAACATAAATATTTTAAATGCTTATGGGACATATTTTCCAAGCAGAATATTCACTACCTTTGGCAGCCTAGAGTTTGTCATCTCATTTAGACAGACACACATATACATAAATACTATATACATAATATAGTATACATGTAACATATATACTATATCTAACTAGTATAGACACACTGAAATGGAAAAATATATATCTTGTTCATGCTCATGCTTCAACTAATGGATTTATGTCTAAAGTTTGCATTGCAAACACAAAGCTCTAGATTAAGCTTTTCTATTGGTGTAATAGTTAAAGACATAACAAATGTAGATAAGCTAGTCAAATGTTTCCTTAATGTTTGTTACATTACAGTGTCTACACTGGCTTTGAGGATCATTTTAAATGGATGAATAAATTGCTCTACAATTAACCCTTTTATCTAAAATAAACCTGATCAGATAGACAGATAGATAGGTGAATTCTCTCAGAAGGAATGACAGTATGAAGAACTGCTGACTCTACCTAACCCTTAAACCATCCTGCTCCAGTCCGCAGAACTCCCTAAGGATCAGTAAAGGGACTACTCACTTTGGTCTCACATGAGTTGTGTTAGCTACAGTGTCTTAGACTTCGGTAGATGGATTTGCTTAGCCTGCAGCGTTCCAGTTCTGATCTCCCCGAATGAGTTCCCCCTTCCCTGAAATTTCTGCTGTTGAGATTTAGTCACTGTCTCCTGATTAAAGCCTCTAGAATCTAGACACTCCACGTGCTAAAGCACACCCACACCATTGATGTCTGTTTCTATAAAAATGGATGAGTGTGCACTTGTTTATGTGTTTTCTCTGTGTGTGTTCCTGGTCCCTTTCATGTGTCTGTCCAGCTGAACCAAAGGACTGGAGAGTACTTCCTGCAGCCAACCACAGCAGGAAGGCCCAGCTCTGGCCTTGGACCACCAGGAGATCCCACCAGTGACCCGCCACGTGGGAGAAGAAGTCGTTCTGTCTCACAGCCCCCCAAGAGCACTAGGCTGCAAGGGACGGCGGAAGAAATCAGAGTCCGGAAACCACGACTGAGGTTCTTTTTAGGCAGAGGGGTGAAAGGTCATTTCAGTGTCTATAAATCACTGATTCCACTTAATGGTGTAAATGTGTTGTTGATAGCTGCAATGAAAAGATGGTATGCTAGTAATAGTCTTTAAGTGGTGAGGTGTTTCCCTTTTATTTTACCATTTACTTTCCTGAGGTTCTAAGAAAATAATATAAAATGTCAAAAAAAAAAAAGTAATCCACTAGATTGTGAGTTCTATGAAGTCAGAAAGCACTACATTTTTTCATCTGTTGTTAGTATTGGACTGTCCCTGGGGCCTACCACAGTGCTTAGCACACTGCAGGCATGAACCAATATTTATTAAGTGCTTACTTGGTCTAGGTACTATTCTGCAATCTGGGGATATGATGATAAGCAAGACAAAAATCTTACTTTCACGGAGCTTGCATTCTGTTTGGAGGTGGTGGGGAGGAAGCATGAAACAAATAAATAGAGAATTGCATAAAAAAGAAAAGATGAGAAAGTGGTAAGTGCTATTAGGAAGTGTCAGGGTAAGAGGTTGAGGAGCTAATTCAAATGGAGTGATTAGGTTGGATCTTTTTCACTGAATGACTGGAGCCAGCCATGAGATCACAGCACCCGTCCTTTGTGGTTGCCCATGAGAATCACTGGCAGTGTTAATGAATTAGGCACTCTAATTTCACCATGCTTAGATGGTGGGGCCTGGGTACTGGTACCTTTGAATGTTCCTAAGCCAATTCTAATGGACAGGTAGGGATGAGAACCACTGAAGAGAAAGAACATCCCAGGCAAAGAACTGCTAGTACAAAAATCTTCCTATGAGAGTAAGGCTTGTCATTAGAGCATTGATTAATAAACCTCTGATTAGAATCATCTAGAGGGCTTTAGTCATCCAGATGCCACTATCACATCCTAAACCCATCAAATAAAGACTAGGGAACAGTGAGGACCAAGCACCAGTGTTCTAGAAGACTTTGTAGAAGACTACAATGTACAACTAAGTGTGTGCCACTTACAGTAATCAGTCATCCTGGTTTTCCCAGGACATGGTTTCCAAGACACGGGCCTTTAGTGCTAAAACTGGAGCTGTCCTTGGAAAACTAGTCAGACAAGGAGTTCTCAGAGACTGGTCCTACTAAGTCAGAAATGCTGGCAGGGGGACAATTTGTGTTTTAGAATCACATGATTCTGATGTGGGCTAAAGTTTGAGAACCACTATGTTAGAGAAGAGAACTCTGCGTCTACAATATAGATAAGGTTAAAGAAATAGACACTAATTAGAAGAATGAATGAATGAAAGAAAGAAGAGACAAATGAATGAACTCACCAGGGTATCTTCTTATAATGTCTCTACTTGGGGATAAATATTAAAGTCTCTTTGGATTTTATGAAGTAAGCTAGAGAAAAAGCATATTGTGCTCAAGCAATAAAACACATGTTTATAGTTTTTAAACAATCAGAAGCAAAAAAGAAAAGAATCAGCATAAGGCTTAAACTACCGTGAAACTCCTAAGAATAGAGTACCTTGTTAATATAATGCCAAAAGAAAACTACTCACAGTTAAAAAATGTGTAATTGTTACATTCTTCTGAAAGAATTACAAGCTGACAAATGCTCTGTCTTGCCATCAAGGCTGCCTTTGTACTAGAAATGGGGTGGCTAAATCCACTTCTGTTCCCTCCAATTCCCCAAATCCACTCCAACTCAAGGATCTGTCTTGAAGCAGGTGGCAAGTCCAGCAGGCAGTCAAGTAGCATGAAGGGAAAATCACACTATAGATACATTAAAGGGATTGCTCTCCTTTGGACTTTCTTGATTCCCTCGTGACCAACCAAGGAGAGTCTCTAGACTTGGTTCTGAAAAGCTGGGCCTACTGGTATCTTTGAAGCCCAAGATACTGAAGAATATTGAATAAGTAGTCTGCATGCTCTTCCACTGAGGCTGACAGACAGTGCAGAAACCAAGGAGTGGAGATGATTTCTAGTGTTTGAACATAAAGCTCACCACATGCTTGTCACTGCATTGAGGTCAAAGGCAATCTGCCCTCGACCATTCCCCATGACCACAACCACTTGTGGTCCCCTAACCAGAGGATTTAAAAAACAAAATTAAAAACTACATAATTTTTAAACTTAAAAAAACGTTATATAAACTGAAGGAGCATTTGGTCTCTGTCGAGTCAAATTAATAACCTAGAAAATTAAAGAGAAAACATGCAAAGAGGTAGAAATCATAAAAAACAAACAAACAAACAAAAAACCTAAAGACAAATCCAGGAGCCCTTAACATCCCAGCAATGGGCACCCTGGGAGATCAGGAAGAGGAACTAACAGAGGAAAGATAAGTATTGAACACATTTTTTAAAAAATCCTCCAAAAGGAAGAAAGACTTGAGAGCCCACTGAGTTTCAAACAGAATTGATAATAAAATGCATTTAGACACATATGATTTAAAAAATCCTTAAATCCAAGGATTTAAAAACAAAATCTTACAATCGTCTAGATTGAAAGAATGATTTTCTTACAAAAAGAAAAAAGAATCAGACATGAATCAGACTTCTCACTTGCAAACCTAGATGTTGGAAGACAGTAAAATAACATAATCTATACTACAGATTGTATAGCAGAAAGGATTGCAAGAGAAAGAACCTGCACCCATTACTGGCCTTGAAAAAATCCTTGTATCTTTAGATATGCAAATATCCAGATAACAAATAAATCATATACCCAACTAAAGAAAATGCTCAAAAAACAAACCTATTGAAACAATAAATATGAATAGAAGCCTCAAGAGAAGATTATGAAAGGAGGAAACATTAAATAGAGATACACATACATACATATGCACATATACTATCTCCATGTAATTAAACCTATAGATAATGATACACTGACAGACTATCTAGAAATGTATAAAATGCATGCTAAATAAAGACTCCTGAGATAAAAGAGATGTACCACGAGAGAAAATTTAATTAGCTTCAGAACTTAAAATATTACATTTTCTCAGTACAACCCAGAAGTTTGGTAAAAATATGGGGAGAGAGGAATAGACAGCAAAGGTTTTCTATAGGTTTCATTCATCTCCTTGGAAGAATTGAGTATGTTCCTAAGATAAATTCTGGTATCGTGATTCCATGTGATGATTAAAAAATATGTATGATATTGTGAGTACTAGAAGGTGAAGACAACCACTAATGGAATAACAAAATAATTTAGGAAAGGGAAGAAAGTAAATGAATTACAGCATTAGAAAACTGGCATAAATTTTTCAAAAATAGAAAAGAAGGAAATAAATATTGAACGTAAAAACAAAAATGGGAAAAAAGACTTAAGTATATCAGTGGTAAAATAAACGTGCATGGGCACATTTTTCCACTTAAAAGTGATGGACAGATTAGGTTTTCAAAACTTAAACCAAAGTGTTAGAGATTTAATATAAATAAATGAACAGAAAGATAGGCAAATGAAAATAAAGAGAAGATAAAAAAACCAATATTAATATCAAAAATAAGGAGAAATTTGAAGAGAAAATACTAAAAGACTCAAGAGATATGTAATCATAGAGGCATAATTTAGTTTTTAAAATATACAAATACCAATCATGAATGTGGATATATGAAACCACAAAAAAAATTAAGTATTTAAAACAAGAAACAAAATGAAATAAACACAAAATAGATCCACAGGAGAAGGATACAACTTCTATTGATAATTTACAGTCTTCCTGGCCTAAAAAGCAGAGATCAGAACTTTAACAAACTAGAGTTCCTCAAAAGTAAAGGGGGAAATCCTAGAAAGGAGAGAGCCTGAAAAGGAAATCTATAAACTGCCCAAACCGTGATGATCCTGAACTGCCCATGTAGCACTGACAGAGAAGACTAAGAACTGAACCAAGATTTGAAGTGCAAAGAAGAGAGATTCTGCAGTTTGAGTCCAGAAAAACATAGAGCTTATTTTAAAAACCAGCACTCTTCAGAGGAGTATACCAAAATACAGAATCTCTACAACAGATCATTCACAATGACCAGAAGACAGACCAGATCTGTTCACCCTACACCTCCTCCCTAACAACTACTACTACTACTACTACTACTACTACTACTACTCAGGAAAATACTACTACTACTACTACTACTACTACTACTACTCAGGAAAATATAACATTTTCAAGAGAAAAAAGAAATATTGGAAATGACCCAGATATTAGAAGTTGCATTCTGAGATGTTTCCACCCATTTTCTTTTCCTGTCTCCTTCACTCAGGGTAGACCTGCAATGACTTTGGACAGCTCTCCCAGCCTTTCCCAGCTCCCTCTCCAATTTCTTTGATGGGTGTTTACTCTACTAAAATCCTTTTAAGTTCAGTTCCATCTTGATGTCTGCTTCTTTGAGGACCCAATTGTACAACTGTTCTGAGAAATCTAAAAGTCCAAACTAATGGGTCTATGAAAGGTTCTCAAGACTGGTGGTCTTGACACTTGCAGGTCTTGTTAGCAAACAGCTTACTGGGTCCCACTCAAGGGATTTTGACACTGACTCTGCATGTCTAACAAGTTTCCAGGCGATCCTAACGCTGCTGGTCTTGAGTCACACTTTGAGAATCACTGGTCTGGGTTCCAAATGTTCCAAATCATCTGGTTTCCAAACTGTGTCCTGGGGAAACCTGATGCTTGAGGATCAGCTCTCAGAGCGAAGGTGAAGCTTAGGAGGCAGAGGCCCAGGCCCTCTCTTCCACTTCATCTAAGGTAGATCTACTGTTATCAATTTTATATATAGATATTTGATTTGATAAAAGAGTTCAAATGAGGAGAAATACATTTGAAAACAATGGCCGTAACAAAACTCAACCAAGCTTTTTCCTATACAGTGAAAACTCCCTCCTTGTGGCCTGGTTGACCAACAAGACTACACTGCCCAGTAGCTATTTTGAACAGTCTTCCCCTACGACCTCATTCTAACTTTCACACAACGCTCAGGTCTCCAAGAGCCTTCTGATTTCCTAAATTCACATGTTCTCTGCTCTCAAAGGAGTGAAGAGGGTTTTTTTTGGTTTGGTTTGGTTTTTGTTTTTCGTTTTTTTGTTTGTTTTTTTGTTTTTTGTTTTTTACTTCTGGGGGACTTAAATAGCTTTTTTAGAAGCTCATAAACTGCATTTGGAAAAGTATTTTCTGGAGTGCCTGGGTGGCTCAGTCGATTAAGAGTCTGACTTCAGCTCAGGTCATGACCTCACAGTCTATGAGTTTGAGCCTTGCATGGGGCTCTGTGCTGATAGTTCAGAGCCTGGAGCCTGCTTCGGACTCTGTGTGTGTGTCTCTCTTTCTCTTCCTCTCTCTCTCACTCTGCCCCTCTCTCCCTCACAATCTGTCTCTTCCTCTCTCAAAAAATAAATAAAAAAATTTTTTAAAAGAAAAAGCATTGTCTTCTGGCTAGCAGGCCCCTGTCTCTACTTTCTCTCTTGCCTTTTCACAAACTGCCATCTTCATCTGACAGCAGCAAGGCAGAAGACAAAACTGAGCAGCCAAACGTTCCAAAGCTGCTGCTCTACCAATGGATAAACACTTTTCATTACTTTTTAAAACAATTTTTTAACATTTAATTAGTTTTGAGAGAGAGAGAGAGGGACAGAGAGAGAGGGACAGAGCATAAGCGGGTAAGGGGCAGAGAGAGAGGGAGACAGAATCCGAAGAAGATCCCGGGCTCTCAGCTGTCAGCATTGAGCCCCACATGGGGTTCGAACTCATCAGCCAGGAGATGATGACCTGAGCCAAAGTCGGGCGCTTAACCAACTGGGTCACCCAGGTACCCTTCACTTTCCATTATTATAAATTCTTTCAAACACGCTCTTGCTCTGCCATTAGAGCTGGGTTGTTCAAATGCTAAATAAGCTTTATGAGCCTTTTTTTTTTTCCATCTTCTGTGGGTAAGGCCCATTCTTTACTCTTCATTGCTAACTGACAAATGCCAAATATGAGCCACAGTGAATTATAAAAGACTGATTTGTCCCAGTTTGGCAATCCTTCAGTTTTCACAGCATAGGACAAGCCTTACATGTGACATCCTATTCAGGTAAGGTTTCACTGTAAGGAAACCTTAGAGACTTTCAATTTTTCTGCTCTCTATCACACTATATAGAGCCACTTAAAGAATTAATAGGACTTCTGAGATTAAAAGATGAAAAGAAAGAAAAGAAAAGAAAGAAAGGAGTTAAAGTTTATGTTTGAGGCTGATTAGAAGTTCTGGCAAAAAAATCTAGTGGAAAAGCACAAAGAGAGAAATTCAACATTTTTAAGTAGTAATTTAAATCATCCTCTGTCTTCCAAGATCCTCAGAGCTATCTTTTAGCAGTTAACATATTAAACTCATTGCTAGTTTAAAAAGAAAAAAAAGTGTTGGTGGTAAGAAATTCACCAAATAAGTTATAAACAGAAAGAAAGGCAATAATAACAAAGATTGGTCCCCTTCTTTCAAAAGTGTAACAGTTACATTTTCAGGTTAGCGGTGGTGACTTTTGAACAGATGTACAAGGCAGAAAACCCAATGAATTTATCCCCAAACTTCCAAAACTTCTCTCAACTTCCTTCCCCAAAGCCACTCTTATTGAAGTGTATGTGAATATACCTCTTGTAGTACACTTGTATACTACATTATACCATATTATATATATATTAATTATACTTGTATATAACTGCATCCTTATTGAAGTATAGCCATGCTGAAGAATGCTCAATGAGATAAGAATGGATGTAATGGGGAAAGAATATTTGAGCACTGATTCCAATGGTTGGGTTTGAGAATTAATTTTGGATTCAGCCACTATATGGATGTTGCACAAGATATGTACTCTCTGCAATTCAGTTTCCATAGCTATATATCAAGTACGATAATTTAATTTCCTGCAATTATTATAAGCATTTCACTGGGATGTCCATAGGAGCAGCGTCTATGGTTATTTGTAATAGTAAGTGTTCAATAAATGTCAATTAGTTGAAAGTAAAAGCTGATGCTCCAAAAATCTGTGAGACTGAACTAATAGACAACATATGTGTTCAGAAAACAAAATTAGAAATAAATATTAAAAGGGTTTTAAATTATTTAGAGGCTTGTTCTGCAAAGGATTCCATTTTGTATATTGTGGAACTGGGGAGAAAAGGGTTAAATGAACTGGGGTGCCTGGGTGGCTTAGGGTGAGTGTCCAACTCTTGATTTCAGCTCAGATAATGATCCCAGGGTGTTGAGAGATTGAGCCCCACATAGGGCTCCACGCTCAGCGTGGAGCCTGCTTGGGATTCTCTCTCTCTGCCTCCTGTCTCCATCTCTCTAAAATTAAAAAAACAAAATTACGAGTTAAGTGAATGAACAAATGAATCAATATAACATAATGCAAAAGTGCTCATAGTCACATACACAAAGGGTGGCCAGAGCATAGAGAAGGGGAGAGGGGTGACGGGAGGTGGTTGTCTGGGGAAGGTTTCACTTTGCACAGACTCAGCAGAGGACCTGAGCCTTGGTTATCAGTGGGGGTTCACCAGACAGATGAGGTGAGAGGAGGGGCAGGAGCAGCGAGCATACCAGACAAGTAGAAATTACGTGTGTTCACAGAACGTATGGCTTCAGGATAACATAATTTCACAAATTCACCATGGAAAACAAGAAAAAGGAAACATCATAGGTCAATAAAACTGGCCCATTTGTAGCAGACAGTTGTAAGTGGACAAAAAAGAGAAGAGAGATATGCCAGTAAAGCTCTCAAATCACGTGCTCAAGAGGAAAGAGCACAGGAGTTCAAGGACCTGGTTCTAATCTAGCTCTGCCAGCCACTACCTGCGTGACCTTGCCCCCTCACCTCTAAAACCCGAGCTGGCTTACCAAACCATTAAAGTAGCTGTCATCTCTTAAAAACCCTAGGAGACAATGAAAATTGAAGCTCTACTTCTCCATAGCTATTCATGAAATACATCAGTCAAGTCTCTAGTGCTTGTTTAAAAAAAAAAGCAACCCATTGTTTTGAAAACTCACTTCACACTAAAAAATTATATATATATACATTTCATGTGTGTACATATACATAAGTATATAGGTGCATGTGTGTGTGCGTGTGTGTTATTCCAGTTTATTACTTAAGGGAAAAGTAGACTGGATTAAGTCACACCTGGTTAAGGTGAAAGGGGAGGGAGAGAAGGGAAGGAAAAGGAATCTAAAAGGTCTGCAGAGCTCATTAGTGCCCTGATACCAAATGATTCAAGGTCATCTTTGGCTTTGATTCAAACAGTTGTTCTGTTCTGAGTAACATGACGACAGTCGAAACACCCACAGCTGGACTCTGGAAAACGCCGTCTGATTCTTCTGTTATAGAAGTAACAGATTTGCTGTATAGGTTGTGGAACACAGGACTATTCCAGAATGAATCCTGTCAAAGTCAGAGACTCAGAGGAGCGGCTTTATGCAGTTTGGGTTTAAAAAACAGTGTGCATGTATAGGAGGATTAGGAGGAGCTTAACAGAGGACCAAGGGGGAGAATAAGGGCAGAAATGGTCGGGGAAAGGGGGAGAGGCAAACCATGAGAGACTCTTGAATGCTGACAAAAACTGAGGACTGGTGGATGTGGGGGGGAGGAGGGGTGGGCATGGAGGAGGGCACTTGTGGGGATGAGCACTGGGTGTTACGTGGAAACTAATTTGACAATAAACTATTTGTAAAAAAAAAAAAGAATAATCTAGCAACTAAAAAAAAAAAAAAAAAAACAATGTGAGTTGGTTTTCAGTTGCTCCGCTATTAAGAAAGGCTGAGCAAGCGATTTTAAGAGGTCACAGCTCAAGAGGAAACAAAATGTCTGTGCTCACATGTTGTGATCGGATGCTTGTTTCGTTACTCTAATCTCCCTCAGCCCCAGATTTTGCAGCCAACTCTCCAAACAACTCGGACAAATCTCTTCATCAACCTGAATCACTTACCTGTGCAGCTTATATCCTGTCTCTTCTTGTTCCAGAGAATTCGATGCCACCATGAATACTACCAATGACACTGTTTTATTTAGAAATAAGGAGACACGCCAGGTCTTTCTCAGACACGCCCTTCATTCTTTATTAATCACAGCATCTAAAGCCAGTAGGGGCCTTGCACATCAATTTAACTGCTTATTCTTAGGGAAGAGTTAATACTTTAAACATACAGTAATATGATAAGATTAAAATCAGAAACTTCTTCCAGAAGTTGTTAAAGCTTTTCCCTAGATGCCTTTTTCCACCACTGCTCTTTAAACTAAAGATAATCCCCATTAAGTTTAGGCTCAGATTAATGCAATAAGTTAATGCATTCCTCATGATCTTCAAGGCTTGGTCTAACACACGAGTACTTGCCATCCTTGAGTACAAGGCCCCCAGCCCAACTCTTCATGTTTCCTTCCTTGACCCCCAACAAAACTCTCCAGAATCATCTGACCGCAGATGAATGGATCCCGAGCCAGGTAAGAGCTAGTGATCCCAAAATATTCCTAGGAATGGATTTATTTCTCTCCAACTACAGACGATAAGCTCTAAAGAATCTTTTCCTTTGGGGAGGCAAAAGAAATATTGCCCTTGCTGCCAAACCAATTTTCTCCCCCAACCACCCCGCATCCTGAATTTTTACAGGCAATTTTCTACACTAAAATTTGCATGCATGGTGTAAATTTTTCAGGAGCTTTTCTCCTGGAAAGCTGAGTTCATATGATACACCTTCCAACAAACACTGACCACATCCTGACCAAAGCTAAGCATTGTGTAATGCTAAGCAGACCTGAGCCTGCAGGAAATAAGATGCCACATTGGGACAGCTGTCAGCACTTGTCTACCACCCTGCTTCCACGCACACCCCCTGCAATTAGCCAGGAGTGAGATCTGGAGGTGAGTGGACAGCGTTGCACTCCAGAAGCAAAGGGAAACAGTCACCGGATGGCTGTCTTGCAAATATGTTGCTGAGGTTGACCACTGTCTGAAACTATTTTAGTTCTGCATAAGTGTTTCCAACGAACTCTTTTCTCCTGAGATAGTTGAAGGCCATCTTACACATTCTTACATAATCTCAGGGAATTCTAGAACACCACATATTCACACTTTACTTTTAGGAAACTGGTGCCTGACAAAAGCATTTCAGAAGATGGAAGAGCACCTGGGTAATGACCCCTGATACATTTTACCAAAGTTTAAGTCGGATTCAAGCCAACGGGTTATACTCATTGATGCATTCGTTCATTCAATAAACATTTTCCTGAGCATCTATTCTGCTCAAAATGCTGTGGCAAATGCTGCAGAGATATCAAAGTAGAAGAGATTCTTCTCCTCTAAATGAGTTAGTAGTGTGTGTCCATGCACACTGCACACTCCTGTGTACAAAAAGTTTAGAGTCTAGAATTTTGAAATAAGAAAATTATTACAGGGTGCCTGGATGGCTTAGCTGATTAAGCATCCAACTTTGGCTCAGGTCATGATCTCACTGTTTGTGAGTTCAAGGCCTGTGTTGAGCTCTATGCTGACAGTTCAGAGCCTAGAACCTGTTTCAGATTCTGTGTCTCCCTCTCTCTCTCAGCCTCTCCCTGCTCTCTCTCTTTCTCTCTCTCTCAAGTAAATAATCATCAAAAAATTTAATAATAAAGAAATAATTTAAAAAAAAGAAAACAATTACATGAATTTCCAAAACATAAGAAATCATTGACAGGGAACCCAAAACTGTAAATTTCATTTGGGTCCACATTTTCCCCTAATGCATTTTATAGTCAGATGTAGAAAGAAGTAAGAGGATAGATGATTTATAATTAAATTTGGGAGTGCCGGGGTGGCTTAGTCCTTTAAGCATCTGACTCTTGATTTCCGCTCACGTCATAATCTCATGGTTCTCTTTTTTTAATGCTTACTTATTTTTGACAGAGAGACAGAATACATGTGGGGAAGGGACAGAAAGAGAAAGGGAGACACAGAATCCAAAGCAGGCTCTAGGCTCCAAGGTGTCAACACAGAGCCCGATGCGGGGCTCGAACCCACGAATGGTGAGATCATGACCTGAGCCAAAGTTGGACGTTTAACCAACTGAGCCACCCAGGAGCCCCTCATGGTTCTTGGGTTCAAGCTCTGTATCGAGTTGTGCACTGACAGTATCGAGCCTGCTTTGAATTCACCGTCTCCCTTTCTCTCTGCTCCTCCCCTTCTCAAGTTCTCTCTCTTTCAAAAGTAAACATTTAAAAAATTTATAATTAAATACTGATCCTCATTTAGACATTTAGATTTTCAACACTTTAATTTTTTAGTTTCTCTTACTCAATATGGAGGCATGGAGGGTGCTGTTATTTAAAGAAGCAGTTAACACTTCCAAATGATTAAGATATGGCAAGCTTAACTATGGCAAGCACAACAAAATGCAATTAATTTTTAAAGATCTTTTATAAAACCATCGTGGGTTAAACAGACTGAAAGGGCATTTATGGGGTGTTTTGATCATTAGCCAGCTTTTACAGATGAAGACACTGAGGTCTAGAAGAAAGTGGTCCATTTATAAAGGCTTATAGATTTTGCCCAGAGGAGACTGTCTTTGCTTCAAATTCATGGCTTTTCACTCTACCTTACACATGATCCTAATCAGTTTGATTATTTGATCTTTCACCTCAACAGAAGGCAAATTAGAAAGAAAGAAGATAAAGTTAGTGGAATCAGATGCAATCATTACTGCAAAATCAAAGAATCAATAATAATACATGGAGAAACCAAAGGAACAACATCAGAAGCATAAAATAAAAACACCTTATCCGTCTCACAACATATTGCAACCCAGTAATGTGTAAGTTGAGGGCCACAGCTCTACACATCCCGTGAATAGCCCTGCAAGGTTTAACCGTGTTCGTCTGTCTGTTTCAGTCTATTGCTCTGTTTTCCTCTTCCTCACTAAGCTTTTCAAGACAAGGTGACACTAGGAAGTGTCACTGGATGGGCACTAGGCAAACATTTGTCAAATAAATAAATGCAAGAATAAATATCTATAATGTTAACTTTGTGTTGCTCTGAAAAAGCTATCTCTAGTCTATTCTAGCTTTGCAAGCAAATAGTGAGGTACATAGCACTGTATGTCTACCAACAATTTTTAAACTGAGTCAGTCTTAATAAAAACAGGAGCAACTTCAGGGAACTGGAAGAACTCTTATTTCCCGAAGTTTAATACAATCGCCACTGAACTACTACCCCCATTGTAGTAATTTCTCTTTACTATATGCAAATAAGGGTTGAAAACAACATGGCTGTGCAGCGGCCTTTTATCACCAACTCCGGATGCCAAGTTTCAGATTTTAGTGGGAGCACTGTATCAATTTCTGCCTATTACTTTTTCAGATTAAATAAATGAAGGACAGTATCAACCTTATCATTTAGGTTGAGGCTCAAGGTTTAATGAGATTAAAAGCTTCTTGAGCTGATTATACGTTTAGAATAGACCACAGGTCAAAGGGATCCAATGGTCGGCTTGTTTTTCATAATGTAACTTTCACCTATCAAGGAATGAAGTGCAAGTTCATTTTTATGACCTCTTGACATTCAGATATTTGAGGCTTTACAGTGAAAATTCAAACCCCCATTTTCATCTCCTCAGTGATCTGCTAATCCAGGATGCTTGGTTCACAAGTCTGAAGAAGATTCCTCTCTGCCCCAGCTGTGCCAATTCAACCAGGGATGGGAAATGTTGAGTTCTGACACCCTTAAGAGCTACCAAGATTCTGTGATGGAAATGAAGCTGAGGGCTCTGTCACGTCTGGGAGAAGCAGAATCAGACCCAGCTCATTCCTACAGAAAGGTGCTGGCTCCACAGGGCAGTAGACAATAAAAGCAAATTTGGCAGATAAAAGGTGCAGATAGAAGTGAAAGGCACACGGGAAGAGAGAGTAAGCAAAAGGGTGACATTCGCACTTTTACTGATCCGGTGAATCTTGCCTTTGCCAAAGCTTCAGCAAAGCTGAAGGAGAAAGGGAGGCCCTTAAGTGTCTCCTACGGATTCTGCTGTTTCTTACAATCTAATCTTCCTGCCTCCTCATCTCACCCCTTATTTGGAATTTCAGATATTTGTAATGGAGTTACAGGTCCTTGGTAGCATATATGTCCTGTGCTGACACTTTCTTTTCTTCATTCTTCATTTTTTTACGTTTCAGAGAGCGTAAGCACAGGACAGGTAGAGTGAAGGGGACAGAGCACCCAAAGCAGGCTCTGCGCTGACAGGCAGACAGCAGTGAGCCCAATGTGGGGCTCAAACTCACGAACCACGAGATCATGACCTGAGCCCAAGTTGGGTGCTCAACCGACTGAGACACCCAGGCGCCCCTGTGATGGAACTTTTCATGAGCCAAAGCCCCATTCCTCAAGTAAATAAAACACTTGCTTTTTTAAAAAGTCATCTTGGACCAGAATGTATATTTTCTACAATCTTTCAAATAACCCTTCAAGGTAGGTATTACTATTTGCCTTTTGCAGATGGGAATAACCGAGGCTCACAAAGAAAGTTAACTTACCCAAGATCACACAGCTAGCGAGTGGCAGCACCATGATTTAAAGCCACACCCTTCAGAATTACACTATTCTCTTGCCTTCTATTGTTGCTCACAGAACCGCCGTTCTCACTGAGGAAGTTATCAAGTGTTTTCTGCTACAGGAACATATTTTTCTTTTATAAAATGTAAAGCAAGGAAAATCTCCACAACTATGTCAAACACTTCTATAATCTTGACGTTAATAAATAATACGTTTACCTGAGATTGTGTCCTGGGTTTCTCAAGAGCCATCAGGTGTCTACGGTGTCATTTTCCAGCCAATGTCCGGACAGGTCATGCCTCTTATTTCCACTCTGCAAAAGTGGAGAGGCCAATAGTGCTACTCCTTGGCCCAAATGACCTTGGAAGCTCTGTCCCGGGGTGGGGGTGGGGGGCACCTAGCCTCTGGTAGCTGACAAGCAAATTCTCTGTACAGTGGTTTCTCTGGCCATCACTGAAATTGATTTTTTATGTTTCTTAAGATTTATTCAAGAAAGCCCTTTAAGGTATGGAGAGAATCCTTTATAAAACTCTTATAGGCTTCCAGTTTGGGGTTACCCATTTGTTTTTGTCCCCTGACCTTGAGGGGTGTGTGTGTGTGTGCGTGTGTGTGTGTGTGTGTGTGTGTGTGTGTAGCTGATAAGTAGACAGATGTTCTCAGGGCACCTGGGTGGCTCAGCTGGTTAAGCATCTGACTCTTGATTTCGATTCAGCCCATGATCTCACAGTTCATGAGTTTGAGTTCCATGTCAGGTTCTGCATCAACAATGCAGAGGCTACTTGGGATTCTCTATCTCCGTCTCTCTTTCTTCTTCCCCCCTGCTTATATGCTCCCTCCCTCCCTCCCTCTCTCTCTCAAAATAAATAAATAATTTTTTTTAAAAATCTTCAAAAAAAAGTAGATAAATGTTCTCACTACTTTTATATGTTATGCTTACTGTGCACCCGAATGATGAATTTAAAAAGTAAAACATGTGGTCCAACATTACAAAATTAGCCAGTATCTTACCTAACTCAGAACCTATCTTTTCATACCATGATAAGAGATTCCACTAAGCAATTATCTCTGCAGTTTCAAAAGGTCATAGTGTTGCTGAATTTGACATTTCATGTGACATTTTTAGAATTTTATTTATTTATGTTGAGAGACAGAGAGAGCATGAGCAGGGGAGGGTCACAGAGAGGGCGAGAGAGAGACTCCTAAGCAGGCTCTGTGCTAACAGATATGGGGCTCAAAATCACGAACGATGAGATCATGACCTGAGCTCAAATCAAGGGTCAGACACTCAGCCAACTGAGCCACGCAGGCATCTCTCATCTGACATTTAAATTTAGGGCTATCTACTTCCCCCGGAGTTACCTAGGTCACAATTATGGTCTGGTTGTCATGGCTGCTGTGGTCCTCACAAGGTAAGAAGCTGACCTTCTGGAGAGTTTGAATGTTGACCAAGAAAGAAGAGATGTGAGAACGGCTTTCAAAGCCAGACAAACTTGAACTACACTGATGTTCCCTGAGTCACTGCCTTGAGAGCCTTCATGATAAGGTCTGTTGGACCAAAGGCCTGAGGATCAGGAAGAGGAAGTACGATGTCCATATTGCAATGCCCAGAGTGGAGGAGGCAAACCCTGTTCATGTTGCATTAATATTTTCAGTGACTTCTCAGATAATGTGCAGGCCTATAACGATTACAGTGTGGTTAGGAAATGAACAGTAATGAACAGTGTTGAATCATTTCATCTTCCAAGAAAAAAATCAAGAACAAAGTCTAATGATTATCCCTAGCAAGTAAAATATTGCAGACCACAAAATGGTTTGCCATTCTAATCCATTTCAAGCATAAACAAACACATACTTGCATGCACACCCACCCCTACACGGAAACCGTCGTCAAAAGCTGAAAGAGTTAATTTAGGCCTTGGAGAAAACCCACTTGAAGCACTGGTTCAAAAGCTCTTAAATAGCAGAAAAATCAATACACTTTTATCAGACTTCAGTGTTTATAGAAGCAATACAAAACAGGATTTTGTTAAATGTATATATTATGCCAGATCAAACTATAAGTTAAAACATCTGTGTCCAAGTTAATCTCAGATACAGCATGGAGATTATTTGAATTGTGTGTTTCCTTTTGTGACCTTTTCAGATGTGGCTTTGGGAGGGGACAGGCGGGGGAATAATTTTCTTAAGCTTTTAGTTGCCTGCAGTGGTGCCAACAGTCGAACGTAACAGCAATATTTTTTTTTTAAGATACCCAGATGAATAACAAAAAAATAAAGAAAACCCCTTTAGTAATTTCAAAATAGTGTTGTATTGGGAATCTTAAAAAATAAATTATAGACACATAAATATAGGTATGTGGATCTAAGACTGCTATAGGCTATCCATGACATAAAATTTTCAATTAAAACCACTTTTATGAGCAATAATCACATTCTGAAAAGGCACACACAACTTGCTAGTGGATTCTACTACTTCCCTGATGAAATGAACCTTAAAACACAAGCAAATATAATGTACTTAGTTTAACATGCAGTGATGTTTTTAACACAATAAAGTCTTACAGAAAATGTCTTATAGAAAGTTCTTAGTTCTCGTTTAGAGGAGACAAGAAAACAAGAACTGAAGTTGATGGAAGCTTTCCTTTTTTAGATCTGTTTTTAAGGGATCAGACATCTGTAAATCAAATCCATTTTGATTGAAACAATAAATTTGAGTCAATTCTGAAATTTCATTTCAAAAGTGTAAGAGAGAAATTCATGGGACCCCTCAAAGTAAATGACAAGCCTGGTCTCTGAAATATGTCAGGAACACATTAACACCATGTAAAAATAACAGCAGAGCCAAACCGAAGTCACAACGGCCAAATGTCCTGAAAACAAGGCTCTAGAAAAGGAACTCGTGGATCTAATATTAGTTGTATCCTTTGGTAGGTAACTGGGACGCAGGATTGAATTCCCTCCATAAGAATTTTCGGTGTTGTCAAGCTATTCCTTCTTTGTTTAGTTGATTATGTGCTGGGCAAGAGACAAGAGCCCAAGATTAAGAAGACTGAATTGTAGACGCTTCAAGTAAAACACAGTCATTCAACAATCTATAAATATTTCTTGATTATATATTATGCCCAAGTTCTGTCTTAGGTGCTGGAAACGTTAACCATGAACAAAATAAAGTAACTGACTTCATGGAGTTTATATTCTAGTGGACAGAAAGGTCACATACACATGTATACACACACACACACACACACACACACACACGCACGCACACACACACACATGGATGTGGCCAAGTGTTGATAGGTAATATGAAAGTGAAGCCAGAAAAGGGAACAGAAAATAAAAAAAGAGTACTATGTCAGGTAAAGCACCTCTGTTGAGGTGATGTTTGAGCAGAGCCCTGAATAAAATGAGGGAGTAAGCCCCCTGGTTGTCTGCAGAAATAGCATTCCATAAAGACAGACTAGCAAATACAGCAGTAACCCCTTATCTGCAGGGGATACATTCCAGGACCCCTGGAGGATGCCTAAAATCACAGGTAGTACCAAACCCAGTGTATACTATTTTTTTCCTATAGGTACATACCTATGATGGAGTTTAATTTATAAATTAGGCACAGTAAGAGAGTAACAATAACTAATAATAAACTAGAATTATCATAACAATCTACTGAAATAAAAGGTACATAAATGTGGTCTCTCTCTCAAAACACTTTCTTGTACTGTAATTATCCTTGTGATGATGTGAGCTGATAAAATGCCTGTGTGATGTGAGAAAGTAAGGTGGATGATGTCAGCCTTGTGACCTAGTGTTAGGCTACTATTGACCTTCTGACACTATGTCAGGAGGACCATCCACTTCTAGACCCTGATTGACCGTAGGCCACCGAAACCATGGAGAGCAAAACCATGTGTAAGGGCGCACTACTGCACAAGGGTCCTGAAGCATGAGCTTGCTTAGTTTGCCTGAGGACATTTAAGGGAGTCAGTGGGGATGGAGCAAAGTGATGAAGTTGGGTGGAGGAAATACGGTGAGAGAACTAACCTGGGCCACTTATGTAGAGCCTTGGAAATCCTGCTACTTGTGATGGAAAGCCACTGGAGGGTGAGAGCACAGGAGGGGCATGATGATCATGGTGCTCAAAGACCAGGACAAGTCAGAGCAGCTTCTAACTGAAGCCAAGTCATGAAATCCTTAACACATAAGTACTTAAAACAGTGCCTAGCTTGCATATATGTTTACTAAAGATCTGTTGAATGAAAGAAGGGCTGAATGAATATATGATGTGATGCTAACGTCATATTGCCCCAATAAAATTGTATCCACCGTTGGATGAGACCTTTGTTCCTTTCATCAAAACCACATTCCCTGCGACACTGCAGAATGCACCTGAGGGACATCACAACGTGGTCACAGGAAGCCATCGGTGTGTTTCATGAACCGACTGATGAACAGATTCTGCCCAATGTGACCACAGCAGTTTTCAAAAGTCTCTGCATGAAAATAGATCTGGAAGACGAAAGGTGTGCCTTAGAATCTTGATAGCGGTTGAGTAATAACGGAATTGGAAGGACACCACTGAAAAGGGAAGTAGAAAGACGAGGACAACGATTCTGCCGATTTTTCAGCAGCCCAAAGGCCAGGCCCGGCAATGACACCCGCCCGCATCTGCAGCGTACCCGCAGTGTCCCTCGTACTTCTGCAGAATCCACGGTTTCTAGTCAAAGAGCATAGGTATCATTCCTGGATTATGATTATTCCCATAGCATAGGAACTTGGATGTGGTTCTACTTCTAGGAGGACACAGTTTGCAAGTGCCTTTTATCTAGGCCAGACAAATACTGGGCCCTTTGGAGGGTGGGAAAATGGTCTTCGTTCCTAATATACTAGAAGCTTGCTGTTAATTAAGAAGTATGTCTCTTAGGGTGTCCAGTTCGGTAGCAACAAGGAAACTTGATGATTAGAGAGATCGGAGTCGGTCTATCCTTAGGTGGAAGGCCCAAGCACTCCCACGACAGGCCATTTAACAAGAACCATTAGCCCAGAGCTGAGTAATAGCAAGCCTTTTTTATATAACAAAATTATCCTCATTCTCAAAACCTCTAGCCAGAAAACACACATACACACACACACACACACACACACACACACACACACACACACACACACACCCCATTTGAGATTCTGATTAATGACTTGAGGAAAGTAAATAGAATAAATTGAAATGAATTCTTACATGTAGGATAATTTCAAGTGCATTCCTTTCCCCAATTATACACATATTAGTGTTATCTTAAATTTTAACGTTTATTAATTTTTGAGAGAGAGACAGACAGACAGTGTGAGTGGGGGAGGGGGAGGAGAAGGAGACACAGAATCTGAAGCAGGATCCAGGTTCTGAACTGTCAGCACAGAGCCTGATGAGGGGCTCAAACCCACGAATCACAAGATTGTGTGGTCTGAGCCAAAGGGGGATGCTTAACCGACCCAGCCACCAAGGTGGCTCAGTGTTATTTTATTTTAAAATAAATTTTGGGTGGGGTACCTGGTTAAGTGTCTGACTTTGGCTTAGGTCATGATCTTGCTGTTCATGAGTTTGAGCCCACGTCAGGCTCTGTGCTGATAGCTAGGAGCCTGGAGCCTGCTTCAGATTGTGTCGCCATCTCTCTGTCCCTCCCCTGTTCGCAGTCTGTCTGTCTGTCTGTCTCTCTCTCTCTCTCTCTCAAATATAAAAAATAAAAGACTAAAAAAAAATTTAAATCGTTTTTGGGTGAGGATAAAAGTGATAGTCTTATTGTTTGAAATTTTGCATATTTTTAACAACTAAATTGCGTACAATTCAACAACTTGGATCTAAGAAATAGTAATATTTTCGTATGTTTCCTTTCTTCCAGTTATTTTGTATATATGATATAGAATATAAATATTTTATATGTATTTATACATTTATATTTATCTGTATGTCTATTATCATATAATACAAAATATTTATATTTTATTATATAAAATATTTGTATTCTATATTATATAAAATATTTGTATTCTATATTATATAAAATATTTATATCACATATACATCATACATAGATATATAATTTCCACTTGTATTATTTATATTATGGTCAGTTCTCTGTCTTGTTCCACAAAGGACTTGCAGTGAGAATCCAATGGACAGTTATTGCTTCTAAATGCCATTTAGAACAGAGAGAATTCACGTCTCACAGGCAAATATTTTGATTTAGTGCATTAGTTTAGGGCTGGGTTTAATAAGTTTCTTTGCAGAAGTGTATGATGTAGACTGATTGTCATGGCCAAAATGGTGATGGAGTGCATCAGACTTTCTATATCAATCCCATAACTCAGGGGCTAGCAGACTGTACCCCCGGGGTCAATCTAGCTGTCACCTGCTTTTGCAAATAAAGTTTTACTAGAACACAGCCACACCCATTTGTTTTTGCATTAACCATAGCTGCTTCCGTTCTACCATGGCAGAGTTCAGTTGCAGTAGAATGATCGTAACAGAGACTGTAAGGTCTGCAAAGCCTGAAATATGTATAGTCTGGCTGGCCCATTACAGAAAAAGTGTGCTGACCACCCTCACCCCCATCTAACTCCCAGAAGAAAAATACACTCTATGTATCCAGCTCTCCCCTCCTTCGTATTTGTTTTGGCTTGGTTAGGTTTTTAGCTGCCATAATCTGAGTTTCCAAATCAATATGTCCATGTTGAATTATTAGAGATTTAGGGACACACTACAATCTGTTTTGCTTTTGTTTTGCTCTTTCTGCTTCAAGGTGGTGCTGAGGGGTGAGAGAGGTAAAGGCAGCCTAACAGAAACAGTTCAGATTTGGAGAAAAATCTAGAAGAGCCCCTCCAATATATGCCTAGGGTCCTAGTGTGACTACTTCTCAGAAGCTGTCCTTTCCGATCATGTTGTAAAGTAATTACCAGATCCTTAATTGGCAAAAGTCAAATCTATAGGGGGAGTACTGTTTCGGAGTAGAATGCAGAAAGCCACAAGAGGTTCTTGCCCTAACAATGAGAAGAAGCCAAATAATTTACAAACCATGACTTTTCTTGAACACTTCTTGGGCTTAAAGAAGCAGGGCAATCAGGTGAACCAAATTCCAAATGGACCAGCCTTCTGGGAGGAGGGGACACAGGAAATGTTTCGTCTTTAGCGGAGTGTGGGAAGAAGAGATGTCTGTCATAAAGGCTAAGAGGAAAAGAGCTAAACTTGTAGCAAATTCTTCAAATCTGACCATGGGCTAGCATGACAGGGTAACTGGAAGCCACAGGCAAAGGGGAGTCCGCATCCTAGCAAGCTCTTCTTGGCGGGTATCCACAGGACGGGAGGCTGGAGAGAGCCCGTGCAGTGGCGCGTGCATGCGAGTGGTGCTCAGCTGCTCGTAGGGGACTAGCATTAACCATGTTCACGTCCCTGGACCTGCCTCCCATGAAAAAAAAAAAAAAAAGCCCTATAGGGAAGCAGGGAACACTCAGGTGTAGGAGTTAAGGCAAAGACCCATCCTGTTATGATTCACTCACAGTGTCTTCAGGCTCATCACCTCTGTCCCATCCAACTCATCAATACCTGGCCCTTCTTAAAATTTTTCAGTCTCTCCATACCCTACAGGGTGAAGTCCAAACTCCTCAGCATGGCAGAAAACCATACCCACTACCTTTCAAATGCTCCCCCCACCCGCACCTAGGCCCACCCTAATCCCATACTCCAGCCTCACTGAACAAATTGACGCCACACCATCACCAACAACCTGCAGCTTTTACACTTCAGTGCCTAATATGCCTCAGCCAGTCCTCCTGGAAGATCTTTCCCTGCCTCTTCCATCTGGTAAACTTACATTTGCTTTTATGCTTAAGCATTTGCTCTCCTGTGAAATCTCTGAGCACTAGCCCCAGTTGTGCTGCCCATTGTCTCCCTGACAAGCTGTGATACCCTCAAGGTAGAGCTACTGATCTCATTGTGTGGTATTCCCAGCAGAAACTTCGGTCCCTACCTCACTGCCTGGCACATAGTAGATGTCCAATGTGTGCTGACTAAACTTTAAGCCTGACATGAAGACACAGACACGACACCTCTTTCCACATCTCAGATGAAAGAAATGATTAAATGTTAATGATTAGTGTTCCCAATAGGAGGCATCCCAGTTCTCCAGTTTAAGATAAAATCTATTCTTCTGTTTCTATTTAAGAACTCTGAGGGAGGGGTGCCTGGGTGGCTCAGTCAGTTAAGTGTCTGATTTTTGGATCAGGTCATGATCTCACAGTTCATGAGCTAAAGCCCTGCATCGGGCTCTGTGCTGACAGCTCAGAGCCTGGAGCTGCTTCAGATTCTGTGTCTCCATCTCTCTCTGCCCCTCCCCTGCTCTTCCTCTGTCTCAAAAACAAATAAATATTTAAAAAAAAAATTTTAAGAGTTCTAGAGGAGAATTTAGGAAAAGGGAGCCAAATTTTCTCCTTATAGTTAGAGGACAGAAACCCTACATAAAGTCTTTTATAAGACAGTTTTTGCCACTCCAGCCTTTGGTGAGGTAGAGGAGCATCGTAATGGCATCGTGGCATTGCTAGAATTCTGTAGCAAGCTGCTTTTACTTGCCTAGGTCAAAGGCTTGTATCTAAGCCTTACCCATTCACGAGTAATTTCTGAAGGGTATGTGTTCAGTGATAGCACTCCTAAATGAATCCAAACACAGGCGATGCTTTAAAGAAAGAACAATGTGGTGATAATCACCATTTAATTTCAAGTGTTGCATATTTGTTTCAACAAATTTCAAAACATTTCCCAAGGGATTTTAAAGAAAGTCACCAAGTATGTTTAACAAAACAACATATGGAATGCTAATTTTGTTGTGATGCTATACTCTAATACAGCAAGAAACAGATTTTTCATAAAATCAGCAGATTTGCAAACACTAATTAAGAAACACTGAAAACTATCAAGGTCAATTTAAAAACCCATTTGAAAACAAATATTCCTAGTCTTGTTAGTTCTAGTAATTTCCCACTAGGGATTTACTGCTCATCAACCAACTTCCACCATGTAAGTCTTGCAGTAAAGGGAAATAAACAAAGGTTTACTTTTGATTTTCGGTACAAAGCTGAACAGTGGGGTTTGGGGGGTTGAGTGGAAATATCCATCTGCCTCTATCGGTACAATCTCTACTCGGGAATCTAAGATCTTTGGGGTATAGAATTTCCACTTAGCTTAAGATATATCACTCCTCAGAGACTTTTCGGGAGTTCTGTGCATGCCATAAGGGAGTGTGCTGTAATGCTGTTAACTCCACGAGAACTCTCTGCCTTGCGTGGAGAGAGCAAGCAACCCCCAGAAATTAGTTTGACAAGTGAAACCTTGATGAATACTACCCCCTGCCCTGTGCCCAAGCCTTTTTCTGCCTCTCTGTTCATTGGCCATGTCACTGTTTGTCAGGTCCCTCCACCCAAAAAGCAGAGGGACTGTATAGAAATACATACGCACGTATGTATTATGTGCACATGAATATATACACACGTGTGTGCATCTGTTGCTTCCCAAATGCTCAGATTTTCAACCAGGGGGTATTGACTAAGTACTCACTTGGTCACCCTAGCTGTCTACTCAGGGCTACTCATTTCTTGTCACAGTTAACTCCATGCACAACGGATGAAGAGATGTATTACATTTACACTGTCTAAGAACAGATCCACCAATAACAAGCACCAAGATGGCTTAAACAGGATAATTTACAACCAACTCCCCTTTTACCTAAGACCTCTAGACCAAAACCAAAAGAGGAGCCAATTTGAATCCAAGTTGCAAAGACCAAAAAAAATTGTATTGCATGTTGAAATTTTGTATTAAATAGTTCAACATACACTATTTTGTCTCTGAATGACTTGTCTTATTACGGAAAGGGCTTAGTGTAGTTTTGTTTGAAATAGGTGTAAGACTGGCTGAATTTGGGAAATTTATTGTTAAATGGAATTTGGCCAAAAGTTCCTATTGCGTCCCTTTTGATGAAATTGGATGTAAGGCAACATACATTTGAATAGGTCAGTCCTCTGGCCTACAGATCCCCCAACGCTGGACTGGCCGGATGAAGACCAAGAAGTCTTAAAATAAAGATGTATATATAACAGATGTTATATATAAGATGTAAATATAACATGCAGAGACAAAAACATATCGAAGCAAATGACATGAAGTTTAGTCAAACGTGTTGACTGATTCCGTGAGGAACACTACCTCATAAACAAACAAACCTGCTCTTCTCACTTCCTTCATTTCACTTCACTGCTTATGATAAACATGAGGAGAATCTTGGACTATGGGGTGGGAACAACAATCTTAGCCAATGAGGGGCTCTGTTAGACTGAATTCACTCTTACGTCTAGAGTTTTTGCCTACAGACACAAACAGCACAGCTACTAAGACACAAGACATTGGAAGTTTTAAAACATTATTTATTGCTGAGTCCAAAACACTAAAACATCACAGCACAGTGATTGCCAAATCTAAATTAGAGTCTGTGGGATTTTTAAAAGTTTCTCTTCAGGGGAACATTTCAGCTCTATGGAGAGGTGTGATAACGTAAGAAGATGGAGCATCTGGCTGGAGACCAATTTGCCTGTGAGCCCAAACCAAGTGGACCCATATGGACAGCTTTTATAAAATCATAAACGGTAAAGCTGAAGAAAACTCTAGGCTTAGACTGCTTTATGGCATCAATAATTAAACTTGACTCATTGCACTCAGGGGGTTCTAACAAATTCTGACTAAAACTAAAGAATTTTCAAATAATCTATGTTTTATTTATTCATGTTTATCCATAGTTATTTTTTTTTCATTTCTCTGCTTTTGTTTGGATGTTTAAAAATTCAGAGCTACTCAAGGACTTTGCTTAAATGCTCAATGATAAATCCCATGTCTTTCTTCCATGAGAGAGAAACAAAACATTAACGAGACAGATAACAAAGTTCCAGAGACAGAATAGGAATAGCAAAATCAAAGACTAGAACTGGTGCATTTTCATTTTACTCTGGTAAAGTACATATAACATAAAATGCCCATTTTAACCATTTTTGAGTATACGATTGCATTAAGTACATTCATAATGTTATACAACCATCACCACTATTTCCAAAATGTTTTTTATCATCCTAAAGGGAAACTTTGAACCCATTAAATAATAACTCCCCACTCTCATTCCACCCCTAGTAACCTCTAGTTTACTTTCTGTCTCTATGAGTTTGTCTATTCTAGGTACCTCATATAAGTGGAATCATACAGTATTTGCCCTTTTATGTCTCGCTTATTCACTTAGCATAATATTTTCAAAGTTCATCCATGTTGTGCATGTATCAGGATTTCATTCCTTTTTATGGCTGAAAAAATTCCATCGTATGCGACATTTTGTTCATATATTCATCTGTAATGGACACTTGAGTTGTTTCCACCTATTGGTTATTATGAATAACGTTGCTATGATCGCTGGTGTACGAGTATCTCTTTGAGTGTTTGCTTCTGTCTCATTGGAGTACATACCTACTGGATTACTGGACTGAATTACTGGGCCACATAGTAATTCTACCTTTAACTTCTTTTTTTTCCCCATCACCTATTTCAGTCATCACCCCCACCACCACCTCCCCTCTGATAACCATCAGTTGGTTCTCTATAGTTAAGAGTTTGTTTCTTGATTTGTCTTTTTCTTTTTTCTTTGCTTTTTTGTTTTGTTTCTTAAATTCCAATTATGATTGAGACCATATGGCATTTGTCTTTCTCTGGTTGATTTATTTCGCTTAGTATTATACTCTCTAGCTCTATCCATGATGTAGCAAATGGCAAAATTTCATTCTTTTTTATGGCTGAATAATATTCCATTATATATACAATATTCCATTTGTTTATTATATATAATGGAATATATATGTAACATATATATGCATGGAATACATATATATGTATGCCATCTCTTCTTTATCCAATCACCAGTTAATGGACATTTGAGCTGCTTTGATAGTTTGGCTATTTTAAATAATGCTGCTATAAACATAGGGGTTCGTGTATCCCTTTGAATTAGTAGTTTCACATTTTGGGGGGTAAATACTCCGTAGTGTGATTACTGGATCATAGGGTAGTTCTAGTTTTAACTTTTTGAGAAACCTCCATACTGTTTTCTACGGTAGTTATACCAGTTTGCATTCTCACCAACAGGTCACCAGGTTTCCTTTTTCTACATCCTAACACTTGTTTTTTGTATTGTTGATTTTAGACATTCTGGCAGGTGTGAGGTGGCATCTCATTGTGGTTTTGATTGCATTTCCATGATGATGAGTGATGTTCAGCATCTTTTCTGTCTGTTGGCCCTCTGGATGTCTTCTTTGGAGAAATGTCTGTTCATGTCTTTTGCCCATGTTTTAAATGGATTATCTGTTTTTTGGGTGTTGAGTTGTAATAAGTTCTTTATATACTTTGGATAAGAACCCTTTATTAGATACGTCATCTGAAAAATCTTCTTTCTCCCATTCCATAGGTTGCCTTTTAGTTATGTTGATCATTTCCTTCACTGTGCAGAAGAAGCTTTTTATTTTAATGAAGTCCCAGTAGTTTATTTTTGCTTTTGTTTTCCTTGCCTCCAGGGACATATCTACATAAATGTCATGGTAAATGTCAGAGCAATTACTGCCTTGCTCTCTTCTAGAATTTTTGTTGTTTCCAATCTCACATTTAGGTCTTTGAATCATTTAGAGTTTACTTTGTGTATTGTGTAAGTGGTCCAGTTTCATGCTTTTACATGTAGCTATCTAGTTTCCCCAACACCATTTGAGGAAGAGACTGTCTTTTTCCCATTGTATATTTATTCCTCCTTTGTAGAAGATTAACTGATCATATAATTGTGGGTTATATTTCTGGGTTTTCTATTCTTTCATTAATCTATGTGTCTATTTTTTTTTAACTTTTTGTAAATATTTATTTTGGGGCGGGGAGAGACAGAGACAAAGCATGAGTGGGGGAGAGGCAGAGAGAGAGAGGGAGACACAGAAACTGAAAGCAGGCTCCAGGCTCTGAGCCATCAGCACCGAGCCCAACACGGGGCTCAAACTCACAAGCTGTGAGAACATGACCTAAGCTGAAGTCAGACACTTAACTGACTGAGCCACTCCGGTGTTCCTATGTGTCTATTTTTATGCCAGGGCCATACTATTTTCATTACTACCCCTTTGTAATGTAACTTGAAATCTGATATTGAAATGATGATACCTACCGTTTTATTCTACTTTTTGAAGACTGCTTTGACTATTTGGGGGTCTTTTGTGGTTCCATACAAATTTTAGGATTGTTTGTTCTAGTTCTGTGAAAAATGTTGTTGGCATTTTGACAAGGGTTGTATCAAATCTGTAGATTGCTTTGGGCGATATAGACATTATACTAATATTTATTCTTCCAATCTATGAGCTTGAAAGTTCTTTCCATTTCTTTGCATTGTCTTGAATTTCTTTTATCAATGTCTTATAGCTTTTAGAGTACAGATTATTCACCTCTTTGGTTAAATTTATTCCTAGATATTTTATTGGTTTTGGTGCAATTGTAAATGGGATTGCCAGTGCTTAACTTTTTGAAAAACTGCTAAACTGTTTTCCACAGTAGCTGTACTATTTTACATTCCCACATTACATACAGGTTTCATTTTCCCCATATGTTTACCAACACTTGTTATTTTCTGTTTCGTGTTTTTACACTTGTTTGTGTGATTATTGACTATTTGCATATCTTCTTCTGAGGAATGTCTATTTAAGTCCTCTGCCCATTTTTTGAACCAGATTGCTTGTTGTTGAGTTGTAGGAGTTCTTGATACATTCTAAATATCAATCCCTTATCAGATATCTGATTTTTAAATATGTTCTCCCCTTCTACGGGTTGCCTTCTCACTCTTTTGATAGTGGTTTTTGGAATACTAAAGTTTTAATTTTGATGAAGCTCATTTCATCTGTATTTTTTTTTATTTTGCTACCTGTAAAATGATCATATCCAAAAAATCATTGCCTAAAACCATGGAGGTTTTACCCTATTTTTTTTTCAAACAGTATTATAATATTAGGTCTCACATTTTAGGTTTGGATCCATTTTGAGTTAATGTGCGTATATGGCAAAACTTTTGCATGTGGCTACGCAACACCTTGGCTGGACAGATTGTCCTCCCCCCACCATTGAATGGTCTTGGGACCTGCATTGATAATCAACAATTGATCACATATATAAGGATTTATTTAATATATGAGGGACAGCCATGAACTGCCTGTCCTTATACTGGTACCACACTGTTTTGATTACTACAGCTTTATAATATGTTTGGAGACTGGGAGGTGTGCATCCTCCAACTTCATCCTTCTTTTTTTAGATTATTGCAGCTATTCAGAGTCCCCTTAGGACTTTTATTTCCTCAGGAAAAAAAAAAAGTGCCAGAGATATTACACTGAATCCATCCATCACTTTGGGTATTATGTCATCTTAATATTGTCTTCCTATTATTGAACATACTATGTCTTTGAATTACTTATGTTTTCTTTAATTTCTTTCAATGCAGTTATTTTTCTATGTTTTTACAAATACTTATTTGGCATTTACTCTATCCTGGGAACTATACTTAAGTGTTTACAAGTATTGAGTTATTTATCCCCTCTTCACATCCCCATAAAGAGCAATTTTAACTTGATTTTATGAATAAAGAAACTGAAAGAGAAAGAGGTTAAGTAACTGCCCAGGGTCACAGAGCTGATAGTGCAGAACTGGGATTTAAACCCAGGCAGTCTTGCTCTGGAGTCCAAGTTCAACTATGATGTTACATTCCCTTTCAAGCATTCATTCATTCAGCGAGCATTTCCACACTACAGGAAGCAGGCCCTGAGACAAAAGTTCACGTAGAGTGATTTATTAAGGAAGTGCTCTCAGAAGAAACCCATTGAGGGCGTAAGAAAAACCAGATAGGGAAGGAGAAGATGCCAACCCGGAGTGTGACTTCAGGTGAGGTCTCTGTCTCAGCCGTATACCATGAGAGCTGTGCAGTGTATGTCCACCTCAAGGCAAGAGCTTTGGACTCCTGCACTAGCTGGAGGTCACTCTGTGGGGGACGTAAACTTCTAGACAATTCTAGCTCTTCACGTGGCTGAGATAAGTGGCTCCAGTGGTTCACGTTTAGTCCTCTCTAAAGAACATTAGGAATATAAGTTGGGGGGCGCCTGGGTGGCTTAGTCGGTTAAGCGTCCGACTTTCGCTTGGGTCATGATATCACGGTTCGTGGGTTCGACCCCCGCGTCGGGCTCTGTGCTGACTGCCAGCTCAGAGCCTGGAGCCTGTTTCAGTCTGTGACTCCCTCTCTCTCTGACTCTCCCCTGCTCACGCTGTCTCTCTCTCTCTCCTAGAAATAAATAAAACATTAAAAATTTTTTTTTAAAAAAAGGAATATAAGTTGGTAGGAACAAAGCCTTCGGAAGCGTGGAGGATGGATACACAGAGATGGCAAATCTCCAAGGAGATGTGGGTAAGCATCAACAGAAACAGTGTGTGTGCAAAGCACTGCAGTGAACTTGAAGAAGTAAGATAAAAGAGACTAATCCATTTGCCTTCAAGGACCAAAGCCAGAACATGTTTACTTTATATAGGCTAGATGGTGATAAATACTTTGAGGGACAAATAAATTCCTAAGAAATTGGGGAGAAGAGATCATACAGCAACAGTTTTATGCCCTGGCTGAGGGAATCATGAAAGATCACTAAAGCAGTAGCATTTAACCTGGGCATTCCAAATGGCAAGATTTGGGGAAAGCGTTCAAGATCAACCAAACTACATGAGCAGCTGCACAAAGGGAAGGAAGGCACAGAGCACTTTCATAATCAGATAGTCTTCTGCAAATATAGAGTTTCAAATATATATCAATTTCCCCTAGAAAGTGTTAGAAATGCAAAATCTCCGCCCCCACCCTAGACCTACGTGCATCAGACATTGTAGGATCCAGAGGTCTAGTCCAATGAGCCTTGCAGGTGACTCTTCCCTCCCTCTCTTAAGTGAATAACAGCAGGGATGAAAGTGGATCTTGGACTAGATGAAGGGACAGCCATGCCAGACAGCAGCCTGAATTACAAGCTTGACACTCAGCAAGGAAGAGACCCATGAAGTCTATACAATGAAAAAAGAAAAATGACAAGAGAGGAACAATTTCACTGACCAGAGGAAAGGGCCTAGACCACCAGAGACATCCTCCCTGTTCATCTCCTAGAAATTCTAGAAGTTCTGGCTGCTCCTCCTTCCTTAGGGACTGGGGCAGCTCCAGAGGCTCACAAACACTCACAGAAAGACAGGCTAACAGTTTATGCCAACAGGCAGCATCGCCATACTTTGAAATTGTATGTCAAATACTGTATGAGAGACCAGAGAATCCCTATACGTAAGTGGTTTTGAAGTGATCACAAATATATAATATATAAAAGTATGCTTTATGAAAGAAGAGCACTTAGGGGGAAAGGGCATGCAGAAAGGAGTCATGGAAATACGATTTAAGAGCTAGGCATTGGAGGTCAGGGTGAGGAACCATTAGTCCCGGGCATGAAATAAACAAGAGCTTGGACTTTAGATAAGTGTCTCTGGCAAGGGAAGCAAAAAGAATTAGAAGAGATCTGGAAAAAGGGAAATCTCTTAGAAGAGATCTGGAAAAAGGGAAATCTCTTAGGAGGCTCAGAAGTAGAACTATGGTGAGGCAGAAAAACACACGAGAAATTCTAGAGATAAACTCGACAAATATTTAACCACGGAAAGACAAGAGAACATTTTTTTTTTCTGCAGACTACAGACATTAATTAATATCGCTTCTACAAAAGTTGGATTTTTTTCCCCTGAAACCAGGAGTTCATTCCTAGGCACAGAACAACAATCATTAAAATTATGCCTATAGCAAAACAGGGTACAGAGGAGCTGCAACCACACAAATGCTATTTAACTCTCACATTTACTGTAGGAGAGCTCATAAAACATGGACGCGCTAAATGAGTCAAGGCGTCTTTAAGACACATGCTGGGATCACAGTGAACGGAAGTCTACAAATATATGCATTCCCTCACAAAGCTGGCAGGCGGTTATATTAACAAAATGCTGATTGGTAGGCCACTATACTCTCCAGATCAGTTGTTAGAATACGTAGAAAAACACTCACCCTCAAAGTTAGACACCGTCTTATTCTTGGCCCATCATAACAAAAGGTAACATCTGCATAGCATTTATAAGTTAATAATAATAGCAAATATTTAACAAGTGCTTACTACATGCCAGGCACTATGCTCTTTATACGCATTACATCTTCTTCCTTTTTTTTTTTTTTTTTTTTTTGCTGAGACACAGAGAATTAAATGAATTGCTTGAGCTTACACAGCTTTTATTTTTTATTTTTTTAAGTTTATTTATTTCTGAAGGAGAGACAGACAGAGTATGAGCGGGGGAGGAGCAGAGAGAGAGGAAGACAGAATGTGAAGCAGGCTCCAGGCTCTGAGCTGTCAGCACAGAGCCGCCGCGGGGCTCGAACTTACAAGCAGTGAGATCGTGACCTGAGCCAAAGTCGGCACTCCAAGGTTACACACCTATTAAGAAGCAAAGCCTGCATGCAAACCTACACACGCCCACTCCAGGACCAGAGTTCAAAGCACTAAGCAGTGTCTCGTCCCACGTTACATCCTTTAATTTAATCCTGTAAAGAACGCTTTGTGGTACTCAGTATTATAACCATTTTACAGGTGAGGAATACGAGACCTGGATGAGTCAAGCGTCAGGTTCAGCACAGTCCACCTGGAAGCTCTAACCCCAGTGGTCTGGGTCCGGGGCCGTGGTGCTCCCCTACCCGCTGTAGTGGCGATGGACTGGGATCATCCTCAGTATTTCCAAAACACGCCAGCATTTTCTGAGAAACCAAGCAGAGCGTTTGGAAGACAGCATAGCTGACAGCACTGAAGATACAAACGCAAGCGTGCGTGGATGCGCGCGTGCACACACACGCACAAATGCGCAGCTTCGTCGGGTGGCAGGAATGTGGGCAAGTGCCCGTGCCTCAGCTTTCCACTACCAGCTAGTGCTCCACCCGCCTGTGTGGGAACGGGACGGCACACAGAGCCAGTATCTACAAGATACGGGTACATTTATAGATAGATACCTGTTTTCAGAAAGGAACGAGAATAATCACGTGGGCTGGCTGTGATTTCTGGAGATCCAGGGAGGGATTAGCATCCGTTATAAAACACAATCAGTCATACGGATTAAGAAAAAAAAAAAACCCAAAAACACTGAGCATTCACAATGGCATTAAGTAAGAGCTGCCTTATTCGACCTCAACTTTTTTTTTTTTAATGTTTTATTTATTTCTAGGAGAGAGAGAGAGACAGCGTGAGCAGGGGAGGGTCAGAGAGAGAGGGAGTCACAGACTGAAACAGGCTCCAGACTCCGAGCTGGCAGTCAGCACAGAGCCCGACGCGGGGGTCGAACCCACGAACCGCGAGATCATGACCCAAGCGAAAGTCGGACGCTTAACTGACTAAGCCACCCAGGCTCCCCTCGACCTCAACTTTCCAGGTGTATTCCATATGACGGGCTCAGAGACAACAGCAATCTGGAGAACAATCTAGAGAACAACCATAGCAGTTTTGCTTGCTAAGATTGGTGTTATCTGAGTTATTTTTCGAAAAGAATTAATCCTCTCTCTTAATTCCCAGTTACTCCCTAAGTTTTGGCTATATCCTCAGTCCATCTCTCTCTTTCTGCAAGGCATCAATATTCATTTTGAAGAGAGGAAGAATCGGATGATGTAAGTCAATTTGAGGAATGCTGCAAGGTATTTTGTAAAAGTCTGGAACACAAGCCCAAAGGTAATTATCACCTGTCTGACTGCTTCCATAGATCATTGTTGTCATTACGAATATTATTTGTCAATACTGCTTTAAACAAAATGCATTCCGAAAGTAAACTATCATCTGCTCGCAACACAAGCGGAGATCATTCATCCCCACTCTTTAGGAGAATGGCCGGAACCATCCCAGACCCTGAGTGTGGAATGACAGATGTGAGCTCAGCCAGGTACGAAGTTGGCAATCACGGCCACAGCTTCATATAAACAGAAATCAGTATGTCCCAAATCCTGTGATTAGGTCAGGAAACCTCAAATCCCTGAACCAATTGATTAATACAGCGATGATGGGTTCAGGAAACAAAGCGAGGTGGGGGGTGGCTGGAAGGGGCTGTGCGAGAAAGGCTATACTTAAAGATAATTGGTCCCTCTCCTTCCCTGCCTTTGGGGAAAGTGTAATGGACGATGTTGTCCGGATAGCAGCCTCTGTGTTTGGGCAAAGTTCTAGGTTATCATTTATGTCTCTGTCTCACACTTTGATCTCAGTCATGCTGACAAAGAGAATGAGAAGCAAGCCAGGGAACCCCCCAGGTCATGGTAATGTTGATGGAGGACACGAGGGTTGAACAGTTCTGCTGGCAGCCAGTGCCAGGCCCTTTGATGGAGCACGGGTGTGAGCCCAGGTGCAGGACTCTGGGCTCACCTGGTGCAGCCTGGGCCCTTAACCAATTTAAGCATCCGGTGTGGGGGGGCGGGGGGGACTTAAGAAAAAAGGCGTGCAACGTCAATGTCAGTCAGGAAATGGTTACAAATTAGAAAAAGAGAAATCGAGGGCAGAGGGGCCTCTTCTGCCACAGTAATAAAAGCAACTTCCTCTCTACCCTAATTTCGGAACCACAGAGTAGAATTCTCTCCATATGAAATTCCTTGTAAGTCGCAGGCTGCACTAAACCACTGCCCGTCCTCTTCAATGCGTTCACGGCATAGACGTGCAGAAACAGATGGTGCTGCTTTGCTAGCACGCTGTCGAGGGAGAGTGTCAGTGTGACATGGGAAACAGCAACCTATGACCTCTCGAGAGCAACTCTCAAGCATCTCATAGATGCTTTTGTTCTCTGGGCAATCCAGGTCCTTAGAGTTTGAGAAAGCGCTCCAAGGTCGTCTAGCTCAAGTTCAGTGACTCTGATAAACTCTGCACTTGAGCTGAAAGTGGCCTCGCATGCCTTGCACACCAGATACAATGCTGGCCCGTGAAGGCTCATGTATTCCAGAATCTGTCGTTCTCAGGCTGACTAGCTGAACACCATCACTGCAGAGCAGTTTCCTGGGCTGGGTCAGAATTATTTAAAAACATTTTTTTAACGTTTATTTATTTTTGAGAGCCAGATCATGAGAAGGGGAGGGGCAGAGAAAGAGGGAGACACAGAATCTGAAGCAGGCTCCAGGCTCCATGCTGTCAGCACAGAGCCCGATGCGGGGCTCGAACCCATGCACAGTGAGATCATGACCTGAGCCGAAGGTGGACACTTAACCGACTGAGCCACTCAGGTGCCCCTGGGCCAGAATTATTTACATTCTCCCTCTGTGCTTTCAAGATTCTTTTACACGTCTGTAGTATGGCATTCATCTTACCACACTGTAAACACCCCGATTCATGTCTGTCCCTCCAACGGGTCCCTCCATACTTTGTTGTATGGACACATAGTATACTTTCTACTGCTGTATGTCCACAGAACCCAGCGTATACCATGTTCTGCTGGTGTGTGTTCTGTGAACAAGTAAATATACTTCAGTCTGCATTGTCAATACTTATTATGACCTACCACAATATATATTGATTTCTCTTTCTGGCTTACACTGGATACTTCCTCATAATTGAACCAAACTGTTTCATTTACAACAAAACTAAATGTATTTTTTTTTAATATTTTTATTTATTTCTAGGAGAGAGAGAGAGAGAGACAGCGTGAGCAGGGGAGGGTCAGAAAGAAAGGGAGACACAGACTCTGAAACAGGCTCCAGGCTCCGAGCTGGCAGTCAGCACAGAGCCCGACGCGGGGCTCGAACCCACGAACCGCGAGATCATGACCTAAGTGAAAGTCGGACGCTGAACCGACTAAGCCACCCAGGCGCCCCAAAACTAAATGTATTTTAAAGTTATATGCGAGTAGAGGTTGAACATATTTGTAGAGATGATGGTATTCCTAGTAGCATTGAGCCTGGAATCCAATTCTCTCCCTCCGAAGAGGCTGTATATTCTGAGGGAAAATAGATAAAACTTTATGTTCAGCAGACACTGAGTTGTCTTTTCTACCAGAAAGCAGCTTTTCACCACAAAGGCCAGAACCCTCACTGAGGATTTAACCAAAACAGACAAGGGGCAGGGAGAGTTGTAGAGTGGGGGACAGGAGGGCAAGAAAGTTGTAATCCATAAAACCAAAAGGGGCCCGAGAGAACCAGAAGAAGGGGGTCCTAGGGATGCCCGTCAGCCGGAGAGCCTGCGCACGTGAAGTGCAGAGGGCCTGAGAAGGCTTGGTGAGGGCCTGCCAAGGGAGGAGAAAAACCGCAAAAGAGACAGAAAAAGCAAACAGGCAAAATGAGTTCAACGGAAAGCAAGAAGGGAAACACATCCTCGCCAGGAGAAGTCTAGGAATACGGTGAGTGGGTCCCGAGGAGAAAGGTGAAAAGCATGTGAATCTTGTCAAACATCTAGAGCACCTTGCAAGACGGAGAGGAGAGCGTGAGAGTCATGGAAAGGGAAAGAAGCCATAGCTATTCTGACGAGGGAGCACTTTCCAAGTAAATTGAAACTGAGGGCCGAGAAGAAGTATATTGGCATATTTGTGCTTGTTTGTAATGTTCATACAGTTATTTTATCATTTTAGTTCATGCTTTCTCCACAGTGTATGATTACATGGGTCTCAGATAAATCTTTGTTGGTTTTAAGTCTCAGGATACGATGCCGTAAGGATATTCTTGTCACAAACGTGAGGGCAGCAACAGCGGTTCTCCACCCAACTAGGAATAAAGAGTTCTTGATTAGATCTGCCTCTGTTCCTGTCTTCCTGTCAACAAAGACTAGAGGTGAAATTGAGAAGAATCTGCCCATGAGAGCAAAGGCAAATTCATAAAAGACTAGGTGTTGAAGATGAAGACTAGGTGAGAAGATAAAATCTGGGGAGTCCCAGGTGGCTCAGTTGGTTGAGTGTCTGACTTTGGCTCAGGTCATGATCTCATGGTTCACGAGTTTGAGCCCCATGTCGGGCTCTGTGCTGACAGCTCAGAGCCTGGAGCCTGTTTCGAATTCTATGTCTCCCTCTCTCTCTGCCCCTCCCCCACTTGCATTTTTTTTCTTTCTTAAAAATAAATAAACATTTTTTTAAAAATTAAGAAAAGAAGATACAATCTGGACTTTAGAGGATCTAGTGCACTCAGCACTTGGACCACTAGCACCACCGAGGACAAAACAAACATGGCCTCCTACCAAGAGGTACAACCAATAGCAGAAGGAAAGATGACAGACACTGATATAAAAGCACTGGAAGATCCTGAGTCATGGATAAGGGGCGCCTGGGTGCCTCAGTCAGTTAAGCATCAGACTTCAGCTCAGGTCATGATCTCATGGTTCATGGGTTTGAGCCCCACAGCGGGCTCTCTGAGGTGAGCACAGAGCCCACTTCAGATCCTGGGTCTCCCTCTCTTTCTGCCTCTCCCTCACTCCCACCCCCCTCAAAAATAAAGAAACGTTAAAAAAAAAACCCACAAAGATAAAATCCAAGACAATTTAAATTCCATTACCAGGTGGTAGAGCTACTAATATAAATGACAGTTCATTGTGGATAGTCAGCCTGACCCTTGTTTTATTCCTAACTGTTCTTACCTCCAGTCTCTTAGCCCTTGCAAGTCATCTCTTCTGACAAAGTCAGAGTATCAACCGGAGAGATAAACCAAATCATGCCATTCTCCGCTTTAGATCCTCTCCTAGAATTTCCTCCCAATGCCTGGAGAATGCATTCTGAACTGCTTAGATTGACACTGAACAGTCCTCAGAATCAGACCCCAATCTATATTTCCATTTTTTCTCTTTTACCATTTTCAGCCTCTGTCGTCTTTTTTTCCCACTACACGAGACCCTTCAACATTCTAGGAACAAAAACATATGTTCAGATGTTTGTATGCCTCTTCACACTATCCCCAACACTTAAAATTCACTTTCCACCACTGACACATCCAAATCCAACTTATCTTTTGAGGCCCTGCTCCCGTGTCTTTTTCTCAGTGAATCTTTCCTTGATCCTCTTAGTCATAGTAATTATTCCCCTTCACACATTTGAATTATGTTACTGCCTAATTGCATCACCATTGGAAAATGACACACTAGAGAGCTGTATGTGTCCAAATTTCCAACTAGATAATAAACACGTCAGGCAGAGTCTTACCATCTAGGTGTTATCCTCCTAAACAAAATCTCAGCCTATCACTGCACTTTTTTAATGTTTTCTCTAATTTCATATTCAATTTAAATTTAGAGATCACTCCAAGGCCTATTAATGTTTATTCATAATTATTACACAAAAGACTTCTATTTTTAGAATACAATATTTTCTATCCATAATTTCTTAATCAAGTCTATAGAAAGTCTAGGTCATCAGACCAAACATAAAGTGAAAGTCCAAACAATAAAGTGACAGTGAACGTTATGTTTCCAAAGGGCAAAATCCATGTCATTAATTTTTGGAGCAATTTTGGGGAGCCTGGGTGGCCCAGTCGGTTAAGGATCCAACTTCAGCTCAGGTCATGATCTCAGAGTTGGTGAGTTCGAGCCTCACTTCAGGCTCTGTGCTGACAGCTCGGAGCCTGGAGTCTGCTAAGGATTCTGTGTCTTCCTCTCTCTCTGCTCCTCCCCTGCTCATACTCTGTCTCTTTCTCAAAAACAAATAAACATTTTTTAAAAATGGAGCAATTTCTTTACAGAACACTGTATCAGGGCAAGCACAAGAGTACCCAAAATAATTTTTTATCTATTATGTATGACCTACATTGTTGGCTCTATCTTTAGATGTGGAAACAATGTCTTTCTGTGCTCCACTGCACCCTCATAATGACCACTACAATAATCTACACAAAGAAAAGTAATAATAATGTGTCAAGTGATGGAAAGGTCTAGAAACTCACTATTCACATTTAATTTGTGAGCTACCAAATTTTCAAAGCTGACAGGAACTACATAAGATAATTTCTTTAGGGCTTAGACTATTGAACTAAAAACAGCCTAATGATGCATGGTGAGTTTTATTAACAAGTCAAATTGATTACAATAAAACACTGGATTGCTAGTAACTTGTTTTGTGCATGTTCTGCAAGGCAAGCAAACATTTCTATTAAAGTTTAACTTGATAAATGAGCGATGTCTTGCTATACGAGTAGTACATGACACTGAACATCACATAAGCACAACTGAGCTGACGGTTCTTGAAATTCGCTTTGATACACAAGTGTTCTGGATCACAAGCACGTTTCTGGCAGAAATGATGCCTGCAAACCAAGATTTTACTGTTCTTGATATGTTTATATCTTTATATAAAAATATAAAATATGACTCTTTCCTTCAAAGGGCTGATAGCTTATCTGGAGGGCTAAAATGAATACAGGTGAAAAAGAACAAAAGACAGTAGAAAACCAAGGCCACCAAATTAAAAGATTTGTTTTAGAAAGTTGTAGAAAATAGAGTTAGAATGAGAAGGTGAAAATGCGGCAAAGTAGTTTAGAGCTGATGTGAAAAGGAAAATAATTTGCCTGTGCTTTTCCTATAAAAGAATAATTAGGGGCACCTGGGTGGCCCAGTCAGTTAAGCGTCCAACTCTTGGTTTTGGCTTGGGTGATGATCTCATGGTTTGTGAGTTCTAGCCCCACACAGGCCACCATGCTGACGGTGTGGAACCTGCTTGAGATTCTCTCTCTCCTTCTCTCTCTGCCCCTTCCCTGCTCACTCTCTCTGTTTCTCTCTCAAAAATAAATAAACTTAAAAATTAAAAAAAGGAAGAATTAGACACGTATGCAAGGCTGCATGTACAAAGTAGTGTCTCAGCATAAAGTGGAAATTATCTTGGTATCCAATACTAAATTAATTAGCAAACTATGGGGACATTCATAAAGCAAATACTGTGAATGATTAAAAATAGTCCTTTCATAGGTATATGTTTGTGTTAACGGAAAATAATTCTCAGGATGAGTAGTACATATAACATTTTATAAAACTACATACACTAAAGTCTAAAAGGCTATAGAGGTTACCTCTGACACTTGAATCAAGGAAGACATCCTTTCCTTCTTTTGTTTATCTCTATTATCTGTATTTTTATGATAAACAGGTATTTACTTTATAACAGAAATAAACACTACAAGACTTTCTTAGTGCCTCAGAGCAATTTGCAACTCAAAGTCAGCCTTCCCTTCTCTCTGTGTCCAAGAGATGATATAATAAGATTAAGCCCAGGAAAGACTTTTGAAATAAATAATAAGCTCTGATGTTTTTGGATGGTGATAACATTTGGGTCCATAGACTAAATAAAACAGATGACCCTCCCTAATGTGGCGGCCTCATCCAGGCAATGAAGACCTGGGTAGAACAAAAACACTGAGTTAACAGTGGTATGGGGGCTTCACCTGTTTAGCTGGGATCTCAGACCCTCAGCTTCAGACCAGAACTCTACCACTGGGTGTGCGGGTGTGTCTGTGTGTCTCCCACTGGTTCCATTTCCCTGAATAACCCTAGTACAGAAGAGATTCTTGATAAGAAATAGGTTTAAAGGGGCGCCTGGGTGGCTCAGTCAGTTAAGCATTCGACTTTGGCTCAGGTCATGATCTCACAGTTCATGGGTTCGAGCCCCATGTCAGGCTCTGTGCTGACAGCTCAGCCCTGGAGCCTGCTATGAGTTCTGTGTGTGTCTCTCTCTCACCCCCTTCTGCCATGATGCTCTGTCTCTGTCTCTCAAAAATAAACATTAAAAAAAAATTTAAGGAATAGGATTAAAGAAGGTTAATCTTATAAGTGATGTGTGGGATGGACTACGGTTGAGGAAGGCTAGAGGCTAAAAATCCAGCCAGAAAGGTGCTTCAGGGATTGGGCAAAAAGGATGAGGGGACAGCCAGTGTGGAGGGGTGAAGCCAGCGGGAGAGGACAGCTATGGGGCTCTGAGAATCAACAGGGCTGAGTTCTAATTCTAGCCGAGCTATTATGCCTTAGGGTAAATAAGTCATTTCCCCTCTCAATTCTTCATCTATAAAATGACTTGTTACCAGAAATCCTCCAGGGTCCTTTTTCTGTTCTGTAAATCTCAGACTCTATTATCAATAGGAAACAATACTTAGATGCTTTTATTCAAACTGTGAAAACACTGGCTTAACTTCATTCTTATACTACAATGAATATTCCATCAGCGCTCAATAAATAATACATTAAGCAAGCTCTTTTGGACATCATGGTTTAATTGTAGGGCCTGAAAATGCCCTGCCTTTTGGCAAAGTCTTTGCAATATCAATTACTTTATTAACTTTGCAAACACATAAAGGAAAAATGGCCATGTCACTTTGAAACAGGCCCATTTTAATCTAATTCTCTTTCTTAATCACGGAAAAAGCCAATTTATGAGAATAACACATTTCATATCAGATAATTTATTTATAATGAAACATTAAGTAACTTCAGCACTTATGCAATTTGAGGATATTGCAGAAGGGTTAAGTGGGGTTCCAGTAAAGCAGACTGTCACGCCGATTTGATACGTGTGCATTCCCTTTCCATGGGTCTGCTATACATAACGGTTACCTATATCTGAGTCTAAAACAGCCTAGGAAGAGAGAGCCTTGTTAACTTTATTCCAAACAGAAACCTCATGTCAAGGTTGAGAGACCTTTACTTGAGTACTGTACTCGAAGATTAACTTTCCTGGATGTTGAAACTCATGTGATCCATATTACGTATGATTCTGGTTTTATAGGTACATGTGGTTAAGCCCATCTCATCAAATTAAGGCAACTTACAAACAAATCACCAGACCACAGAAGATGTAATAAGCCCGCAGAGAGTATGTTGCCTCACCCACATTCACCAATGCCATCTTTACCCTAATCGTACAGCTCTCTGGGTATTGTTCGAGTCACAAGTTTGAAAGAACGCACCATGATTCTTCTGTGGCTAGCATACTTAGTCTCTGTATGCCTGTACAAATCAATAGAAAAAAAGAAAAAATTAAAAAGGACAGCACACTAAATCTCATCAGCCTGTTGTCTGATCTCTTAGAACCTGGACACGGGGACCAGCTCCTTCATAAAATGTTGCCTTCCTCTCTGTCTTGGACTCTTTTTACAATTAAATCTGGATCTAACAGCATTTAACATCCTAAGGCTTTCAGGTAAGGCAATATTTTACATCATATTTTATTTCTGGTCTTGGCAGTAAACTTGGAATTAGCTATTAAGTCCAGATTTCTCATCTGGTCAACTCCAGGAAAAAGTACAATAGGAAAAAAAAAAAAAGGAAAGAAAGAAAGAAAGGACCAGAGACTTTGACCAACAGGAACTATATGAATCCAGACGAAAAGTAGTCTACTTATGCTCCAATAGGAAAGAAAAAAGGGAGGCTCAACATTTCCATCGTTAAATGAGAACTTCTTACACTGGAGGCTCCATGGTAAACCTTTTGTTGACTTTGATCCAGGCACACTGAATGTATCATAATGCCTCTCAACTCTTCCCTTTTCAGTCCATGCTATTAATTGAGATTCAGGAGATCTAACCTATTATTTCTAAAGTGGGGGCGGGGGGGGGGGGAGAATCTGTTCCCAAAATATCTGGTTCTCCATCCCCACCTGCCTTCATTTATAAAACAAGCCATCTAAATCTCGCAGGCTATTTTTCCACAGGCTTGTTTATAATGTGGTAATGATTATGCTAATACCAGCTGGGAATACATCAACGTGGACATGTTTTGTGAGTTTGTTGGGGTGGGGGAGGGCCACATAAGTGCACGAGGACACCTCTTCAATAAAATTATAGTACATGTGTAGCCCTTTTTCCATATTTACTAGTTTGTTGTAAGCTCCTTCTCAAATGGGAAATAGACCATGTTTCCTTTGCAGAGGGATAGTTATTGAATAACGAAGACCATGTGTTCTGCTACATCTTATTCATCTGAGTACTTCTGCAACTCTTTTCTAAACCAAATTAATAACAGTATACTAAACTTATTTCCCCAGTGAAAACTTCTGGCTACTAACAGTGTCAGTATATGCAGCTCACTGTCCCCAAGAGCACAGGTCACCACTACGCAACCAAGTTCATGATGGCATCCGAGCGAGGAGAATGCAGCTTTCACGGTATGCAGGGGAAAACAGACACCCTCTAATTGAATGATACTGTTTACACAAGCAATAGAGTATTACATCACTTTCCCTACAAAGAGAAGAGAATGTGAAATTTCAGAAAAGACAGATAGCAATTTCATGTGTAGCTTGTCGCCACAGTCCTCTCCAGCATAATAAGACGCACATGGAAAAACCCCTTATAGCAAGCCTGCTGCACAAGCCGATTTCTCCCTTCGTCTGGGTCGGGGTGTGTGTGTATCTCTGAAGGAGATGATACCTCTCCTCCACTCACACACCCACTTGCTGCATAGAGAACTTCGAATGGCATTTCTGAGATGGGTCTGCTGGTTGCTGGGGACACAAAGGCAAGAGGCTAACAGCGAGCCTCCTGGGTAGTTAGGAAAGGAAAGTATCTCCTTCCTAAAGATCAAGAAAACGCACATCCACGTAATGGCTAAACACATGAGAACCTGGTGTGCAGAGAAACTGCCCTTCTTCAATTTTACACTACCCCCCAGAGTCAAGCAAATTGTAGACAAAGACAATACAATTCTGGTAGTGAACGGATCTCAAAAAAGGATTTTTCTTCTAATTTTTTTCTACTACTTTATTACCACTTACAGTATCTCCTTAGCAAGTATGATTTTTGGCACATCCAAATAATGGCATTTTTTTTTGCCGTACCCATACTTGGAAACAACAGATTCCTTTATCTCAACAAAACTCTCAGTGAATGTTACCAGTTACAGAGGTTTTGTAACACGCTTGTATTTCAAATACGGTGTTTTTGTTCCCAACTCGATATATAGACATGCATGCTTATTATTAAAATGCACTCTATAAAATCCCTACTGGGGGGATTTTAGTTCCATTTGGACATCACAACTGAGACATTCTATTCTGTCCACAGCATGTTCACTCTCTCCAAGTAAAAATTCTTTCTGGTGTTTCTGATATAAACTGAAAAAGTTCATTATAATTCACACATGAAAAAATCTCTTTAACAGTTGGAATCAGAAGTAGTAAGAGTTAACGGTCCAGTCCAGTGGATACACTTTTGCAGGTTTCCATCTGAAAGTCATAACATAACCTTTCATTCTGTGTGTCATTGGTACAGAAGGTTTTTCAAGGCAGGGCTCTTCAGCTTGCAAGATGTTAAACAGATGTACCGTGGAGTCTTCCAGGTCTAAACTATGAAGAGTCTGTTTTCAGTCTTTGTGTCGAATCCTTCATTTGTTTTATTCCTTTATCAAGATCTTCAGGTTTCGGTATTTCTTTCGTTAAAATTATTTTGTTGCTCTCCAATTGTTTCTTTAGCTATGTGTTTACTTAGAGCCAGAGTTTGAAACATACTCTTTTTGAACTAAGTAAGGCGGACTAATTTAAATTTTGCCATTGAAAAGTATATTTTCAGCAGGAAAATCTCTGCTCCCTATAGCAGGTGCTAGAAGCCCAATCCCAGATGTTCTGATGTGTAAATAGCAAAGAAAGAATTTGAGAAATGGGTGGGGATACGAGAAAGAGGAAGGCATGAATAAAAAACAGACCTGTCGAAACTTCATTTCACTTGAGTCTATCACTAAAAGCCCTTTCTAAACGCTCCGGCCTTTGTTTTCCATTGGTGGGCGTCTCTATGCAATCGTTTCTCATGTTTGCAAATACCACTTCTCAAAACACGGAAACTGTCATAGTAATTGGCAGCAGTGTTTACCTGGCTATTCATTTCCAACAAACCAAACTCTCCTCCTACATCGACCAGAAGGCTATGTCCTGATATGTTCCAGTTGAGTCTGCTGAGGCTGAAAACCCTATGGACGTGGCCATTCCTCCCGTCTTTGCAGCATAGAAGCGTAGAGTTTAATCAAGGCAGCATGATAAACAGGGCTCGGCTAAGGCTTCAGCCTCAGTCTCTGTAGTTTAAAAGCTAGTTTTGCCCCTTTTGTTCTTACCCATTTGTTACTTGAAGGGATTTCAGAACGCACAGCTCCAAGAGGGTTAAAAGTGTGCTTATGTTTTCTCCTTATTTAGCTTGATGTTGGCAGAGCCCCTCCATCATTTCAATGAGAGACACATGAGCAGAAAGGCCTTTATAATATAGGCAGAACTTTATAACATGGGCAGCTTCCTTCTCAAATATCCTTTTGCTATCAAACTAATCAGTAGTAAGGGATAATTAAAGCCATACACAGCATAGGGCTGAGTCCTGACTACTTTAACCCATTCACTACCAGGCTACATCTGGCCTGTACACTCACTACATCTGTGCTGACAGAGGAACAGAGAGCATGGCCTCGAAAGGGAGCCTGGCACGGATGTTAAGGGCACAGGCTCTGATGTCAGAGATAGCTGGCTTTTCATCATGAATCTAGCAATTACAGGATGTGAGGCTGGAAAGTTACTCACTTCTTTAAGGCACCCTTCCCCATCTATAAAGTGAATGATGATGACTGATGATGAGTAAGAGTAGAATATCGATGTCATCTGGCCGTTGTGAGGATTCGTTAGATAAGGTGCATAAAAGACTCAGCTTAGAGCCTGACACTAAGCTGTTAGTACAGTGTCACACCTGTACCCTACGCACCGACCAGACTGAGCTCTTCCCTTCTCACTGAACCCTGGCCCCTCGACACTGTACTGCCAAGCATTTGCTGGCCCTAGTTTCCCTGGAAGGCTCTTTTCATATACCCCAATATCTCCTCCCTGTACTGGCTTCCCATCTTCCCTAACCTCTGTTCAGATTTTACCTCTCCTTAGAGATATGTCAAGTGCCACTTTCCTACAAAGTATTTCCTGAACTCATTAGGTTGTAACCTCTTACCACTTTGAATCTCCATGATTTTTGTTTTTCCTGTTGTAGAGCATTGAATTCAACGTGCTCCTCACCTAATGTCACACTGTAAAGACTGATTAATGGATGGGGCACCTGGGTGGCGCAGTTAAGCGTCTGACTCTTGGCTTTGGCTCAGGTCATGACCTCAGGGTTCGTGAGTTTGTCAGGCTCTGTGCTAACAGTGCAGAGTTTGCTGGGGATTCTCTCTCTCCCTCTCTCTCTCTGTCCTCCCCTGCTTGCTCATGCTCTCTCTTTCTCAAAATAAACAAATAAATAAACTTAAAAAAAGATTGGTTAATGGATAGTCCCTGTATTTATTTATTTTCCCTTTTATTCCCAAACCCCATTTTAATTCTCCTCCTCCCATAAAAACCCATAAATATGTATCGTTTTATTAACTGTTCTTGGGAAATATGTACTGGTTTCATGCACGCATGCTAATTTATTTAAATAGATACCATGATACATTTTACTCTGCTTCTTGTATTGTTCCATGTTGTTTTGTGATCCGTCCATGTTGCTTCTGGTATTTCTAACTGCTGCATAATATTCTATGATACGCATTGCCCACATTTCACCTACACTTTTTTTTAACATTAAAAAAAATTTTTTTTTTATGAGAAACAGAGAGAGACAGAGCATGAAGGGGAGAGGTGGAGACAGAGGGGGACATAGAATCCAAAGCAGGCTCCAGGCTCTGGGCTGTCAGTGCAGCGCTTGATGTGGCGCTCGAACTTATGAATGCGAGATCATGACCTGAGCCAAAGTCAGATGCTCAACTGACTGAGCCACCCAGGCACCCCTCACCTACACTTTTGACAATATACTCCTGGCCACCAGAAATGAGTACGTTCATACATGACCCCTTATGAGCCTGTTTGGGAATTTTACTGAGATAAATATGGAACAGGACAATTGCAGGGTCACAGGAAGGCATAAGCTTATTGACGAAGTAATGCTACCCCATTCTCCAGGATGTCTACACTGGTGTGCACTCTCACAAAGGGGCAAGTTTGCCTCCACACACCGACATCTCTGCCAGCTCGTGGCTCTATCCAGTCTTCTCTTTTTTTTTTTTTTTTTACAAATAGTTTATTGTCAAATTAGTTTCCACATAACACCCAGTGCTCATCCCCACAAGTGCCCTCCTCCATGCCCACCCCTCCTCCCCCACATCCACCAGTCCTCAGTTTTTGTCAGCATTCAAGAGTCTCTCATGGTTTGCCTCTCCCCCTTTCCCCCACCATTTCTGCCCTTATTCTCCCCCTTGGTCCTCTATTAAGTTCCTCCTAATCCTCCTATACGTGCACACATATGATATTTGTCTTTCTCTGCCTGACTTATTTCGCTCAGCATAACACCCTCAAGGTCCATCCATGTTGCTACACATGGCCAGATTTCATTGTTTCTCATTGCCATGTAGTATTCCATGGTATAGATAAACCACATCTTCTTGATCCATTCATCTGTTGATGGACACTTAGGCTCTTTCCAGGTTTTAGCTATTGTGGAGAGTGCTGCTATGAACATTGGGGTACATGTGCTCCTATGCATCAACATTTCTGTATCCCTTGGGTAAATTCCTAGCAGTGCTATTGCTGGGTCATAGGGGAGTTCTATTGTTAGTTTCCTGAGGAACCTCCACACTGTTTTCCAGAGGGGCTGTACCAGTTTACATTCCCACCAACAGTGTAGGAGGGTGCCCGTTTCTCCACATCCTCGCCAGCATCTAGAGTTCTCTGATTGGCTCATTTTAGCCACTCTGACTGGCGTGAGGTGGTATCTCAGTGTGGTTTTGATTTGTATTTCCCTGATGAGGAGCGATGCTGAGCATCGTTTCATGTGTCTGTTGGCCATCTGGATGTCCTCTTTGGAGAAGTGTCTGTTCATATCTTCTGCCCATTTCTTCACTGGGTTGTTTGCTTTTCGGGCGTGTAGTTTGGTGAGTTCCTTGTAGATTCTGGATATCAACCCTTTATCTGATATGTCATTTGCAACTATCTTTTCCCATTCCGTTGGTTGCCTATTAATTTTCTGGGTTGTTTCCTTGACTGTGCAGAAGCTTTTAATCTTGAGGAGGTTCCAACAGTTTATTTTTGCTCTTAATTCCCTTGCTTTTGGGGATGTGTCAAGTAAGAAGTTGCTGCGGTGGAGGTCAAGGAGGTTGTTTCCTGCTTTCTCCTCTAGGGTGTTCATAGTTTCCTGTCTCACGTTCAGGTCCTTTATCCATTTTGAGTTTATTTTTGTGCATGGTGTGAGAAAATGATCTAGTTTCATTCTTCTGCATGTTGCTGTCCAGTTCTCCCAACACCATCTGTTAAAAAGGCTGTCTTTTTTCCATCGGATATTCTTTCCTGCTTTGTCAAAGATTAGTTGGCTGTATACTTTTGGGTCCACTTCTGAGTTCTCAATTCTGTTCCATTGGTCTATGTGTCTGTTTTTGTGCCAATACCATACTGTCTTGATGATGACAGCTTTGTAGTAGAGGCTGAAGTCTGGGATGGTGATCCCTCCCATTTTGGTTTTATTTTTCAGGATTACTTTGGCTATTCGGGGTCTTTTGTGGTTCCATACAAATTTTTGGATAGTTTGTTCTAGTTTTGAGAAGTATGCTGGTGCAATTTTGATTGGAACTGCATTGAATGTGTAGAGTGCTTTAGGTAGTAATGACATCTTAACTATATTTATTCTTCCTATCCATGAGCATGGAATGTTTTCCATTTCTTTGTGTCTTCTTCAATTTCCTTCATAAGTTTCCTATAGTTTTCCTCATACAGATCTCTTGTATCCTTGGTTAGGTTTATTCCGAGGTATTTTATGGTTTTTTGTGCAATTGTGAATGGGATCAGTTTCTTGATTTCTCTTTCTGTTGCTTCATTGTTGGTGTATAAAAATGCAACCGATTTCTGTACGTTGATTTTGTACCCTGCAACTTGGCTGAATTCTTGGATCAGTTCTAGTACGCTTCTGGTGGAGTCTGTCGGGTTTTCTATGTAGAGTATCATGTCATCTGCGAAGAGTGAAAGTTTGTCCAGTCTTCTAATTCTTATTACTTTATTCAGTGTAAACAGACATCACTATTTACATTTGCATCGCTCTGCTTACTAATACATTTATTCCTCATGGTTCTATTTTTTTCTTAGGCATTTAGCTTACATAGCCTGGAGAAGTTTTAAATAAAATACTTGCTTTTTTTCTCTTTACTCTTTGAAGATCACACATTCCTCTAAGGTAGGTTTGTTTTGTTTTGTTCTCATTTTTCACTGCCTACAGTGCCTACCGCAGCACCTGAGGAGAGACATAAAATATATGTACACAAAAACACATTGCAAGCATGGAAATATGAATGAATGGGAAAAATTACAGAGAAAAATGAGTGCTTTTTAAAAAAAATTTTTAACGTTTTTATTTATTATTGAGAGACAGAGATAAAGCATAAGCAGGGGAGGGGCAGAGAGAGAGGGAGACACAATCTGAAACAGGGTCCAGGCTCTGAGCTGTCAGCACAGAGCCCAACACGGGGTTCGAACCCATGGACCATGAGATCATGACCTGAGCCAAAGTCAGACGTTTAACTGACTGAGCCACCCAGGCAACCCCCACACTTTTTAAAAACATTTTTATTTATTATTGAGAGACAGAGAAATGAGTGCTTTGAATTCTAAAATAAGTTGGCTATGTCTCACCCTCTTCTTGCTAAAACCATGATCTCCCTTGGCCAGCTGAAATGAACATGGCAGCACTCATAGGGACGGCTAAGAAGAAAGTGTGGAATTCTCAAGTAGAGATTCTACTGGGACACATACTAATCGGATGTGCCAGTATGTTCTCTTCACTACTCATTTTGAAGACCTAATGGAAATTAGACTGGCAGCTTCATCCTGATAACTTCCAGAGCCCTGCTCTTAATCACAGGTACAATGATTGGTTAAGAAAAATGGCCTGTTCGCCAACATCAGAATATCATAGAGAGTAAGTAGGCATTTACTGAGTATCCAGTGCAGGCAGTATACTTTCTATAACTTCCCTGGTAAGGACAAAGCAACAGAGACCTATCTTATACTTCCATCATGAACACTGGTTGGATGTAGATCATGAAAGCTGACAAGCCACGCATTATGGTGAGCAAAATGAGGTCTTTCAGGGTCAAACAGACCTGGTTAGAATTTTGACTACCACACACCAGTTATGTTACTTTTTTTTTCCTTTCTCCTGACATCAATTTTGTCATCTGCAAAATGTGGACCATGACACTGGCTTTACAAAAATTTGATTTAAATTTTTTTTTTAACATTTATTTATTTTCAAGAGACAGAGAGAGATAGAGCATGAGCGGGGGAGGGGCAGAGAGAGAGAGAGGGAAACACAGAATCTGAAGTAGGCTCCAGGCTCTGAGCTGTCAGCACAGACTCCAACACGGGGCTCAAACCTATGGACCACGAGATCATGATCTGAGCCAAAGTCGGACACATAACCAACTGAGCCACGGAGGCACCCCACAGGGCTATTTTAATAACCAAATGAAATCCTGGTGTACTGCTTGACAAATGGTGACTATTTGATTATGCCTGTTATTTCTTCAACCTATAAAGTAATAGATGAAGGTATGCTGCTGATATATGAAATAAGTATTGGAAAGAAATGTCTATACCTATGCTACATGATTCAGTGGGAGATTTTCCTTGCAAAACTGAATTGCGTTTGCTGTAGTGGGGAAAACATACTATTTTAAGAAAGAAAGATTTAATTCTGGTTTGAGCCCCAATGATACCACTTCTTGGCTATGGAAATTCAAGCAAGTAAGTACCTTGACCTCGAGCCAGTACACAGAAGCACTGTCAATAGAGATAATATTATCTACACCACAGAGACACTGTAAAATAATCGATGTAATAATGAATGTGAAAGCACTTTACAACCTGCAAAATAGCATAAAATATGTTAAAATCATTGATTTCCAAAGTCTGATAGCACCTTGGTTATTGTCGGCATTTAGTTAGTGCTAATACAATAACATCTTCTATGATTGAAAATGTCAGGAGCATTTTTCTAGGAACGAAAAAATGTTGGCAATATTTTTTTTTCCTTTTACCTTATCATTGAGACGTGTTCAACTTCTACTTAGTACTTTGTAAATGAGAAGATTCTGCCTAACATTTGAGATAAAAGGGAAGGAACGACCCCTTCCCTAACTCTAAATGACTTAACAAGAGAAATATCTCTTAGAGAGCCAGTGAAAGGGTTTGCTTCTCTACAACAGTGGTTTATTTTAATTTTACAAAAACCATGATGCTTGTAAGGGATCCAGTTTCCTTCTTTTTGCTGGCAGATAGAACTCTCAGAACAAAATTTGAGGTCACTTCTGAACGTGCTGGACTACACGGCATTTTGTATTTTGTGTTCTCAACTCTTCCCAGACAGATTTTATTATTCATACACATATTTTTCTTTCCCCAGATTTTCCTACTTGCTCTTTTATCTTCTTGAGTGAGAAAGTTAAATAAAGACCCAAAACAATCTCAATGATGAGGGAGGGGTGAGTTTGGAGCTTCAGAGAGTCTTTTAAAGGAGAGCCACCTTTTATCTGTGTGTCTTCCTTCCACCCCTGGGCAGTCCCAGAGCACCTCATTCAGTATTTCCTCATCTGCACACCCCACTCTACAAGGTCAGGGGTCTTCTGTGCTCAGTGTTTCCTCAAGAAAATACCTCCGGAGAGGGGCACCTGGGTGGCTCTGTTGGTTAAGGATCCGACTTGGCTCAGGTCATGATCTCGTGGTTCTCTTCTGAGTTCAAATCCCGTGTCGGATTCTGTGTCTCCCTCTCTCTCTCTGTCCCTCCAATGCTCTCTCTCTATCTCTCTCTCAAAAGTAAATAAACATAAAATAATTTTTTAAGAAAATATCTCTGGTGAAATTTCTGTGCTTGCCTCTTATTCCTTTGTATCGTCAGTACTGAGCCTTAAACTTTGTTGTCGTTGTTGTTGAGAAGCATGTGTTGAAAAATTTACCCAGCTCACCAGCTTCCATAGCCTATGCCTTTAATATTCTTAAGTGCCTGTAAAGCTAGACACGCCTTGTCCACATGCAGCGCTCATATAACAATGGTGTTTATTTTGATTTACACAGCTCCAACCTCTGACTAGAAACTTAGAGGGCAGAATGCCCTGCTTCAGTTAAAAACAAAAACAAAAAAGAAAACCTCAGTGAGCAAAGCTATAATCTTATCCGGTTGAGTCTATTTTAGGAAGGAGGAGAGAGGATCATTCTGATTGCAGAGTTCATGTCATAAGCCTTCATTTTCCACTGTAGGCTGTGCACAAACTTTAAACTTTTTATATTGTTTAGTATCTCCAGGACATTTCTTTGGTAACCAGTAATAATCCTAACATTTGTATCCCTCAAGTTGCTTTCAAACAGCGTACCAAAGTCTAAGCATTAAAAATTATTAATGCTAAGTGGATGAATAGGTGGTAACGGTTTCTTATGTCAAAAAATACCAAGGCTGAATGATACAAAAATAATAATAGTTATTATTGATATTAATCACAGTAATAAAACTGAACTACCGAAACACAATACACTGTGCTTCACTGGAGATGCCTTCTCTTACTTGATTTATTATGAGAGCAACATGAATAATAGAATTAAGTTGATCCCCTGCAGATGAATGTTATGTGGCTATAGAAGGGTTAAAGTACATACGGTAAACAACAACAACAACAAAAAACAGTGGTTTATAGATATCCTTGATTATTATTCTAACAATGAAAAAGGAGTATAGAAATTAAAATAGATGTAACACAGCACACTAAAATGACTCATAATGATTAATTATATAAAACAGGTATATGTTGATTTCTAAACTTCCCCAGATAGAAAATCCCATGATCATAATGTAGTCAGTTTAAAACTAACCTTATGCTATTGTGTTTTGACTGTTTCTTTTTTTCTTTTTTTCTTTTCTCTCTCTCTTTTTTTTTTTTTTTTTTTTTGAGAGAGAGAGAACATGTGCAAATGATGGAGGGGCAGAAGGGGGGGAGAGGGAGAATCTTAAGCAGACTCCATGCCCAGTGCAGAGATGGACACGGGGCTCAATCCCACAGTCCTGGGAGCAAGACCTGAGACAAAATCAAGCTTCAGGTACTTAAATGACTCACCTGCCCGGTTGCCCCTTGACTCTTCCTTTTTAACCTCCAGGAATCTTAAATGTTCGCCACCTGATAGTTTCCTATCTGTATTAAACATTATTAAAAAAAGTACTTAATAGTCATTTGACTTAAATTAAATTCAAAATCTTTAAGATCACTCTCAAGAGGCCAATACATCTGAATGTTAACGGGATCCCACAGTAAAAGTTTTATAATGGTTTATTCAGAGTTGTAGAACCACAAAAATTATTTCTCAAACAAGCACATATGATTTAGTCTACATCTATATCTTAGATTCTAACGGATGTGTCTGTTTTCTACTGTTTAAATTACTCACTCTAAACACCAGAGTTGTACATGGGATGTATCCAGAATTATACTGAAGTCATTAGTGGCTACTTCTTGTCAATAAAGAGAAGCTTGCAGGATTAATGGATAAAGCCTAAAAAATACTCAACCACAGGGGGGAAAATGATGATGAGCTTTAATTGTGGATCTTATAGTTTTACCCCAACTTTAACAAAAATATGAATAATAGCTTTAAAAACTTTTTTTTTTAATGGCAACAATTTCCCATCAGATTCAGTGGCCCACTCTGATAAGGAATGTAGCTTCCTAGAACCAGGGGCTCAAGGGTCTGCCACGCTGCTTTGGCAGAAGGGACAATTTTACCTTCCAAAGAGGAAATACAGACCTGAAGGTGCTATGGTGTGAAGCTGCCAGAAAGAAGTAAAGAAGAGGCTTCTTTCTCAGAAAATGTAGAAAGACCAAGACCTGATGATATTATTTGAACTCCTAAATGCAGCCATTCCTGACACCAGGAATGCCTCCCAGACTTTGACAGTGATGTGAATCTCTAATTTCATTCTTTTCTCTTTAATCCATTTTGAATTAGATTTTGGTCACTAACCAATTAAAGAGTCGAAGATGTTGGTACTCATTTTTTTTTTTAAGGCTTTGTGGTTTATTTCCTATTGTTCTATCAGATGTCATTTACAGCATAACTGTGACTTTGGATTTTATGCTGCTAGCTTGCTTGAAAACTAGAAATCTTCTTTGAAATGCACAAAGTAAAGCTAACCAGGCTGAGAAGAAACACATCCCTCTCTCAGCTCCCACAGCAGCACCCGCGTGGTAACTAGTGACTTCTGCATCTTCAAACTCCTTGGGGACCAGGACCAGGTCTTTCATCTCTGTATCCCCAGAGCCTAATCAAGTACTTACTATGTGGTACACCTTCGGGAAATGCTTATTAAGTTAATGGGTCTCAGCATCACACGGCCATTTGCCTGGCCCTAGCTGGCTAGCTCACCTCCAATTCTGAGAACAGCCATCCCAAATTTTCCATTCTCACAGTCCTCACAATTGCCTTGCTTTCTCTTACTGCTCACTAATCATTTTGCCTCCTACTTCATTGTAGAAATGAGCAAAGCATGAACTCCCACTACTTATCTTCTCGCCTTCACATCACCTATCTCCTCTTTCTTTCTGCCAATCTGAGGGCATAAAGGACCTTCTCTTTGGTTCTCTTTCTCCTCCCTTCCCATACCCTGCATGTTCGCCATCTTATTCCCTTTGCCATGCTCCTTCTTTCTCTAGAATATGCAACCCCTTCCTCTCTGCGTTAGTGCCTTCTCTCTGAAGTGTGCAAGTCTCCCCCAGCCTTGATCCAACATCTCCCTTTAATCATCCCTCTGACCTTCCATTCACAGCCAAACTCCTGGAAAGATTGATCCAACTGGTTCACTCACTCCCATGAACACCTAAACCCCAATGCTACTAGCACTCTGCCTCTCCTATTCCACAGAAGTCTCTCTGCATAAACAACACCTGTCAAGCACTTGTACAACTTTGCAAACTTATAATTCGCTATTTGGTCACTGGTGTGAGGTTCCTATAAATTTTAGTTACTTGGCAATAATATTAAAATAAAACTCTGTGTTATAATGTTTCACTAAAATGAGGAAGTCAAGCCATAGTGCTAATGGCAAAAGGATAACACAACTGAGTATTTTGTCAATGTCAATCTGCCATCAATGTATTCATAGGCAACAGTGCCAGTGTAAACCTGGATTCTGCATACAGGTGAGAGTCAAAAACATAAGTCATATTGTATGCACAAAATTATCCCTAAATTATAAAAATTTTGGGGTTCCTGGGTGGCTCAGTCGGTTGAGCGTCCGACTTCCGCTCAGGTCATGATCTCATGGCTCATGGGTTTGAGGCCGACATCGGGCTCTGTGCTGACAGCTCAGAGCCTGGAGCCTGTTTCAGATTCTGTATCTCCCTCTCGCTTTGCCCCTCCCCTGTTCATGCTCTATCTGTGTGTCTCTCTCTCAAAATAAGCAAACATTAAAATTTTTTTGAAATAACTAACTAAATTATAAAAAGTTTGAAACAAAATATTTTTTAAAGCATCTTAATATCCAGGTAAATGATAATTAGGATATTACATTTAAATGTAGAGAAATTTGTTCTCCAATCAAAAATTTAATCTATAGAGAACAGTTGCTCACAAAATATTTTAAAATATTCACAAATCATTCAAGTAATTATATTTAAAATCATCGCAGTTTTGGAATGAATCCCTTTGTGATCAACTGTCACCCATAAATTATAAAAACATGTTAAGAAAGAGAAAGAGTAGGCGAAACTTATGGTTGAAAACATCTTATTTCTTAAAAACATGTTTACCATTAAGATGGCATAAATAACTTTTCAACTGTGACTAAAGGTTTTTTAAAAATTACTGAAAATCAGAATGAAAGCTAAAATTGTTTTAACTTAAGAACTAAGCTTTTGATTCCTGACAAATTTGCCCAAATTCCATATAAAACCATTGCTATAGCAAAGATCTAATTCATACTGAATACCATTAATGAGATTTAATGTTTCTCCGTCTCTGCACTAATATCAGAGCTGACAGCAGGTACACCACAAAAACAAAATGTATTTGTATAAGATACAGGCAATTGACATCGGAAACTGTACTAAGGAGAAACGTTGGAGAATCATGGGGTCATCCAGCTAAATTTTTTTTAATTGCACCAGCTCAAAATTATTTTCCTAAAACTTTAAACCAGGTCTAATATCATGCCATTAACACACGTAGACATTTTGCTGCAAAATTTAAGTGTATTTACTCTGTCTTCTATGTCTTTTGGATTGAGAAGTGGTAAAGTTCTCAGAGGAGATGGCAAGAAAAGAACTGGAAAGCGTTCCTAGTACTATCAACTCCTTGTATGCATCTGCAGAAAGATTGGCCATTTTTCAAAATATCAACAAGTAGAGATTAATAATGTGCAAGAAGCTACATAATTTTAAGAAATGTGCTGGACTTGCACCCTAGTGCATTATTAGGTGTGATCGAAACATTCCAAAAGCTATGAAAACATCGGATGTTGTAAAAAATGATTTTTCAATCAAACAAATAGGTGGCTGATAAATCAAAGGATTTGGTGATAGTGTTGTACAAATCTGAATTTACATTGGGTTTAAAATTTCTTTATCATATGCTGAGTTATAAGACTTCTTTCTAAAAAGGTTAAATGCAGAATCACAGGTATTTTCTTACTTTCAAAATAGAAGCGATTCTTCAGCTAAATCTCAAAATAGATTTTGCAAAAGAGTGGAAAGCATGTAAAAGAGTATTCTCCAAACATGTAAAGGTCAACAAAACCATCTTTTCAGAGAAGCAAGATTATAGCTTTTGGATTTAGGTATTTCTCCACAGCTCTCCTAAAAATGGTAAATATTCTGAAATACTATTCTGAAATATGTATTGCTTGTAGTGGATGCAGTATTATTCCAACTTAAATTTACCTTTCAAGGCCAATAATTTGAGCAAAATGAAAGAGCTACCGTCTAAAAGTAATAAACACTTAAACAATCGAGGATTTGAAAAAACTCTGTAGATGATAAAAACATGATTCAGAGATTTTAATTTTATTGATAATGTAAGATTAAGTCTCTTATGGTTGAATTACCTTTACACATTCTGGCTCTTTATTTAATACAAACTTCATAATAATGCACCCTGCCTTTCATGGCTATTGCATGGCATATTACTTTAGCTTGTACAGTTATTATAGCAACTCATATTCTATTCTGAATTATCTGAAAAAATTTGGGGGGTTGAAGGGAGAGTTTATAAAGAGATTTAGTAACCTGTCACAAATTTTAAAACACAGAAGTTGTTAACCAACTCAACTGAACTTAAAGACTACTGTTCTATTCATTCATATGAGCTGAGGGAACCGATGAGGTGATACTGATTTAATTACATCATAATTAAAATACTGTTATAATTCACACATTAAACATTTATTTATAGGTCCAAAAGCTTTATTGTTGTGGAACAATGTTGATACTATTGTTTGGATGAGATAATGGAATCAGTTTGTTACTTTATGAAAATCCTCTCTTAATATTTTTTAAAAAACCCTTATTTTGTCAAATATTAACATGAAATGTCTTCTAAAACCTCTTGCATGCTTACTTAGGATCAAATCTGGAGAATTCAATACTACAAATTAAAAGTAATCTGAGGACACACACAAACACTCAGTTTGGGGTGTCACACTTGAAATGTTTCTTTATTTAATGTTTGTTTATTTTTTAGACAGAGAGACAGAGACAGAGTGTGAATGGGAGAGGGGCAGAGAGAGAGGGAGACGCAGGATCCACAGCAGGCTCCAGGCTCTTAGCTGTCAGCACAGAGCCCGACACAGGCCTCGAACTCATGAACTGTGAGTTCATGACCTGAGCTGAAGTTGGAGGCTTAACCGACTGAGCCACCCAGGCGGCCCTTACTTGAGGTGTTTCTTAATCTTTCCTGATTTATTTGGTCCTTTTAAGAACATAAGGAATCCTATAGGTTCCTTCCCTCTATTCCAGACATATTATATACACACATACCCCTGCCTGAAGCCTAACATGGGAACTCTCCTCAGGAAAATGGGTCCCAAGTTAGTCAACTTTCCTTCAATCAAGACGATTTTCCCTTTCTGGTTCCCAAAGGACCATAAAACAAGGCTTAGTTTTGTTTTGATTTGTTTCGTATTGTTGTAAGAATTCTAAAATAAATCCTTTAGTGCTTCTGCTGTGGTAAAGTCACTCTAAGACATCAAAACCGTTTGGTTGGATCCTTCTTCCTGAAGAACCATGCACAGATTTTAACTAACCTTGTATAAAAATCTCCATGAGACCACCCTTCCAGTCTGCCCATCTCTTAAGCCTGTTCCCTAAGCTATTTGATCTCATTTCTCAGGCTTTTGGACAGGAGGCTATTCAGAAGGACTGAACTACAGACTGTCCCCTACATGTGGCAGAAACATACTTTTCAAATTTCACATGCTCAGTACAAACTGTAAGCACATCACTGTGGAGGTGATTGGGAACTTCTTGTTTGTTATAATAAGAGCAAGAACTATTATTATTATTATTATTATTATTATTACTACATTTTTGAGTAGTTTAATTTTGTAAATAACCACAAATCAATTCTAATTTAATACTTTCTTACATTTTATGGATGATTATATTGTAAAAAAAAAAAAGGGGGGGGCCATTAAGAGACTAAAAAAAAAATCCTGTCACCTCTCCAGTTGTGTCACTGAATTTGCAGTCAGAAGACCTAATCTCTGCCACTCACCGTGTGGCCATAAGCAGGTCCAAGCTCCCCAAGTCTGCTTCCTCATCTTTAAAACAGGCATAACACCACTCACCAGACAGAGCTCTTGTGAGGTTTAAACTATATAGTTCATGACCTGGCTTCCACCCTCATTTCCAATCCTTACACTGAAGTGTCTTTATACTTCATCAACATGCATCCTATTTTCTAATCACACCAAACTCCTGAAGCTTCTCTAAAAATGTCATCTTCTTGACACCTGAGTGGCTCCGTCAGTTAAGCATCCCATTCTTGGTTTCAGCTCAGGTCATGATCTCACAGTTTCTGAGTTCGAGCCTCTCATCAGGCTCTGCACTGACAGCTTGGGATTTCTCTCCGTCCCCCCCACCCCTCATCTCTCTTACTCTCTCTCTGCCCCTCCCCTGCACATGCTCTCAATTTCTCAAAAATAAATCAATAAACTTAAAAATAAAAATAGTTAAAAAATAAGTAAAAACACCATCTTCATTTCCCCTTGTTTCAAAAGCCTTCTCCATCTATATACTTGGATAATCCAGATTAACTCATCAACACTCAACAAACCCTTCCTTGACCATCTCCAAGTTGAATCAGCTCATCCTCCAGGCCCCAAGAGCCCATACAAATGTAATATTTACCTGTTTATTGGTCCAACTCCCTGACCACACTCTACATCCCTCAGGTTCCTAAACTATGCCTCTCTTCCATCTTCCATCTCAAATTCATACCTGGCACATGCCTAGCCCACGGTGGGGGCTGGGGCGGGAGGGAGGCTCAGTGGGTGATTAAATGAACATATGACACACAAAGAGCATTGGGCTTGGTTATTTGTGATATTAGTACAGATTCAGAGTAGGTTAGCACAGTCTGAAACCTAAACCCTTAAGAGATTATGGAACTTATGCGCGCCCTGATATCACTTCATTTTTGTGATTTAAACAATAACTGCTAGTGTTCCTAGGATATGTTTTATAAAGAAAATGAAAATCATCATCAAATGAATCCCACATATGGTCAGCACACTCTGTTAAGAATGTTTTATCTTGTTTGTATTAAGTTAGCATCAAGGTCTTTCAGCTTACGAATCCTATGAACTAGGAAAGCTGACATACAAAACTTCAATATATCACAAAGCTACCTTGTCAGCATGCTTTTCTCGGGTTTCAGTGTGGTCACTGAATTCAATTGCTTAGCAGTAGAATTTGAAGGCTTATATATACTTCCTGTTATTGGCCTGTATAATTCCTTATTAAAACAATTATATCCTTGTGCCAGAATGTACATATTCTGTTACAAATAATAGTAAGAAAGAGAAAGAAAGCAGAGAAAGAAAACTGAATTCAAATAGTCACTTTGTGTAACTAAAAATTACAGAACTACTCCGAATTTGATAGAAGTTATAATTAGAACTGTTCAAAAGGGACAAAAAATAGCAATAAAGCAAGAAACAAATAAACCCTAAGAGTGAATCACAGTACTTTATACCAAATAAACACATGCCTCGCTGGCGTTCTTGCGCTAAGGAACTACGTGACGGAAGTCTGAACTGCGTGCAGACTCCAGGCAGATGATTCCATGAGCAGAAACATGCGGGATAGAATTTAAAGCAGAGAGATTGGAGTCAGGTGAGCAATTAGGTTAAAAATGTCCAGACAGTGGGACTCTGGGGGCGTGTGACCCATGGTGGGGCTGAATGTGCTGTGTTCATATTCCCGCATTTCCGGACCTTGGGAAACTCAACCTTTCACATAGAATGACCATCTTAACTGACACTCAGGGTTGTGGGGTGAAACTTCTGTTCTACAATTCGCCTACTTTATCTTCCGTCACCGATAACGTTTTCCTTCCAGGTCCCATTCTTACTGATGGCACAACAAACAAACAAACAAAAAATCTTTTCGCTTAATTTAAAAGGAAATCTTTTCCCTCCCTCATCCTTCTTCCCAAGATGCCGTTGTCTGTGTGAAGAGGAACATCTGGTTCCTGTATCCCCTGGGTTCTCTCTGGCTTCGCTGCGATGTCCTGCAATGTGCCGTCTGCTGGGAAGCCTCTGCTAGGGAGACTGATTTCTCTGGCCTTGTTTTCGATGGTGTGAGCCCGGCACCCGCTACTGATGGCCGTGAAGCTTGCCGTCCCTGCGCTCTGCATCCTCCAGCGCCTGGCCCTTTGGTCTACTCGTCCCCTCAGGACGGGATGGCGGAGAGCAAATGGGGAAGGGGAAGCCTTCGGCTGCTTTCTCTGCTGGACGTCCTGCCACGATGAAGGGTCTGCAACTTTCCCAGGCTGTTCCCAAGTGAAAGGGAATATTGACCGCTGGATTCAGACAGATTTATTAGTATTTACTTCTCCCCTCCTAGTTTCAAGATCCCACCGTACGGTCACAGGATGCAGAAGTGAAAATGTTCTGGCACCTTTCCGGACCTACTTCTCTTCCAACGATTCTCTCCAGTCCTGGGACATTTGTTCCTTCTCATAGGGTGAGAGCTGCTCATGAGTTCTGATCTGTGCTCTGCCCTGCTCTTTTCTGCTCCACGACACCTCCTCCAAGTTCTGAGAACCTGGCTCTAAGAAAACCATTACATACACCTCTTTTTTTCTTCTTCTTCTTCTTCTTCTTCCTCAAAAAAGAATGGCTTTTGCAAATAAAATTGCTTCAAGACTATGATCTTGCTATCGATGTGATGAATTCTATTTGGAATTTCAAAGCTGCATTGTGACTATGCTGTTCTCAGCTGGGGCTTTCCTTCCCAAGAAATAATGGGTATTATTGATTTAATGACATGGGAGAACCAAGGCACAAGTAGGAACTTGTCATTGGGAATCCAGATACATCATTTTAATATTGCCAAAGTGCATCTCAAGTCCAAATATACATGGTTCAGAAGTTACAACTAATTTGAGTCACTTTTAATGGCTTCAATGGAATTAACAAGTTATGCTTTTTTGTACAAACTTTTCATTCATTAGAAAAAACAGAACAGAAGTAAAAAACACAGATTTGCTAAACAAAAAACTCTGAAGTCTACTGGCCTAAAAGAATTTCCCATTGTTAATGTGTGAGGCAATTACTGTAATAGAAGACGGTTTCTAACACGGAGAAACAGAACTCATGATCAAAATACTACTTATTCGATTCTCATTAAGATGTCTCTGAGTTTATAATATTGGAGCTTATTAACTCTCTACCATTCCCAAATGATATTCTAAATATCAATTGACAGGGAGGTTGTCATAATCTTCCTTCTCTGGGAGAAATAATTGATCAAACCAGGAAGTCCAACCAAAGTAAACAATAAAAGCTAACATTGATGGACTCTGCTATTCTGTGCCAGGAACTGCTCTAAGGGCATTGCATGTATTATTTATTCTTCGCTATAGTGTTTCAAGGTACGTATCCTCATTTTGAGTTGACCAATTAGGAAATGGAAGCACAGAAAGGTGAGTGGCTTTCTCAGCAGCAATCAATGAATAAGTGGTGGAGTCAGAGCTTGAACTCAGGCAGACTCACCCCCTGGTCTCTACATCCAACCCCTATGCTAGTGTGGCCTCACAGGTAAGGAAACGTGAAGGCACTGAATGTGACAGGTAAAGAGAAAAGAACGAGGCAAAAAATGACTCTGCTATCTTTATAAGGACAAAAGAAGGAACTAAGATTCCATATTAGAGTTGGCACGCATAATAATTCCCAGAACCATATGTTTCAAATGACCCGATCATTGGGTCTTTCGTTTCTGATCACTTGACATTTTTAAGCATGAATCATCGAATGAAAAAAATTACAGGGCTTTCTTTTGAACACATTGTTTATTTGTCACCAAGAGATCTCAGATATACTTTAAACAAATTCCTTCTCTAAAGGAAAGACTACATACCCTCATGAATGGCATAATCCAAAAATAGAAATTATTTAAAACAGCTCTAACACCTTTTCTAAATTTCCTACATTGTGAAATGACAGCAGTGTCTCCCTTTCAACACTGCCTTCTAGTCAATGTAAAAAGAAATAAACCATCCCCACATGCTCATATTTGGTGTTTACTTTTCCGTCAGTCATCTAAAACGGGACGCAGGAAAAGGGATGTGTCTGTCTCTGTTAGAAAGAGAAGAAAAGTGAAGGAAAGAAAATCTAATGCAACAAGAGAGTTGCCAGATTTGGAACTGATTGAAAGAGTTTCGTGTCACCAAACATTTTTCAAAGACCGATCAATCTGCAACTCTTTTTATAAACCAACCTGTAATGACTGGTGTTTCCACACATTTTCTTCACACAGTTGCTTCTGAGTTTGGCAGTGCCTTTGATTTGAAAACGAATTTCAAACTTTAGATGATCATACAGAACCTTTTTGGCATCACGGAAAAGAATATTTAGATCATAAAGACTTAAAAGAATGTAAGCTAGAGTTCCAAGTAGTTTAAACTTTCATTACAGAGATGCCGAAAGCCACATTGCTCTGCTTACACAAGTATGTTTATAAGTGATGCCATTTGTAACTCTGACTAATTAAAAGAGAATTTATAAGGATGTGAGAAAGAAAAGCATGGATTTAAAATTAATATTAAGTGAAAAATATAAATTCTACAGTATAGCAAATACCAAGATAGACCCAAGCATCACCATGAGATTGTTCCTATTCACATCTTCTGGCATCAAGGGAAAACCACCTTGGAAAAACCAACAAATCCTTAAAATAACAGAGAAGTGCCAGCACTAACAGTGGTATACTCAGTAATCCCTGGGAAAATTCAAAGAAAGTAGAGTAATGAAATTTGTCACCTGCTGACTGGTTTCTGCTGCTTCAGAAAACAAAGAGCCCAGCAGACCAGGGTTCAGAATGTACAGCCAGAAAAGAAGGGAATTCCTAACTGCAAAGTAACTGACTCCATTATGAACACAAACCTCATTAACCCTCCTCCCAATCCCCAAACCACTGGTTCTCAAAAACTCTGTCCCCAGCCGGCCACATCAACATCTTCTGGGAACTTGCCACAGATACAAATTCTCAGGCTCCACCTAAGACCAGCTGAATCAAAACTCTGGGGATAAGGCCTGGTAATCTGTGTTTTCATAAACCCAAAAGAGTATCTTAATGCACACTAAAGCTTGAGATCCACTGCCTGGAATGGTATCACACGATCTGTAAAAAGCAGAGATGCCTGTCTTCAGCCCGTGAATCCTAATAGTTATAACAGTTCAGTTATTGAGGGCTTACTGTGAGCAAAGCCTCCTCATGACACATGCATATAATAATATATATATTACATGTGTATATATATCTTCCTGACTTATATATATTACTTAAATTCACCCGTGTAATCCCTATGGACAACTTTGTAACTGCTATGCCAATGCAACTCACTAGCTCAACAAGGCATAGTGAAACTAAATCCTAAGAAAAGACAGTGCTACTATGAGAACAGTAAGTTGCTGCAATGTCCATCTACCAGTAGATACAGAAGCACAAACAGGAACAAAGAGAGCATTCTCATGTATCTCTAAAGCAACACTTACAGCTAAAAATCTTCATAATATTTTGAAATTTCTTTTGAAAGACAAATAGGTCGAGGTCTAGTCTTTTCCCGTTCTCCTCCAGAATGGGATCTGGACTGAATCCAGCTAGCCAGACCCAGTGAGTAGTAGTTTTGGTGGTAAGTGAGGTGGCAGGTACCCTACTACACTGTCCTCAAGTCTAACCAACATGTTCCTCAAATACCATCTTTTCCATCCCTACTGCCAGCTCCACAGCCTTACGAAATCAATAGATATTCTTAGCATCAGTGGACAGGAAATATAAAATAATTCATTTCTGATCATTTGACATTTTTAAGCATGAATCATCTGGTGAAAAAATTAGATGAAAATAAAGATACAAAATATGATGGGGTTGAAGTGTTTAAATGACAGCTAAAAGTGGGGGGGAAATTAGCAGCCTCTTTTTATCCCCTTATTTCGTTCTACTACCTCTTTTGGTGACCTAGGCTTGAAACCTTGAGGTCTTTTCGAGCAATTCTTTCTCCTTATTCTCTCATCCAAGAAATCGCCAAAGCCTAAAATTATTTTGTTCAGACTCTTGCATATGGCACTTTCTTTCCATTCCAATTTCCCTTACTTTATCTTGGGCCCTTATTATCTTGTCCTAGATTACCACAGTGGTGTTGGACCTCCTGATAAATTATCATGGAGACGGCTCTCAAATAAAGCCACCTTTATCATGATGCTTCCCTGCTCAAAACCCATCCAAAATACTCCATTACTGACAAGGTAAAGTCCAAACTCCTTAAACATAAATATAAGCATCTTCACAGCTTTATCTCCAATGGTTTTTTTTATGTGAATCCTAAATTTGAGTCACAGTTCTATATTCACTGTCCCCAAAACATTTCAAGGATGTTCCAGTGACTGCTCTTCATCCTTCTTCATAGCTTCAGATAAAAGATAATGGATATAAAATGCAGAGTGAGAACAGGCATTAAAGCACAGAATACATTAATGTCTGCTTACTATCTTGAATTTAATTATATATTAGTGCTTCCAAGTTTATTATTCTGCCATACAGAATTTATAGCCATTAGAAGAAAATAAGTGTCCAAAAGTTTAACATGGGTCTTTGGTTAGCCTACATGGGCAGCATTTGGATTAAATATGAAGCTTGCACTTTCAGATGCCAAAGATAAAAATGTTGGTATAGGAAGAGGGCTTCTGGTCTACAGTCATGAAGCCATGAGGTGAAGCAAACACCAACACCCTCCTTCCTCTCTCCGCAGAACCACCACTAAGGTCTCCTGGGATTTGACCAAATCCATTGCTGAAGGAATAGGAATTCCTATTTCTCCTTAGGAAGTAACCATCCAACTACCAAACCCATTCAACAGAGTCCTTCAACTCTAACTGTTAAAGAACTAACAAGAATCACTAGCATTTAAGTGAGACCAATGGAGTGATAAAAGGGTTCCAAACAGAACTAATCCCTACGAAAGAGGAATTTTCTGAAAGAAATAAAAAGAACTTTTCAAAGGGCTGTAATTATTATAATCAACAAGACTAAAGAAAATATTGCATTCTTAAAAAAAATACCGTGGATATGAACAAAGAATAGGAAGAAAGAAGAGGAAGAGAAGGAAGGAAAAAATTAGTATTTTTGGAAGTTAAAAGCAATGTAGTTGAAATAAAACATACCAATAGATGAGTAAACAATAAAGTGGATATGAACATGAGTAAAATTTCAATTAATGATTCAAAAGATTGTAAGAAATCTCCCAGAGTAAAAGGGACAAGAAATAGGTCTTAGCAAAAACATTAAGGAAAAAAAAACATAAGGAACCAAGCATGGAGTGTAAGAAACAAAATTAGCATTCTTTACCAACAGTCTGATGTCTAGCAAAACATTTAGAAAATTATTAAAATAAATATGAGTTTACTAAGCCAGATGGAAACAATATCAACATAAAATCAGTAGCTATCTTACATGCTAACAATCACAAATTAGAAGATGAAACCCAGAAAGATTTCATTCAGAATTCAAATAACACTCATATAATAAGTAGGAATAAAGATAAAGTAAATGTGCAAAAGATATTTTTAGAGTAACTGTCAATCTTACCAAGGACACATAATAAAACTTAAATCCTAGAGAATACCATGTTCCTGGTAGGAAGATTCAATATTGTAAAAGTGTAAATTTGTCCCAAATTAATTTAAAAATTAAAGAAAATCACTCATTATGCTAAAATCTATGTAAAATAGATTCATGAAGTGAACAAAATCATTTCTTAAAAAGAAGAAAATTTGGTCTAACATACTATGCAAATATAGTATTTGAAAATCAGCAAGTAACTAATCTAGAGATATATAGACTGGACAGTAAACAGAACAGAGAATCCAGAAAAAGATCCATGCATTTATGAAATTTATCATTCTAATGGTAATACTTCAAACCAACAGGAAAAAAAAAAAAAGACTAACAACAATAAATGGCATTGGGATACATAGGTTTTTACTTGGTTTAAAAAAAAAAAACCAAGTTATACTATAATCTTATCCCACACCATAGACAAAAATTTTTGATATAATAAACCGCTAAAAACAAAGCTATAATATGTCAAGAGAATAACAAATTTTAATTACTTTGAGAGGGCAGATCTTCTTACATAAGACACAAAGCTCAGGTACCATGAAGGGAAAAAATAATGACTTATTTGACTACACTAACAACCAAAATATTATATTTGGCAAAAAGTAAATAAATTTTTTAAATGCATAAAGCTAAAAGGCCAGCACCACTCAGGAAACAAGTTTACTGTTTATAAATAGAAAAAAGGATTAAGATCCATAATATACAAAAGTAAGAACTTCTTAAAATCTAAAAGAAAAATGGGCAAAGGATTTTAACAGGACAAATGGACAGGGAAAAAGTTCTCCTTCTCATTTTTAATCTAGGAATCAAAGAGCTAGTGCTAATGTTTACGAAATGCAAATACCATCTCTTTTTGAGTCAGATGAGTGAAAGCTGCAAAAAGGGTGGCCTCTAGGATTGGTGATGGTGTGAGAAAACCATTCTCCATTCAGCGTTGATTGGAGTATAAATCAGCACAGCCTTCTGAGCAGCATTTTGGTTGTTTTTACTGAAATTTAAATTGTGCTTACCTGCTCAACCAGAAGTAATACTTCAAGGAATTTATTCTAGAAAAGCTTGCTCGTTGTCTTACTCTGTCCATCTAAACATTTCAAGGCACAAAGGCGTTATCTAAAAAATTTGTTTTTCCCATATATCAATGTGCATTCTTTAAAAATCATTTGATATTTAAATAATCACTAATATAACATGTAATCTATAAATAATTAATGACGCTAAAACAACTAAAAGCATTCTTTACAAATACTGACTACTTTGCTTCCCATTGCACAGTTACCCTTAACCACTGAATAATATTTACATGGAAATTCTCTTCCTCTATTTTTAGGGACCCAACTTTATTGGGTCCATTGAGTCAACAATTGCTCTGAGCTGAAGACCACTGCCATAGCCAAAAAAATAACCCCTCAAAGACGTCCACACCCTAATCCCCAGAAACTGTGAATGTGTTATTTTACATAGCAATAAGGGTCTTCTAAGTGTGATTAAATCAATGGGTTTGAGATGGGGTGATTACCCTGGGTAACCTGGGTGGATCCAGTAAAATCACAAGGGTCCTTTCAAGAGGAAAAGGAGGGCAGAAGGATCTGTTTCAAAGTGATGGATGTAAGACTCAAATGTTCATTGCTGGCTTTAAAAGACGAAAGGCGGCTGTGAGAGAAAGAATATGGACAGTTTCTAGAAGATGGAAAAGGCAAGGGAATTAATTCTCCCCTAGAGCTTCCATAAGAATTTAACCCTGCAGACATCTTGATTTTTAGCCCAGTGAGACCTATTTCAGATTTCAGACCTCCAGAATTATAATAAATATGTATCATTTTAAGCTGTTATGTAAAAAAAAATTGTTTTGGCAATACTAGAAAACCAATACAATCAGACACTGTTACGAATACTAAGATATCCTCCTGTCTTTGAGGCCAGAGTCTGTCCAGTGGAGGAAAGTTACAATTCTTAAGATACATATTCAATGTCAAGATATAAGACTTTAGGATTCTTTTTAATGATGCATAATTTCATTATATCTGCTGTTAGTCTCGCTTTAGAAATCTGGAGATGTCTGCCTGTTACATAAAATTGATTTGGGTGGTTTGTTATTATTGACTGAAAGTAAATAAACTTACAGCTTTGTCCTAAATATCTCAGTCTTTGCTATTAGGACATTCTTCATGTCTTTCTGAATTCTATAGATAATGTTATAAAATTATTTATTATTAAAATAGGGATAAAAAGGACACTCACTTTCTATATTTCATACTCAGCTTCACTTAAGAGTCTGGCAACACTGGGTACTTAGGTGGCTCGGTCAGTTAAGCATCAGGCTTTTGGTTTCAGCTCAGGTCATGATCTCAGGGTTTGTGAGTTTGAGCCCTGTGTCAGGTTCCGTGGCTGGCAGCATACAGCCTGCTTGGGATTCTGTCTCTCACTCTCTTTCTGTCCCTCCCCCAATCATTCTCTCTGTCTCTCTCAAAATAAATAAATAAACTTAGAAAAAAAGAGTCTGGCATACATTAATTATAATACATTATTGAGCATTTATGCATAAAATACAGTTTATGTAATAGATTTTGAATCATGAAAATTTTTTAAATTTTTTAAATATTTTATTTATTTCTGAGAGAGAGAGAGAGAGAGAGAGAGAGAGAGAGAGAGAAATGTGAGCAGGGAAGGGTCAGAGAGAAAGGGAGACACAGAATCTGAGACAGTCTCCAGGCTCTGAGCTGTCAGCACAGAACCCGACGCGAGGCTTGAACCCACGAACCGTTAGATAATGACCTAAGCCAAAGTCAGACATTTAACCAACTGAGCCACCCAGGCGTCCCTGGTTCCTGAAATTTTTAGAAAGTATGCAAAATTTCTGTGTCAGTTGGAACTTTTTAAGTGGGAATTTAATAAATAAACCACATGGGAATTTACTCTTGGGGAAGAGAATTGCTGGCTTTGCCCCTAGGTATCAGGGCCCCATTTACAACAGTAATGTGAACCCCTCCTCAGCCGCGACAGAAAATGATTAGTAAATAAATGCACAAACGGAAAGGACTTTGTTAGCTTGGAATTTGAAGGTTCCTCCTATGGCAACTCTGAGGTCTACTCATCAGCCACAACTAAGAGTAAAAAGGACAAGTCAGTCTAGTTACTCCCTTGATGGAAAATTTCAAATATTTTTGAGCTGTTTCCCCTTATGGTATATTTAACGTTTCCTACACAAAATTTTCTCCACATTAAATTGTTTCTTTGTGACTTTCAGTATCAGTCAGGGTCAAGAGACAGAAATCACACCATTTCTCTTTTCAGAGAGAGTCTAATAAAAAGAATTCCCCCTGAAGTTGTTAGCAGGGTAACTGAACTCTAAAAAAATAGAACTCTAAGGACACCTGAGCGGCTCAGTCGGGTGAGCATAAGACTTCAGCTCAGGTCATGATCTCCTGGTTCATGAGCATGAGCCCCGCACAGGGCTCGCTACTGTCAGCACAGAGCCCACTTTGGATCCTCTGTTCCCTCTCCCCCTCTGCCCCTCCGTCACGTGCACTCTCTTTCTCAAAAACAAATACAACATTAATGCACAGTGTTGCATGTTGTATGTGCACTGTGATATATTTAATCTGCTAAAAAAAAAAAACAGAGAACTCTATTACAAAGTTAGCAACTCGTAAGACTAAGGGAAACAATAGAAAATGTCAGCATTATTGAACCTAGGCCCTTAGAAGTAGGAGGCAAAGTTAAAACTCGGATCCCTGAGAAGGTGCTGGCCCATGAGAGCTGGTTTCTCTGAGAGGGGACATTGTGAAGTTAAATCTGCAAGTGTTGGAAAACTTCAAACTTGACTCAGCTGCCACCACATAAAAGCCCTGCTGCCTGCAGGCAAAGGGTTACAGGCATGATGAGCTCAGGAGCCACCGATGACCTGGAGTCCACGGGAGGAATGTGGAAAAATAGGAAAGAGGGAAAGAGAAGGTCTTTTTTCCCTCCTCCCACCTTGCCGACCCCTCTAGTGCCTCCTCTGTGCAGGCTTCAAACAGAAGTCACGTGGCAAAGCAGAAATGTGGTTCATTGAGGCGCCTGGGTGGCTCAGTTGGTTAAGCGTCCGACTCAGGCTCAGGTCAGATCTCATGGTTCATGGGTTCGAGCCCCGCGTCGGGCTCTGTGCTGACAGCTCAGCACCTGGAGCCTGTTTTAGATTCTGTGTCTCCCTCTCTCTCTGCCCTTCCCCCACTCATGCTCTGTCTCTCTCTGTCTCAAAAATAAATAAACTATAAAAAAATTTTTTGAAAAAAAAGAAATGTGGTTTATTTATATTTTTTAACTTTTTAAAAAGTTTTACTTATTTATTTTGAGAGAGACGCAGGCAGCACCGGTCGAGAAGGGGCAGAGAGAGAGGGAGGCAGAATCCCAAGCTGGCTCTGCATTGTGAGCACCGAGCTGGACGCGGGGCTCAAACCATGAGATCGTGACCTGAGCTGAAACCAAGTCAGATGCTTAACTGACTGAGCCCCCCAGGGGCCCCCAGAAATGTGGTTTAGAGTCCCAGCTCCAATAGAACAAAGCAGAATACAAAAGTATGGATATGTGGCTGAGAAAGAACTTAGTAACTGGTTCAGCCCTTTGAAGATGCACATCCGCAGATACCCTTTCATCTAAACAACAATGACACAGTTCTGTCTCCACATAACAAGATGCACCTATTAGAGCAAACGAAGACACCCTCCCTTGAAAATTAATAGAGACAAAAGTCTCAACAATCGTGGCCTCCATTCCTGTGTAATGCTAGTCCCCAAATGTGGCCACGGGCCCATTTGAATTTTTTCTTACCTAGTTCCAAATGGAAAATAATTTCCAAAATGCTATAAAATGCAGTAAGGAAAAGATACATTGCTGCTACCCTATTTATGAAACTGGTCAAATCAAACAGATTTGGGGGAGGGCCCTGTGACTTCTAGTTTCTGTTCTTTCACTACCTATTCCAAGTTTCCTCACCCTCAGCCAAAACGTCACTAAGTCAGTATTCTTATCTGGTGAGGTAACCCTAACCCTCATTCTTGATGTGTCAGAATCATTGTAAGTTTTACCTACTGGACATGGAAGTACTAAGAGGCTCCCAAGAAAATGTGCTGGATTTCAGACATGGTCTTCCCTACCCTCATTGTGTGGTACCAACCCTACTTTCCCTTGGCAGTCAGGATCAATCACACCAGGAGGCAGTAACCACCTTTGTTACCTGTTGCTTCAGTGGCATTTGAATCCCTACATAGTCAGGTGGCTGACTCATCTTCAATTCGATGAATCCGTACTGCGTCACCTGGTAGAGGCTCCCTTTCCTTAGGAAATGTGACTATTAAACCAACAGAGCTTACGTTGTAGAGGGAGAAGCCAGAATTCTGAGAGTGGGCTTTTAGATATTACAATGAACGGAGTCACGCCTACTTCCTCCACTTCCAGACCATAGGAGACACTGCTCCAGGAGTGAGTCTCTGACTCAAAGCTTACACTGCATTCTGGAAGACAGCGCCCATTCCTCCAAGTGTGGTCTCCATCCTACCTGTCCATGGGGAAAGCTGCTTCTGAGTGATGAGACAAGGGTAGCAGCAGTTAATTTCACAGGCTGGAGCCTACCACCCCACATTTCTGTGGCGAGATGCTGCACAATGTCATGCAAAATATCATGATAATGTATAATACATTCTTGTGAATCCCTGGATGTTGGCAAAGGCATTATGGGGGTGCGGGGGGAGGCAACTCCACATCAGGTTTACATGTCAGTACCGGGGCGGGGGGCAGGGTGGATCGTGCCACTTCCATGATGGCCTGGGTCCAATGCAATCAACCTACCACTAAGGGGTCTCTGCTCTTGGCAGGGCAGGCATTAATTAAACAAGGCACTAAAGCCTTGGTGAGGAGAAATCTATGTTGTCGAGCCCATGCATCACCTCTATCCCTGCATATGGCTACTTTGTACATGGACCCATTGAGCAGGTACTGGGCGGGGCGAGAAAAGAGCCTTACTGACATCCATTAAAAAATGTGTCATTTTGTCTACCTGATTATTGAGAGCCATTAATAAGTATGAGCATGGGACACAAATATCTTCACACTCTATACCTATTCAGGGGAGGGGACCAGGGGTTACAAATAAGACAACACAGCCTAGAGAGGTGTGGCAATTTCAGGGAAGTTCAGCAACTTGTCCCAAGGTTGTAGAATAGAAACTAGAAGACAAAGGACCCTCCCCCCCAAACCTATTTGATTCTAGCCTACACAATCTGAATTATAAACCTAAGGAAACATGTCCCTTTAAATTTTTTCCATCGTTTCTCCTGCCATCTAAAATGCCCAGTAAACACCTCTTTGGGGACCTCAGTGCCAATTTATAACAGACAAACAAAACCCTTGATTCAAGTTATTTTACCAGAAATACTTTTGCCCACAAATCATAACCATTACAGAAGTGAGAGCACACTGGGAGTGGCAAACTCCATGTCTTGAATTTTGTTTGTTCAGGCCAAGAATTTGTTCTGTTCTCCTTCCTACTGAGCAAATGACTTGAAAGTTTAAGTTTCAAGCTTTGAGATGTGAGTTTGGTGTAACATTTTCTTAAAAAATATACCAATATTTACCCAAAGTCCTTCATATTCATTATTCCATTTGATCTCATGATAACTTTGGGTTTGTCAATATTGCCACCATTTGACAAATCACGAGGGTGCGGTTCACAAGCACTCAGGATTATGGGTCTGAAACCAAAATTTTCTCACCCAAATTTCTTCTAAACCATGAAAGCTCCTAGAAAAGATAATTTTAATAATCACCTAAATTGCTTCAGCTTATCTCATCTTTAGCCTTTCTAATTATATTCAATGCTATATGTTGAAAATTATGGGTATCCCAGTATTATAAGGATATTAAGTGATTTTTAGTATTTTGTTTTTATTCTATATGTCTATATACGAATTGGGTGCAAAGCCTTATCTGGAACTTTCATTTTCTTCCAGCTCAATGTAAAAATTCCTTATTATTTCCTTTTGACTATCGACTCTGCCTGTATTCAGTAAGCCAGTTTCTCATTGTTTATTTCCACAGTCTTCCAAACTTAAAAATTAGAAGTTACTCAGGTTCCTAAAGATGGCCCAAAGTATCAGAAAATATGAATCACATGCTATGGTAACTTTGTCATTTACTCAGTCCCGGGAATGAATGAGTAGTTGAATGAATTTTTCAACAGAGTTGATGTCTGTCGGACCCCTTTATAAATTATCCTAATTTTGCACTAGATAGTGTTTCGAGAAATTCACACTGACTCTGTAATGGCAATGTAAGATTCCCCTACTGGAAGGAAAAGCCACGTGCATTATTAAGCAAACTAATCTCAGTTTGTTTGCTATTATAAGCTAATAAAATTTATCAATAGCTTGTCTTATCTTTATGAATTGCCTCCATTCCAGTACTTTTATTATAAATTCTACCCTTCTGGCAATTTGCTTCAGAGATTTAATTCAGATGTATGCTGTCAGGATTTTTCTTTTTTTTTTCCTTTTCTCAGTTCAAATAATTTTTTTCTCAGCACAAAGTATCTTGTGACATCTTTTATACAGTGTTGTTTCACTGTATTTTTTGTTCAATTATTTATTTTGAAATAAGTTCATATATACAGGAAAGTTAAAAAAAGAGTAACAAAGAGTTTCTATGTATGCTTTACCTAGCTTCTCTTAGTGCTAATCTCTTATATTACCAGGTACAACTGTCAAAGCTGAAAAACTAACATTGGTACAATGTTATTAACTAAGATATCGACTTTATTTGGATTTTAACAGCTTTTCCACTAATGTCTTGTTCCTATACAAGGATCTAATTCGAGATTACGTCTTCACCATCATCGTTGTCATCATCATCATCATCACCAGTGATGTTACCAGAGTACAGAGTTAAAGTGTGTCTTCCAGTTTTCTCTGTTGTTAAGTTATATTCTTCCTAGTGTAGTTAATAAATATTTGGGGGAGGATGGTGATATGCTGAAAATATCCGGTGTCTCATTAAACATTCACTCACAAATGTAAGCATTCACTGGTGGATTTTGCCTACCATAATCACCATTGTGATGTTTTAATGGTGATTTTCTATTTCCTACATCCCTTGTACATTTGTTAACTGAAATATTTCTGTAAGGAATACTTGTCCCTTATCCTCACTTATTCATTTATTTAATCATTTATTATGTCAGTGTGAACAAATATTTTATTATTTGAGGTATGATTCAAATGCTTTTGGCTTTTATGCCTTTGTTTAGAGCATTTGTCATTCCACGTGCTCTAACATTGGCCACAGAAAGTTCTTTCAGGTTAGCTCCCATATTCTTTTGATGTCCCCACACTTTTTTTTTAGGACCTCCATATTTTCTGACATCACCAGATGCCCACCCAGGTTTATCCTGAATGTTTCCTGCCCAAGTCCTGGAACCAACTATTATTCTAAGAAGTTCTGATACTATTTAATAAGAAAATAATATTTAGGAAGCAAGAATTGGGAGTTAAGAATGTTCAGGACAGGGGTGCCTGGTGGCTCAGCCGGTTAAGCGTCCGACTTCGGCTCAGGTCATGATCTCACAGTCTGTGGGTTCGAGCCCCTCATCAGGCTCTGTGCTGACAGCTCAGAGCCTGGAGCCTGTTTCAGATTCTGTGTCTGCCTCTCTCTCTCTACCCCTTTCCCGCTCACTCCCTGTCTCTGTTTCTCAAAATAAAATAAAGACATAAACAATTTTTTAAAAAAAGAATGTTCAGGACAACTGTGTAATCACTGCTTCCTGGACCTCACATGTATGAATATTAACTACTCATGCACCTGTATCTGTATTTATTTCTATATTTCTATATCTGTATGTATTTAAAAGAAAAAAACAAATGAGTTGATGTTGTTTCCAATCAAGCACCAGAGGGCTCATTCTATTATTCTTACTGTGTTATATTATAAATTCTTTTACAATAATAGAAACTTGGCTTTCACGATCTACAATATATCTGCTTGTCTATTCAACCCTATTACACATATAAAAGTGGTTTCAGAGTCGCTAACCTAGGCCCATTTGAAAAATGAATTTACCAACTATGATACATTGTTTCTGCATGGTAATCATTGTTTTTAGCCTTACAGTTCAGTCAAGAAACCACCTTCTGGTTTCCCAAGTCAGTTAGGTCAGCTCTCCATCCCTCTCCGTTTCAGTGTAGCTATGCTGTTCCTTTGTCACAGTCAAGGTCCATTTCTGGTTTTCCTGACATCCTGGACATACTCATCATAAGATAGAGTGGTATGAGTTCTGACCGACACATAAATTTCTATATTGAACGCCACAGTCCCATACAGAACAGTGCAACACCCCCAAGTTCCCCCGTGCTGACCCTCATAATCAATCTCTACCTCAGCTCGTAACCATGATCAATCATAACCTGTTTTCCAACTCTTCATTTTCACATTTTCTAGGATGTTATATAAATGTAATTAAATAACATGCAGTCTTTTGTGCCTGGCTTCTTTCACATAGCAGGATGCACTTAAAATTTACCTGATGTGGGTGTGAGTGGTAGGGGTTGGTGGGGGCTGTTTGGCAACTTCCAGAATGATAACATGAATAGTTCCATGGATTCACTTTTCAGTGAAACAACCATAGCTGGTAAAAACCATTTTTAAAAACAACCGTTTAAAGTTTTTGTAAATTATCCTAAGAATATGTAGCAGAGGAAGAATTATTTATTCAGTAAAATCTACTAAATCTCAGCAAGAAGAGCAAAAGTCTGTGGCATTTGGGCCACAACCTGCTCTTTCCCCCAGGTGCCCTCTTTTAGCCACCACTGAGGTCAGCAGGATAGAAGCTAAACTCCCAGCGGGTGCCTCTAAGAACATAGGGCTCCCTGTCCACCCAGATCCCAGCCAAGGGCTACAGTATCTCTCCAGAAGATACAGGCCAACAGTATTTTTTGTTTCTGTTGTTGTTGATTTATTTTTGACACACACACACACACACACACACACACACGCACGCACACACGGGTTAGGGGGGAAGGGGCAGAGAGAGAGGAAGACACGGAATCTGAAGCAGGCTCCAGGCTCCAAGCTGTCAGCACAGAGCCTGATGTGGGGCTCAAACGCACTAATGGTGAGATCATGACCTGAACAAAGTCAGATGCTTAACCGACTGAGCCACCCAAGAGCATTTCTCATTGCCAAACCTCCCCTACTCCCAAGCTGCAAATTCTCTATTTCAGGCAAGAAGTGTTAAAGTATAGGGCTATCTTTTTCCACACAGCTCTGACTCACAGAACACAGTTTTGATGCCAGGGTTGACAGGCCAGGAATACTGGGATTCCAGTGACTCTTCTTCCACCTTGCTCAGAGAACAGAGACTCCCTAACTGGGAAAGGCAAACCAAAGAGACCAGAAGCTGCCACGCCCACCCAGTGCCCTGCTCATAAAGCAAGGGCAACACACTGAGAGAAGTCACCACTGTCCCTGCCTAGAGCTCCGGAACAGTGCCTCAGGATTTTGCCCACAGAGAGAAGAAAGCAATAAAACCAGGAAGATCAAGAGTTCTCTTAAAGGAATGACTGCATTTGGAAAGAGTGTAGGGAAGGTCAGGACTAAGGATGCTCTCAAAAACAATGGAGATTTGCTGGTAGGCAATTAATAGTAGCTATATGAGAGCAAAAAAAAAAAAAAAAAAAAAAAACTGGAGGCCAGTTTCTTTATCAGAGAGAGCCAAAGAGAAAACTGAGAGCCCCTCTTGGATCAGAGCAAAATGCAAAGATAGGCCTCAGAAAATTAATCCCTGCAAAGGGGAACCAATTTCGCTGGATCAGAGTATGGGGCCATTGATGCTCAAAGGCACTGCTGAAAACAATACAGAAAAACCTGGCAATTAACGAAGCCTCACACCCAGATGTGATATCAGCTGAGGCAGACAATTTAACAGAGAGATTAGGGAAAGTCAAAGAGAGCTCTGCTAAAACCTGTAATCCTAGGTTGAGACCACCCATACCCGAGGCTACACCTTCTGAAGGTAAATATTAGAAGGTTCAGACTATGAGGGGAAGAGGAAGAGGAGAGACTTCACGGAATCAATCCAGAAAAGTCATTAAACAAATAAACAAGAAATAACAACAAGCATCGTAGAGGGATGGTAAGGAAATCTGTACCCCAAACTGTTTACAATACACTATCTAGAATGTCCAGTTTTCAGCAAAAATTATGACACATGCAAAGAAATATGAAAATGTGACTCATACACAAGAAAAAGAGTAGGCAATAAAAACTACTTCTGAGAGTATCCAGATGTCAGACCTAATGGATAAAGATTTCAAAATAACCTTATAAGTAAGTTCAGAAAACTAAAAGGAAACCATGCTTAATGAATTACAGGAAAGAATAATGAAAATATCTTGCCAACTAGAGAATATCAACAAAGGAAAAGAAATTATTTTAAAAGGACCGAATGAAACTTCTGAAGCTAGAGCAGTAGAATAATTGAAAAATATTTATTAGAGGGGCTAAAATGTAAATTTGAACTAGGAGAATAAAGACTGAGTGAGCCTGAAGATAAATTGGTAGGGATTATGAAGTCTGAAAAAATAGTAAAAAGGATGAAGAAAAATAAAGAGACTCAGAAAAATGTGATACCACTAAACACAGCAACTTAGGCATAATGCATGTACCAGGGAAGAGGAGAGAAAGATTAAGGGCACAAAAATATTTAAATCCAAAATGGCTAAATATTTCCAAAATTTGATGAAAACATTAACCTGCATATCCAAGAAGTTCAACGAGCTCCAACGAGGATCAATTTAGAGAGATACAGAGAGCCTGGGTGGCTCAGTCAGTTAAGTGTTCAACTTCAGCTCAGGTCATGATCTCACGGTTTCTGGGCTCAAGTCCTGCATCAGGCTCTGTGCTGACAGCTCAGAGCCTGAAGTCTGCCTCAGATTCTGTCTCTCTCTCTCTGCCCCTCCCCCACTCATGCTCTGTCTTTCTCTCTGAAAAACAAATAAACATTATAAAAAATAAAAAACAGGAGAAAAAGAAACAATGCAGTCCAGAAGGCAGGGGATGATATTGAAAAGTTTCACAAATATTTGAAGAAAAAAAATACTATCACTCAAGAATCTTACATATATAGATCTTGTAAAATTATTTGTCATATAACTATTTTTCAGTTTTTTAAAAATGTAAATGAAGTAAAGACATTCCCAGATAAGCAAAAAGACTGAAAGACTGGGTTGTTAACAGACCTTATAAGACATATTAAAGGAAGTTCTTTGAGTCCATATGGAAAAACCAATAAAGGCAAATATCAAAATATAAAAGACATAAGAAATGTATATTTCTTCTTTTTTCTTCTCTTAACTAAGTTAAAAAACCATATTATGCACATATGAGACCAACTCATTATATGAGTTTTGAATTGATTATAAGGCCAGTATTAACCTGAAATAAAAACCAAACAAACATAAGAAAACTACACGCATATATACATACTCTTATGAAAATAGACCCAAAAAATAATCAACAAAATATTAGCGAACCAAACATAGTAACACATAAAATGAATTATAGACCATAACTGATTGCAATTTATCCTAGGAATGCAAGTTTGGTTTGACAACTGAAAATCAATAAGGTAATACACCATATCAAAAAAAAAAAAAAGACAAAGAACACATGATTATTTCAATAGATACAGAAAAGCAACACTCTTTTATAATAAAAGTATTCAACAAACAATAAATTCAAAGTAACTTCTCCGATCCTGATACAAGGCATCTATGAAAAGACCAGAGCAAACGTTATATTTTGCAGTGAAAAATTGAATGTTTTGCCCCTTAGATCAGGAATGAAACAAGGATGTCTGCCCTTACTAGTTCTTTTGATATAGTACTGGGGGTTCTACCTAAGGAATTCTGGTAAAACCTGAAACAAAAGCCATTCAGATTAGATTGGAAGATAGCATGACCTTATATACAGAAAATTCCCAAGGAATCTACATTCTCCCCTAAATAAATTGTATTGGAACTGATAAATTAATTCAGTAACACTGAGGAAAAACCGATTTTATTTCCATACAGTACTAACTAAAAATACAAAAGTAAAATTGATAAATCAATTCCATTCACAATATCATCAAAAAGAGTGAAATAATCAGGCACAGAATTGGCCAAAGAAATACAAGGCTTGCACATTGAAAACTACAAAATATGTTTGCAATAAATTAGACTAAATAAATGGAAAGACATAATATCTTCAGGGATCTGAAGACAATATTGCTAAAATGGCAATGCTACTAAATTGATCTAGAGATTCAGCACAATTCCTATCAAAATCCCAACTAACTAATTAGCAGAAACTGACAAGGTACTCCTAAAATTTATGTGGAAATGCAAGGGAGATGGAATAAAAAACGATCTTGGAAAAGAAAAACAGAGTTGAAGTACTGTTCATTTCAAAACTATGACAAAGCCACAGTTCAAGACAGTGTGGTCCTGGCAAAAGAACAGACATACCGATTAATAGCACAGAAATAAACCCTCACATTTTTATGAACTGATTCCCAACAAGGGTGCCAGAAAATTCAATGCAAGAAAGAATAGTCTTTCAATAATTGATAGTGTGCCACTGGTCATTTATACATAAAAGAAAAAACTTAGGTTCTTGCCTCAAACCATATGTAAAGACTACGCTATAGAGTTAGTTAAACTAAATGTATTAGAGACCTAAATGTAAAAGGTAAAACTATAAAATTGTTAGAAGAAAACATATTCACAAATCTTTATGTCCTTGGATTAGGCAATACTTTCTTGGATACAACATCAAAAACATAAGCAACCAAAGAAAAAATAAATAAATAATTGAGACTTCATCAAAATTAAAAGTACCTGTGCTTCAGAGACCATCAAGAAAATATAAAGACAACCCACACGACGGAAGAAAATATTTGCAAGTCACACATTTGATTAGGCACTTGTATCCAGAAGATCTAAAGAACTCTTTATTTGTTTGCTTGTTTATATTTGAGAGAGAGAGAGAGAGAGAGAGAGAGAGAGAGCGCGCGCACAAATGGGGGAGGGGCAGGAGAGAGTAAGAGACAGCACAGCCCCAAGGTTTGATCTCACTAACTGTGAGATCATGACCTGAGCTGAAACCAACCAACTGAGCTACCCAATCGCCCCTAAAGAACTCTTTTAACTCAATAATAAAGACAAAAAAAACACAGTTGAAAAATGGCTACCGTGAATTAGGAATGGGGCAGTGGTCGACATGACCACAATGACACAGCAGAAGGGAGATGGATGTGGCTATGGATGAGTTCTGTGCCTGCATTGTGGCCATGGTCACGCAAATCTACACAATCGTGTAATAAAATGGCAAATACACACATTCTACCAATGTCAGATTCCTGGTTTTGCTGTTACACTATAATTATGTAAGCAAGATGTGATCATTGAGGGAAACAGTGAGGAGTCCACAAAAAAATTTTTTTTAAACATCAATGGTCTTCTAACCCAATCTTTGTCAACAATGTCCTAATTATTAACTTGGTTCTCAATGAGTTCCCTAGTACCTAAAAAAAAAAAAAAAGGTATCCTGGCAAATAGATATAATATATTAAAGGCTTTGAGGCAATTAAGTCTCTCATTGCAAATAAATTATGTGGTGCCCCTGTTTATTAAGTAGTCTCCTATTTGTTTACAGTCAACCTAGTATTGTGATTCTTCCTCCCCGGTGCTTAGTGCACGGCTTTGTGCACAGCTGATACTCATGAAATATTTGACAATGAATGAATTCTGATCTTTAGGTCTCAATAAACAGCTGCAGTAGCTCCACTTTATTACTTAGAAAAGTCTCTTCTAAAGAGACCCGCAAGGGGCTCCTGGGTGGCTCAGTAGGTTAAGTGCCTAGCTTTGGCTCAGGTCATGATCTCATGGTCCATGAGTTCAAGCCCCACATTGGGCTTTGTGCTGACAGCTCAAAGCCTGGAGACTGCTTCGGATTCTGTGTCTCCCTCTCTCTCTCTCTGCACCTCCCTTGCAGTTCTCTCTCTCTTTCTCAAAAATAAATAAACATTAAATATTTTTAAATAAACAGAACAGCGATCTCTGTTTAGGGCATCTTCCTTTTTTGCATATTTAAGCACAATTTTCTAGAGCTGTTTTAGGTTCACAACAAAACTAAAAGTAAGGTACAGTTTCCATATATACCCAGCCCCCCCCCACATGCATAGCCTGTCCCATTATCAACATCTGCCACCAATTACATCATTACAAATAAACAACCAACAATGACACAGCAGAATAACCCAAATATCTTCTTTTCACATATGAATCTCTCAGTCTCTGAAAAAACAGAGACTGGTTCTTCTTACTATAGTTTGCAGAAATATACTTCTCGGAGCCACTGACCACGCAATCGCCACTATTTGTATGAGAATCTCCTAACTTAAATAAGCCCTAGTTGCATTCATATTTTGAGGATAAGGGCCATTAAAAAAAACAGTCACTTTTTCAATGACATACTGTCATTGTGTGCCTTGGGTCAGAGCACCCCAGAGTATAGAGAATAGCATCCTACTCAGCCTGTGTCTGCTCCTGCAAATAGGTGTCCTGCGTTCCCCATACTTCCGTCTGAGGTAAGTAAAATGAATCTTCACGGGACTAGGAACTGAATCATATCCTGAAGAAAGTTCTTTGAAACAGATTTTACCATTTGACATGGCCAAGAACAGAGCTTAAAGTGGGATCTGTGCAACACAATGCAACACAATGATACCCACACATCTATAATGATTAAAGTAGCTGATTTCCTACAACCTGGAAAGTACTTTTTCACAATGTTTTGGTCATCTACAGCCAGATTATTACCACAATTTGAGTTTATGAGAGGTTCAGGACCGGAGTTCTGGCTGACAGGATGTAAAACAAAGAATGAATAGCTTCTAGTAACTCTTACAGTGCATGTTTTTTTGGTAGGCTATCTGCTTGGACCTGAGGAATTTTATTTTCTATCTTGACTCTCTACCATGAAACTGATAAACTCTGTATATGTCATATACAGCTGTACATGGGCATATGCATCCTGCATCCTACATCCTCCTGGGCTTCACTGCTACCCAGGATCAGCAGAAAACATTGCTGCCTGTACGAGTTCAACTGCTTCACTTCCAGTAGCTGGTATCACACTACCCATTCTGACCTTTCGGGTGGAGATCAAGCCCTTCTGCATGGCATACAAGTGTCCCACGAAATGACTCTGGGGTCCCTATTTACATCTCATCATATCTCCTCCCCACTCTATGCTTCTGAGCTTCTCATACCTCTGCAGGCAGCTCTGCATCTCCCACTTCTTTGCTTGGTTAATGCTTCCGCCTGATGTACTTTTCTGTCCACCACTGCATTTTCCAAAAAACACCTAGCCATCTTAAAAAATGAATCAATAAAAAGTACCTTCATTTTAAGTACTTCATATGTACTATGTCTTTGAAATATTTCTTTAAATTAATGAGATAGAAATCACTAAAAGCTCCATTTTACAGTGGTGGAAACTGAGGCATAGGAAACTTGAGTAATGCCCATAGTCACTCCATGAGTAAGTGGCAGAGCTCAAATAAAAGCCAGTTCTGTCCAACTATAACAACCATGTTCATAAACAGCACTCTCCTCTCTCCAAAGCATTTTGTGGTTCTGCAATAGAATCCTTGGGGAATCTTCTAAAAATCCAGACATCCTAAATTCTATACTAACCCATGTTATCAGAATCCCTGTAGCTGGAGCTGCAGGATCTATATTTTGAAAAAGTTCCCCAGGTGACTAATGGGTACCCTGTTTGAGAATCACTGCCTGATGATCTACAAGGGCTTACATCAACTATTGACACTTCAGTGTACCAAGAAATTGGATAGCATCTGAAACCAATTTTGAAAATTTAACCATTTTTCATAAAAGTTAAATGAGACATATCTATTTTGCAAAAATGAGAATCTGTGGAGAAGTATTTCCAAGAGTAACTGCATTCTGGTAACATTTTAATTACATTTTATAAATTAGCAAAAATCTGTTTTGTAAAGAAAAATGAATTTAAATTATCTTTCATTTAAATTTTTGACAAGGAATCAACTACAATTGTGTGGAGAAGATCTGAACATTTGATTGAGTGTATGCTGTCTTCGTGGTCTTCAGGCATCAGAAATAAAATCTCAACTATGATGCAGAAATATCAGTAATCATTCAGGCTTCAGTTCCTCAGTGTTTCATGTCCCTGAAGCAGTAAAGGGAGAAGTATTATAACCAGTCAATTTGAAATGTGAGGGGGGAAAATGGTATATTCCAGTCTTCAGACATTTTAATAAGCATTGTTTTTAAGTGACCAAAATCTGAGAGAAAGGCAATGAAATTTGAAATTTTATTTTGCCTGTTCTGTAGAGGACTTCCCCTTAGCTACATTATACTTTAATTTTTTTTAATGCAAGCCTCTTTGTTTTTGCATTTATATAACATGAGGTACTTGAAGTAAATTTTTTTGTGATTTCTTTTTTTTTTACTTTTTATTTGGAAATAATTTTAGACTTACAGAAAAGTTGTAAAGCACAGCTCTCAAATATCACTTCGCCCAGCTTCTACTATTAACATCTTTCCTGACCATAGTAAAACTATCAAAACCAACAATTTTAAATGGGTGCTATATTAGCAACTAATCTAAAGACTCTGAATTTTGAGAAGTATCACACTGGCCATTTTCTCTAGTCCAGGGTGTAATCCAGGATCCCACATTGCAGGTAACAGTCACACTTTTTTTTCTTTTAATGTTTTATTTATTTACGAGAGAGAGAGAGAGAGAGAGACAGCAGGGGAGGGTCCAAGAGAGAGGGAGACACAGACTCTGAAACAGGCTCCAGGCTCTGAGCTGTCAGCACAGAGCCCAACACGGGGCTCGAACCCACGAACCGTGAGATCATGACCTGAGCCAAAGTTGGACGCTTAACTGACTAAGCCACCCAGGTGCTTCATACTTTTTTAGCATTCTCCAATCTGGGACAGTTCCTCAGTCTCTGTCTTGCATGACCTTGATATTTTTGAAAAGGACTGGCCAGGTATTTTAGAATGTCTCTCAATTTGAGTTGATCAGATATTTCCCCATGATTAGATTAAAATTATGCATTTGGAGCAAGAAAGGGATGTCATGAATCATCTCTCAAAGGGTTCATGATGCTGACAGATCTTAGTACTAACTTGGGTCACCTGGCTAAGCTGGTATTAGTAAGACTCCCTCAGCATAAAGTTACTAGTTTTTCCTTTGAAACTGAGAAGATGGAGACATACTTTGAGATTACAAACATTCTCTTTTTCACCATGATTTTAGTGTCCATCAATGGTTCTTTCCTGCAACAGATTTTACTGTGATGTTTACCTAAAGGTAATTTTCTGTTTCCCTCATTCCTTCTATGTTTATTGATTGAAATCCTATAATCTGACCAGCTCCTTTCCATTCTTTCACATTTATTTATTGATTCAATTACGTATTTATATTAGTATAGAGTCATGGATATTCTATGGATTACAATTCATTACCATAATTATAGTATATTTATTTTGCTACTCAAATTGTCCCACTCAGGCCCTTGGGAACTCTTTGAAGTTAGTTACTTTGTACCTCTTCCGTGTTCCCATCATTTTGTGAGCCCTTCCTTGCCGTCACCACAGAGTGTCCCAGACTTATATTTGCTGTGAAAAACTGGATGAATGATTTAGCACTGCTCGGAAACAAGAAAATAGACTTTTTTTCCCCTCAGTCTCCCTGATCATTGCTGGCTCTGATACCTTACTTATTCCGCTCTCTGAAAATTCTGTTTTCCCTCATACCCCAAAATATTTCATTTGCTAGAAAACAATGAAGAAATGCTAGATACATGTCAAATGCCTGAAATAGAAAATTGGGTTTTAAGGAAAGTACCTTAAGGAAAAGCTAACGAGCCATTTCTTCAAGTCAGAAGATTTTCTTTCTCTTTAGCAGAAAACCCTTTATTTTCATAAAAAGGAAACAAAATCTGAATACATAAAGCATTCAAAAGCAAGAATGTATTAGTATAAATATGCTACTATAAATGTTCAAAACGATAACACTTGCTTACCCTACAATCAGTATAAAAATTGGGGTTTTATATTATAACTCTTTTACTCAATCTATTTCTATATTTTGTTTCAGTTACATATGTCATAAAAATCCTAATTTGCATAAATAAGTAGTTACAAACTCTTTTGAGCCCTTCTATTTAACTATGTTAGGATTCTCTTCAAGAAAAACTATTTAAGAACTTTTCTAAAAATAGTAAGAAATTTTGCTTGAAAGTTGAAACGTTCAGGTTCTGGGTACTAGAGAGAAATAAGTATACTCTACACTGTCTCCCACTGAGTGCGGCTATAAAACCTTGACAGAATACATGGAATGGCTATTTGAGGATTCAAAAGTAAACAGCAGCAGATGGATTGGGGAAGAACAGAATTCAAATACCACCATACAAGCAGTAAGTTTACCAATTTTTTTACTGCTGTATCCCCTGGTCTGAACTCATCACAAAGGAAACAAAGAAGTGAGCACTGGGAAGCTGCTATAGGCTGAACGTTTGTGTCCATCCCCATCCCCCCCCATTCAAGTTATTATGTTGAAATTTAGTCCACCAAAGTGATGGTATTGGAGGTGGAGTCCTGAGGAGGTGATTAAGTCAGAAGGGTGGAACCCTCATGAATGAGATTAACACCCTCACCCCTTCCACCATGACAGAACAGAGTAAAAACAGTGAGCTATGAACAAGGAAGTGGATCCTCACTGGATACCAAACGTGCCAACATCTTGATCTTGGATTTCCCAGCCTCTAGAAACGTGACAAAAAGGTTTTTGTTGTTTATTAGTGACATAGTCTATGGTATTTTTGCATAGCAGCCCGAATGGACTGAGATCAATGCAGACAGGGAAAACACGAGAGAAGCCTTTTAATTCTGGTTCAAGAAATGGGAAAGCAAATGCATAACAGTCAACAAGAGTACGGAAACCCCCTGGGTTTTTTCTCTTTCTTTCATCTCTCTCACTCCCTAGCTCTCAGGCAACGCTGTGGTGTTGGGGTAGCAGCAGCTTTGACAAGCAGAGGCAATGGGAGCCAGCAAAAGACAAAATCCTAAGAAAAGGGAACATTCCTGGAACACGGATGGAACCACAGTTTCAAAGGTGGACTCAAATCTGATGGCACTTTCCCCCTCACTGTCCTGCTGCCACTTGGCCCCAAAGACAGGTGCAGTTATGGCAGTGCACAGGAGAAGAGCACAACTAAAGTCATAGCATTCAGGCCAGAGGGCCAAAAAGAGTCATCCCAGGAAACTGGCAATTACCCAAGAGATCTTGAGAGAGGAACTTGGGGATATGGCTGCATAATGTTGCTTATGAACTCCTGGACACATCCATGTGTTGAGTTCAACAAACCACACCTAGAAAACTGAATTAACAAACACAACACGACCCAGATCTCAGACTGGATACAAGGCGGTATATACACACCCCAGATTTGGATAGCTCTGCAAAAGGCTAGAAAGCTGAACTGACATTAGGAACATTTCCTACCAAAGGCTAATCAGAACTTAGTAGGATCCCAGTTGCCTTGAAATGACCAATGCCATGTGAAAAATAAAAACAAACAAACAAAAACCCAAGGGTTGGGGGGGAACAACTGAATAAAAAACCAAGGTCAGGATGCCTGGGTGGCTCAGTTGGTTAAGCATCCAACTCTTCATCTCATGTCATGATCTCATGGTTTGTGGGATTGAGCCCTGCATCAGGCTCTGTGTTGACAGTGCAGAGCCTGCTTGAGATTCTGTCTCTCTCTTTTTCTCTGCCCCTCCCCTGCTCAAGCTCTTTCTCTCTCAAAATAAATAAATAAATATTTAAAAATTTTTAAAAACACAAGCTCTCAGCAATCTGTGGGACAATAACAAGAATGTATGGGTATCGTATTCATCCTGTTTACAACTACTTTGTAGGTCTACAGTGTGACTGTAATTAGGGACACAAAGGCCAAGAAACCCAAAGGAAACTACTTTAAGGGACTATATGAGATATCCTACTTTTTCGTAAAACTCGAGACCTAACCCAGACTTCTCCATGTTCATCCCCATACAACAAATTAAAGCCTCCCAACACTCTGATTTATTCCTTAACAATGGATTTCTAACTTCTTCTGCTATCCTTTTGTTTTTATTTTGAGATACAATTTATATATGATAAAATTCATCCTTTTTAAAGTGTACAGTTCAGTGGCTTTAAAAACATTCTGGGGGCGCCTGGGTGGCTTAGTCGGTTAAGCGTCCGACTTTCGCTCAGGTCATGATCTCGCGGTTCGTGGGTTCGAGCCCCGCGTCGGGCTCTGTGCTGACTGCCGGCTCAGAGCCTGGAGCCTGTTTCAGTCTGTGACTCCCTCTCTCTCTGACCCTCCCCTGCTCACGTTGTCTCTCTCTCTCTCTCCTAGAAATAAATAAAACATTTTAAAAAATTAAAAAAAAACATTCTCAAGTTTGTGCAACCCTCACCACTATCTAATTCCAGAACATTTCATCATTCCAGAAGGAATCCCCATACTCATTAGCAACCATTCCCCACTCTCCCTTCTTCTCTCAGTCCCTGGAAACCACTAATGTACTTTCTGTCTTTCTGAATATGTTTTGCTTATTCTGGACATTTCATATAATTGGAGTCATATAATAATAGGTAGCCTTTTATGTGTATCTCCCTTCACTTAGCACAATGTTTTTAAGGGTCATTAATGCTGTCACATTTATCAGTACTTCATACACCTTTATGGATGAATAATATTCCATTGCATAGATAGGCCATATTTTGACTATCTGGTCATCTGCTGATGAAAATGTGGGTTGTTTGTACGGGGCGCCTGGGTGGCTTAGTCAGTTAAGCGTCCGACTTTCGCTTGGGTCATGATCTCGCGGTTCGTGGGTTTGAGCCCCGCGTCGGGCTCTGTGCTGACTGCCAGTTCAGAGCCTGGAGCCTGTTTCAGTCTGTGACTCCCTTTCTCTCTCTGACCCTCCCCTGCTCACGCTGTCTCTCTCTCTCTCCTAGAAATAAATAAAACATTAAAAAAAATTTAAAAAAAAAAAAAAAGAAAGAAAGAAAATGTGGGTTGTTTGTGTCTTTTTAGATATTACAAATAATGCTTTCATGAACATAGGTGGGCACATTTTTGTACAAACATATTTTTCAATTCTTATACCTAGGAGGGAAATCACTGGGTCAGATGGTAACTCCATGTTTAACATTTTGAGGAACTGACCAACTATTTTCCAAAGCAGCTACACCATTTCACGCTGTCACCAGCACCATACAAGGGTCCCAATTCATCTGCATCCTGAACAACACTTGTTACTTCTTCATTACAGTCACCCTAGTTATATTACACTGTAGTTTTGATTTGTATTTTGCTAAAAACATGATGCTGAGCATTCTTACATGTGCTTAATGGCCATTGGTATATCTTCTTTGGACAAGTGTCTACATAAATCCTTTATCCATTTGTAATTGTGTTTTCTTTTTATTACTGAGCCATAGAAATTCTTTATATATTCTGGACACTAGACACTTACAGTATTTTCGACTCTAAATTGCAATGTTCCTGATATTCAAGTAGTTACTGAGTCCAATCACTTCTTTTTAGTGTGACTTTTATCTCTTACTTTCCAAACCCATTATAATCATTTCAGTTCAAGCTTTTAGCACCTGATGCCTAGACCAATCACTCAGCAACATAATCCTCTAATTGATCTATGGCAAAAGCTTTCTATAAGATCTTCTTTTCTAGGGTTTTAAAAGCACCTGTCATATCATTTTGTACTTGGTATCCAAGTTAACATTTCCTACATATGAAGTTCTTGATATATACGGCCTTTTTAGAAAAGTCTTCACTTTTAATCAATGCCTATATTGGGCTGACAATCTGTAAGAATTTTAGGCGTTGATAATATTTCAGAATCTAGGTACAAGCTTACTGTCCCTTTTTCCTATGACATGAGTGAAGGGTAGTTCGGACAAGAAGGTAAGAAAGGTAATCCTATTAAAAATAACTCCCTGCACACAGTATCTCGTTTAGAAATTCATTTCAATTGCTGGAAATACCCTTTTAAGTTTTTATTTGAAAGAGAAAGAAACAAAGTGATGCTTTAAGTTCTTTGAAGGGAAGGGTGGATGAGGTCATGCTCAGCTGGTAAGGAGTCAGAGGTAATAGAAAGGAGAGGAAACACAGAATGATAAAAGGAGGAGGGCCCTAATTCCTTAGGGAGTGGGTGAGGAGCACACAAAGTGTCTGCAGCAGAGAGGGGAGCCCATCAAAGAAGGTGACAGAACACAGAAGATTCTTAGTACTATACACATAATATGTAAAGCCATTTTTGTTTCCAACACTTAGCCTACATGGAAAAATCCAAATCCTTTAGAGAAATGTTTGAGGTGCTTCATGATTAGGACCCAAGCTGTACTTCCAACTTAATCTTCTACCATCCCCTATAATGGTTCTCAAACTACAGCTTGTACCAGAATAATTCTGGGAAATCTACATAAGCCGATACTTGAACCTCATCCAAAGACATTAAAAATCACTGGGCTTGGTTAGTTCCAGAAATATGAATTTTAAAAAGGCCCCGGGATGATTCTAACCCAGGTGTTCTTTTGGAGACCCCTCTAAAAACACTACCATAAAACTTTTATATTTGTCATTCAAAAGTAGCAATAAATGGAAGACCTAAATCTAGCAATGTAAGGACAAGAAGCCTAAGAACTCCAGAAGAGCACAGTAAGACCTTCTTAAAGGTGTAAGCATAAGTGTAAAGAGGTTCAGCATGAAGCACAAAGTAAAAGAAATTTAGACATGGATATTCTGATAGGGTCAAGAACTTCAGGACATCCTAGAAAGACAGGCTGGAAGCTATGCTTAAAAATCAAATCACAATTACCTCTGGAAGTCTAGGGAACTGTGTGAGTATCCAAAGTTGTGATCTCTCAGAAGTAATCACAGAGAGAATCCCCAAGCTATTAGTCCCTGGCTGAAAAAAAGGGAGAAGGTGGGGACTGTAAACTCAATAGCAGTTTCTAAGTCACACACACAATCAACTACAAAGGATAAAAATCTAACTGGCTAAGAATGTACTCAGGGTTCTTAATAAGTGGCTTATACCTACTCAGGGAAGACCTGGAGGTAAAAGATAAAAGCAAGTGGAAACTATCTGAGCTGGGACCTCAGTGGCTATGCATTGCAGGGAAAACAATTCTCACAGAATTGATGCAGCCAAGTCACTGTTGTATGACCTATTAAGCAACAAACAAAACAGCCCTTGGGGTTGGAAGGGATCTAATATATTCAGATAGCAACAGAAAGGTATGAGACATGCAAAGAAACAGTAAAGTGTGACCCATACACAGAAAGAAAATGCTGGCAATAGAAACTGCCTTTGAAGAGGCCCAGATGGTGGACTTAGCAGGAAAAAAACTTCAAAGCAACTATTATATGTATGTTCAAAGAACAAAAGAAAACCATGTTTAAATAATTAAAGGAAGATATGAGGACACTGTCTCATCAAAGATATCATATCAATAGAGAGAACTATTCCAATAATTTAAAAGGAACCAAATGGAAATTCTGCAGTCAAGAAGTACAATAACTGAAATGAAAATTTCACTGGAGAGGCTCAACCATATACTTGAATCAGCAGAAGAAAGAATCGGTAAATTTGGAGATAGATGAATAGAGACTATGCAATCAGAAGAAGAGAGAAAAAAATGAATGAGAGACACCATTTAAGGGCCCCAATATTCACATAAATGGGAGAACGAGAAGGAGATATGAGAAAGGGATGAACAATACCAAAGAAATAAGGGCTGAAAACTTTGCAAATTTCATGAAAAACATTAGTCTACACATCCAAGAAGCTCAATGAACTCTAAGTATGATAAATGTAAAGGGATTCACATACACCCAGACACATAATACTCAAAATGGTCAAAGACAAAGAGGAAACCCTGAAAGGGGCAAAAGAAAAATGACTGATAACATACCAGGTAGCCCAATAAGATAACATATAACATTTCATCAGACACCGTGGAAGTCAGAAGGCACTGGAGCAACATATTAAAAGTGTTAGAAGTAAAAAACTGTCAAACAAGAATATTATACCCAGCAAAACTATCTTTCACAAATGAAAGCCAACTAAAGATAATCCCAGATGAACAAAAACTGAGAGAATTTGTTGGTATCAGGCTTACATTGTAGTAAAAAGCAAAAAAAGTTCTTCAGGCTGAAAGTAAATGATACCATACAGCACTATGAATCCATATACAGAGACACAGACAGGAAAACCAGTAAAATAATCACTAAGGCAATTACAAAAAAACAATATAATTACATATTACTTTTTCCTCTTGACTGACTTAAGTGCCTATTGCAAAATCTATAAAGACCTTATCAAATTCAACATTCAAAAACCAAATAATGCAGTTAAGAAGACATGAATACACATTTCTCCAAAGAAAACATCCAGATGGCTAACAGACACATGAAAAGATGCTCATCATCACTCATAATCATGAAAACATAAATCAAAACTATGATGAAATACCACCTCATACCTGTCAGAATGGCTAAAATAAACAGCACAGGAAACAACAGGTGTTGGTGAGGATGCAGAGAAAGGGGAACACTCTTAACACTGCTGATGGGAATGTAAAGTGGTACAGCCACTCTGGTAAACAGTATGGAGTTTCCTCAAAAACGTGAAAATAGAACTACCCTTTGACCCAACATGTGCACTACTAGGTATTCACCCAAAGGATACAAAAATACTGATTGTAAGTGGCACATGCACACCAATGTTTACAGCAGCATTATCTATAATAGCCAAATAATGGAAAGGGCTTAACTGTCCACTGACTGATGAATGGATAAAGAAGATGTGGGCATATATAGTGAAATATTGTTCAGCCATAAAAAAGGATGAAATCTTGCCATTCACAACAGGCATGGAACTAGAGGGTATTACGCTAAGGGAAGTCAGTCAGTCAGAGAAAGACAAATACCACATGTTTTTACTCATATGTGGAAGTTAAGAAACAAAACAGATGAACATGGGAGGAAAAAAGAGAGAGAGGCAAACCATACAACAGACTCTTCACTACAGAGAACAAACTGAGGGTTGTTGGAAGGGATGGGCTCAATGGGTGATAAGCATCAAGGAGGGCACTTGTGATGAAAATTGGGCATTGTATGTAAGTGATGATTTACTGGAGTCTATTCCTGAAACTAATATGACACTGTATGGCTACTAGCTAAAATTTAAATAAAAACTGGAAACAAACAAACAAAAGCTATTGCAATAAACAATATGTATATAAGTATACTATTGGACCTGTAATATGTAAACATAATATATTTAACAATAACAGCACAAGGGGAGTAGACAAGAGCGAAAAGATGACTGGATTAAGGAAAGGACATCAGATCCAACTCAAACCTTTAACTCATAATCCATAGGTATAAATTAAAAACACAAGATAGCATAAAAAATTAATATAAAAACTCTGTGAATATTTATTTGCCCTTATTTCTTTGATCAGCTGCTCTGAAAGATTTAATATTATATAACATATTATAGAATAATAATTATAACAGTGTACTTCTGAGTTTATAATATAGGTGTTATATTTCTGAAACTATATATACACATACATGTATGTATATGTATATACATATGTATATATATATATATGGAGCTATATAGGAATAAAGTTTCAATATTTCACTATAACTACGTCAGCATAAAATGAAGTCAATTTTTTTTGACCATCTACCCATCCTCCTTGCTTCTGGCAACTACTAGTTTGTTCTCTGTATAGGTCTGATTTTGCTTTTTCTTTGTTTATTCATTTGTTTTGTTTTGTAGATTCCACACATAGGTGAAATCACACATTATTTATCTTTTTTTAGGACCTTCTAGGTCAATCCATGGTGTCACAAATGGAAAAAATCTCGCCTTTTTATGGTTGAGTAATATTCCAGTGTGTGTGTGTGTGTGTGGGCGCGTGTGCGCGTGCACGCACATGCGCCACACATTCTTTAGGCATTCATCTACTGATGGACACTTGAGTGTTTCCATATCTTGGGTATTATAAATAATTCCACAATAAACACATGGGTGCATATATTTTTTTGAATTAGTGTTTTCATTTTCTTTGGGTAAGTATCCAGTAGTAGTTATGGACGAAAGGTTGGGGGAGATACAGGCTGCCAGTTACGGAATGCATTAGTCATGGGAATAAAAGGTGCAATACTGGGAAAATAGAATATAGTCACTGGTATTGCAATAGTGCTGTATGGTGACACATGGTAGCTATACTTATGAGAACAATATAACCTATAGTTGTTGAACCACTATTTTGTACACCTGAAATTAATATGACATTGTGTGTCAACTATACTCAAGTAAAAGAAGCTGAAGTCAATTCTGATAAGTTAAGGTATACATTATAGGCCCTAACAAAACCAATTTAAAAAAGCTCAAAATATCATTAAAAGTTATGAAAGGAATTAAAATATTATAGTAGAAAGTATCTACTCAATACAAAAGAAGGTAATGAAAAGAACATAGCAATAAAAGACATGAGACACATAGAAAACAAAAAGCAAAATATCAGGTATAAATCCAACCATATCAGTAATAACTATGTGTAAATTGCTTAAACAATTCAATCAAAAGGCATACATTTTCAGATTGGATTTAAAAAAAGCAAACAAGATGCAACTACATATTGCCTACATAAAAGATACTTAATATTCAAACATGCAAATAGACTGAAAATACGAGGATGAAAAAGATGTGCAATGCAAACAACAATCATAAAAGAGAATGCAGTGGCAATACTAATATCAGAAAACATATAATAAAATAAAAAATCTTGGAGCACCTGGCTGACTCAGTCACCTAAGTGTCTGACTCTTGATCCCAGCTTAGGTCATGATCTCACTGTTCACGTCATTCAGCTCTACGTTGGGCTCTGTGAGGACAGTACAAATCCTGCCTGGGATTCTCTCTTCCTCTCTCTGCCCCTCCTCATTCATACGTGCTTGCACTCACTCTCCCTTGCTCTTGCTCTCAAAATAAACTTTAAAAAAACAGAAAGAAAAATAGAAAATCTTACTAGAATGAAAGACAGACATTTTATGATGATAAAGAGATAATTCATCAAAAAAAACAAAAACAAAAAAATCTTACTAGAATGTAAGAGATATTTTATGATGATAAAGGAATAATTCACCAAGATGATATAACAGTGATAAGCATGTATGCATGTAACAACAGAGCCCAAAATATATGAAGCAAAAACTGACTGAGAGACAATTTACCAACAACCATTGGGAGACCTCACACCGAACTTTCAATAATGTCTCTAATAGCTAGGCGGAAGATCAACAAGGAAATATAAGAGTTAAATAATGGTAAAAATAAATGAGACCTAACAGACATCTACAGAATACTCCAATAGAACTCACATTCTTAAGAACACATTGAACATTATGCAGAATGGATCTTATAATGAGACATAAAATAAGCCTCAATAAATTTGAAGAAGCTGAAATCATTCAAATCATTTTTTTCAGACACAATGAATGAAATTAGAAATCAGCATTAGAAAGTTTGAGAAATACACACAAGTGTGGAAATAAATAAAAACACATTAACAGTGAATTGATTTTGAACAAGAGTGTCAAGGAAATTCAATGGGAAAAGAATGGTCTTTTTTTAACGAATGATGCTGAAAAAATTGGATATATCCATATGCAAAACTGTAAAGTTGGACTCCACACCTTACAGCATAAGCACACACACACACACACACACACACACACACACACACACAATGGTTCACAGACCTGAATGTAAGATGTAAACATTACAAAATGCTTAGAAAATACAGGTGTAAATATTCATGTCCTCAGATAAGCAATGGTTTCCTAGTACAGCACGTAAAGCACAGGTAACAAAAATAAAAGAGCTAAATTGCAAATTTAGGGCCCATTTTTAACTGCTGAGTTCCTACAGAATGTTGAACTCCATGTCAAGGTCCCTTTAGACTTTGAATACACCATTTTGTATGTCTTCTTTCTTTATCATTAATCAATGGTGCTGAGTCCCTGTCAATCATTGTGCATGTTCAGTACTACCAAGAATACTACTAACATGCTTTTTAATTATTGACTACAATACAATGATCATGAAACATGCTTTCATTTGAATAAATCTGTGAAATCATAACATTCCATATTGGTTTTATGAGAAAAAGAAATAGAGAATAACTTTACAAAAAACAAAACAAAACAAAATAAAACCTTCAGATATTCCCAGGTCCCAAGTTAATTTCAAAATCACTGAAGAGTAAAAGTTGAAACCCTCCATTAAGTTCCCCTTAATCACTGAAAAGGAATTTATTAATAATAGCACAAACTGATTACAAAAAGTATTTAAAAGGATAAAGAGTTTTTGGTAAGTTTCATGATAATGACATTTTGCAAGTCTTTGTCAGATTTTAAACGTTTGTTAGTTCATTAAACAGGATGATTTATGACTATTATTTCTCACTACTAAAATACCCAAAACATTTAAGTGTAACCCTTCAGTGACATGGGCACTGGACCTCCTTGGAGGAAGGTTTATCTTTGTTGGTTTACTGTTGTCTGTCATACTCTCTTCCCTTGTGAAATACTTACTACAAAACTAATATATATAATACATATATGTTATATAACACTATATGTAATTATATATAATATAATTCTAATATAATATAATTAATATATATGAGAGAGGGTGCACATGTACAGGCGAGTGCTGGCCATCAATTACTATTTGCTGGACAAATGAGTAAATGTCTGACTGAATGACTAAGTGATTACATTCTCCTTTGCCCTAACCATGCCTTCAACATTTTTGTAAAAAGGTAAAAAGTAAAGGAAGCTTTTTCCTTTAACATTAATGCTACAATCTTATTTCCATCAACATCAATCAAGTAATGTCGAAGGCATTTCAGTTGGAGATCTAAATATATATGAATGTTATCATTCAAAGAAACTGGTGCATCCAAATTTCTTAGCTATATTTTTAAAATGAGCACAAAATGCCAGTAATGTTACACTATGTCCTTAATTTTGACTTGACGTTTTAATGGGTTTCCTTTTACATTATTAGGATCCTTATCAACACAATAAAATAAAACTAGATATTATTGCCTAACACTTTTTATTTTAATATAAAATTGAAGGCTTAAACTCTCCATTTCTATTTCATTTAATCACTTAAGTCTAAAACACATTATTTCTTCAAAAATTTAAAGTATGAAACCCAGGTTCATAAACACACACATAGTATATCTGATTTTTTTCACCATCTAAAATGTGTCATGTATATTCAGAGATGGGCACAAATTTTTTTTTTTTATCTCATTTGTCTCCGAGGAATCATTTCCAGACATATTGTCTTACCTCAGATCTTCATCAACTGTTTTTCCTGTTTCGTGTGTGTTTCCCGGCAGTATTAGAGACAAGGATATAGTTTTGTTTGAGGTGTATAAGACCCCCAGAGCTATACAACTGCATTTCAGTAAATATTAACTAACGTCACTGAGAAGCAATCTTTAAAATGCACCAACAGTGCAGGAGTGCGCATGTGCAGAAGCACGTGCATGCACGAGTGTAGAAAGGGCTTGAAAAACAGCTTTGCATATTGGGATACTTCTGACACTTACTATACGAATATTGAAAGTTTTTTTCTCCAGATGCTCAGATATTTTGCCAAAATGTACTAAAATAAACCAACTCACTTAGAGAATATGAGCTAGCCTAGAGATTAATAAAACCTCCAACTTCACAGGCTTCCACAAATAATGATATGAAAACAACAGATAATTTTAAGCCATCAAAGATTTCAATACTTCATCCTGTTTGTTTCTATGACATATTTACCCCATACGAAAGATTTGCTAACAGAGTTGTAATGGCCTTCTGGGACCGGAAGAATAAGGTTTCTGTAGAAAATGTTAAATTAATTTTGATGGTGATACAAAGTTAAGAAAGGGTTGTTAAGGGATGGCTTGGGGCCATGGGGTGGGGTTTTGTTTTGGTAGCCTTTTAGAGCCTGCAGGTGTTTGGCACCAGCTAAAATCAGGGCCAGCTGTGATATTTCAGTTCTGCTATTTCCCTCCCAATAGTTCTCAGAAGTGATGCTTCAGGGTGATGTCTTACACCTGATGTATTCAACTTGTGTGGTAGAAATGTGAAGACTCTGTTAAGTAACACCAGTTTTGCGACACCCTTTGCCCTCTCTTCCCCACCCACAGGTCATGGCATCAAGGAGAAAGAAAAAAGATTAATCAGAGAATCAGTCATTCATCTCCATGTATTTTTTAATTGCGCAGTTCAGCAAAGAACACCCTAGAATCACCAAACGCGGTCTTCAGCAAAATACAAAAGACGGGATAACACAATCACCTGATTCTCATGATAGATAACGACGCTTTTAAGTGCTCTCAGTGCTGAGACCCATACCTATTTTTGCAAGACTTTGAATAGTTTCTATTAAAAGCTGCATTTTCTTTTAAGTTTGTTTGGGTTGGAAAACCTCAAACCACAATGTATTTCGTGCACATGTTCCCAAGGGTATGTTAAATAGGACCATACTGAGGTCATCTAGCAAGTTTTTTAAACTTTTTAAGAATCCCTTTAATGTATTGCACAATCTTGGCCTGATTTAAAAAAAGATATTTTAAGAAAGCGCTTGGAAAAACGACCATGAAAATCTATATGCAGATAATCTCCATTATACTTCTATAATACACAGACTTTTCCACAGATAATTTATCACCGAGGGAGAAAAACAATAAAACTACTACTAAAAGGATTTTGGATCAAAATTTTTCAAAGCTATCAGTAAATCCAGACCAAAACCCCAATAGTATTCTTGATTGACTTAACATTGGATGCTTTAGGATCATTTCGACTACGTGGAGTCTATAGCATATAACCAGAGGATAAAAGGTAGACAACCTTGCCCATGCCCAAGGAAAAAAAAATCATCTGTTCTTTCAGTTGAGTCAAAAAAACTGAGTTTTCTTGGAACATGAGAACATGATGAAATTATATAGGTTAGAAATAGTTTCTACTGTAGAGTAAATTTTTGTTGTCTACCAAGTCTAAACCACAGATGAAATGTATATGATCCACTATAAGCAGGCCCGCAAAAAATTCTCTCCTGTACTGTGATCCTTCTTTTTTTTTTTTTTGGTTACCAATACCCCCTCTTCACTTCATCAAAGCCTCACTTCCTGCGCCATGTTCCAAGTCTTGTACCTCACCCAAGTCAATTTTCAGACTAGCAGCTGTGCTGGCACAGCGCACACGGAGAGCCAGCTACAGCGCCAGCGGCGCAGTCCTACATCTGAGCACAAGTGGCCACGCACTCAAGGCCAACAAACTCTCCAGCTCACAGGGGAAAAACAAGGGAGGACACCTTAAGCGGAAATGATACTTTTACAGAAAATAAAAAAAAATAATAAAAGGAATGTCAGCAATCAGAAATGATGAAGGGTTGAGAACTTGGCAGAGTTTACAGATTCATTTTCTTAAAAGAGTATTAGAGCTCGATTGTAAGCTAACGGTCCCCCCCTCCCCTTAGCCACACGGAGTTTGTTTGTATCCACCAAACAAAGGTAAGTAAAAGAAGATGTTGTGGAGTTTTTTTGTTTTTTTTTTAACAAAAATATGACCTTAAAGGGCATCATCATAACCAGGGCTCTCACCATCTGGCAATCCCTACTGCCCTTGATAAACACTATCTCATGTAACCCTTAAAACAATATAGAGACAAGATCCGATTTCACCACTTTACAGTTGAGAAAACTGAACCTTAGTCAGTTTATAAAGCTGTCCAACAATTTTGACTCCATGGTCTTAACCATTATGTTGTGCTTTCCAAACAAAGGGTTTCTAGCCAGCACTATAGATAGAGCTTGTCAGCCCCACTCAGGGGTGCACCATAGGCACCTGATCATTTGGAAACATATACTTTGCAGAGTTAGCCAACTCATTCATTCACTGATCCATGCATCAACAATATTTACTGTGTATCTGCTATTTAAGACCATTTTAAATTTATTTTTCAGAACAGAAGAGAATTATGAAATTCATGCTAAATCCCTAGCACTTGGTACCTAATAAGTACAGTAATGGTTTGCCAAATGAACCTTTAAAGTAGTCCTAAAAGACAACTCCATGATTTTACCACATTCAAAATTCAAAATTATACGGAATTCTTTAAAAAGAGCCAACCAGTTCCAAGCATAGGGGAAACAGAGTGGCCTTACCTCTTATGCCAAACAGTCCTCCTACATATAACGGCAAGAGTTGCCTTTCCTAACTTTCAAAATGTAATGGGACTTTGCTCTCTTGTCTTTCTAAATCTCCAGATATTTTTGATGTGTATATTTGGTTTTTAAATTGCAAAGAAGAATGAAATTATATATAAAAGAGACCAACTCGACTCTTGCAACTAGAGCACCTTGTCAGTAATTATCATTGTCTGGTTGAGAATTTTTGATGTCAGAATTTTAATAGTTGGAATCCTTTTTTGGTGGTTAAGAAGGCAGTTTTCAGAGACCCTGAGGGTAGTAGCAAAAGTTGGTATCCTGGTTCAGGTAATAATCGTTCTTCTCCATTTGAAAAATGATTGAAGTCCTAAAAATATGCCATAGACCAACAATAGAAACTTCGTGCGGGTCCAAAAGAGATGAGATACAGAGATTCAAGTAATTAAACTAAACTACAAGGAAAAATTGGGAATGAAAAATCTAATTATCCTGTATTCAGTCTGAACCAGGGCAGACTACATTGAACAGTATGAAGAGTGGAACCTTGGTTCCTTGTTCGTCAAAACGTAGAAAGTAGGCCACGTGAGAATATACCTAGAAACTTTTAAAATAATGTTCTTTACTTTGGGGTGAATTTCATCCACCTAATGAAACAGGTGGAGTGACAGACATAAAACTCAGAAAGTATCTCTAGAGAAACGTGCCCTCACATTAATCGAATTAAACACCAAGTCCTAAATGCCCCAGTACCATGTTTAAGCAGGAAAATAATAGTACAAGCCAGCCACCCATTCCCTCACAACAATTTAAAGCCAACCACATAGCCTCATTCAAAGTCCTGAAGTGAGAAAACTGGCCGTCTGGGTCTAGTACATTTCAGGGCATGCACACTGCTACCTCATTGCAAGGAGTCACCAGGCACTGATGCACTGATGTGGTGAGGACCCTTACACATAAACTCAGCACACAAGTGGCCCCCGCTTATCTCAAATACTTTTTGGCCATTGTTTAATTATGGACAAAGCCTTGCCATATTCACAATCTTGAAAGGAAAATAACCCAAAGCAGAATTCCTGAATTCATTCACTTATTCTTCCGTAAGTACTGTAACCATTGAATCAAATACATTTCAATTCTCCTTGAAGCAGGTATTCATGTAAAATATAGGTATCAAAGGTAAAGAGTTAGGTCAGTTTTCAACGAAGTTCTCCTCTCTTAGAAAAAATTGTAATCCATTTTCAATTATTCATTTCCAAGAAAAATCTGTTACAATGAAAAGAGTTTTTTTAAACCTATAATTTTGAAGTGTTGGAAACTGACAAGAAATTTGAATAATCATAGTGAAATCTTCATAGAAAAATGGAGTTCCTCTACTTTTGGGTATTAATATGTGAATCTGAGAAATAGTAAATTGCCTGCAGTGATACCGATTAATAAAATCAGAAATTATTTTGATACCATCTAAAAATAATCATTTGAACAACGTTATAGAAAAAATATTTTTTAGGTGATTCTTATTCCTGGGGCCTTGAAGAACCCCATAGGAATTGTACAGGACAAATCTATTTTCAAGAATAATTAATTCTTCACAAATAATGCACTTAACTAACCAAAACCTATAAAAGCCTCTCATTTGCAAAATTAACTATAACTTGCTTTGCACAGCTTAAGATAGCCATCTGACGAGATGGAGATGTAACTGTGAGAGCTGTCATACTTCTTTCTACAGAGAATGATCTCCAAGTACCTGATCCCAATCTTTCAATTGTCTATATTTCTATTTCTCAGGAAAAACAAATGTCCTGACCTTGCAGACTTCATGGAGAGACAATTGCAGAAATATGTTAGATCTGATGGACATAAAAGCATGACTGTAAACAACCAGTTCTAAATTGATTCTTTTTACTTCAGACCCACAGTCTAACTTAAGAGTCAAAAATCTGTTATATGACTTAAGCTCAAGACCAATGGCTAACAGGTATTTATAGAAGTCAATCTGGATAAAAAGGAGAGGCAATATCTTGTGTTTTTAACTGCAATGTACTAAAAACTTCAAAAACCAAACCTGGGGTTCTTCAAATACATTCTTCATGTTGTTGATTGGGCCGTATGCAACCCCACTGCCTTCAAAGAGGTATAACCACTTGCTGGTCATTTCTTTTTCAAACCTGGGAACACACCAAGAAAAGATGCATTTTTACAAAGAATGTAACACAACATTTTTTCTCATATGGCCCTCTTTTGAAGCAACCAATAATGACAAAAATATGTTTCTTAGACTCCCTTTGCTCCTAGTTTGGAGAATGTTGCCTAAATGAAACAACTTGGCTTGCCCCGCAGTGGTTAAGAACAGCCACCCAGGTCCGTCCCATTGTTTGAAAATTCACCGTTAGAGGTAAAGTTCCTCCTACTTCTATCCCTGTGTGCTTTTTGACAGAGAGCCCATTGGAGAAGAGAGATTATGTGGGGAATGGTTTTAACGGAGTTTCAATTGTGGTGGTATTGAGCAATTTATAAATATAATAATACTAATAATAAAAATAATTGCAATTCTGAGCATAATTTCATTGTGCAAAATATTTTTTAGGTATAAAGCACAGTACCCCAGTGTAAGATAGACACTGACATACTAAACTATTCCTCAAAACAAAAAATAAACAAATGTTGTTTTAGGGGCACCTGGGTAGCTCAGTCAGTTGAGCATCTGACTCTTGATTTTAGCTCAGGTTATGATCTCACAGTTCGTGGGTTCTAGTCCTGCAATGGGCTCTGCACTGACAATGTGAAGTCTGCTTGGGATTTTCTCTCTGTCCCTCCCCTGCTTGCACTCCCTCTCTCCTCCTCGTTCTCTTTCTCTCAAAATAAATAAATGAACATTTTTAAAAATGTAATTATTTTAAAAGAAAGCTATATGTTCTGCCCCTATTACATTTAAGGTACATTAGAATTAGCAGCCACAGCCATTGGTCTAAAAACAACTTTAGGTACTTATTTGCACTGTGATTTACTAATCATAGCAAATCTAGGCATGTGAAGACTCATATATCAATTTAGCTGTTACCTCTCAAATCCAGCCAACTCCTTTACTTCTGTTTTGGTTTTTTTCTATAATTTAAAATTAGACTTCACAGACCTGAAAGCCTATTTGATTGCCTTTATTTGCTCTATTAGGTCTCAAGAAAAGGGGCCCTAATTAATTAATTAATGAGATTCACTGTTTGTATTTTTCTTGTTAAGACAACGATATAGAACACAGTCTTGGAACTTCAAGGCAACTTAACAGTCATAACTTAAAAGAATTTAGAATTACTAATTGTTAAAGTAGCAAACTATGTTTAGTTAAGTAATAATCTAGGTGAAAAGAGAGTTTTAAGACACCTTAGGTAAAATAGATTATTGGGAGCAAGTAGAAGGCACTACTATGGAAAGACAAATGGAAATATAATAGAAATAGTATTCATAGACTTTCATTCAGCAATTTAAAAAAATTTTTTTAATGTTTTATTTTTATTTTTGAGAGAGAGAGAGAGAGAGACAGTGTGAACAGGGGAGGATCAGAGAGAGAGGGAGACACAGAATCCGAAGACAGGAACCAGGCTCTGAGCTGTCAGCACAGAGCCCAACATGGGGCTCGAACCCATGAACCGTGAGATCATGACCTGAGCCAAAGTCAGACGCTTAACTGACTGAGCCACCCAGGCGTCCCACAGCAATCTTAACCATAGCTAGAATTAACCTTAGATTTGCAGATTCTGTGGGAAATTATATTAGAGAAGTGCAATACCTCTTCCACTGTTTAAAACACGTGATACAAGGGTAAAAACAATCTCAACACTTTGAGGACACTTTTCTAATCTTGCTATTATGATGACTAAAGAGTTTTCATCATACATTTGAATTACAGCCAGCGATGTTAACCATCCCTATTTAGTACACAATCAAATACTTCCCTTCTACATACTGAAAAGCATTCTTTCATGCGAACACCACCATGAAAGATTAAACGTCTCACAATAATTGATTTTTCACATCCTTATTTTCTTTTCAATGACTGTTGAAAGTCATCCCTGGCCAAGACTTCCTAAGACACATATATCACCAGAATGATATATGCTAAAGAATAAAAGAGATACTTTGAACCTGGAGCCTTTTCAATCAAGGTGTCAATTATTTGAATTTTTGAAAACGGAGTATTATAATGGTTAAGCTGATAAAGTTTCAAAACAAGTGAATTTATCACCACTGGCCTCACCCAAGCGGCCTGAAAGAGCCGCACAGAAAATGCATGTCAATATCCAAACAAAGCCATTGCAGCAGGTTTGCCAGAAAACTCAGGGGAATAGCTTCAGTTTTAGTATTTATATAAGCTTTTCACCACTGGGCGAGAGCGAGGGATTTATTTCATGTTATGGAAAACCACGGATGCACTTTGGAAATGAGACAAGGGAGAGAGGCAGTGTCTGGAGCTGCAGTTGTGACCACTGTTTGTGTATTTGCGTGGGTGTGGGTGTGGAAGTGTTCGTAAATGCCTTAAGCTCAATCAGTCAGAGACAGAACATCGCTGCATTCCGCCGCTCCCAGAGGACACATCCATCATTTTCTTCTGAAAATCTATCGCTTGATCTAAATCTGATGTGGAATCCTTTCCTTTATCTATGCAAAAAGGCTGTAAGCACATGTTTTTATTAACCACAAAAATTCTGCTAAAAAGAAGAAAAGGAAAGGAAAGAGCTATTCTAAAATCACTTTCGGGCAGTATAATACTGACGATAAAACAAGAAAGTGTCCCTAGAGCCAGGGAAGTGAGCCTTAAAACGAGAGCCTCTTTCGGGACATTGCTTGGAAACTCATTAAGCAATTCAGACTTGATTGTGAACTTACCAAATCAACCCATATAACACATTTTGGATTTTTGCTGAATTCACTTGATGTCAGAATGAGTATTGTTAATCAGATTGCATTACTTAGATAAATGAAACATGAAGATGGACTTGAGTTTAAACTTCTTCGCATCAAGATTTTACTTAAAAAAGCAAACAAAAACCTCTTCTCTTTAGAGAATGGATTAAAGTTGCAGCCAAACCCAAGACCAGAGAGAAACTAAGAGGCATGGGCCATGAAGGCAGAGTTGGAAATAATTCTAATGTTAACGACTACTAAACACTGGTTATTAAATTGTTTGGTCTATATCTTGTAGCTTTTATCCTCACAGGCTTACTGTAAGGTAAATATTATTCTCATATGACCAGTAGGAACTCAAGTTCAGAGAAAGAACTTGCTCAAATTCATACAGCTTTATCTCTCCAACCTTTTTTGAGATGTGATTGACCAATAAAAATTGTACATATTTAGTTTGTACAATGTGGTTTTTTAATGAGTGCAATGTAGTGTAGTGATTTAATATACATATACATCATGAAATGATTATTACAATCAAATTAATTTACACACCCTTCACTTCATGGTTACCATTTGTGTGGAGGGGGAGGTGAGAACACTTAAGATCTACTTAAGAACAATTTAAGTATAAAATATGCTATTATAATCTGTAATGACCATGCTATGCATTCAATTCTCAGAACTTATTCATCTTATAACTGAGAGCTTGTATCCTTTGACCAGTATATCCCCATTTTCCCCAAACCCTAGTCCTGGGCAACTACCATTCTACACTCTGGCTCTAGAGGTCTGACTTTTTAGATTCCACACATAAGTGAGACCAATGCACTATTTGTATTTCTGCATCTGGCTTATTTCATTTAGCACAAAGATGCTTTTTCACTTCTGTCTTATAAGCCCCAAGCTGTATCTCCTTACATTAATTCTCACTCACTCATTCCCGATTCTTTTCGTAATAGTTTTGTGCCAGTCATGGGGATCATAATAAAAATGCCCCTGTATTCAAAGATCATATAATCTAAAAGACAACACAGCTAAAAAAACTGATGGATTGCAATGCAAGATGCTAAGACCAAAAAATGAGTGTATAACATCGATTTAAGTACCAAAGAAGGAGATGTGAACTGGGCTTGGTGAGTCAGGAAGGATTTCAAAAACCAGGTGACATTTGAGCCAGTGGTTGAGGGATGAGTTAGCATTTTCCATGGGGAAGATGGAAAGAAGGATCTTCCAGGCAGAGAGAGCAATGTGTACAAAGACCCAACTTGGAAAGAATCTAAAATCTCCTGTGCCCTGATTGGCAAAAGATGAAAAATGGGAAAAGAAGGTCAGAACCGGAGTGCAAGGCATCTTGTCTGTTATGCTATGGATATTGGATTTCTGCTGGCAATGAGGAATCCAGAGAGGTCTTTCAGCCAGGGACCGACACAATCAGCATTAACACAGAGAACGGAAAGATACAGAAGAGACCATTAAATCCGCCCCTCTATCAATATCTTCCATATTATTGTCAAAAATAAACAATTTTCATTTGAGAAAAAATGTTTTCTTGGCATTCTTACCCCTTTAGGTCCTCTTATTTATCCATTTCTAGTCTGTCACGGCTGCTTGAGCCTCTGAAATCTGATTTGTTCACCACCACCTTTTCTTGCCCAGTCTCCGAGAGTCTTCAGTGACCTCGTGTCAGACCCAATATTCTCTCCACAAGGCCTCATCCTACCTGCTCTCTGCGCAGCATTTGGCGCTGTTGGCCAACCCATCTTTACATCCTATAATACTATACTTATTGGATCACCCATCTAAGTAATTCTGTTGCCTCCATGCAGATGGTACCCAAAACTGTATTTCTAGCCATGACCTTTCTGCCACTCCCTCTTCCTAGCTGCCATGGGATATTCCCACGCAGGTGCACTATCACCCCCATACCCACAACGTGTCCATGGATGACCACCACTTCCACTGCCCCCATAAACCTTGCATTTCCCCCTTTCCTGAATCCACACTCTTAGTGAAGTCAGAAACTCCTTTTCATCACCTTTTTTAATTGACACACAATGGGTCAGCAGAAGCAACATTTCAACTGTTGGGTTTTATTTATCTAGTCTGACACTTGGACTATGACAATAGTAGATTAAAAACCTATTGCCTCCAATTTTCCTCCTTTTAGTAGAATGAATTTTAGGTATGTCTCAAATCTGTCCAATCATCTCTTTTCCCAGGGCTACTACCTTCTCTCACACTACAGGCACAGAATGTCTCTTCACTGCTATACCCCCAAAACTAAGAACACAGTTGGCACTCAGTATTTCCTCAGTGAATGTGTATATGATTACTTGGTCAGAACAAGAAGGCTTTAGTCACAGCAGCTTGAATAAGTGGGGTGGATTACTTTCTCCGTAAACCTTGCTGACAGTAGGTATATTTAGACACTAAGGTTTGGAGAAGAAAAATAATCTGAGGTTTAAATGTAGTATCACAATATATCCTCTTTTTCTTCTTCTTCCACACTGCTCTTTAAATTCTTCATAGAAATATGTCTTATTGAAAATAAATTTCAAGTTCCCAACAACTAACTTACAAACAGATGCTTAAAACATAATGTTTTGATTTAGGGATTGACTATGTTATCCAGAAAATCATAAGATCTCAGGAATTCAAAAGACCTTAAAAATTATCTATTATTTTCTATGGTCTTACAAAATCATCCTATTTTGCACATTGTAAATATTTCTAGTCATGGCACACTGTCAGTCCAGTTACTAAAACTATTCGAACACAGGAAGTGTGCTACAACAGAAAAGGCATGAGCTGTGGATAGATCTGGGCTTGAATCACAGCGCCAGCACCTCCTCCCTGTATGATCTTAATAAAAATATCAGTTAATAGCATTCACAATTTCTCAAATCAAATCAATTCACAGAACAATCCTGTGAGGTAGGTATCATCATCAAGCTCATTTTAAAGGTGAGGAAAAAGGTTTAGAGAGTTTAAGTAACCTTTTGAAGTCATATCAAATTAAGTAGCCAAGCTGAAAATCTATCCTGGGTCCCAAGCCCACATGTTAACCACAACTTTCTACTGCTTGACTCTAGGTAGCAAAGTCCAGGGAGCAGACCAGACAAAGTTATGTGAGTCATTTGCAGCCAAAGACCAGCCCCAGACAGGGCTTAAAAAGGAGTACTTGAAGCCTAGCATCTTGGTGTTACTTTTAACTGAGAGCCTTTTATCTGTAAGAAATACTTGCATATATTATTTCTAGTCATCATAATCCTGGGAGGCGTTGAAGGTCCTGAGTCAGTCTCATAATCTTGGGAGGCAGGTTTTATGATTCTGATGACTGCGGAAATTTAGGCATAGAGAAATCAGGCAGGGAGCTATATGTAAGAGAAGGCTCAAATCTATCCGCTTGTGGGAGTTTGAACTTGTCTTTCTCTATGCTTGTTCAATAGGGTAGACCCGCTACAAGTCGACATCAACCCAATCAAGTCTAGCACACAATGCCACCTTTAGGCTCCTGGCAAATCAGAACTGGGGGACAGAGGAAAGTTAACTTTGTACTGGGGAGTTGCTTGGGCTGCAACAATTCCCAATTTCTTCCCCACTGACCACTGATCAATTCTATGGTCCCATAATGTCTCATAATATTGATCACCTTATTCCAATCTGATCTTTTCAAGAATTCTGTGAGAAAGGACAAGCTATCTTTATTTTGAAGATGAAAAATTTGAAGCATAATTGGGACTCATACTCAAATCTTTATATTCTTGGCTCAGAGCTCATCTCACTATGTATCGTTGCCATTTGTGAAAGATAATCAATAAACAAATCAATACATGAAATGTATTTCTTAATCTCCCCTAGCTTTGTGATGGTACGTAAGTGGTTTAACTTTTCGGAGCTCTAATTTTCTCATCTGTTATAAGAAAATTATAGTTGTAAACTGCTTAACATGGCACATGGTAAGTATCCAATAACTGATATTTCATTTAGTAGCAGTGTTACTTATATTAAAAATATACGCAATAATAAAATATGCCTAAACTGCAATCCAAAGAAAGCATTTTAACAATTTATACAGCATATCCTATTTACTGCTGATCATCTCTCAGATATTTTATGGTTATAAAAGTATAAGCATACATATGTCAAATCATTCATTATGCTGTATACCTAAAAGTAATACAGTGTTATATGTCAATTGTAGTTGACCTTTGAACAACATTGGCTTGAACTGTGTGGGTCCACTTATACACAGACTTTTTTCAATAAATACAATACAGTACTGTAGATGTATTTTCTCTTTCTTATGATTTTCTTAATAGCATGTTCTTTTCTCCAGCTTACTTTATTGTAAGAATACAGTATAGAAAACATACAACATGCAAAATTAGTTAATCAACTCTTCATGTTATTAGTAAGGCTTCTAGTCAACAGTAGGCTATTACTAGTTAAATTTGTGGAGAGCTAAAGGTTATAAAGAGATTTTTTTCAACTGTGTGGGGGTCTGGCATCCCCAACCCCCTCATTGTTCAAGGGTCAACTATGTATCTCAGTAAAAAAAAAATTTATTTATTGTGGGGGGGGGGAGAGGGGCAGAGGGAGGGAGAGAGAATCCTTAAGCAGACTCCATGAGCCCAATGCAGGGCTCAATCCCATGACCCTGGGATCTAGACCCGAACTGAAATCAAGAGTCAAATGCTCCACCAACTGAGCCACACAGGCACCCAATCAAAAATTATTTTTAATTTTTAAGATAAAAATTCAAAGCTTCTGGGACTTTTAAAATGTATTTACATGTTACTTTGTTATTTCTTTTTCTGGAAAATATCAGTCTTTGTACAGTGTACATCATCGGTGATGATACCAGTGTCAGGAATCTCCACTGGTCTTCACTATGTCTGGAGATCTCATAGTAGATCATGACAATGCAGAGATTTCAAGCTAAGCAGTGGGTAGTAGAGCAAATACATTTTACTAGGATAGTGCCCAAGCGGGTTGAAACAACTTAAAGCGGTACCAACATCAATATAGCTTGTAGAAAAGCCACAGATGTTAAATCTTGTCTTTCTGTCTCATCCTGTGGTTCAGATGGCATCCGAAGTCTCAGTTCTTGTCAATGATGAAAGAGAATGAGTGCCTACTGGGAGTCACATTGTGTCCGCAGCTTGGCAAGGTCTCGTTTCCCTAAGAGGCCCACAGGTACCCCCTGGACAAAATCTGGCAACTTAAAAGTTAGTGATAGCAACTTGAAGCCTTTGCCCTTTATCTTTGTCTCCTGCCTGCCTTTATGAGAGGCTCAAAGAAACTTTGTCTTCCATGCTCTTCAGAGTTTCTTGAGTGAGGAATATGGTAACACTTGTGGCAAAAGTAAAGTCACATCCATCTTGGTTTCATGAGTTTCTGCCCACTTTTGGGTCAGAACAGAAAAGTATTTCAAGGATAAACTATATACAGACACTCTGCAACAAGTTTTTAAATCTTTGAATCCTCTCAATCATTTTTCCACATCAAAATTCAGGACTCAAAAATGTAAGTTATTTTGGAGGTCTAGTTAGTTGTATTTTCAGAAAAGTTTTATGTGAAAATCCAAATGTAACTTAACTAACATTGGAATATGACTTTATGTTATAAAAGCGTTCTTCAATGCACACAATGACTTGTTCATATAATTGGAAATATGAATCAATTTGCAAAAAAATTCATATTTTTGCATAAGTACAAAGGTAAACCTCGTCTTGTTGCAATACTGTCTGTATGGTAGAGTTGTCAATTTGCCAACCACAGTTTTTTTAATCTAAGTGTCAATATCTGTATACTCAGGACCCACAATCTTCTAAATTTTGTACACATTAGTTCCATCCCTTTATACAAATAAATATAAAAACATTTGTGGATTTCCCCTAAGGGTGACTCTCCAGAACAGTGGAGAAAAAGTTTTCACACTCCATCTTCTTGATATACAAAAGACTGCGCCTTTAAACTCCAAATAACTTTGTGAAAAACACAGAAAGCTAAATAAATATCTCGCAGGCACTTAACAAAAACAATGAAGAATTGAAAAAACATTACATTGGAAGACAGTGAGAACTGAATACAACTTTGTAAAGAAGTGCTGTACACATAACATAAAAGTTTTTGGAAGAGTTTATTTCAACATAACAGCAATGCTTTCCTATGATTCTTAAAAGAAAATTCAGGAATATTATCCACTAGAGTTAGTTCTTAAATTATTAAGCTTATTTTTTATTTTACTCTTGTAAAATATTTCAAATACGCCAAGAAGTGTATGAATAGGAAACTATAGAAAAGAAAGTAATAAAAATACTTATGGCCCCTCACCTACTCACATCTTTAAAATCTTAACATTTCAGCATATGTGCTTCATATCTCTAAGGAACAAATGTTACCAACAGAACTGAAGCCCCTTTTGCACCTCTCTTTTAACTTATTGCCCTTTTTCCCCCTCTTCAAAAGAAGCACCATCCTATTAAATACATGTGTATCCGTTGGGATTAATCCATGAGCAATATAAGGTATCAGGTGGGATTTTTTACTGGAACTTGCTTTCGTATTAAACATTTTAATTTCAAGATCTATCTATATTCATACATATGGATTTGGCTCATGTGCTTTATGCACTGGGCACATTCCTGTGCCCATGAGATGAGGATTCCTGATAAATTCCACAATTTATCTTTTTTTCTACTTATGGTCTATTGTTTTCAGTTTCTTACTATTACACACAACGCTCAATAGAACCTTATACTTTTCTCTCTCTATTCAAATAGGATTGATTCTCTAAGGTATACATAGAGAAGCAGAATTGCTGAGTCATAAAGTAGACACATCATTAGCTGTATTAGATTTTGCCAGGCTACTCTCCAAATAGCTTCAAAGAGTTTGATGACCATTTTTGCTTCTTTCATGCTCCATATTCTCACCAACTTTTGTTATTGTTGGACTAAAGTTTTGTCACTCTGGTAGAGATGAAATGGTATCTCATGGTTACTTTAATTTTTTTTTAATGTTTATTTATTTTTGAGAGACAGACAGACAGAGCACAAGCCGGGAAGGGGCAGAGAAAGAGGGAAATACAGAATTCAAAGCAGGCTTGAACCCACGAACCATATGATCATGACCTGAGCTGAAGTCGGACACTCAACCAGCTGAGCCATTCAGGCACCCTCCTAACGGTTACTTTAAATTAAATTGCATTTCTCACAACTAGAGAAGTTAAACACCTTTTCACAAACTTAAAGAATATTTTCTCTTTTCTTTTCTCTTCATATTTTTTGCACTTTTCTCATTTGGAGTATTTCTCTTTTACTACTGACTTACGTACTTTAAATTTTTTTAGACTATAGCTCATCTTTGAGCTTTCTTTTCCTTTTCATACAGAAACTACTAATCTTAATACAGACAAATCATAATTCTTGTCCTTTCATGTTTTTGCTTTTTGCACTGATTTAATAAGCAGTATCTAGCTTGTAAGTTTGTCATGAGGCATTAAATTTAAAGGTGTACAGAACAGTGCATGGTATGAGTCAGTGTTATATAAGTGTTAAATAAATAAAGCTACACTAACATTACTGGGGAGGAAAACTGCTGTCAACAAGGGGGAATAAACTAGAAGTTTCGGAAACAAAAATTTGGTAGATAAATGCGCTGCCTATAGAAAATGTTTCTTTGGACAAATCTGAGTAAATCCAAACCAAACTAATAGGATTCCATAAGATTCAGGCTGAGGTCTACAATGTATTAACTATAAACAGGCCTGTGACACTTCTATAACCCACAGAGAAACAGCTGGAATTTGTTGGTCAGCGTTTCTACCGTAAACAGAACCACAGACTTAATATTTCCTGTAATCTTCTCAGACCTTATTTCCTCTTAGGAATTTATCTCTACTATTACTGATAAATTATGGTTAACGTTATCCTTTTTCCCCTCTAGCATTCACTAGCTCTCTCCTTTGCCTGAATGTCAATCTTCAGGACACACAAAAGATGGCGTGAGAATCCATCTGGGGAATCCAGTCACTGCCTTCCAGTGCAGGGTCACCCAGAACTTTTCATACAACTTGCTCTTAAACCCATCAAGACATTTACTAGGCTGAGCAGCCACTATTTCTTAAGATTCATACTAATTGTTACCACAATAATAATGCTGACCCATAGTAATCATCATTCACAGTTCAGAAACATACTCCGGTTTGTACAGATTTTAAATGAAATGTGGGTCATAGTATTACAACGGTTTGACCAGCATTTGCTGGGACTGTCCAAATAGCCCAAGCAGCATCATTGCAAAGCTGATATAGGAAAGGTGCCCGCATTCCAAGGTCCAGTGATACCTTATACCAAGGCTTCTCATACTAAAACATGAGCCTCTTGAACTGTGATCTCTTTGTGAGGAACTACTAGTAAAGCAATGCACAATTATTGTAGAAACATCAAGAGACACAAAAGAAGAAATAAAATCAATTAGCAGAAATAATTTTAGGGGCACAGGGGTGGCGCAGTTGGTTAAGCTTCTGACTTCGGCTCAGGTCATGATCTCGCAGTTCATGAGTTTGAGCCCCGTGTCAGGCTCTGTGCTGACAGCTCAGAGCCTGGAGCCTGCTTTGGATTCTGTGTCACCCTCTCTCTCTGCCCCTCCCCTGCTCATGCTCTGTCTCACTCTGTCGAAAATAAATAAACATTAAAAAAATAATTTTAGTTTATACATATCCTTAGCATTTTTGTATGAATATATATTTTAAGAAGTTTAAAAGGGATCACAATGGTTTGTTTTTACTTTTTTGTTCTATTAAAATAAATACACATAACATAATATTTCCCATCTCAACCATTTTAATGTTTTATTTATTCATTTACTTTTTTTTTTCTTTTTTTTTTTTTGAGAGAGAGAGAGTGCAAGCAGGGGAGGGGCAGAAAGACAAGGAGGCACAGAATCCAAAGACAGACTCCAGGTTCTGAGATGTCAGCACAGAGCCCAATGTGGCTCTCAAACTCATGAACCATGACATCATGACCAGAGCCAAAGTCAGACGCTCAACTGACTGAGCCACCCAGGACACTCCCATCTCAACCATTTTTAAGTGTAGTTCAGTATCATTAAATACATTCATCCCCATAACTCTTTTGATCTCGTAAAATTGAAACTCTATACATATTAAACATTCACTCACCATCTTCCCTACCCTCCAAGCCCTGGCAACCACCATTCTCTTTCCGTCTTTATCATTCTTACCACTCTAAATACCTCATATAAGTGCAATCACATAGCATTTGTCTTTTTGTGATTGGCTTATTTCACTTAGCATAACATCTTCAAGGCTCATCCATGTTGTAGACTATTGCAGAATTTCCTTCTCTTTTAAGACTAAGTAGAAATTAGAAAACATTGCTAAAAGAAATTAGAGACTTAAATAAATGGAAATATATCCCACATTCATGGATTAGAAGATTTAATATAGTTAAAATACCAATATAACTCAATGGAATCTATTGATTCAGTGCACTTCTACTGAAATAGGAAATTGTGCAAATAGAAACACCCATCCTAAAATTCATAAGGAATCTGAAGGGACCACAAAGGGCCAAAACAATCTTGAAAAAGAGTAAAACTAGAGGACTCACACTTTCTGATTTTAAAACTTACTACAAAAATATAGTAATCAAAACAGTGTGGTTTTTGCATAAAGACAGACATACAGACTAACAGAAGAGAATAGCGAGCCAGAAATAAACCTTCACATTTATGGTCAGATGACTTCTAACAGGGTGCTAACACCCTTCAATGGGGGAAAGGATGATTTTTCAACAAATGGTGCAGAGAAAACTATATATCCATGTGTAAAAGAATGACATTGGTATCTTATTTAACACTGTGTACAAAAATTAACTCAAAATGGATCGTAGACCTAAATGTAAGATCTAAAACAAGAAAGCTCTCAGAAGAATACATAGGACAAAAGTTTCACTACACTAGATTGGCAATGATTTCTTCAATAGGACACCAAAGGCACAGGTAACCACAAAAAAAAAAAAAAAAAAAAGCAGACAAATTTGGGCTTCATGAAAATTTTAAATATTTGTATATCAAAAAACACTATTCATTAAGTAAAAAGGCAATGCACACATTGAATTCAATATTACATTAAAAGAATTATTCACCATGATCAAGTGGGATTTATTTCTGGGCTGCAGGGCTGGTTCAGTATTTACAAATTGATCAACATGATACACCACATTAGTAAAAGAAAGATTATGATCCTCTCAATAGATGTAGAAAAAACATTTGACAAAATACACTATCTATTATTGATAAAAACCCTCAACAAAGTATGGATAGATGGAACATACCTCAACATCAGAAAGGCCATACATGAAAGACCAACATCTAATATCATCCTCAATGGGGGAAAACTGAGAGCCTTTCTCCGATGGTCAGAAATAAGACAGGGATGTCCACTCTTCACCACTACCATTTAACATAGTAATGGAAGTCATAGCCTCAGTAATCAGACAACGAAAATAAAGGTCATACAAATTGGCAGGGAAGAAGTCAAACTCTTACTATTTTCAGACAACATGATACTCTACATGGAAAACTGAAAGACTCCACCAGAAAAACAGCTAAGTCACAGGATATGAAATCAACATATAGAAATCTGCTCACCAAAAATGAAGCAACAGAAAGAGAAATAAAGGAATTGGTCCTATTTACAGTTGCACCAAAATCCATAAGATACTTAGGAATAGACCTAACCAAAGAGGTAAAAGATCTGTACACTGAAAACTATATAACGGTTATGAAAGAAACTGAAGACACAAAGAAATGGAAAAATATTTCATACTCAGGGATTGAAGGAACAAACATTGTTAAAATGTCTATACCACCCAAAGCAATCTACACATATAATGCAATCCCTATCAAAATACCACCAGTATTTTTTTTGCAGAGCTATAACAAACAATCTCAAAATTTGTGTGGAACCACAAAAGACCCCAAATAGTCAAAATAATGCTGAAAAAGAATAACAAAACGAGGCATCGCAATTCCAAATTTCAAGCTTTGCTACAAAGTTGTAGTCATCAAGACAGCATGTACTGGCACAAAACCAGACAAATAGATCAATGGAACATAATAGAAAACTCATAAATGGTCCTACAACTATATGGTCAACTCATCTTCAACAAAGCAAGAAAGAATTTCCAATGGAAAAAAAGACAATCTCTTCAACAAATGATGGTGGGAAAACTGGATGGCGACATGCAGAAGAATGAAACTGGACCACGTTCTTACACCATACATAGAAATAAATTCAAAATAGATAAAAAACCTAAATGTGAGAGAGGAAACCATCAAAATCCTAGAGGAGAACACAGACAGCAACCTCTTTGACCTTGACCAGTGCAACTTCTTAATAGACACATTGCTGAAGGCAAGGTAAACAAAAGAAAATATGAACTATTGGGACTTCATCAAGATAAAAATCTTCTGCACAGCAAAGAAAACAATCAACAAAATTAAAAGCCAGCCTATGGAATGGGAGAAGATATCTGCAAATGACATATCTGATAAAGGATTAGTATCCAAAATCTATAAAGAACTTACCAAACTCAATACCCCAAAATCAAACAACTCAGTTAAGAAATGGGCAAAAAACATGAATAGACCCTTTACCAAAGATAACATCCAGTTGGCTAGCAGAAAAATGAAAAGATACTCAATATCAATCATCATCATGGAAATAGAAATCAAAAATATGATGAGATACCATCTCACACCTGTCAGAATAGCTAAAATGAACAACACAAGAAACAACAGATGTTGGCAATGATGTAGAGAAAGGGGAACTTTCTTGCACTGTCGTTGGGAATGCAAACTGGTGCAGCCACTCTGGAGAAAAGTATGGATATTCCTCAAAAAATTAAAAATAGAGCTACTCTATGACCCGGCAAATGCACTACTAAGTATTTACTCAAAGGATACAAAAATACAATGAACCTCATTGTTTATAGCACATTATCAACAATACTCAAACTCTGGAAGGAGCCCAAATATCCATCAACTGATGAATGGATACAGAAGATGTAATATATATACAATGGAATATTGGTCAGTCATCAAAAAGAATGAAATCTTGCCATTTGCCATAACATGGATAGAGCTAGAATGCATTATGTTAAGTGAAATAACATAATATGTTAAGTGTCAATCACTTAATTATGAAATAACATAATTAAGTGTCCATCAGAGAAAGACAAATACCATATGATTTCACACGTATGTGGAATTTAAGAAACAAAACAGATGAACATATGGGAAGGGGTAGAGAAGAAGAGAGTGATGAAAACCACGAGAGACTTAATGACAGAGAACAAACTGACATTTGATGGAGGAAGGTGAGTGGGAGATGGGCTAGAAGCATGATGGGTAGTATGGAGGGCACTTGTGATGAGCGCTGCGTGTTTTATGTAAGTGATGAACCACTAAATTCTACTCCTGAAACCAATATTGTACTGTATGTTAACTAAAATTTAAATAAAAATAAATAAATAAATCTCCTGCATCCTGGCATTAAGTAAAAAAAAGGGCAATGCACAGAATGGGAAAAAATATTTGCAAATTACATATCTGATAAGGGATTAATATCCAAATATTAATATATATCCAAAATATAGAGAAACTCCAAACACTCAACAACAAAAAAAGACAATTTTAAAAATAGGGTAAAGGATTTGAATACACATTTCTCCAAAGCACATGAAAAGATTATCTTTAGTCATTAGTGAAATGCAAATCAAAACTACATAGAGATACTACCTAATATCTATTACTATGGCTACTTTCAAAGAAACAAAGCAAAACAAAACAGAAAACAAGTGTTAGCAAGGATGTGGAGAGATTGGGACTCTTGTGCACTGTTGGTGGGAATGTAAAATGGTACAGCCACCTGGAAAACTGTATAGACATTCCCAAAAAATTAAAAAAGCAATTCCACTAATGAGTATATACTCAAAGGAGTAAAACCAGGATCTCAAAGTATTTGTACGCCTGTGTTTACAGCAGCATTATTCACAATCGTTAATTTTTTTTAAAAAAATTTTAAGTGCATTTATTTATTTTGAGAGAGAGAGCATGAACTTTAGTGGGGGTGGGGTAGAGAGAGAGAGAAAAGAATCCCACGCTGACAACGTGGAGCCTGATGTGGGGTTCGAACTCATGAACCATGAGTTCATGACCTGAGCTGAAATCAAGAGTTGGACACTTAACCAACTGAGCCACCCAGTTGCCCCTATTCACAATAGTTAAAACGTGGAAGCAACCAAATATCCATCAATGGAGAAATGATTCACAATGCTTTGTAACCATTTAAAATTTAGCAATCATATGTCCAACACTCAAGGAATGGTTACCTACTACAGCACTTGGATATTTGTGTTTTATTTTCTTAAGGTATGTAAATGTTGCTTCAATAAACATCCTTGCAGCTAATTCTCTATACATGATCTTATTTCCTCAAGATTCATTCCTCGAAATGAAAATGTTTTAAATGTGCATAATTTCAGAATATTTTTATATTCATTCATTGAACACATATTTACTGAGTTCCTACTAAGTGCTAAGAAGTGTCTAGAATTACAGCAGGAACAAAACAAAAATTCTCATCTTCATGCATCTTGCCTGGGAGAGAGGGTAAATGAGTGAAATCTGTATTACTTGCAGAAGTGCTATGGAGGCGAATAAAGCACAAAATAAACCCTTCCCATGAGCGGCTGCACCATTAGGATGACTTAAGAAAGTCTCAGTGAAAAGAATAAATTTTGTCAAATGCATTGTATGAACAGTTCCTCTTAGAGCAAATTGGAAACTATCACTTGATTTGCTTTTTCCCAATTTGGTAACCCAAAAGAAAAAAGAAAGACATCTTGCTAATCACTAAAGCTTTTGATTATTTGTGTTTCTTTATTTATAAAATGCTTGATTATATTCTTTCAACAATTTTCTTTTCTTTTTTTTTTAATATTTTATTTATTTCTAGGAGAGAGAGAGAGAGAGAGAGAGAGAGAGACAGCGTGAGCAGGGGAGGGTCAGAGAGAGAGGGAGTCACAGACTGAAACAGGCTCCAGGCTCTGAGCTGGCAGTCAGCACAGAGCCTGATGCGGGGCCCGAACCCACGAACCGCGAGATCATGACCCAAGCGAAAGTCGGACGCTTAACCGACTAAGCCACCCAGGCACCCCTCTTTCAACTATTTTCTATTGGATTTTCCTCTTTCATATTAATGTGTAATGGGCTTTGACAAGTTTTGTATTTGTTTTTAACTTTTATTTATGGTGGTTTTTAATGTAGAGAATTTTTAGAATAATTCTGATTCTCAAGGACATAGTTGATAATAGAATTAGAATAGCCCATAATTATTCATTTGCATTATCCTACATCACATACACAATAATCTCAGAATAACTATTTTAATCCTACCACAATTATCACCTTTTTTAATTTTTTTATTATATGGACCCAACTGTACCCTCCCATGTTTTTAATATTCTGTATCTATGTACCGACAGAGCCAGAATATATTGCCAGTGTATATTACATACTTTCTCTTTAACTATTATTTGGTTATATTACATATATTTCATATTTATGAATGGAGTTTGCCACAGTGTTTAGGTCACTATATCTCCAGTTACTTTTGTTATCCGAAGCCCATTTTTTAGGAGATGACACAATTCTTGCATAATTATTAACAATTTGTGTCCTTTTTACTTTAAGTTCAGGTTGAGTGTTTATGAAAATCCTTAGCTTTCTTTCTTTGAGTATTTTTTAAATGTTACTCCTTTTCTTTTCTGGAATAAATTATTGCCCCTGAAAAAAATCTGGTAATTTAAATTTCTTGCCCTTATAAATTGTATGTTCTTTTTGCCTAATGGCTTGAAAGATATATATTTTTTGCTTAAAATCCATAATTTTACTATGTCTTAGCATTGTATTTTAGACTCCATACTCTCAGATTCATGGAATGCTATGTCAATATATAGCTTCAAATTATTTTTTTAACTCCAGGAAATTGTCTTCAATTATAATGATTATCTTAAAAGTCTGGAAACAGATCATATTATTAAGTTCTTAAATATTAAAAGTGCCATTTATGAACTAAACAATCTATTCTTTAGGCTACCTATAAGTGTGCTGAAAGTACATCAAGAAAGGAAGGAAATGAACACAAAATTCAGTGTGGCTGTTCCTTCCTTCCAGAGGGTACCAGGCAGATGATATCAGTGAGTTACACACATGTAGACTCACATTCTGGTTCATACATGAGTAGTATTTCCATGGACATTCATTATAGTGTTTTGCCTTAAAATTTAAGTATATATTAACTATATATTTTTTAAATGTCTTTTATGACATGATGTACGCTAGCTTGTGTCTCCAGACTCTATAGACACCCTGTCGCTTCTGTATTTGTTCTGTTCCCTGCTTTGGTTTTATACCTTAGAGACTCCTATTAGTCACGTGTTAGATTTTTTCCCCTCCATCTTCAACATTTAGCGCTTTCCTCAAATTCTTATTTGAAATGTATTTTCCATTGCTTTTTAATTTTTAAAATTTTCTTTATTTTCCCGAATAATTTTCTGTTGTTGACTCCCTCTTGTGTGCCTTCTTATTTAATCTTGATTTTTTTTTCTTCCGTACATAATATTTTCTTGAGTTCTTTCACTTAATTTCTGTGTTTCAAACTCTTAGTCAGCTTATTCCTTCAGATCTTACATCATTTTTAGTGTCTTTATTGCATTTTTATCTGTTGTATGGGCATGTCTTAATGGCATGTTTTCACTGCCTATAGGAATATCATTCTACTTCTCTTTTTTAAATTTTATAATAAATTGGTAGGAATTGATCTCTGCACTTTTCAGTTACTTTCTTTTTATGTAAAATAATTTTTCTTGGATTTTTTAATTTTTTTTTAATGTTTACTTATATTTCAGAGAAAGAGAGTGAGGTGAGCAGGGGAGGGGCCAAGAGACCAAGAGAGACTCCAAAGCAGCTCCAGGTTCTGAGCTGTCGGCACAGAGCCCAACATGGGGCTCGAACTCACAAGCTGTGAGATCATGACCAGAGCGGAAGTCAGTGCTTAACTGACTGAGCCACCCAGCCATCCCAGTATCCTGCTCCCTGCAGGATTTTTCAGCATGGAGCCCTCTCCTGGAGGGGACCGTCTACAATTCATAGCAGCTATACTGCGCCAGTTTCTTCAGATTCATCAGGAACCCCCTGCACTCAGTCCCTGGCTTCTGTTGCTGTTCTCACAATGGCTCTTCCCTTCCTGAACAATGTGTCTAGGTTATTCTGGACCTCCGCTCGAGTCTAAGAGAGAGGCCTCAATGCTACCCTCTGGTTTTCCCTTACAGACAGATGCTGCTATTATTCAGGCCCTAAGCTTTTGATGGTTTGTCTCCACTCACTTACACTTTGGGTTGAAGAGGATTCCTTGTGCTTTGGTTATAAATGTTTTTCATGTTTTTTCTCATTTTGTTTGTTAGTAGCTATGTTTTTATGTGGAGATTTGGGAGATCCAAAACAATGTTGCCATTTGCCACCACCATCCTCCCAGAAGTTCAAGGCTATTATTTTAAAAAGTTTTTAAGTTTATTTATTTATCACAGAGAGAGAGAGAGAGAGAGAGCAAGTGAGCAGGGGAGGGGCAGAGAGAGAGGGAGGCAGAGAGCCCAAGTAGGCTCCACACTGACAGTGGGGAACCCAATTCAACCCAATGTTGACTCCATGAACTCAGATCATGACCTGAGCTGAAATCAAGAGTCGAGTCGCTTAACCAACTGAGCCAGACGTGTGCCCCTCAAGGGTATTATTTTTAAGAAATTTGGATGGGGCGCCTGGGTGGCTTAGTCGGTTAAGCATCCGACTTTCGCTTAGGTCATGATCTTGAGCCCTGCATCGGGCTCTGTGCTGACTGCCGGCTCAGAGCCTGGAGCCTGTTTCAGAGTCTGTATTTCCCTCTCTCTCTGACCCTCCCCTGTTCATGCTGTCTCTCTCTATCCTAGAAATAAAATTTAAAAAGAAAAAAAAAAGAAATTTGGAGAAGCTGCCTTTTGGCTGTGAGTGAGGTGCCATTCTGAGGTCAAAAGACACTCATTTATGATTCAGTTTTTATCATTTTTCCTGGCCAAGTTCAACCTCTTATCACCTGACCAACAGGCATCTTTTCCTTACTTGCTTCTAGTCCTGCCCAGGAATAAAATATATAACCCAGGTGATGTATGACATCCACTTCTTCCACTCACTTCAAATACACATTTAGACCATCAGCATCATATCAAGCACAATCTAAATCCAGATATGAGCTAATGCAAAGCAACACACCATAAAATGCAAGCTGGCAACTGCTCCTTAATTTTCCTACTTCAAAACACTGTTTTTCAAGGCATCTCTATTGAATTTGATTTACACTCATTAAACAAATGATATTTTCTTTCTTCTTTTTTAATTTTTTTTCAAGTTTATTTACCTTGAGAGAGACATGGGCAGGGTCAGAGAGACAGGGAGACAGAGAATCCTAAGCAGGCTCCATGCACTCAGTGCAGAGCCCATCACAGGGCATGAACTCACAAAACCACAAGATCATGACCTGATCCAAAACCAAGAGTTGGACCTTTAACCGACTGAGCCACTCAGGTGCCCCAAACAAAAAACATTTTCAAAGGAATTATGAAAACCTACTACTTCACCAATTAAACCACTTTCTCATCTGGTGTATTCCATGAATGAACACCTTTAAGGAAGGGCACATGATTTTATTACTGGACATAATGCACTAACACGAAAATGATATGAAGAAAATAGTTATAGGACAGGGCATCTACTTTTTTTTTTATTCCGAAGGATCCCAGAGGGAGAATTAATTCTATTGGCAATGTCTTCCAATCCTTAAAATCCAGAAGAGTGGCTGTCCAACCTGCTTTTGCATGTAGATAGTAGAGAAAGTGCTCTGCCTGCCAGGGAAGACAGTACCTTCAGAAGCAGCTCACTTCACATTTGGAAATCTCTAAAGAATTCTAGCTCCCCAGTCTCTCTGCTCTTTTCCCATCCTCCATAGCTCCACCAGCCCTGGCCCCCTTTCCTTGAGGGTGAGAATAAATGTCGTAAATGTTTGAACACAACCGTTCACATCCATCCTCGAATCTGCCTCTGGAAACGTCTTCCCCACTGACCCTTGTTGAGTGCTGAGGAGCTTCATGCCACGTTCTTCCCCATAACAGTCTCTTCACATTTTAAAACAGCAGCCATGTCCTTCTAACAACCCCATCTCTTCCTGACATCCCTTACCTACTCCTCGATATGGCATATGCAAAGAATTTAAACAATTCAGAGCCTACCCATCAGTGGAGAAAAACATGTTATTCAAAGGGAAAAGATGAAAATAAATCATCACAGAAAAACATGCTCAGCCCCACTTATAATTTAAGAAATGCAAGTTAAATGATTTGAGGTATCATTATACACTGTAAGAAGTGGAGGGAAAAAGTATGGTTACATATTACTGAGGTCCTACAAATTAACTCAGATTTTCTTGAAAACAATCTGTTAAGAAGTAATAAGAACTATAAATCTGTTCATATGGTTTGAATGATTCCATTTGTACAGTGATATTCAAATCAAAAGCTTCTAATGCAGTAAAAAAGTAAAAATATCCTAAATGCCTAGAAAACAGCAAAATGCCTTTGTACACTACAGAATATTTATACAACAGGTTAGTACATAAGCAATTTAAAGTAAATATATAGCCAATATACACTAAATACTTTATACAATATACACAGAAATACTTTAGGAAATGCAAAAACAGAACTCACAATTGTATGTGCATATAATTATATCTAATTATGTATATACATTAACAAAACTCCACAAAACAATTTGGCAAGATATAAATAGAACAGAAAAAAAAAAGAACTCATCGTATTCTTTTTTTCTTCAAAATTTGTCAAATCCTTAGAAGAAACCAAGATGATTAAAGCAGTCTCGTGGCCCCATAAAAATTATGAGGATCCCCACTAACAGTAAGTACTATGGGACAAGAGATGGGCCTGGCTTGCTTTCTGTTGTATCCTTATGCCAGGACAGAGCCTGACATTTGATAGCTGACATTTATATAGCATATTCTACGTGCCAGATGTGGTTTTAAGCTCTTTACATGGATTACACATCTAATACAACAAACCTGTAACATAAATACTATTATTGTCCCTATTTGATAGATGATGAACGTGAAGTATGGCGAGGCTTAAGCGACCTGGCAAGGTCACACGGTCAGGAAAAGATCCAAGATTAGAACCCGGATAGTATGAGCTCCGGAATCCATGCTCTTCCCAACCTTCCCCTATGCTGTACCACTTCAGTAAATGAGGAGGGGCAATAAAAACTGGTTGAATATATATGTATGCAGGGAAGAATGGATCGATGGGTTGATTGATTGGCTAATGAATTATTTGTGTTTGCTGTCTCTGGAACCTGAGAAAGGAAACTGAGAAATTAGGCACCTATGGACTCTGGAGCCATGCTAGGTGCTTTCACACATTGTCTCACCAAATCACAGCATCCACTTTGCAAGGATGCCTTATTACTGCCCATTTTTTTAATAGCAAGAAACTGGGTTTTGTTCATTTGCCGTTGAATCTTGGAAAAGTCACCCTGAGACAGAAAAATGATTCTTAGCAGAGTAGGAGCTCGACACATCATGGAATGCTTTTTAATACTTAGAAAAAGAAGTATTTTTTTGATTGGGTTCAGACAGGTGTGTGAGGGAAATGCTACGGCAGTGTTCCTGGATTTCATCAAAGCTAGTCACAAGGTCATTAAGAAATATCGCTGTGGATAAGACGGAGAAAGGCAGATTGCATAATGACATGATGCGTAAATTGAAAGCCAGGCAACCACATACCAGCCAGTTCAGTTTCAATCCTGGGTAGTAAGGCTGGCTCTGTTGTTGACTCTAAGCAAGGATTAGGATGATGTCATGTTGGTTGGATCTGTGCATAACAAGAAGCTGGTAGAGACAGCAATCAAGTTGGTTTAAACAGAGCCAATTGTGTCTCAAACAAAATTAATAAAAAAAAAAAAGGAATTTAAGCCCAAAACTAATAAACGCACAGAGAGATGGGGCTTAATAGTAGCCAGAGTTTATTTTCAAATTTTTAAACACTTTTTAAAATGTTTATTTTTGAAAGAGAGAAAAAGAGAGAGAGAGAGAGCACAAGTAATGGAGGGACAAAGAGAGAGAATCTGAAGGGCTCCAGGTTCTGAGCTAACTGCTAATAGCTAATAGACGTGGGGCTCCAACTCACCAACTGTGAGACCATGACCCGAGCTGAAGTCAGCCACTTCACCCATTGAACCACTCAGGTGCCCCTAGAGTTTTGTTTTGTTTTCAAAGAATGTTTTGAAGGGCACAGGGGTGGCTCAGTCAGTTAAGTGTCAAGTGTCAGACTCTTGATTTTGGCTCAGGTCATCTCATGGTTTGTGAGATGGAGCCTGGTCAGGCTCTGTGCTGGGTATAGAGCCTATTTAAGATTCTCTCTCTCCCCCTCTCCCTCTGCCCTTTCCCTGCTCACTCACATGCTCTCTGTCTCTCTCTCACTCTCTTAAATAATTCAGTAAGTAAGTAAGAAGGAAATAAATAAATAAATAAATAAATAAATAAATAAATAAATAAGAAGGCATTTGTGGTCACAACAGAACTGTTACCCAACAGAACTGTTACCCAACAGAACTGTTACCCAAAAAAATGAGCCACCACTCCACTATCCCGCTGCCTGCCCTGCACCCATGATCAGCAACGCGTGTCTGTCTGCCATATGCCAGGTGTTCTGCTGAGAGCTTTTCCTCTGTATGTATTCACCCAATCAATTCTTTCAACAGTTCGAGAGGTAAGGTTTATTATTATTACCCCCAGTTTATAGATGAAAAACGTAGGATAGCAAAGCTACACGGTTTGCCTAATATCTTACAAATGATAGGACAGGACAAGTTTCGAAAGGAGAGGAATCTCACTCCAGCTTCCACTTAGGTTCTATTCAGCCTTTCTTGTCCTCTGACACGAATAGCCGCAGAGGCTGCAGATGCCCCACTCCACGTGCCCCTGACCAGCATGAGCTCTACAGCCTGCTGACAGCTTCCTCTCTCGAACGCCTGCGCCATTTCCTTATATGCGGGCTTTCTCCAACCCCGTAGGAATTTGCTGGGCTGCACTCCCAGGGACAATCCTCAAGGACTAGGAATAGGAGACGGTGGATAAATGTCCGGTGTCCCCATTCTCTGGTGAGACGATTCTGAAGCACGTTCCACACTGTTTTCAATGTTCCCAGCATGACTGAGCCCCAGCTGCCCATCAAACCTGCTCATCAAGGAACCCTTCTCTGTCTTATTTTCCCCTTGTTTATTTGTATTTCACGAGATCATTTCCCTAATAAATTACCTCTACCTAAGTCCCTGGATCAGGCTCTGCTTTGGGGGAAACCCAGCTAAGATACCACCCTGCACTAGTTCTGAATCATTCTTAAATCTTCCGCTAACTTCAAGTAATTAAGTAATGACTTAATTTAATTTCTTTAAGAGTAAGTAATTTATCTTTTTAAGCATACCATGGATAGCTCTGACATTAATTATACCCGCTTTGATTGTTTTATGTTCTGAGCTAAACTAGAACATGTCTTGGGGGAAAATGAAGGGGTGAGCACGATTTTCTTCTAGGTCATTAACTAAACCCGATAATAGCTTTTGGGAAGGAAAAATGGCAAAATAATGGGAGAGGAATATGAGACAGGGATTTTGAATGTAATCACTGTAACTCAAGCACAATGTAGGTCTTTGACCACCCTCTCACCCACCAGTGGATTCCCAGTACCAAATTACTAAACTGCCCCATTCTGAAGAATATTTCTGAGAGGGGTGAGTTCTTTAAATCATTTTCTTTTTGGATAAGTTCAAAGGGAGTTGTTGGTACTTAGAAAAACAAATCAAACTGGGTCTGCCAAACTGAGAAACCAAATCGCGCCACACTTTGTTACTCCATTCCTAGGTCACAGTCCCTCCTCTTCTAATTCCAGGAGTAATTTCAGGAAGCAGTGAAAAGCGTTATTGATTAACCAGTAATGCTAGGCTACTGCCATTTTACAGAACGAACAGTGCAGATTTAGAAACGCCTTGGGAATGGGAAAAGCATAAGCCTGCCTGGGAAGGTATACTACTAAGTGCAATCTTACTTTGTAGCGATTTTTGATTTTACTGAAAAATAGCATTTTAATAATTCAATGTTGCATTTACTGCTGCCATTTTTGCATGGGGAAAAACAAGGTAACCGGCTACTAGAAAAATATTGACATTTCTCAAATATACAGCTTTTGCATGGACATGTTGCTTTAAGATGCTTCATATGGTTACTGTTACAACAAATATGTAAGCTTTATTGAACAACACAGCAAACCACCACAAAAAGCATGCATAAATTGTCAGTAGATTCTGCAACTTATGGCAGAATTCATTGGTGGACTGTGTTTCATCAAAATATTCTTTCCCCAATGAAAACTGAACAGTTTTGTGGCGCACAAAAGACAAGGTGGTCCTTTTCCATCTTGCCAACTTTACACTTTCCTTTCTAGAAGTCAAAGCACAGAATATATACAACTTCCTCAGTAAATGAAAGAAAACCACAACTGAAAACCAGTAAAATGTATAGGACATTATCACAAAAATGTAGCTACATATCCAGATTAACATTAAGGTTAGAAAAAAATAAAAGACACCTTTTTTAAAATTTTGATATTCACACCAAGTGAAATTAAGAACATGAACTAATGATGGTGGGGGGGGAGGCTTTCCTTAAATAGCATTAACTTCTTACCTTTATTTTGACCTCTATGTTCTGTGCTATTCTTAGCCCTCGATGAACAAACACTTATAATAAAATTGTTGGTGTGTTTACCAACTAGGTCAGAGCACAGAATTTTTTATTTTTTGGTAATTTTTGGAGTTATGTTGTTTGCTCTCTTAAAATGGGCGAAATTATAACTCTCTCCAGAGACAACCATGGTTAATAATAACCAATACATCTTCGTTTGGTGCATTTCCTTTGCTGTTGTTAAGATAGTTTATAACTTTGCCTTTTCAAATTAATATTATATAAGAAGCATTTCCCTTCATATAAAAAATTTAATTTGGGGTGAATGAACAATAATCTAAAGTGTTTACTTATTACCCTAATGCCAGACGTTTATGTGCTTTGCATATTTCATTATTGTCAACAACTCTGCAAGTGTCTTTATCTTGATTCCTCTAAAGAGATTTACTAGAATGCAAAGGATGGTTATCTTAAAATAGAATTATTAAGTCACTACGAATAGTCACTGTAACGTTCTCTACGCCTACTGTCCAAGCGCTTTCTCCTCAGCGTGGTATGAACTTCTATATCTTATTGTATGTTAGGACACATTAATTATTATTTATGTTTAATAAATATTTGAATGACTAAAAAAACATATGTGTTATCTTTATCTGCATATATTTAATTATTAGTAAAACCAAATACTTTTTCGTATTTGACATTTGGATTTGACATTAGGATTTCAGCTTTTATGAGTTATTTCTTCAGGTTACTCTGTGGGGTTGCTGTTTTGTTTTGTTCTTTTTCTATTTGACTGTTCTCTTTGTAAAATAACTATGGTTATTTGTAGTTATCATTGTAAATGATAACTTCATTTTTTCTTTCTATTTATTTATGGTGTTTATGGGGCACCTAGGTGGCCCAGTTAGTTAAGTGTCTGACTCTTGATTTTGGCTCAGGTCATGATCTCACAGTCATGAGATCAAGCTCCATGTCTGGATTCTCTCTCTCTCTGCCCCTCCCTTGCGCTCTCTCTCTGTCACTCTCTCTCTCTCTCTCTGACTCTCACACAGAACAAATACATGCATTTATGGTCTTTAACACTAGAGCTGTAATACAAAGTAGCAGTAGTCATCTCTAATACCTCCTTTTTTTTTTTAATGTTTTATTTCTTTTTTTTTTTTTTTTTTTTATTTATTTCTAGGAGAGCAAGAGAGACAGCATGAGCAGGGAGGGTCAGAGAGGGAGTCACAGACTGAAACAGGCTCCAGGCTCTGAGCTGGCAGTCAGCACAGAGCCCAACGTGGGGCTCGAACCCATGAACCGTGAGATCATGACCTAAGCAAAGTCGGACGCTTAACCGACTAAGCCACCCAGGCGCCCTGTTTTATTTCTAGAGAGAGAGAGAGACAGTGTGAGCAGGGGAGGGTCAGAGAGAGAGGGAGTCACAGACTGAAACAGGCTCCAGGCTCCGAGCTGGCAGTCAGCACAAAGCCCGACGTGGGGCCTGAACCCACGAACCGCAAGATCATGACCTAAGCGAAAGTCGGACGCTTAACCGACTAAGCCACCCAGGCGCCCCTCTAATACTTCTTAAAAATTCATTTAGTCTATTCTTGAAGACAAATTTTAGAATTTGTTAAATTCTCAAATTAATGCTGTTGAAATGGTGCTTGGATTTTGTTAAGCCATTAGTAATAAGAAAACCTGACATCTTTACAATATTTAGTTTTCCTAGCAACAAATTTTTGTAGGTTTTTTTCCCCCCCATGTAACTCCCATACATACCTTGTTACCATTTTCCCTAGGTGCTCTGTACTTGGTGTTACTGCTGTTAGGTATGGAATCTCTCCTTCATTACATATTCAATTATATAAGAAAGCACTATTTTCTATACACCGATTTTATATTTGATCACATGCTTAATTCTATTAGTTGTAATTTTTATCTAAAACTATTATTCCTTTATTATATACAGATCAGTTTTTAATGCTTACTTTTTTCCATCTGACAAATATAATCATTTTAGTGAACAATCTATATTTACTAGTGTGCATTCAGATATCAATTCTATTGTCTCTCCCAACTTTCAACCCATTCTCTAGATTTAGTATTTTCTAAATCGTGGATAAAACCCTGGAAAGATCCTATAATCTTCCCAATCCGTCTTAGGTAATGAATGCATAGTCCTTTCATTCTGGTATTAAAATAATCCAGTTCAGTTCAAGAACTACAGGACTCTACTCCACTACAATATAACAAAAAGACAGAGCCTCTGTGGAAGTTCAAGTCCTAAGTCCTATAACTTTAATACTTGGGATAAGCTCTACTTAATTATAGACGTTTACGTTTTTAATACATTTTTTATATTCTATCTGATATTTTTTCAGTATGTAGTTTCCTAAATTATATTAGGTTATATATCCTGATTTCCAAACTGTGTTCCAAGGCATGCTAATATCCCAAGTCATACTAACAGCCCTTGATATGTTAATAGGAGTTGGGGATAGTGGAGGAGAAAGGAGAAAACAAAGTTTCTCTCGACACATTGGTCTAGAAATCACTGCTTGCTACATTTCTCCACTGAGATTCATAATATACATCAGCATATTAATGTTGTAAAGAATCCTCTAAAAAAACAAAATATTTGTCTTCAGTTTAGATGTTGGTTGACCTTAGGACCCATTTAGACTAATAAAATATGATGGAAGAGACACTGGGCAAGTTCTAGAGTCCACACCTCAAAAGCCTTGCTGCTTCTGCCTTTGTCCTTCAACGGTATTCAAAGACGACCAAAAAAGCCAGTCTCTCTAGCCTGAAGGATTGAAAAAAGTGAGCAAGAGAACCAAGTAACTCCATGTAGCCAACAGCTGGCACCAGCCAGACAAGTGGTGAGTAGAGCTATCCTGAACATTCCAGCACAGCTCACCCACTAGCTTAGCCACTTAAGTGAACCCCCAAATCCAACAGAATCACCAAGCCAACTCTGAGAATCATGAGAAATAATAAATCATTGTCATTTTAAAATTTTTTAATGTTTATTTATTTACTTATTTATTTATTTCTGAGAGAGAGAGACACATACAGCATGAGCAGAGTAGGGTCAGAGAGAGAGAGGGAGACGCAGAATCCAAAGCAGGCTCCAGGCTCTGAGCTGTCAGCACAGAGCCCGATGCAGGGTTCAAACCCATGAACTGTGAGATCAGGATCTGAGCCAAAGTCAGATGCTTAACCGACTGAGCCACTCAGGTGTCCCATCACTGTCATTTTAAAACGGGCTCAAAAACTCAAAATTGTGACCCACGATCCACATTTAGTCCACCTGTTTTTATACAACCCTCAAGCTAAAAATGGACATAGGAGTGACAGCACCAAGGTGCAATACACACATTCCTGACTTTGTTACTCCTCATGAGAACAACTAGCAACTATTTAAGAATAAGACACCATTGAGGGAATTCTTTTTTTTAATGTTTATTTATTTATTTTGAGAGAGAGAGAGAGAGAGAGAGAGAGAAGAGAGGGATACAAAAAGAGACAGAGAGAGAGAATCCCAATGCTGTTAGTGTAGAGCCCGACAATGGGTTGGAACCCATAAACCATGAGATCATGACATAGGCTGAAATCAAGAGACAGATGCTTAACCGACTGAGCCACCCAGAAGCCCCATTGAGTGAACCCTAGAACAGAAGGCTGAGACTTAAGTGTCCCCCCAACCCCACCCCACAGAGACCTAGACAGACTGCATTAGAAGGGTAAGAGAAGTGACTACACAACGACAATACTGCTCCTCACCCAGGCCAGCACAGCACCACACGGAGAGGTCTCCCCTGCGGCTATGTTTCCTCCGGTGGGAAAGGAGAACCCTCTCGAGCATTGTGGGTCACTTTGCAGGAACCCCTACAAAGTCTCTGATCCCAGACCGCAGAGATTACAGGGGAGTCTGTAGAGCCACTGGGGACCCGACCGTGAAGAAGAAAAGGGGAAGGGCTTGCAAAACCCAGTTCACGCTTGTACTTCTGGAGCCGCCAGCAGAGGCACATCAGGGCCACGCTCTGACCAAGGAACTCAGTGGAGCACAGGTCTGTCCAGTTTGGATCCCCAAACAAGGAGTTTTGTAGGCCCCTGGAGCCAGGTTTGCCCCCGCCCAGGCAAGGAGCTGAATCGCAGCCCCACTCGCTGTGGAGGGTGGCCTCCTGCCCCATCTGACAAGGCCTGATGGCAGCTCCTGGAACCTGTGCTGCCTGGTGGTGCACAAGGTGAGAAATAAGCAGGCAGAGCTAATCACCACCAGAGCAGAGCTAGTGCTGGGCACAGAGTGATCTCATGCTACATACAAGCAATAGAGTAATTCACAGCCAAGGCTGATGGTAGCTCCCAGCCCCACCGGATAAGAAGGCCTGTTTGAAAAACTGAGAGAAGCCAGGAGCAGCCCCTCCCTCTATTACCCATGCAAGGGAGCTGAGACATAGCCTCACCCACTTTGGAGAATATCTTCCAGGCCCATCTGACCAGAAGAGCTGGTAACAACCTCTGCAAGCCGTGCAGCCCAGTGGCACTCAAGCGGAGAGGTGGGCTGGCTGAGCCTATGGTCCCCAGAACAAAGCCAGTAGCTTTGTATGGTCACAGAACTTAGGAGCAGGTTGGTTTGAGTTAAAGCAATAACAACAAAATAGGGCTTTGCCAGCTTTAGAGTTGTTTCTACTGTACCTGGGGAAGGAATCGAATTCATAGTCCCACTTATCACTGAATACAGCCTTCAGCCGATCCACCCAGGGAACCTGACCACAACACACAGGAAGCTGCATTGCTCATTCGACAGCTCTACATAGAGCGGCACTTGAGAGTGGGGCTTGAACAGAGAGCACAGCTCCTGGCTTCCCCCACTGGCCTCACCCGACCAGGGAATCGAGTGCATACTCTGGCCTGATTCGGGTCCCCAAATAATGAGCTGTCGAGGCCCCGGGTCCCATCCCACTGCCTTGCCAGGGCAGGAAGCTAATCCCTAGCTCCAGCTACTAGTGAACATAGTACCCAGTCCCTACTGTCTGGTAAGCCTGCCTGAGAGTGCAAGCAACCGCGGACCAATCGTTCAGCCACACTTGGGCACGGAGCAAAGCCAGCAACCTGCACAACTTCCTCAGGCATTGTCAAACCACCCGCACCCCCATCCTCACAGCTCAGAACGTTGCCGTGACCCCAAAATAAATCATAATAACAGATCCCACCTGCTCAAGGACGTTACCAAGAGACACACCCAGAAACCCAAAATGACTGGTGAAGAGCTGTTTCTGCCAAAACAAGCTAATTACTCAAATGCCGGACACAAGAACATAAGGAATCAAGGATGAAAAACAGGTAAATACGGCATCGCCAAAGGCTGACAATAAAGCTTTAATAACTGATCTCAAAGAAAATGGAGATCTATGAACTGTCAGACAAGGAATTCAAAACAATCCTCCCAAAGCAGGTTAGTGACCTTTAGGAACACACAGACAACTGAATGAAATTAGTAAAACAATGCATAAGCAAAAGGAGAAGTCTGACAAGAAAATAGCAGCCATCAAATAATAATAATTAATAATAATAATAATAATAATAATAATGAAAAGCAATCCCGGAGTTTAAAAATATAATAACTGAACTAAAGAATTCAATTGAGTCTCAAAAGTAAACTCGCCCATGCATAAGAATCAGTGACCTGGAGGATGGGACATTGGAAATTATCCAGTAAGAGGCACAAAAGGAAGAAAGAATGAAAAAGAGAGAAGAAAACCTACAGGAATTAAAGGGCACAATGAAAATAGAGACAATGTTTGCATTATGGAAAATCCAGAAAGACAAAAGAAAGAGACAAAAAAACATATTTAAAGCAAAAATAGTTGAAAATGTCCCAAACTTGAGACAGAAATGGACAGCCATATCAATGACGCTCAAAGGACCCGAAACTAACTGAGCCCTATTTGGGATCAAAGCCCTATTTGGGATAAAAGTTAATTATAATTAAATTGTCAAAAGTCAAAGACAAAGAAAGAATTTCAAAAGCAGGAACAGAAGGGGCATCTGGGTGGCTCAGTCAGTTAAGCATCCAACTTTGGCTCAGGTCAGGATCTCGCAGTTTGTGAGTTTGAGCACTGCATCAGGCTCCATGCTGACAGCTCAGAGCCTGGAGCCTGCTTCAGATTCTGTGTCTCCCTCTCTCTCTGTTCCTCCCCTGATCACATTCTGTCTGTCTGTCTGTCTGTCTCTGTGTCTCAAAAATAAAGATTAAATAGATAGATAGATAGATAGATAGATAGATAGATAGATAGATAAAAGCAGGAACAGAAAAGAAAGAAGCTACATATAAGGAAACCCCATAAGACCGTCATCAAATTTCTTAACAGAAACTTTTCAAGCCAAGCAAGAATGGGTGACATACTTAAAATATTGAAATAAAAGCTGTACGTCAGGCTTGAAGGAGGGCTAAAGACTTTCCCGAACAAATAAAGGCCAAGAGAGTTCATTACCACCAGATCTGCCTTAAAAGAAATGTTTAAAAGGGAGCTCTTGGAGCAGAAGTAAAAGAACGATAATTAACATTATAAAAATGTAAAAAAGTAGTGTATATCTTACTAATAACAGTAAATATGTAGTTAGATTCTGCAATATGGTAAGAGTGATATATAATTCACTTACAACTCTTGTATGAATGCTTTAAAAAATGAGGATAGTAAAAATAACCATAACTACGATAGTATTAGTTACACAATATTAAAAGCATGTAAAGTTTAATAGCAGTAACCAAAAACTTGACAGGCAGGAGCAGTAAAAGTATAAAGTTCATGTATTAAAGTTAAGTTATCATCAGTTTAAAACAAGGTACTATAAAATTAAAACATTTTACATGAGCCACAAAGGAAAATCCTGTAGTGTTTACAAAAAGAACATGATAAAAAACTCAAAACAGGGGGTCCTGGGTGGCTCAATCAGTTAAGCATCTGACTTAGGCTCAGGTCACGATCTGATAGTCTGTGGGTTCGAGCCGCACATTAGGCTCTGTTCTGACATCTCAGAACCTGGAGCCTGCTTCAGATTCTGTGTCTCTGTCTCTCTCTGCCCCTTCCCTATTCATGCTCTCTCTCACTCTCAAGAATGAACATTAAAAAAATTGTAAACAACTTAAAACATACTGATACAAAAACACCAACACACACACATAAAGATAGCAGGATAAGAAACAAGAAACAAAGATCTCTAAAACAACCAGAACACAAACAACAGAAGAAAAAAGTAAGTCCTCACTTACCTAGCAATAACTACTTTAAATGTAAATGGATTAAATTCTCCAGTTAAAAGAAATAGAATGGCTAAATGGATTAAAAACAACAACAGGGGCACCTGGGTGGACCAGTGGTTAAGCGATCAACTCTTGATTTTGGCCCAGTTTGTGAGTTCAAGCCCTATATCAGGCTCTGTGGCGATAGTGCGGAGCCTGCTTGGGATTCTCTCTCTCTCCCTCTCTCTCTGCCCTTCCCTGCTCACTCTGTCTCTCAAAATAAATAAATAAACTTCAAAAAATATTTAAAAACAACAACAACAAAAAGATCCAACAAGTCCACAAGTGACTTATTTTAGCCTTAAAGACACTTGTACACTGAGAGCACAGGGATTGGAAAATATGTTTCAAGCAAACGGTAACCCCAAAAAAGTAGGGTTAGCTATACTTATATCAGACAAAATAGACTTTAAAAATGAAGAAAGGAGACAAACAGGGTCACTATATGATGCTAATGTGGTCAATCCATCAAGAAGACATAACTGTAAGTATAAGTGCATTGAACATTGGAGTACCTAAATATATAAAGTGAAAACTAACTAACACAACTGAAATAAGAAATAAACAAAACAATAATAGTTGGGGACTTTAATACCCCACTCTCAACAACAGATAGATCATCCAAATAGAGAATCAATAAAGAAACAGCAGATCTGAATAACACTACAGACCAAATGGACCTATAAGATATATACAGAGCATTCCATCCAACAACAGGAGGATGCACATTCTTCTCAAATGCACTGGAACATGTTGTAGAAAAGGCTGTACGTTAGGTCAAAAAACAAGTCTTAGCAAATTCAAGAAGACTGAAATGATAGCAAGTATCTTCTCTGACCACAGTGGCATTAAAGTAGAAATCAAGGACAAGAAAAAAACTGGAAATTCATGAATACCTGGAAATTAAACAACACTCTCCTGAACAAACAATGGATCAAAGGAAAAATGACAACATAACATAACAGAAAAAGAGATCAGACTTGTGATTCCCAGAGGTGGAGGGGAGAGAAAGGGAAAGTGGAGAAAGGTGGTCAGAAAAGACAAACTGCCAGTCATAAGATAAATAAGTACTAGCAATATAGTGTACACCATGATGACTATAGCTAATACTGCCATATGAGATATAGGGAAGTTAATAGAGTAAATCTTATAAGTTCTCATTAAAAATGGATTTTATCTTTTGATATGGTTGGAAGGAATCAAAAGAAGAATATCTCATAACAACATGAAAACTGTATGAAATTCAATTTCTGGGACCCATAAATGAAGTTCTATTGGAATACAGTCATGTGGGGCACCTGGGTGGATCTGTGGGTTAAGCATCCGACTTTGGCTCTCAGTTCATGAGTTTGAGCCCCACATCGGGCTCTGTGCTGACAGCTCTGAGCCTGGAGCACGCTTCAGATTCTGTGTCTCCCTCTCTCTCTGCCTTTCCCCTGCTCTCTTTCTCTCTCTCTCTCTCAAAAATAATAAAAATTTTAAAAACATTTAAAAGGGTTTTTTAATATAAAAAAAAGGAATACAGTCATACTCACTCAAACTTAAGTATTGTCTGTGGTTACTATCTGGCTACAATGGTAGAGTTAAGTAGCTGTGATGGAGATCATTTAATCCAGATAGCCTAAAATATTTACTATCTTTATAGAAAAAGTTTGGCAACTCCTTTTAAAGTGATAAGTTTCAGTATGGTTTGCCATACCATAATAGTTAACTATGACTTTACAATTTTAATCCCATTTAATTTTTTTTACTTATACACTTCATTTTATAGTTTTGTCTATGATTGTATTTCTAAATTTATTATTGATTTTCAGAATATTTTATTCTGGTTGGACACAGGAAAAGACGATGTACTCTCGGCAGGGTATGTAAGGTGATATCTATCTACTACTTCTACCTCATTCAATATACTAAATAAGTCCTCTTTTTAGTTCTGGATCTAGTTTAGAAAATACCATGTTAAATTATTATAAAACAATCATGTGTCTCGCAATTTCTAACTTTCTAACAGTTCTACCTTTCTATGTTTTAGAGTATATTTCTATATCTTGCCATGCTTAAAAAGAGCTTGGAACGATGACTCTTATTTTATAGATAAAGAATAGATCAATGACCACCAGCAAGGGTCAGTCCCAGAGCTATGAAGATCCAGACCCAGCACTCCAATTTTCCTTTCTTGTTTCCCTTCATTAAATTGAACACAGTACTGAGACTTAAATAAACTCAGACATTCCAATGTCTGGATTTTTCTTTCCAAAGTTAGCAAATGAGAAAAAGAAAAACAATTCACAATAGAGGGAAGAAAAAATCATTAAGAAAGGAAAGTTTCAATTTATGAATTCAAAGATTAAAAGTTGTGTGTGTATCTGTGTGTCTGTGTGTCGGCATGTCTGTTTGTATAAGTGTGGGGGGTGAGGTGAAGGACGTTTACTTGTTCTCTTTCCCCGGCCAGTATTATTCTGGATATAAATTTACAGTTAGAAAAGAGAGGAAAAAAAGCAGTTATCCTGTGAGCTGTGAAAAAGGCATTGATAATAAAGAGATTTCCAATTTGAGCCTCATCCATGACCTATGTGTTATTGGCCAAAAGATGTTAAACTGGAACTAAGGGAGGTTCAGCCTGACATTGCGAGCGGTGAGTAGCTTTCCGGGACCACCGTGGATCATCCAGGTGAAGATGGGCAGGAGCAGCTGGTCACCAGGGAATGTTCCAGGATGCTGGACAGCTGGTGGAAATCAAGGCCCAGCAGGGATGTCAGCTGTCAGCACTGGAGGAGAGGTAGAGTCTGCTCTTACTAGAAACATCAGTTAAGGCAAGATCAAAAAGACCAGAGGAAGGCCTATGCCAGGGCCCCAGAGCAGAGAAGAGATAAGAATAGAACCCAAGCAGGGGCAAAGCACTTACAGAACAGAGCTCCGTGGGAGCCAAAGGCAGGCAGGAAATTGGGCAGGGCAGGAATGAGCCTGGGGAGTCTGAGGAGCACACCAGTGTCAAGAGACTGAGTCAAACTCCAGATTCTCTATCCAATTCAACAGTCAAGAGCAAAACAAGGTCAGCCAGAAAGGTTTGGAGAGCTGTGCCTACACCCTTCCCAAAGGAAGGCCTTCTGAGCTGGCTTTGTGCAGTCTCCCACCAGATCAGCGGTCTCTAGCTACAATGCTGTTAAATTCTAAGTTCCTACACTTAAGAAGGGGTTAAGTCCAACGGTATCTGCGGCCCTCTCCAGCTCCCCAAGTGTTTAGGATTCTAGCATTCTATAAATCTAAAAATATACATTAAGTTCCAGTGGAGAAACGAGGGTATTAAATGTTTTATCCAGGGAGACGTAGTTTACTGGACTCGCTCTCACCGCCATCACCCCCTCCCCACCCCTGCACACACATATAAATATCCCACCACCAGCATCTAATTCTTTCTACTAAAAGGCAGTATGGAATGGTTTATAGCCCTCCTGGAAAGAAAAAAAATGAGAGTGGGGGGTGAGGGGAGCGGGATGACATTCCATTTCATCCTGACTCACTTAGAGACATCATGCGATCCTCGGTCACAAAGAATTCTCCTAACAGGGTGGGAAGAGCCCGTTCGAAGTTGCAGTAGTTCCTTATGCGATCAGGAAGCCAAAAGGATACATTCCAGGGCTGTGTTTCTTTCATTCTTTTTCCCTCCGGGCTGATTTTATAGTAACAACACAGAGCCACTTCAATCTACCTCCAAATAGCCAACATTCAGAAAACATAGCACATAAAATAGAGACATTTTACAAGGAACCATCTCTTAGCTGATAATGGCAGAGCTGCCATGGAATGCACAAGAAAACCAATGTGACCCTCACCAAAACATCAGATCCATGTATCCCAATCAGCCCTCTGCAGCAAACGCCAGATTAACCTACAATGATATGATTCAAGGCACTATAAGAGTTTCGAAGTGGCGGGGGTGGCGGAATAAACGAAACATGTAAGTTGAGGGTATCTATAAATCACATGAATTGCAGCCTCGTAAGATACTAATAGAAGTCAGGGGTGGGGCGGGGTGGGGGGGAGGCTGGCAGGAAGATTTTAAAATGTGATCATATGGGAAAGAGAATTTTAGACCAACCAAAGAGTTTCAGAGGGAGTGAACAATAAGTTTCTCTATATATATTAAAAACATGTAGACATGGGAGAGTCGATTGTTGCCAGGTTTAGAGAGGAGAGGAATGAATCAGAGTTAAAAGAGACTTCCCCAGCCTCCCAGCCCCGGCAGAAGCATCCGTGGGGGGAACTTGATCTCTGGGGCTCCTGAGTGCTCTCAGCCTTTCACTCTGCTCTCCGCCTCGCTTATGCAGCCTGGGCTTTGATGATTTCTCCACTTTCTCCATGTGAAAATCTAGTCTGAGGAAAAAGTCTGAGAAAGCGTACACTAAGGAATAAGAGTTCAAGCTTTAACTCTCTCTGTGTTATCTGAAACTTAAGAATGGACAAACTTAGGGAGCCTGGGTGGCTCAGTTGGTTAAGCATGTGACTCTATTTTAGCTCAGGTCATGATCTCACAGGTCTGTAAGTTCAAGCCCCGGGTCAGGCTCTGCACTGACAGCACGGAGACTGCTTGAGATTCTCCCTCTCTCTCTACCCCTCCCCTCTTCACACTCTCTCTTTCTCAAAAAAAAAAAATAATAAGAATAAGAATAAGAATAAAAAAAATTTACAAAAAAGAATACACAAACTTTTAGAGAAAAAAAAAAAAATCTATAATGGCAGTCCCCTGAAATCATCAGTGTAAGGAAGGCTTATGCTCCATGGAACAGAGGTTGCTTCCAGCCCTTCTAAATTCTATCATATAGGTGCATGCTGATAAAATTCTCTCTGTCCTCTGAGGAAATTACTTATACAAATGAAACCTTCATGCAAGTAAGTGAAATCCAACTATTAGGAAGGTGATACATCATATCCATTTAGAATTTCATTTTAAAAGAGTTCAAATTCTCAAAGACTGGATAAGGACAGGAAGACGAGACAGATAAGGAAGACAAGAAGATGGACTAAAATGGAGATTTAAGAAAGGGATCAGGGGAAGGAGTTAATGATAGGCAGCCATTAAGGAATTAAACATAAAGTAGATCTGGCCCTTACATAGCACAGAGGTTAGGGGTGCCAACCCCATACACAGTTGAAAATCTCTGTATAACTTTGACTTCCCTAAAATTTAACCACCAATAGCCTCCTACTGACTAGAAGCCTTACCAATAACACAATAGTCCATTAACACATGTTTTCTATGTTACGTGTATTATATGCTGTATTCTTACAACAAAGTAAGCCAGAGAAAAAATGTTACTGGGAAAATCATAAGAAAGAGAAAGTACATTTACAGTCCTGTCCTGGATTGAAAAAATTCTGCACATACGTGAACCTGCACAATTCAAACCTGTTTTGTTCAAGGGTCAACTGTAGCTTCATTTTCTACTAAGAATAAAAATTAAGGAAATTATAGATGTTATTTAGCAAAAAATTAAAATCAAAAGATTTCAGGAAAGCCAAAAATGCCCATTAAAGCCTTGAAAAAACTTAATCATAAAAATGACACAGGACAACTCGTGGACATATTTTACTTCCAAGTTCAAAGGCCTGGGCTGAAGCTTTTCATAGAGGCTATTAACACAGTATAGCAGCTAAGGAACACAAAATGTGTCATTCTTGGGGCGCCTGGGTGGCTCAGTCGGTTAAGCGTCCGACTTCAGCTCAGGTCATGATATCACGGTTGGTGGGTACAAGCCCCGCGTCATGCCCTGTGCTGACAGCCAGCTCAGAGCCTGGAGCCTGCTTCTGATTCTGTATCTCCTTCTCTCCCTGACCCTCCTCTGCTCATGCTGTCTCTCTCTCTCTCTCAGAAATAACTAAAACATTTAAAAAAAATTTTTTTTAATGTGTCGTTCCTTATGAGGGTATAGCCACCATTGCAAGGAATAACTTAAATGGTGTGTTCACAAGTTCCAAATTCATCGGCCCCCACTGAGAAACAAGTGTCTCTTGAAAGGGAACAGACTATGAGCTGTTAAGGTCCATTTTGGTTTTAAAAAACTAAGCACTATTAATAGTCTTTATTAAGAATGCAGAACAAAGTTAAACGTATTCCAAGTCTTGGGAGCTATTTTCAATTTTTCAAGAGAGATGAACAGAAATCACTTAGCGGCCATACGGCCACCATACGGGCCAACTACAGTATCCTGCTTTCTTTTCACTGGGATCAAATCAGTACAATAATCAATAATACTTGTTATATCATCCTAAGCAGGGTTTGATTGGCAGATGAATAGAACTTGATTAAGTAAAAAGTATGAAACTCATGAAATATTTACAGCTTGGGAGAGAAATATTTCTCAAAGATAGGGGGTTCATGAGTAAAAAATATGATACAGGAGGAATTCGATGGTAAAACAAACAAACAAAACAAAACAAAACCTGGGGAACTGTGTGATGTGTGATTCTAAGGGACTGAGATTCTCCTAACGCAGACCAAGCATTGCTGTGTGCTGTGTCGCGCTAGCTGCTTTCTGGCCTGCTCTGGTTTGTAATTCTCACTGTGATGTAGGTATTGTTATGCACATTGTATATATATGAGGACCTAGAGGCTCCAAGGAATCAGGCCTAACTCAAGGCCACAGAGTTAGTAGAGGATTCTGGCCTCAAATTCAGGCCTTTTGACATTCAGTGATCATAATACAGTCCTCTTAGGTTAGTTTGGAAAGTTTTCATTCCTGGCTGCCATTGTTTTTTTGTTTGTTGTTTGTTTGTTTGTTTTGTTTTCGGGGGGTTTGGGGGAGGGCCTTCCAAGATTTTATTTAAATTCAAATTACTTAACATACCTGTAATACTGGTTTCAGGAGTAGAATTTAACAATTCATCACTTACATACAACACCCAGCACTCATCACAAGTGCCCTCCTTAATGCCCATCACCCACTTAGCCCGTCCCCCCACCCACCTCCTCTCCAACAACCCTCCGTTTGTTCTCTATAGTTAAGAGTCTCTTTCGGAACCTGGATGGCTCACTAGGTTAAGTGATTGACTTTTGGTTTCAGTTCAGGTAAGGATCTCACAGTGTGAGATCATCAGGCTCCTCTCTCTCTCTCTCTCTCTCTCTCTCTCTCTCAAAAATAAGTAAATAAACAAAAAAACAAGAGTCTCTTATGGTTTGACTCCCTTCTCTGTTTTTATTTTACTTTTCCTCCCCTTCCCCTATGCGCATCTGTTTTGTTTCTTGAATTCCACATATGAGTGAAATCATATGGTATTTTTCTTTTCTGAACACATATTTCAGTGAGCATACCTTCTAGTTCCATCCACATCATTGCAAATAGCAAGACTTCATTCTTTGTGATGGCTGAGTAATATTCCATTGTTCTTTTTTTATTTTGACTCAACACTGAGAATTTTCCTTCTTTTCCTTTTGGCCACCCAAACTTGGGTGATGCTGCTCCTTGAGTCACACATTTACTAAGTAAACAGTATTTATTGAGTGCCAGAAACTTAACAGGCATTAGAGATAAAAAGCAAAAAAGATACATAGTCTCTTATGATGTATCCATGTAGATTCATCAATTGGACCAAATGTACGACTCTGGTAAGGAGTGTTGAGCGATATTGAGAGGAAGGCACAGAAGTTTCCATATATCCCCATGAACCTAAAGCTGCTCTCAAAACCATTTAGCTGTTTTAAAAGATAAGAGGGGCCCTTGAATGACTCAGTCAATTAAGTGTCTGACTCTTGATTTGGGCTCAGGTTGTGATCTCATGGTTCGTGAGATCGAGCCCCGAGTCGGGCTCTGCACTGACAGTGTGGGGTCTGCTTGGGATTCTCTCTCTCCCTCTCTCTCTGCCCCTCCCCTGCTCCTGATCTCTCCCTCTCTCAAAATAAATAAATAAACTTAAAGAAATAAGAAATTAAGAAATGTAAAAATTATTTAAGAACCTTACTATCTTGTCAAGGAGGACAACGAATGATTGTTGAGTGCAACAGATGCTTTGCTGTGGCAGCATAAGAGGGGCTGCTTACCACAGGCAAAAAGTGAGCCAGGAAAGCTCCCGAAGCTTGCGCTCATCTTGAAGGAATGGAAGGAGCCAGTAAGACGAAGAAGCGTCTCATTTTAGTGAAAAGCAAAGAGCCTATGGGAAGACACGGAGGATTAAACATCCAGGACACATTATAAGGAGTTGCAGTTGGTATTTGGGTGACAAGGAGGGAGGCAATTACATGTGTTAAGAAAAATAGTTCAATCTTTATTCTCAAAGCTATGAAGACACCCTGAAAGACCTAGGCGGGGGAGCTGAAAGACCCAATTTGCCTGGTTGAGACCAAGATGGCAGTCTTTAAAAGGTAACATTATATTCAGGCACCTTTGAACATACAACCCCTCAAGCAACAACCAAAAACTGCTCCGGGTCCAACTCTCCAATATTCTAAACAGGCCAATTAAAAATAATTTGGGGGGCACCTGGGTGGCTCAGTCAGTTAAGCATCCGACTTCAGCTCAAGTCATGATCTCACAGTTCGTGGGTTCGAGCCCCACACTGGGCTCTGTGCTGACAGCTCGGATGGCTCAGATGCTGTCTCTGTGTCTCTCTGCCCCTCCCCCACTCACTCTCACTCTCTCTCTCAAAAGTAAATAAACATTAAAAAGAATTTTTTTAATTTAAAAAATAATTTGGGCATCATGGGATCAAGCGCCGTGTTGGGCTCTGTGCTGAGCATGAATTGGGATTTTCTTCTTCTCCTTCTGCCTCCCTCCCCTGCTCTCTCTCTCTAAAATTAAAAAAATAATAATAATAACCTAATAAAATTAAATTAAAATTAAAATATTAAAATAATTTGACATCAAATTCTGGAAGTGATCATATTAGACAGAGCTCTTTCATAAACCTTTGATACAGCTCAACAATATTTATTTAGCACTTCTGTTTAGAAGGCCTTGAACTCTGGCATTTAATTTCACTGTTTTCTAGGGCACCTGGGGGGCTCAGTCAGTTAAGCGTCCAACTTTGCCTCAGGTCATGATATCATGGTTCCTGAGTTCAGGCCCCACATCAGGCTCTGTGCTGACAGCTCAGAGCCTGGAGCCTGCTTTCAATTCTGCGTCTCCCTCTCTTTCTCTGCCCCTCCTCTACTCACACTCTGTCTCTCCATCGCTCTCAAAGTCTCTCAGAGATAAACACTAAAAAATAATTTTTATTTATTTTTTTTAAATGTTTTTTTTTTATTTATTTCTAGGTGAGAGAGAGAGAGAGACAGCGTGAGCAGGGGAGGGTCAGAGAGAGAGGGAGTCACAGACTGAAACAGGCTCCAGGCTCTGCGCTGGCAGTCAGCACAGAGCCCGACGCGGGGCTCGAACCCACGAACCGTGAGATCATGACCTAAGCGAAAGTCGGCCGTTTAACCGACTAAGCTACCCAGGCGCCCCAAAAAATAATTTTTAAATAAAAAAACAATTTCACTGTTTTTAATACAGTAAACTCTCAAAGTAAGTAAATATTCAATCACATATCAGAAACTTAAGAAAAATCAGATCATTCAAAACCAAAACCTATTACTATTTCACTAAAGGAATTGCCACAGCATTTTAAAAGGTCAGTTTATCTTACACGGCTAACTTTTATTTATATCATCTTAGTGTAACCAACTCTTTAGTGATGCCTTCACTAGTACTATATTGACAGAATCTTGCTTAACATGTGCAGCGTGTTTCAAAACGCAATTTAAAAGTTGTCATCAGCTTCTTTCTAAGCTACCTTATTTTTCTTCTCCTCTGACTTATTTTTGTTTTTCCTCCGTGTGAAATTCTACTCAGTCACATAGCTCCTCCTTTGAGTTCTCTTTTTTCTTCACCTCGTTCCATTTTTCCTTTAAGACTCATCTCAAGGTGAGAGGGGAGGCACATGGGTGGCTCAGTCAGTTAAGTGTCCATCTTCGGCTCAGGTCATGATCTCACAGGTTGTGGGTTCAAATCCCACATCAGGCTTTGTGTTGACAGCCTGGGACCTGCCTTGGGTTCTGTGTCTCCCTCTCTCTCTGACCCTGTCCTGCTCACACTCTGTCTCTCTCTCCTTCAAAAATAAATAAACATTAAAAAAAAAAAAAAGACTCATCTCGGGTGGTACCACCTCCGGGAAGCCTTCCCGGACTTGCCTACATTGAGGTAGTTGCCCTTCTCTGGGCTCCCAGCACCCTGTGAGTCTGTTTAGTGTGAGCACACACTACTTAAGCCACTGCTTTACCTGCTTACTTTCCTAACTCGATCATGAACTCCTCAGGAGCCCAGACCTCCTTTTATCTGTGTAGCTGCCGGACAAGCACACAGAGCCAGTGGCAGTGAAGAAAGGAAGGGAGAGAAATAAAGCTAATTGTATTTCTATTTTCTCCATCATTTCTCTTCTCCTTCCTCCTCATTGCATGTCTTCCTCTTATTTCTCCCCAACTACTAACACAGCATCTTTAGCCTTCTCTTGGTTTCAGTGCAGGTCGAGATGTTCACTCTCTCCCTTGAGGTCCTCACAGTTGCAAAATGCTGATTCAGTGTGTGAGGAGCAGTGACCTAGGAGCCATTGCTCCTGGGCGCTGTTTCAACAGGCCCTGGATTACTCTCTATGAGATCCCTCCCGTGTTTTAGCTGGGGACTTTAACATGTATTCTCCTTGCATCGTTTTCAATCTTAGCAGCTGGGTAAACAGACATTCTGCAACACCCTGGATAAAATGGCAAGCCCAAGGGAGAAGTCTTCCACCTTCAAATTAAAAAAAAAAAAAAAAAAAAAAAAAAAGTCAAACATGTTCAGGGCTGGGCTGGTGAGGGGAGAGCAGTACCGCCTGAGAATACCTGAGACGCGCTGTGCGCCGCCCGTGGAAAGCTCAGCTGGTGACAGAAACAAGCAGCTGCCTTCCGGAATGAGCCTGGCTTCTCAGAGAGGAGCATCACACCGGTTTTAGCAGGAATAACAGACAAGGGAGGTAAGTGACTGACTTTCCTGGTAGGCTTTCCGAAAAGCCTATGAATGTCACGGAGAACACAAAGATGACTAGTTAACAATACCATGTATGTGAAGGTTGCTAAGAGAGTAGACTTTAAAATCCAACATAAGAAACAAAAATCTGTAACTGTGAGGTGATGGGTGTTAACTAAGCTTATTGTGATGATCATTTTGTAACACCTGCAGGTATCAAATCATGATGGTGTGTGCCTTAAACTAATAAAAGGTTCTATGTCAGGCATGTGTCAATCAAACTGGAAAATATGTGTCTTCCAGGTTGGAGAGAAAACAGCAGTGGCTGAGAAGCCAACTGACTTCATGATGAAAATAATCCCTTTATTTCACAAGTTTAAGAAACTACTTTGTTATACAGTCTATCATAACTTTCAAACATGATTTGCTGGCCACCTCTCCCCACTCTCTCTACTTTCTCCCTGGACCCACCTCCTTCCATTCTCTCTCTCTCTCTCTCTCTCTCTCTCTGGATTCACCTCCACCCACTCTTCTATTGATCACTGAGCCTAGGCTTACTGTCCTCACTGCTACTCCCTAAACTCCCACTCATGCACCTGCTGCCTAAAGAGCTTCTACCGAGTTCTCTGTACTCCCTTCCCCCACCTCCTTCAGGACGCTGCTCAAACGTCACTTAAGCACAGAAGCTCTCCGTGACCAGCTTAAATGAAATAGGCAGCCTCACAGCCAACTTTGGGAGCTCCTCATTTTCCTTCCTTTATTTTTCACCAACTTACTGTGTTTCCTTTATTCTCTCTCCCTAGTGTTCAATAAACATTTATTGAGTAAATAAGCAAAGACAGGGTAACATTGCATGTACCACTGGAGGGGGACAATATGACATATGGAAAAGATATAGCCTTTTGAAATCGAAACTAACTACTCACTGTGTGTCTAACTTTGAGACTTCAGAATATGCATCTGTAAAGTGGGAACAGCAATGCTTTGCTGATCATTAAAAGCATCTAATGAGTGCTGATTCCGCCCCTTCCCTTCTCCCTGCCTCCTTTCTGTGGTTGGGAGCTGGTGTGTCTGTGATTCACAGGTTCTGAGGCAGCTGCGAAATGAAAAGAGGGGTGTGTCAAGTACACCTTGAACAGAACCATTCCCAACAAGTTAGATTCTCTTTGTTTGCTAACTGCTGGCTCAATACGAGGCACAGAATGACACCTTCTTTTCTGAAAGTGTTGCCATCTGACTGGGACCCCAAATAGAAGGGACATCTGAGGTTGGTTTCATGAAGCTGTGGAAGTGACCTTGAAGCACGACTCTGTTTCAGAATCATAGTGAGTCTGGGAAGCATTCCAGACAGAGAACAAAAGACCCCACCCAATGGGAGTGTGGCTACAGCAGGCGCTTTAGGCTGAGAAAAGGTGGAAAGAAAAAATGGTGTCAAACTGTGGAAGACTGTGACGTCAGACCAAAAAGACCAGCTTTCATCCTATAATAGCGAGCCACTAAACATTGTGAAAATTTCACAAAGAACGTAAAATTGGCTAATGAAAATGATACATTTTTAAACTTTCAGAGAGACCCCTGAAAACCGAGCAATCAACGGTACCAGTGAATCCAGGGACACGTGTTCAGAAAAACAAACGACAGGGTCGTAAATGGGAAAGAATCATATCCTAACCTTCCCCGCTCAGCACTGTTTGGTCCACCACGCGGAAGAGACTTGAGCTGGCAGAGACTGAAGCCTGCTTACCACAAGAGAGCACCAAAAACATCACACTGGCACCAGGGAGTGTGAAACCGGCCTCCACACAGTGCGGGCTCTCTGTGGTCTGGGCTTTAAGAGCAGGACTTGGATGATGTGACCTCCCCTATCGAGTTTCCTCTCTGAAGACCTCCCCTGTCTCTTCCTTGTGATCTGGTTCCTTAACTCCTTGTTAAGCCTGTATAAGAACATAAGAACCACATGGGTTTCCACAACGAGGAAACTTCACTTCTGCGTACGTAAGAGTAGAAAGGAGAAGGCGACAAAGAGTAGAAAGGAGAAGGCGACAAAGTATTTAATTCACCCCAAAGAGAGAAAATGGAAATTAATCTGTTACAGATGCTACTAGAAGTCTTTCCATGGCAGAACTGAGCAAGGAGGAAAGGTTTTAGGACACAGGGAAAAAGTAACGTTTCCAGCAGCTGAGTACCAAGATGACACTTTTATCTGCCTCGGTTTTGTATTTTTCTTGGGTCCGCTTCTTCTCACAGCATGGATACAATTTATTTAGACTCTCAAAGAGCTTTTTGATAAGGTTCTCACAAATGCCTATTATTGAAAGTGGGTAACCATGGTGTGAAAGGAAGAAGTCCTATCAATGAATTAAATGAATTAAAAACTGCTTGAGAGGCAAAGAGTAGAAATAAATGGCCAATTCTCATCTAGAGAAAGGTTAATGATCGAGGGCTCCCAGGCTCTGTGGTAGAACTGGACTGATATTCAGCGAATGACCAGGACAGGGGAGGCCGACCTGGCTCCTGTATTCTTCGTACTCAGTCCCACACAGAGCGCCCGCTGATCCACGGGCGTGGGGCACCAGGGAAATCCGGCATCGCAGAGAAGGGTTTGTGATCCAGGAAAGGGCAAATAGGTAATGAATGCTGCTGATTCACACAGAGATCCCCAAATACCAAGGGACAGAAATAAACATTACAGTAGCAGAATTTTATTGTCTAAGAACTTTGGTACATACTACACAGGAAAACAAGGGCCCTTTCAAAAGACAAGATATGATATTCGAACAAAAGTACTTAATTCACTGGCATGATTAACCGCAAATGTTCTGTACTAAAGAACCACTCATGTGGGCATTCAGACCCTCGAGAACCCGGATACCTATTCTGGAGATGGAGTTTAGACATAAAGAAAAGTGAAACTGGTAGGAAAGATAAAGAATTAGTTCCCTTTCCTGAGGGAAACTTGAAAGACTGATACAGGTTTTAGTATATGTACTGCCGAAGCGAGCACAAGACTGACACAGGTTTTAACCAAAGCATAACCTGACATGAATGGAATAATTTGGAAGGTCAAGTACTCTAATTGACTAACACTAATCCCTTATGACCCGTAACTCAATCTAGCATTTTCCTAATATCATCATGATAAACTGCATGTTTCTGTCAGGAGGACAGAAAGGCCAGCAAACGTTTGACTTCAACTTTCTTTGTCTCAGTTTCCTTATCTGTAAAATGCAAATAGAGTTTACCTCACAGAATGACGATAAGGCCTAAATGGGGTCAGGTATGTAGATTGTTTAAAGAGTAGAGGCAAAAGAAATGTTAAATGATTATTACTAGTAATATTGCTGTTATTAGAATTTATAATAGACTAATCCCAAACAGTCACATGCTACAGAGAAGGGACCTAATTCAAGTCATTTGACTTTCTTATTTATACCATTGTTATGACTCAGTATTTAATAAGATATGCAAAATGTTTTCAAATAAAGAAAAAGCATAGCTTTGAAATATCTTTCCACTAACCAGCTTTGTGAAATAGAAGAGAATTACAAGTTAATTGGAATAAGGCAAAAAAGAACACCCCCCCCCAAAAAAAAAAAACCCAGGTAAAGGCTAATGACATTAATTCTTAAATGTACAAACAGTAGGTCCAAGCTTACCGTGCAGACAGTATTTTGATAAGCTCTCTTCTATTCTGTACCCGAAGATGGTTAGTTTTATACTTGGTGTCATCAATCAGTTCAGGCAAGTTCAAGATCTAAAAGAGAAAAAATCATTTTTTTAATGTTTATTTACTTACTTTTGAAAGAGAGAGAGTGAGTCAGGGATTGGCAGAGTGAGAAGGAGAAAGAGAGAATCCTTTGGGGATTTGATCTCACAAACCCTAACTAAGATCATGACCTGAGCCGAAATTGAGAGTCAGACGTTTAAGAGCAATCTCGGCACCCCCAGGAAAAATAACTTTAATGTATAATTCACAATTTTTCGTGTACCTGCCTGTGAATGTGAGTGTTCAGGGACTACCACAACCTCCCCAAGACCATTCTTTGCTGACCTTTATGCTTCAAGACAAAGGCATATAGAGCAACAAAGGAATATAGAGGGAAGGATCATGCAATCAAGATGGCACCTGGGTGGCTCAGTCCGTTGAGAATCTCACTTCAGTCAGGTTATGATCTCAAAGTTAGTGAGTTCAAGCTCCACGTCAGGCTCTGTGCTGATAGTTCAGAGCCTAGATCCTGCTAAGGATTCTGTGTCTCCCTCTCTCTCTGCCTCTCCCCGACTCGCACTCTGTCTGTCTCTCAAAAATGAATAAATGGTACAAAAAATTTTTAATATGGTAATGTTGTGACTGCTGAGTTTGTCATTTATGAGAAGTTTTTGCTACATTTAAGTAGGTCCCTACATATGGGAGCACAGAAATAGTTATCAGATCCCCATAATAAGCTTGTCTAGAGAGTTGGTAGAGAGATACAAAACTGGATAAAACTGACCTAATTCTGAGAACTAATATCATAAGTACTGGTCTGCACTTCCACAAAGCCCATGATCAACATATATCTTGTAGGTACATTCACTTATTTGTTCCACATGTAAATAAAATAATATTATCTGTCCCAGAAGTCCAATTCAGGATGTTGTACAAGGTGCTAAAATGGAGGAAAAGCATATACATTTGCCCCAAATGCTCACCATTAAAACAATGTCAAATTAAAGGAATAACCAAATAGAAATACTTTTATATACTTCCTCTTTTGCTCCTCCTCAATAAAGGGAAAATCTATCTTGTAAGTCCCTTTGGACATCTTGCAATTTTAACAAGACCATAATGAAAGTACCAAGTGGATTTGGACTGGAAAAGAAGTTTTATAAAGAATGTGTGGAGGCAGTGTTTGGCAGTTGTGTTGGAAAGTCAGAAGGAGCATTTATGGGCTCGGGGCAGGCCATGTGGCCCACAGAAAGCTTCACTACCTCTAGTAATGTATTTGCTTTAAATATAAACATTTAATGGTTTCATTTGTTTCCCACAGTTTAAATAAAATCAATCTATTAATCATCTCACAAAGGATAGAGAAGTGAAGAAGGTTCCCTGGAGTAGAGACAGCATCTCTGCGGTGTCATTTCTCTTTTGCATGGTTCACTTATTCATTTCCTTCAGGAATAATAAAGACAGCGTTCCTCTCCCAGATTTTAAAAAGCAACACCACACCACGTAGAGTGCCCTTTCTAAAAACCTCCTTGTCACCACACCTGATCCTGGAATTGGCCTCCAGCCTTGTCCACAAATGGAAACACCCCTCCTTCCCTAAGAGTGAATAAGTCATTTCAAGAAAAAGCAAGTGCTATACCAAATCACAGGTTAAATCTGTAAATCTGGCCTCACCCAGAGATAGTATAAACCACATTAAAAAACCACTCAGTGGGGCACCTGGGTGGCTGAGTCAGTTGAGACTTCAGCTCAGGTCACGATCTCACAGTTTGTGGGTTCAAATCCCACATCAGGCTGTGTGCTGACAGCTCAGAGCCTGGAGCCTGCTTCAGATCCTGTGTCTCCGTCTCTCTCTGCCCCTTCCTGACTCGTGCTCTGTCTCTCTCTGTCTCTCAAAAATGAATAAACGTTAAAAAAAAAAAAAAAACCTCAGTGATTTTACTCAATGGGAACCAGGATGTCCTCAGACGTTCTTCTCTAAATTTGACATATTTAAGCTCTTTCCTCTTTGAAAGTTGGTACGAAACAGTGGGTCACAGTAATTATCATTCTGTGTTCAGCTGTGCTGCCATTCACCATGTTGGTAGAGAGACCGCTTGGCTTCGGGTGCTGTGGTCCCAACCATTCCTTACGTGCTTAAAACAGTGTTGCCGGGGACAGAATGAAGCCTTGTCAGTGAAAGTGCCTGACGTCCTGAGCACTGAATCCATGCAGAGCATTCCAGCGAGGTGCTCCTTCCCCCGAAGAAATAATGAGCCGTGGGTTTGTTCAAAAGAGAAGGATGAGAAAGAGGGAGGCTGGGAGGCAGGGAGGGTGAATTCTCTAATTAACCTTCATTTCCTGAGGATATCTCTACCGAATATAGAGTTCTGGGTGGACACCTCTGTGCCAATTCCCACTGGGCTCCTAGTTTCTCATGAAAAATCTGCAGTCAGTTGAGTCTGTTTCCCCCCATAGGTAATATATCATTTTTCTCCAGGGGCTTTCAGAACGTTTGCCTTGGTCTTTCATTTGCAGCGGGCAGACTTGGGGGTGTTTGGGCATAGACTGACTTGGGTTGATCCTACTTGGGGGTCACTGAAATGATTAAACCTATAGGTTTTTGTCTTTTGCCAAATTTGGAAAGTTTTCAGTGATTATGTCTTCAAATATTTTTTTTTTGCGTGTACTCTTCCTCCTCTGCTTTGGGCTTTCAATGACATAAATGATAGACTTTTGGGAAGGGGACTATCTGTTTTTCTTTCTCTGTGTTCAGACTGAATAATTTCTACTTAGCTAACTCCAAGTTCCATGACTTGTTTCCTCGGTCATCCCCATTGTGTTACTGGGCTCGCCCAGTGAGGAGATGCTTTTTTTTAAATTTGGTGGCTGTATTTTTCCATTCTACAATTTCTAGTTGGTTTTTCTTCATATTTTCTATTTCTTTGCGGGACATTTCTATTTTTCCATTTATTTCAACGATGTCTGTGATGCCTATTGGAGCATTTTTATCATAGCCATTTTAAAGCCTTTGTAAATTAATTCCAACAATGTGTCATCTTGGCATTGGCATTTATTGACTGTCTTTTCTCACGCAAGCTCTGGTTCTTCATATGCTGAGTAATTTTGGATTGTATCCTGGACGTTTTAAATATTATATTATGAGCCTCTGGGTCTTGTTTAAATCCTACAGAAAAATTCTGTTGTTACTGTGTTTAGCAAGCAGTGGACCTGGGAAGGTCCAGGCTACAAGTCCCAACCCACCTTTGGTGTGCTTTGCTCCTAGTGGTAGTTGAGTTCTGAGAGCCCTTGCAGTGCTATTCGAGTCTGTCCCACATATGCCCCATGCTGGGAGCCGCACCGGCCTCTCTGGATGGCAGTCACAGCAAGGAAACTGGTATCTCCTTCTGCTACTACTGGCTCATGTTGGAAATGAGGCTGCTGGTATTGACCAGGCCTCACAATATTCCAGATCAGACCAATATTCCCCACACAGATTGATCATAAGGAAAGGCATGTCCTTGCCTTTCCAAAGATGATTGTCAAAAGGCTCTTCCTAAGGGTCTTGCAGATCCAAGACTTACATAATAAAGGGGGCTTGAGTCTGGCCCTGAGGCAAAGAGCCTAATTTAGAGTTAAGGGCAAATATCTACCCCCACCCATTTGTTTCTGCTTAGAGAATTTTCTGGCCTTGTGTATGCTGATTACTCCCTGTGAAGGAACCTATTGAGGAACTTCTTTTGTGATTGTGAGAGCAAAGGTATCTCCTGAAAGACCTGTTGGACCCCTGCTCACAGAGAAGTAACTTCACCTTTTTGTGCTAAAAACATTGTCTGGTATGCTAAAGATGCCTTCCTTCACCATAAGATAAGCATCTAAGTCCCCTACCTCAATCCCTATTGATAAAGGTTATGCATGAGTCTTCTACAAATCTATGTTCTGAAAAATTCTTACATATCAAAGAAGTTTGTTGTCAGAAATCATTGTCTAAGGCAAATGCCACTTCTGTGCCATCTCCAAAACACTTAAAAAAAAGTTGAGCCCCAGTCAGAGCAGAGATGCCTGCCTGGTGGACAGAAAGAATCTCCGGGGCTCTCTCACTCTCTCTCGCCTTCCGGGACCCCTGGACATGCTGCAGCCGGCCTCCAGCAGCCCCACTTAATAGTCATGATGCTACCTGGGCAGTCATCTGTTTGTTAACTCAGTTCTTAACTCCTTTGGTATGCTGGTTCGCACCCGATCAGTGTATGTGCAGCTCAGCGGTGAGTGGGGGGCTCACAAACAACTTCCAGGGCTGCTTTCCAAAGCTCAGGCCTCTCTGCAGTCTCTTTCCAGTTCCCTGGGGCTACCCTTTAGTTAGCCCACTCCCCAGCAACTTGCAGGGTGGAGGCCAAGCAGTGGGAGGAGAAGGAAAAAGGCAACAAGGACTCACCCCACTTTCTTGGGGATCACAGCTCACAGATAAAGAGGAAAGTTCTCCGTCCTCAGAGTCAGTTCCTGTTCATCTGCTCCTGCCATTACAGGGTTGTTTGTGGAGTGGGGCATGAACAGGTGGAGAGGGAGAAAAGATGGACGATTTCCACACTCTCTCTGTGAGAGCTCACTTTGGTGGTCCTCACCCCAGGAAGGAAGGTCATCGCCTAGGGCTCAGCTCTGTTTCCTAGTGCCACGTCCATGCTTCAGGCTCTACTGTACCCATGTAAGGAAGCCATTGCAGAGAAACTTACTGCTGCCTTAGAGGTACTTTAAATTCTGGTGTTCTTCCCCAAATCTCCTCCTACTGCTTACTTTTCAGAGTCTTCGCATACCCTCTTATAGATGCTTCATGCATTCTATCCAGGTTTTTTCACTGGGTTCAGTGGAAGAGATAGGGAGAAGTGTGCTTACTCTATCTCAACCAGAACTAGAATCTCCAAACCCAATTTTTTAAGTTTATTTATTTATTTTGAGAGAGAGAGAGAGAGTAAGCAGGGGAGGGGCAGAGAGAGAGGGAGAGAGAGAATCCCAAGCAGGCTCCATGCTATCAGCACAGAGCCCTACAGGAGGCTATGTCTCACAAACAATGAGATCATGACCTGAGCTGAAATCAAGACTGAACCACCCAGACACCCCTCCAACCTAATTTTTCTAGAGGCCATTTGTTAAGTGCATACTGGGAGCCAGGAGTGGACAGACTCCTTATCCAATCTAACTCTTACAAAACCCCAAAAGTTATATATTAGCATAGTCATGTATTATAATCTTCATTTGTCATGAGAACCCAGTTGCTTAGCAAAGTTTAAGTATCCTGCCAGGGGTCACCTGACGAGTTCCAAGACTCACAGAATGCCTTAGAACTGTGCTCTAATGTCCTTAGACCAACTGCTTCAAAACCAGCTACAATGCTTACTAAAATTGAAGTTTCCTATACCCCACCTCAGACATACTAGGTCGAAATCTTTGGGTATGAAGCTCAAGGAGATTTCCTATGCATGTTAAAGTTAAGAACCAATGCATATTGCCTCCAATAAAAGAAACTTTCAGTCTAAATGACTTTTAAAAGGATGTCAATGTACTTCAAATAGGAATACCCATTAGTGTTGGCATCAATCAGCTTAAAATAGCTTACATATGCTCATGTTGCCTACTCTTCTGTATCACGTTAAGAGACATAAAATGGGATTTGTTCTAAGCCAAGGTTCAGTTTATAAGCTGGAGGATTTTCTGAACCCCAGGCCTTGAACCCAACTGCTCTGGTTCTCACCCTAATTCCTGACAATAAGAGCTCCTTAGTAGGACCCCTTCCCCCAGAGTATTACTCAACCAATATATCAAATTCAATTTTGGAAAGAATTAGGCCCAAGGAAATCTACTCATCCATCACAGACAATACTGTTATATTTTCCCCTAGGAGGTAGAGCTGCCTTGTCTTTTTTTTTTTTTTTTTTTGAGAGAGAGGTAGCCTATGAGCAGAGGAGGGGCAGAGAGAGGGGGAGACACAGAGACCGAAGGAGGCTCCAGGCTCTGAGCTGTCAGCAGAGAGCCCGACACAGGACTCAAATTCACTAACCACAAGATCGTGCCCTGAGCTGAAGTTGAACGCTCAACTGACTGAGCCACTCAGGAGCCCCAAGCCACCCTCTCTCTTACGAGGGCCTTAACAGGCAAGAGAACAGTTGATGGGTTTTGTGTGACAACCTGGGGGCCTCATCTTCTATAAGGCCCTCAGCAACAGACAAATCTGAACAAAAATTACTTAGAAGAAACCCACTACATATGGCATAAGGGAACAGATCATTTTTCTTAGATTAAAAGGTGTTCTAGGGCAAGTTTACATGTAAGGATACAATTATGAAGGTTAAAAAAAATCGATCAGATTGCAACGTTTGCTCAAGATGCCTAGTAAGTGATGTAAACAGCATTAAAATCCTGGATACATAAAACTTTTCTTCTGACTATTTCAAAGAGTTTGATAGACATTGTCTCCCAGGCTCACAACAGGGATTATCATTCCTAACTCACATATGGAAAAACAAGTCAAGTGTGCCACTCTCAAAGGGCCTCTGATGGTCTCCTTTTAAACAAATGTATCCTAACACACCAACAGCAAGTCATATTTTAGTACTCAGACTTATGGCAAATATTCTGCTTTGAAATAAAAATCTTTTCCAAAAAAATGTTCTTATGGATATTTATGAGGAAGTTCAAAAGTTTCAAACTGATCAGCAGTAATGAATCAAAAATAAAAAGAATTCAGTACAGTTATTTTCAACAGTGAAGAATATGTCAACCAGTAATTTCTCCCCTTCCCCACCCCGTCCCCCTTTCTGGAGAGAGAAAACTCCAAAACATATGGCCCAGGAAGAAAATCTGTACTCATTTATAGCAGTGAACTGGCTTTTACATCTCTGCAGCTAGAGTCCGCAAATGACTTCACAGGCAACGGCTTCCGTATGTTTCATATTTTTAACATTGACCGTTCATAATAAAGATTCTTTGATCCTGGATCAAATGTTTGAATCAATTTTCTCTACACTTACTCAGAGTCACCGCTGTGAAAGCCCCTTCTTCCCCACTTCAGATGCTCCAGCCCTCCCTGCAATAGGAACTCTCTCCATTTGTCACCTTCTCCCTGGCACTTCCCACCCCTTTGCTGTGGTTTTGAGCTGCGCTCCCTACCCTCTCCTACAAAAGAGGCACCGTGGTAAAGAGTTTTTGTGCATGGTAAGTGGACTGCAATACAGAAGGGTCCTCTAAGGAATTCTCAGGCATCTTTAATGAAACTGGAAGCTCTTAGTGGTACTTATGAGGAGTGCAAAAAAATAAACCCCTCCATCAGGAAAATGTCCTCAACAGGTGAGGCCTTTCTCCTACATGAAAAAAATAAAATAAAATAAAAACTTAAATGCATATTTTTAAAGCTAGATCAGAGTTCTGGGATTAGAACTCGAAAAGTGAATGGGAACCCAAAGACTTAAATAAAAACAAAAAACAAATCCCCCCAAAATCTAGGTAAGTGGTAAAGACATCAAATTAAAAAAAATGTCTAAGTGATGCCAAAACTGTAAAATCTTCAATACAAAATTATCTCGAATTATTCCAATGCCTTTTTTTTTGAAAACCAGTGAGGAGTAACATTTTTAAAATACCCTTAATTGCGAATACCTTAAAGCATGAATTTTGCAGAAAGGTACTTATAAAGCCTAATCTGAATTTTTTTTGTTTTCTAGTGGTTAATACAATAAATATGGTATTTCATTGTATTAGGGCCTAATTAGATCTCATGTTATTAGGAGAGAGAGAAAGAAAGAAAGAAAGAAAGAAAAAGAAGGAAGGAAGGAAGGAAGGAAGGAAGGAAGGAAGGAAGGAAGGAAGGAAGGAAGAGAGAGAGAAAGAGAAGAGAGAGAGAAAGAGAGAAGAGAGAAGAAAAATATCCTGGCATTAAAACTCCCTTTAAATGTATTTTTGGGGGGTGCCTGGGTGGCTCCGTCAGTTAAGCATCTGACATCAGCTCAGATCGTAATCTCATGGTTCAATATGTGGGTTCAAGCCCCACATTGGGCTCTGTGCTAACAGCTCAGAGCCAGGAGCCCGGTTCGGATTCTCTGTCTCTCTGTCTCTCTCTCTCTCTTTCTCTCTCTCCCTCCCTCCCCGCTCGCATTCTGTGTCTCTTTCTCTCAAAAATAAATAAGCATTAAAGAAAAACATTTAATGAATTTTTTTCTTTCCTTTCATTTTCACTGGACTGGTAGTCAGGTCATGTCTGAGGATAATTTAGGCTACTATGTGCTATGATTCATTTCAAAATACAGCCAGATACCTCAAAAAATATATATAGTCAGAATGCTAATTCAGACCACATCCTTAGCATTTGTAAGCATAAAAATGGCACAGTGTTAGGTGTGAAGGCAGGGGTCTGGAGTTGGCTGCAGACTTAAGAACATTGTTCTAGGCCAAACTGAACTTCCCAGGCTTTGTGCAAAATAAGCCCACCCCAGTGATACAGATTACCTTGCACACAGTGGCAAACTGTTGGTTATTTCCTGCTCCAACTACAAGATATCCATCCTTGGTTTTAAAAGCCTAAAAGAAATCAATAAATACATAAGTACATACATGCATACATATAAATACATAAATACATGACTAAATAACTTTATAGATTGAAAATACCATAAAAGTTAGCTTTAATTTCTAAAACTTCTATATAGAAGCATGCTCTCAAGCATATTATTAATTAAATCAATACTAATTCATTAGTATATTTTGTTCTAATATTTGCATAGTTTTTTGTTTGTTTGTTTGTTTTTTAATTTGAGATTTTCAAAGCAGTTCTGGCTCTTCTGCTAACTGTTGTAACATGGCTGGGGGAAGGGGGCTTGGAAAAATAAGAAAATACTAAACTAACCTAAACTAGTTTTATTATAATGTATAACATGAAATTCTGTATTCATTATAGTATAGATTAATTTTGGACTTTTCCAAAGTTTTGTATTTTGTTTGTTTCCATTTTTCCTTGGAGGGCACAGAGAAAGAAGATACAGTGTTTTCTACAAGTTGTAAGAAAAATAAATGGATGGGCGGGAAGAAGGAAGGAAGGGAAGAAGAGAGAAGGAAAAGGGAGGGAAGGAGGAATGGAAAAGTGGAGGAAGGGTGCGTATACTGATACAGTTTATCTTTGAAGATCTCATATGTAAACTTTTGGACAATTGTCACTTTTCATTAAGTGAAAATTGACACATCTGGATCTCTGAACCTCATGTGGTTTTTTATGTATCTGAAAATGTTTGTCGCTTCTAGGAGACACACCCATTTGAGCAGGACCAGAATATAAGTATCCATCACTCACCTCCCAGAGCCCTAGGCCATCTGGAGAACTCCCTTCTCCACATTTGATCTCACATTTGATCTTGATGGTTGGAGGAACCAAACTTTACCCACAGAAGGCTTTATTCCCACTTTTGTTAAGTAAATGAGTTCCTTTAGTTTCCTTCCTTTCTATGTAAACACTGCTCTGTATTTTCACCTACTTTTGCTTTACGTATCCTGCCTCTGAGAAAGACGACTTCAATCTTCTTTCCCAAGGCTTGCTCCTATGCTAATATCCCTGGTTCCTCCCTCACTCACAGCCTTCAGAACCCTGCTCAATCACCTTTAATCTCTTCATTCCCACTAATGATATAAAATTCTAAATGATATAAAATTCCAGCTGCCTATACTTCACCAACACCACAAGCCAATGCCCTTTGTCATCAGGATTCTTATCCAATCACTATACTGAAACTATTCTTTCTTGACCCTTCTGTATTATTTGGTACCGTTAACCATCCCTTCCTCCAGGAACCTGTATTACACCAGGCTCCATCTGGGTTCATCTCCAGTCTCTGTGACCTATATTCCATATCCCCGTTTTTCAGGATTATCTTCTCCTTACCATTCAGCCTTCCTTAAGGATCTGTTGTGGTCTTTCACTTTATTTGCTTCTCATAATAGCCACTAGCCACATGGAGCTATTAAATTTAAATAAACTAAAATTAAATTAGCCAGTCACAAAAGACCACATATTGTGATAGCATTTATATGATATGTTCAAAATAGGGAAATCCATACAGACAGAAAGATTAGCGGCCACCCAGGGCTGAGAAGATGGGGAGAATTTGGGGTGCGACCACTAATGAGTTCTGGGTTTCTTGATGGGGTGATGAAAATGTTCCAAGATTGTGGTAATGTATACTTTAAATTAGTGAATTATGATATATGAACTATATCTCAGTAGAAATGTTATTAAGAAAAATTAAAGTAAAAGTTCAGTTCCACAGACCCACTAGCCACAATGTCAAGCATTCAAAAGCCATCGCTTTCATATCAGTGTAGATAGAGAGCATTTCCATCATCACTGAAAGTCCCATTGTGTGGTGCCGGGAAACCGAAGCCGATAGATTTTGTGTTTTCTTCTTATTCTTCCTACGAGGCCTAATATGATATCTGAAGAATGTTGGGCAATTAATAAATGGTCGTAAAGTGTCATAAATCTCTCAGATAACTGCATCCATATAATAGAACTGTGGCTACAATGAATCTCAGGCAAAACATAATTAACAGGGTTTATTCTATTTACATTTTTGCTTTATTTGGTAATGAATGCTACTATAAACGATATCACATGAACTATTTTAAAAGTTTGTCTTCCCTGTTCACAGGGCAAAAGTTAGTGTTCTAAATAATGCATTAGTGTTTCTCAAACCATAGAAAGGGAATCTGCAATGCAGCTGTGAGTGAAGAGCAAAGAGTTCTGAACAGGGAGGGCCCAATAAGCCACTGATAATTATGAAGGCACAAAGGTTGTCTGCTTGTTCTTTGTTTGTTTGTTTGTTTGTTTGTTTATTGGTGAAAAATTGAGTTGGCGAGTGGATACATAACGTGAAGTAACAATATACGTTACCAAGTATAATGTGAAAAAAAGATTTTCAAACTTTTAGGGGCGCTTGGATAGCTCAGTTGGTTTAGCATCCAACTCCTGATTTCGTCTCAGGTCATAATCTCACAGTTCTTGAGTTTGAGCCCCACATCGGGTCAATGCTGAGAGTATGGAGCCTGCTTGGGATTCTCTCTTTCTCCTTCTTTCTCTGCCCCTCCCCTGCGCAGATTCTCTCTCTTCTCTTTCTTTTTCTCTTTCTCTCTCAAAATAAATAATTAAATAAATAAAAATAAAGAAATAAATAAACAAGCTTTAAAATTTTAGATTAGTGACATAAAACTCAGCAAGTTTACATTTTGAGAGCTCCTCATTCCCTTTTAATTAGTGAAGAAGTGTTTCTTCCTTAACCCTTAGCTATGCCATGAAATGTATCTTTACCAATATATAAGTTTTAACATTTTGAGCAGAGATAACTAGTTAATGATCACAAGAAAATGAAGACTGCATAGCGGCTGGGCCACCAAACACAATTAAGGATCACCAAATAGAATTATAAGGATGAAGGTAAGATTGCATTCTTTAAATACTTATTTGTTCCCTATTATTGTTCCTATAGTGTTTATTTAATAAATATATTCTAAATGAAAACTTAAACAAAAGATGTATTGGCTGAAGACTAAAAAACCATGTCCTAGACTTGCATGTTGAAATCCTTAACCCCAATATGACAGTATTAGGAGTATGAAAATTCACAGAGGAGAACCTCACTAAAGTGGAGTCAGGAGACTAAAAGGACTCCTGAAAGTGTCAATTACAGAATAGCTATCAATTACAGACCCCAACAGAACTGTCATCAACAGGAAGGAATGATCAGTTGCAGGCCCCACACAAAAAGGTATATAGCTGACCCTTGAACAATAGCAACCCCCCGCACGCACACACACACACACACACACACACACACACACACACACACAGTTGAAAATCCACGTATCACTCTTTTTTTTAAATATTTTTATTTCTAGGAGAGAGAGAGAGAGAGAGAGAGAGAGAGCATGAGCAGGGGAGGGTCGGAGAGAGAGGGAGATACAGACTCTGAAACAGGATCCAGGCTCTGAGCTGGCAGTCAGCACAGAGCCCGACGCGGGGCTCGAACCCACGAACCGCGAGATCATGACCCAAGAGAAAGTCGGACGCTTAACCGACTAAGCCACCCAGGCGCCCCGAAAATCCACGTATCACTCTTAATGCCCAAAAACTTAACTGCTGATAGCCTCCTGTTGACCATGAGGCTTACCAATGAGATGAATAGTCAATTAGCATATTTTGTGTCTTACATGAATTGTATGCTGGATTCTTACAATAAGGTAAATTGGAGAAAAGAAAATGTTGTTAAGAGAGTCATAAGGAAGTACTATACAGTTAGAGTACTGTACTGTACTTATTGAAAAATGTCCAAGTATAAATAGGCTCGTGCCATTCACACCCATGTTGTTCAAGGGTCACCTGTCCACTGAATCCTCTACAAGAAATCAGCTGCGCCTGCAACTCAGCCAATGAGAAACCACTATCACCCTGAGCTCTTGCTTTTCTCCAACAGACTTTCATTCAAAACAAACCCTCCCAACTCCCTCCTTCATCTCCATAAAATAACATCCCTTTCCTTTTTTTGCTGGACTTGACCGTGGTTTTACCATAGCTTGCGTGTCCTGAATTGTAGTTCTCTATCATTCCCAAATAAACCCATTTTTGCTGATAAAATAACTGACAGTTTTATTTTTAAGATTAACAGGAGCAAGAACATGGCCATCTGTGAATCAGGAAGTAGGTTCACCAAATCTGCCAGTGCCCTGGTCTTGAACTTCCCTGCCTCCAGAACTATGAGAAATAAATGTCTGTTGTTTAAGCCACATAGACTATCTTATTCTATTATAGCAGCATGAGTGGGTTAAGAAACTGGTACTGAGGGGTGGGATGCCACTGTAACAAATACCTAAAAACGTGCAAGCCATTTAGAGGTAGGCAATGGGTAGAGACGGGAAGAGATCTGTGGTTTATGCTAGAAAAAGTCTCCACTGCTATGAACAGACTGTTCAGGGCAACTTCACTGAGAGTTCAGAAAGAAAAGAGGAAAGCTATAGAGATTGTCTCAATCTTCTTAGAGAACACCTAAGGAAAGCCGAACAGAATGTTTAGAACTATGGGCAGGAAAGGCCATTTTGATGAGGTCTCAGATGGAAATAAGCAACCTGTGTTTGGAAACTGGAGGCAAGGCAATCGTTACAAAGTGGCAAAGAACTGGGCTGTCCTGCTATCCTGCTCCAGCTTTTTGTGGAAGGCTGCCTACAAGTGATGATATTAGGTATTTAGCTGGAGATGTTTCTAATGTTTATTTACTTTAAAAAATTAACGTTTATTTATTTATTCACAGAGAGAGGCAGAATGTGAGCAGGGGAGATTCTGAAGATTCCGAAGCAGGCTCCAGGCTCTGAGCTGTCAGCACAGAGCCCTATGTGGGGCTCAAACTCATGATCTGCAAGACCATGACCTGAGCTTAAGTTGGATACTTAACTGACTGGGGCACCCATGAGCCCCTATTTGTTTGTTTGTTGTTTGTTTGTTTGTTTATTGAGAGAGAGAGATGGACAGACAGAGAGCGTGAGCAGGAAAGGGGCAGAGAAAAAGGGAGACACAGAATCTGAAGCAGACTCCAGGCTCTGAAGTGTCAGGACAGAGCTCGACTCAGGGCTCAAACTCATGAACCATGAGATCATGACCTGAGCTGAAGTCAGACGTTTAACCAACCGGGCCACCCAGGTTCCCCAAGCTGAAGATATTTCTAAACAAAATATTGAAGGTTCAGCTTGGCTCCTTCTGCCTGCTTATAGTACAACGTGGCGGGGGGGGAGGGGGGGAATTACTTAAAGACAGAATTGTTCGGGAAAAAAGGAAACAGAAATTGAAAATTTGGAAATCTCAGCCCATCCATATTGTACCAAATGAGAATGTATGGTCAAAAGAAAACCGTTTAGGGGCGCCTGGGTGGCTTAGTCGGTTAAGAGTCCGACTTTCACTTAGATCATGATCTCGCGGTTCGTGGGTTCGAGCCCCGCGTCGGGCTCTGTGCTGACTGCCAGCTAGGAGCCTGGAGCCTGTTTCAGTCTGTGACTCCCTCTCTCTCTGACCCTCCCCTGCTCACGCTGTCTCTCTCTCTCTCTCTCCTAGAAATAAATAAAATATTTTAAAAAAAAATTTTGTTAAAAAAAAAAAAAAGAAAACCGTTTACTCGATTGGTGACATTTCACACTACTATAGTGCAATAGCACAGTCAGGATATTGATATTGACATAATCAAACTACAGAACATCAACATCATGACAAGGATGCTTCCTCATGTCCTTTTTAAGAAAACATAAATTTTAGATTTAGGTTCACAAAAACATTTAACAGAAGGTACAAAGATTTTCCATATACTTCCTTCCCCTATATCCACAGCCTCCCCCAATTATCAACACCCTTCACCAGTGTGTTACATTTGTTATAACTGATATACCTCCACTGACACAGTCTAATTATCCAAAGTGTGTAGTTTACATTAGAGTTCAACGCTTGGTGTTGTGCATCCTATGGGTTTGGACAAACGTATGATGACATGTAGCCATCATCCTAGTGTCATACAGACTATTTTCACTTCCCTAAAAATCCTCCGTGCTCTGCCTATTTATCTCTTCCCCCTCCGAGCCCCTGGCAATCACTGATCTTTTTACTGTATCCATAGTTTACCTTTTTCAGAATTACATATAGTTGCGATCATACAGGATGTATTTTAGCTTGGCTTCTCTCCCTTAGTGATATGCATTCAAGATTCCTTCATGCCCTTTCATGGCCTGATACCTTATTTCTTTTTAGTGTGGAATAATATTCCATTGTCGGGATGTTTATTTATCAATTTACCTATCAAAGGACATCTCTTTACCAATGGAGTAAACTGAGTAAAGGATACACAAGGTCTGTGTCTATTATTTCTTAGAATACATGTGAATCTGCAATTCTCTCAAAAAACTTTTTCAATGATGGTGTATTAGATTAGGGTCCTGACAAAAGAGATGGAAAGAAATAGATTCAAGAAATATTTAAAGCAGCATTACTTACAATAGCCAAATTATGACAGCAGCCCAACTGTCCATCAATTGATGAATGGATAAAGAGGTGTGTGTGTATATATATATATATATATATATATATATATATATATATATATATACATAATGAAATACTCTTCAACAATCAAAAGGAATGAAATCTTGCCATATGCAATGACATGAATGAAGCTAGAAGCATAATGCTAAGTGAAATAAGTCAGTCAGGGAAAGACAAATACCATATGATTTCACTCATACGTGGAATTTCAGAAACAAAACAAATGAGCAAAGAGAAAAGAGAGAGAGACAGAGAGAGAGAAACCAAGAAGTAGACTATTAATTGTAGAGAAGAAACTGATGGTTAGCAGAGGGAAAGGGGGTAGGAGGAGGGATGTAGCAGGTGATGGGGATTAAGGAGTGCACCTGTTGTGATGAGCACTAGGTGATGTCTGGAAGTGTTGAATCACTATATTGTACACCTGAAACTAACAAAACACTGTATGTTACTTAACTGGAATTAAAAACCTTAAAAAAAAGAAGTATTAAGGCGGTAAAATCTACTACAGTTGATAATGACTTGAATGTGATGGTCAAGAGCTGAAGACTGGGGGAGAACAAGATGTCATGGGTGACATTTAGGTTTCTGAAGAGCTTCTGAGATACTCCTGTGGAAATTGCAAATGAAAAGAACTTGGGGAGCAGCTAAAAGTCTGAACTGTGGATAAAACTTGAGGGTTGTTCATTGTAATTGATAACTGAAGCCATCACATAGATGACGTCATTTAGGAAAAAAGCAGGGGAAAAAAAAGTGGGGAGAGGCAGGGATAAGTCTGAAGACGACCCCATCTCAAGTCCAAGCAGAAGAGGAGTTAGTCACAAGAGTAAGAAGAGGATCAGAAAATGCCCACAAAGTGGTCTTTCATTCCCTCAGCAAATGCTGTTCTGGCGTCACAGTGAGGACCAAATGAAGTCTGCAGTGACTCAGGGACTAGGTAACAGCTAAGGAATGGGGACGGCCCACGCAAACATTTGTTTAGGAAATTTGGTTATGAAGAAAAAGAATAAGCAAAGCACTCGGCACACAGAATGAACACAGATGCAATGCCAGCCCCATGATGATTTGGTGGTGGGAAGCTGAGAAAGCTCTCGTTAATGGAATAAGGAGTGAGGTCATCAACTGAGAGTAGGGTTGGGAAATATGAGACTGGACATTATAGCATTAAAGAGAGTGGGACAGCGGGGTGACCAGATAAACACAGTTGTGATGAAAGCCCAACTGAGTGAGACTCTCCAACATCTCTCAGTCACAGACATAGAATAAATGGATATTTGCATTTACTAGAGTTGTATCAGATGAATATGACAAAAAAAGACACAGGTGCAGGAAAATAAAAAAGCTAATCAGAATGCTCTTGGGTAATGAGCCATGGACTGTCTGGATGTGTAAGATGGTGATAAAGATAGGAAGAGGTGATAGATAGGGCAAAGGGAAAAGTGTCAGTGGATAAGGGAACCTGGTGAAGTCAAATAACTTATTAATGGGAGTTGTTGGACATGCAAGGTGGAAAAACAGGAGACTGTGGATGCTCAGAATGTAAAATGCTTCATTCACTGCTTATTTAAGTGAAGCAGATGCAGCGGGATGGGAGAACCTCACCGTAAGATCCATAGACTAGTTGCTGCTAACGGTAAGGATTCACAGGCGCCTGGGTGGCTCAGTCAGTTAAGTGTCCAACTTGGGCTCAGATCTTGATCTCACAATTCATGAGTCTGAGCCCCACATTGAGCCCCACATTGAGCTCTTAAGCTACCATATTGATGCATCAGTATTTCCTCTGGTCTAAATAAAGTACATACAAGCCATGCTGTGTCTACTTCAAAAACAAGCACACAAACTCTTGTGCCTCCCGGGGCTACCTAATTTTTAACAAGATTTTCTTCCACAAAAGGTAACTGTTGCTGAATGACTTCATCATCCACTGGAAAAAGACATTCCATGAAGTTCAACTCATTGCCATGAGAATGTTTTCTGGAATGTCAAGCAGTTACCGACTTTGGGTCTGTGCTAGTACATCGTGACAAATATAGAGTACTATTTCCTACCACAAACAGTTCAGTTCACCTTATGGTGCCGAAGCTGGCTGAGCCAGATGGCAGTGAGGCACAACCACTTACAGCTCAAGTACAGCGTCATCTATGGGATGAAACCATGCAACAAGTGGTAAATGAACCCAAGAGTCCCTAATCTTGCCTACTTCCTATTTGGCTTTGTCTGTACATTTTTCATTCTCAATATGCCATTTTGAAGACCAATTTCTAAACACAAACCCTTGTCTTGAGATTTAAAATAACCTTGAAAGAGCTAATCAGTGCTGATTTCCTGCCACCCCAGATCAAGGCCAGGATTTGCTAATTCCACAGGAAATGTGAATGTTCAAAAATACACTGGAGGGTCTTCAAATCAATTAAATCTCATTTCAAATCAAACATATGTATGATCTACAATCACTTGGTTTCTGATACTGGGTCTGTAGGCAAGTACAAGGAAGAAAATGGAAACTGTCTAAACGTTTTAATATTCTTCCCAAACTGTCAATGGATATTAATTTTTTAATAAAAGATGTCCTCTGTCACGAAAGCCTACTGTTGTTCAAAAAGGGAGCCATCGTGCGTCTTGCACACAATGTAAAATGGCACATGGAGCTCCTTTCCCTAGAAGGTATGGGCCAGAAACTGGTTTTGATGATGATCCTGAGTTGATTTCATTATAAAGAATAACAAGCCAGATTATTTGAAATAGCTTACCAAAAGCACCTACCATTTAATGGCAATTAACCAAAAAATACTGGATAACTCCACATTGATTTTTTAGGAGCACTTCAAAGTGTTAAGCATTTTCAAACTTCACTTTGTTTTGTCTCAAACCTGTTACAAAATCACAATCCCATACTTGTTATGTGCCATCCATGAAAACATCATTTCTGACAAAGAGACTACATTTATTTAGGGCTATTTGAAAGCATTCATTCATAGGCCAGAACTTTATTTAAGATACCATCACAGTTCACTTTCAAGCCAAAAAGTCAAGCTAGGAAAGGATATTAATTATAATTACAATGAGAATATTCTAATGTGGCATGTAGAGTGGATTGCCAATATGGTTTTCCAAACATATTTTAATTCCAGCTTGTCTCAAGATTTATCAGTGACAAAACACTGGGGATCAGGATTAGGGGGAGGGAGGCCCTGACATGAGACCTGCCCACTAGACCTAAAGCAAGACAGTGGGTATAGGGCCAGTTGACAGCAGGATTTCAGCACAGAGTATGGAAGGTTTAAATAAGCATGGCTCAGGAAAGCAATTGGCAAGATAAAGCATGGAGGTAGAGGTAGAGAGTAGGGTGAGAAATTCTGGAAGAATAATTCTTGAAAGTCCTACAGTAGGCAAATGGCCACGGAGATGTACAGACAGAGGCTACAGGATCCCAGTTATGGGAAGGAGGCTCAGAGACTTGTGAAAACAAAGCGAAAGTTAGAGTGGCAGGAAGCAGGCAGTTAACTAGATGAGAAGCTCAGAGAATTGAGACAAAAGCAGAAGCCCAAGACTTTGAACAAGATATATGAAGCAATGACAGTTACCTATGATAAGCACAGGAGTCTGACTGGCAGATAAGAACTTAGAGCCTATGGTTATACCTAACATCTGGGATGATATCTGGCATGGAAGGCTTCAATACATTTTGTTAAATCAAGGCCAATGCATTAATGCTAAATAACAGCAAACTAGGCAATACATGAACCATTACTCACTATACAAGAGGCATGGCATGGCAAACACACTGAGAACTAATTCCCACAACAACGTCCTTCCTTAGAGATGACTGCACAGGTGCAGATTAAATTTAAGGGGATATGAAGAATACAAATCCATTAGGAGTGTCAGATATGCCCTGTAGTTGGAACAATGAAGGACTTAGTCTCCCTAATTAAGTACTCCTCCTTCTTGCCATGGTCAAAATTTAGCCCCTTCACAATGTCCCTTTTCAGAGGCCATTTAGTTGTCTGAAAGATCTCTTCCCTTATCTCCCTAATGCTCATAGCCAAGGGCTTCTTAACCCATCATGATGTTTGCAAGTTGCTATCTTGTAGGATGGTGAGGAGAAATCCCCTAGCATATTGTCATGGGGCAAGGATCCATGCATACTGCCACTACCTCCAACCATCAATTCCACCATTAGCACTCTAACTCAGTATCCACTCTGTCTGGAAGCACATAGGCTCTACTTTTCCCCAAAACATTCCAGATAGCTGTTAACAAGTAATTGGACATGAACTGGAATTAAAATTTATTTTCCACCCAATATAAAATGAGTTCCTGTACAGAGTCCTGGAATCAAAGTACGCGGGTTCTCAAAACATCTTTGGGCTTGGTCTATAGATCATGAGAAGCTACTTGGCTTACACGGTGGAGAATAAGCACTTTAGGAAGGGCCTGCTGACTCACAGTATCAGGTAAAATGTAGTCTTCATGGGATAACCAAGTATGTAAAAAAAGGTAACTCAAGAGTCAGAAGAAGCACAGGGGAAGGCTCTGTCTTAAATATGTATAGACATTTTTAACCAAGGAAAGGGATGGACACAAGTAGTGGTTAGGAATTTGATGAGATTCCCATATTCCAGGGTCTCGACTGGTCCCTCAAAGCACCCACTCCTTCTCTGGGTGATCAGGACCTGACAGCCTGACCTGGGCCATCTAATGTATGTGGGAGATTAAGGGAGACACCAGGATGATGCTATTGTCACTGTATAGTGAGAAAGAACTATATTAGAAGCCAGTATCTTTGAAGACTAAATGCTCAATAAATTTTCTCCCTGGAAAACTAATAATCAGAAGGCAAAGGGGCGCCTGGGTGGCTTAGTCGGTTAAGCACCCGACTTTCGCTTAGGTCATGATCTCGCGGTTCGTGGGTTCGAGCCCCGTGTCAGGCTCTGTGCTGACTGCCAGCTCGGAGCCTGGAGCCTGTTTCAGAGTCTGTGTCTCCCTCTCTCTCTGACCCTCCTCTGCTCATGCTGTCTCTCTCTCTCTCTCTCTCTCTTCTAGAAATAAATAAAACATTTAAAAAAAAATAATCAGAAGGCAAAATTATCAGAATTAAACATGGATTAATTACTTCTTGTCTCTAGTCCTCTTGCATCTGGATGCTGAGTCAAGCCTGAATCTGTCAATGGAAAGGTCAGTAGACCGTCCATGTGTGATTATAAGAAGCAGGGGGAAATGAGCTCAACCTTGTTCAACAGAAGATGCCATGCTGAATCACTAAGAGATCTGAGATCTCAAAATGCACCTCCACAATTTACATTTCATGACATACACAAGAAAATAACAAGATGCATTCTGAATATTATTCTGTACATTCCTGTTTCAATCACTGGTGACCCAAAAGAGTTCGACTCACATGGGCACATACGGCATGACTCAGTCATGGGAGTGTTATACAAGGTTCTTTTGCATCAACATTCAGACCAACTAGGAAGTTGTCCCTTCCAAAGTAACTTAACAGCATAGCATTCTTACAAACAACCTGAAAAGAATTTTCAGTAAGTCTTTCCAGTAGGTCAGAAGATGAGGTAAGCAATAATCCTTTCTAGTCTTCTACATAGGCATTAACAGAAGATATTTGGTACTTCTGTGTATCCCTGTCAACATTAAAAGGTCATTTTAGCTAAAAACTCAAAAGTAGCAGGAGATTCTGTTTTATTTTCACATTTATTTATCTATTTTGGGTAACTTATATTTTAGTTCCTCTGGAAATCATGTTCTATAAACAAAGGTGGGAACTTATTCTGCATACAAATGTTTACACATAATAGCAGAATGTGCTGGAAATAATTTACCATTCCCTGCCTCTACAAACACTACAATTCTTCATCCCAATTGCATTAAATGTTTAATTTCCACTCCATCCCAGCCCCCATCCCTTGACGAACAACCTCACACTTCATGTGACTGACCATTCTTCACCCCTGGTTGACTAGAATAGTGTGGATACCATTCCCAAGCCAGCTAATAGATTCACTGGACAGGAATCAATTATGTCAACTTGAGAATTCAAAAGGTCATATGGAGATGGGGCTGAGATGGCCATATTAGGCTTAAGTAAGTAAATAAGAAAGTCTCAGAAAGACTACAACTGAGACAAAAGACCAGACTACACAAAGGAAACTGATACAGACTAAGCAACCACTCCATGTCTGATACTATCCTGATTTTCATGAAACCAAACTATACTTTTGTTTCTGTGAAATCTTTATAGCCGTACAATAACCTCCTCCTTATCCACCTCATCTCTATTTATCATAATTAGTTTGGCTGCATTTCTGTTTGTTAGAACCAAAAAAGACTTAATCATAGATTTCTTAAATGGAGCTGTATGGTGCAAATTGAGGATCAACAGATGACTGGAGTTCTCTTGCAGAGTAGGGTTTTGGGGAGCAGTGAACAAGGAAGCTGGGTCAGTATCTTATGGTCTCGATGTCTATTTGCCTAGCACAGGGCCTGATATATAGGAGGTCCTTGTACTTATTTGAAAGATTTTTTTTTTTACTAGTGATTTTAAATTGGAATGTCCCAAACTAGTTCCATAAAACACTGTTACATAAAGTGTTAATAATAGGCTTCTCTGTAGTTTCCTCTCAGCTCCACACACATACAAACTTTTTCATTTCTTCACTCAAATAAGTTTGAGAAGCACAAGCTCAACAGTTTTTTGAAACTCTACTTTTCAAAACCCTTAATGTGATAGTGAATTTGTGAGTCTCCAAAAGAGGCCTAGAGTTTTTAAGAGGTAGTTTCTCAAGTGAGTGTGTTCATGAAACTCTTTTTTCTAAGCATACACATTAATTTCTCACAGAAGAGTGTCCCACACAACAGTATGAAAAGGGCCAGGGGACCTGTCAGATCTTTACAGGAGCAAAGGCCCTGCGGTCACCCAGAAGAATCTAGGAGTGTGATCTGTCACTGTCTTCAAGGCTAGCTTCACCAATTAACTGAGTTAAAGTCTGATTTAATATTAACCCCTAATGGATAAACTATACTTATAATTTTATACAAGTTCCTAAATAAACTGCTAGCACAGTTGGGAGTACCATGGCTCTGCCTCCACAGCAGCCACCCCATAGATGATGGGCACACATAGCCAATGCAGGAGATCCCCCTGGGGCACCTGGCCCTAATGGCCAGGGAGAATTGTTATTCCAGGTCCCACACATCACCTCCTACACAAGGCAACCCTTTCAAGACTTGGAGAAGTAGCTGTTTTACCTAATCCATAGAAACTACACAGAGAATAGGGCAAAATGAGGAGACCTAGGACTATGCTCCAAACAAAAGAATAAGACAAATCTGCAGAAAAAGACATTAATGAAATGGGATCTACCCGATAAAGAATTCAAAATAATGGTAATAAAGATGCTTAAGACAATAGGGGGAAAAATGGATGAACACAGTCAGAACTTCAACAAAGATACAGAAAATACTTTTAAACTTAAAAAAAAAATACCCAACAAGTCACAGAACTGAAGAATAAAATAACTGAACTGAAAAATAAACTAGAGGGGTTAAACAGAAGACTAAATGAAGCAGAAGGATGTATCACTAGCCTAAAAGAAAACACAATGAAACTTACCCAGACAGAGCAGCAAAAATTAAAAAAAAAGAATTTTAAAAAGTGAGGAGAGCTTAAGAGCCCCATAGGATAACATCAAATGGAATAACGTCCACATTATAGGGGTCCCAGAAGAAGAAGAGAAAAGAGAGGGGCAAAATATTATTTGAAGAAATAATAGATAAAAACTTTCCAAACATGGAAAAGGAAATAGACATCCAAGTCCAGAAACCAAAGAGATTTCTAAACAAAATGAACCCAAAGGCGTCCATACCAAAGAACTGCATGATACAGGCAGTCCCTGATTCATGACAATTCAATTTACAATTTTTTGACTTTATGGTGGTGCAAAAGTGATGTGCATTCAGTAGAAACTGAACTCCAAATTTTGAATTATGATCTTCTCCCAGGCTAGTGCTATGTGGTGTGATCCTTCCTATGATGCTAGGTGGCAGCTGCCAGCCACAGCTTGCAGTCTGCCACACAATCACGAGAACAATTGATAAATTTTACACTTCTGTTTCTCACTTTCAGTATGGTGGGTGTTCAGTACATTACATGGGTTATTCAATACGTTGTTATAAAGTAGACTTTGCATTAGATGATTTTCCCCAACTGTACACTGATGGAACTATTCTGGGCATGTTTGTTCTGGGCAGCTATGATGTTCACTTGCTTAGGTGTATTAAATGTATTTTTGACCGAAGATATTTTCAATTTACAATAAGTTCATCAGGACCTAACCCCATCATAAGTCAAGGAATATCTGTAATTAAAAATTGTTTAATGTTTATATATTTTTGAGACAGAGAGACAGAGCACCAGTGGGGGAGAGGTGGAGACAGAGGGAGACACAGAATCCGAAGCCGGGCTCAAACCCACAAACCATGAGATCATGATCTGAGCTGAAATTGGACACTTAACCAACTGAGCCACCCAGGTGCCCTGAGGAATATCTGTAATTAAAATATCAGAAGTTACATATTAAGAGAGAGCTATAAAATTAGCAAGAGGAAAACTAGTTACATACAAGGAAAATCCTCTAAGGCTACAAGTAGATTTTTCAGCAGAAGCTCTGCAGAAAGGAGTGGCATGACATATTCAAAGTACTGAAAGGAAAAAAATAAGAATTAAAAACTTCCAACCAAGAATATTCTGCTTGATCAGAGAAAGACAAATATATGATTTCACTCATATGTGGAATTTAACCACAAAACAAATGACCAAGGGGAGACAAACCAAGAAACAGATTCTTCAATATAGAGAACAAATTAATGATTAGCAGAGGAGATATAGGTAGAGGGATGGGTTAAATAGGTGATGGGGATTAAGGAGTTCACTTGTTGTGATAAGCACCAGGTATTGTAGTTATTGACAAGCATCAGGAAGTGTTGAATCACTAAATTGTACACCTGAAAGTAATACTACACTGTATGCTAACAAACTGGAATTTAAATAAAAACTTGAGGGGTGCTGGATGGCTCAGTCAGTTAAGCATTTGATTCTTGGTTTCGGCTCAGGTCATGATCTCAGTTTGTTAGTTTGAGACCCACATCAGGCTCTGTGCTGATAGTGCAGAGCCTGCATGGGATTCTCTCTCTCTCCCTCTCTCTCTGCCCTTCCCCTGCTCATGTTCTCTCTCTCTCTCTCTCTCTCTCTCTCTCTGAAAATAGATAAGTAAACTTAAAAAAGTATGTTTTAATAAAAAATAAAAACTTAAAAACAAAAGAATACTCTGTCTGGCAAGGTGATCATAGGAAAGATAAAAAATTTTCCACATAAGAAAAGCTAAAGAAATGCATCACCACTAAAGCAGCCTTGCAAGAAATGTTAGAGATTTCTTTAAGCTGAAATGAAATGGCACCAATTAATGACAAGACAATATATGAAAATAAAAATTCCACTAGTAAAGGTAAATATATAGTAAAGGTAGTTGATTAATCACTTCTAAGGTTGTATGAAGATCAAAAGACAAAAGTGACGAATTAACTAAAATTATAATAATTAGCTAAGGAATACATAAAATTAAAAAAATGTAAAATATGACATCAAAAACATAAAAGGGGGGGTGGTGTCAAAATGTGGAGTTTGGCAATGTATTCAAATTTAAGTTGCTCTGACCTTAAAAAAGACTGTTATGTGGATATTGTGTTATATGTGAACCTCATAGTAACCACAAAGCAAAAATTTATAGTAAGTACATAAAAGTAAATGATAAAGGAATCTAAAAATAACACCAATAAAGTTATGAAACTACATTACATGGGAAAAGAGAGGGAAGAAAGAAGCATATAGGAACTACAAAAACAGACAGAAAACTATTTTTAAAATGACAACAACACATATCCATCAATAATTACTCTAAATATAAATCAGCTACATTCTTTAATAAAAAGACATCAAGTAGCTAAGTGGAGAAAAAGAGGAGTTTGTCTCTATGCTGCCTACAAAAAACACACTTTAGAAGTAAGAGACACACAGCCTGAAAGTGAAGGGATGGAAAAAGAGGTTCCATACAAAGGAAAACAAAAGAAAGCTGGTGTAGCTATATGCCTAACAGACAAACTAGACTTTAAAAAAAAGACTAATAAAGGACAAAGGAGTGCAATACATAATGACAAAAGAGTCAACTCAACAAGAAGACAAGATCTTTACGAATATGTATGCAACCAATATAGGAGCACCAAAATACATAAAGCAAATATTAACAGATCTAAAGGGAGAAATAAACAGTAATACAGTAATAGTATGAGATTTTAAAACCTCACTTATATCAATGGATAAATCATGCAGACAGCTAATCAAGAAAACATCGGCCTTAAATAATACACTAGACCAAAAGGACTTAATGTTTATTTATAGAACATTCCATCCAATAGCAGTAGAATACATATTTTCAGTGCACATGAACCATTATCCATAGCATATCACATGTTAGGCCACAAAGCAAGTATACAGTAAATTTAAGAAGGATGAAATCGGAGGCGCCTGAGTGGGTCAGTCAGTTAAGCATCTGACTCCTGATTTTGGCTCAGGTCATGATCTCACGGTTTGTGAGTTTGAGCCCTGCATTAGGCTCTGGGCTGACAGAGCAGAGCCTGCTTGGGATTCTCTCTCTCTCCCTCTCTCTCTCTACCCCTCCCTACTTATTCTCTCTCTCAAAGTAAATGAATAAACTTTAAAAAAAAAGAAGAATGAAATCATATCAAGCATCTTTTCAGAAAAATAATATAAAAATCAAGTACAAAATGAAAAATGGAAAAACCACAAAAATGTGGAGATTAAAAAACATACTACTGAGGAACTAAATGGTAATCAAAGAAAGCAAGGGAAATAAAAAAATACCTAGTGCCAAACGAAAACAAAAATACAGTATGCCAAAATCTATATGATACAGCATAAGTGGCTAAAAGAGGGAAGTTCATAACAATTCAGATCAACTCAAGGAAAAAGAAAAAGCCCAAATAAACAGTCTAAATTTACATATAAAGGGGCTAGAAAAAGAAGAACAAACAAAATCCAAAATTAGTAGAAGGAAGTAAATAATAAAGAACAGAAAGGAAGTAAGAAATAGAAACTAAAAACTCAGTAGAAAAGATCAATGAAACTGAGAGCTGGTTCTTTGAAAAGATAAAGAATATTGAAAAACCTTTAACTAGATACTCCAAGAAAACAAAAGAGAGGGCTCAAATAAGTAAAATTGGAAATGAAAGAGAAGTTACAACTGATACCACGGAAATACAAAGGGTCATAAGAGACTACAATTGTACGTCAACACTTCGGACAATCTAAACGAAATGGGTAAATTCGCCAAAACATACAATCTTACAAGAATGAATCATAAGAAATAGAAAATCTGAACAGACCCATAATGAATAAAGAGGTTGAATCAGTAATCAAAAACCTCCCAGTGAACAAAAGTCCAGGATCAGATGGCTTCACTGATAATGTCTACCACACAGAAAGAACACCCGTATAATCAGTCATGTAATTAATACTAATCCTTATTGAACTCTTCCAAGAAACTAAAGAGGGGAGAACACTTATAAACTCATTTTAACAAGCCCAGCATTACCCTGATACCAAAATCAGCCAAGGACACCAAATTTAAAAAGTACTGGCCAATATCCTTGAGAAAAATGGAGGCAAGAATCCTCAGCAAACCTAATTCAACAATACATTAAAAGGACATTACACCAAGATCGAGTGAGATTTATTATAGGGATCCAAGGAGAGCTCAACATCTACAAATCAATCAACCTGATGTATCACAGTAACAAAATGAAAGATAAAAAACATGATCAGATCAATATATACAGAAAAAAAATTTTGACAAAATTCAACATCTATTTATGATTTTTTTAAAAAAAAACCTCTCAATGAAATGTACCTCAATTTAACATGGACTATATGTGACAAACCACATTTAATATTGTACTCAATGGTAAGAAGCAGAAAGCTTTTCCTCCAAGATCAGGAACAAGATAAAGATGCCCACCCTCCCCACTTTTATCCAACATAGTACTGAAAGTCATAGGAAGAGAAATTAGCCAAGAAAGTGAAATAGAAGACATCCAAAGTGGAAAGGAAGACTTAAAGCTGTTCCGTTTGCAGACTGCATGATACTGTATGTAGAAAATTCTCTACTCTAGGCTCCATCAAAAAACTATTAGACCTAATAAATGAATTCAGTGAAGTTCCCGGATATAGATTTAATATACAAAATCTGTATTTTTATATACTATAATGAACTATCATAAACAGAAATCAAGAAAAAATACCATTTATAATTACATCAAACAGTAAAATACCTGGCAATAAATGTAATCAAGGAGGTAAAAGATCTGTACTCTAAAAACTGTAAGACACTGCTGGAAGAAACTGAAGGCACAAATAAATGGAAAGATACTCTGTGCTCATGGATTGAAAGAGTTAATACGTTCAAATGTCCATACTACCCAAAGGAATATACACTCAATACAATATGTATCCAATATATAATCAGTGTAATCCCTATAAAATTCTAATGGTTTTTTTCACAGAACTAGAACAAATAATCCTAAACTTTATCATCTCCCAGAAGCCTACCTCCTAATACCATCACCTTGGAGATTAACTTTCAACACATGAATTTGGGGGGCGGGGACACATTCAGACCATGGCAGGTGTCATCATCATTCGTTGGTTATCTACCAAATAAACATCAAATCTTTAATATGCCCTTAGAACTCCCTATAGCTTAATCCCAATCCACCTGTTAAATCTCACCACTCACAAACCCTAGACATATATTTGTATGATTCGACTGAGATTTAAAATGTGGCATTCTCTGAGGAAAAAACATGCTTTCCGACTTCCATATTCTAGTCATACTTTAGCACCCACTATTTCCAGAAACCTTCACTGATCATAAACCCAGATATTCTCCAGTGTCATAAAACTTGAAGGGCCTGAGATGCAATTCCAGAATTTCCACAAGGTGGTTGTCATCCATCTGCAGTAACACTTTCAGTGATGCAGAAGTTAGTATCAGCCAAAGTCACCAAGTTCTTAAATAGCTATTTCTGACCGTTAACAGAGGTACTTTATTTTTTAACCCAAACCCATCTTTTTGTGGCTTGCTCTTCCTTCAGGTAGTTTTTACTGCTGGAGGTCACATAGAACAAGTCTAATACTACTTTGCATGTAAACCTTTTAAATACCTACAGGATCAGAACAGATAAGGGTTGGGGGTAGGAGTTTCGATTTTTCTAAAACATGCCTGGTATTGCTTCAAGCCCTCTCAACCCCTAGATCCTCCTTTCCGATTGACTGCTCTTAATGTTTTGCTCCAGAGTTAATCACAGTAGACAACTAGCCTGGCTTTCATTACATAATCCTGCTTCTTAGTTTTTGATTATTCTTTTATCCCTCTAAAACATACACTCCTTGAAGTAAGAGATTGTATCTTATTGATCAGTACCTTTGCCCCTGCACTTAGCAAAATTCCTTGGACAATAATAACACATCACAGGCAGAAAGGTTTCCACTGCCTCCTCTTCACCCCATTGACGAAGGAGGGACACTAGGCCCAAGGATGAAAGGGAATGGCCACATACATGACACCTAAAGCTGGGCAGATAGGAACCCGAGTTTATCGGCCACTTGTACCCACAGCGCAGGGGAGGAGGGCACTGCGCACCACACAGTGCCACATGGCGCTGCACTCCGGGACCGGGTGAACAACCCAGGGCTGCGGGAAGCAGGCTTTGCGGTATCAGAGGGCAGAGGGCCGCCCTAGTTCCCACAGAACCACGTGATTGGCTTGTTTGGATCATTCCAGCGCTGGCAGAGGACCGGAGCATGCTCCTCAGGAGTAAGCAGGAGCTGCGCCTGACCTGTTGGATAGGACTGATCAGCTAGAGGACTTTATCCCTGGGAGCAGAGTGGGGACCAGAACTTGCAATTAGGCCATTCTGGGCTCTCCTGGCTCCAGATGTGAAGGCAGCACATCTCAGTAATGTCTTATACCATATAGGGCTTTTTTTCCCTCCTTTAATTTCAGCATTTTAAAAATGTCATCACATTGTCTCTGGGCTTTCAGAGATTCTGTTTAAAAATCAGTCATTATTCTTTATGTTGCTCCTTCACAGGTAAGATGGCTTTTTTCCCCCTACTCTGGCTTCATTTAACCAATGAAGATTCATCTAGATTCTGAGGTTCTGAGATTTTTTTTCAGTTGCATGAGATTCTTGAATCAGTGGTTGGATATCTTTCATCAGTTTAGGAAAATTCCCAGCCATGATTTCTCCAAACATTGCTTAATCCCATTCTCTATCCCTTCCTTCTGGGATTAAAATTACATATATGCTTGAGTATTTGCACATGATCAATTTATACCTTATACTTTTCTCTTCCTACATTCTTTTCTTCTTATTTGCTTTTTCAACCTTGAATTTCAGTCTGGATGTTTTTTACTGACTTATCTATGAATTCACTAATTCTATCTTGCTGTGTGCAGTCTGTAATTAAATTCCTCTAATGAGTTCTAATTTCATTTATATTCTCCAAATGCCCTAAATGGCATTTATTTATATATGAATAGCAATTATTCTTATAACATGAATGTTTAACATACTCTTGTTATATTTCTGTGTAAATAGCCTATCTTTTTCTTTTTTTTTATTTAAAAAAAAAATTTTAATGTTTTATTTATTTCTAGAAGAGAAAGAGAGAGACAGCGTGAGCAGGGGAGGGTCAGAGAGAGAGGGAGTCACAGACTGAAACAGGCTCCAGGATCTGAGCTGGCAGTCAGCACAGAGCCTGACGCGGGGCTCGAACCCACGAACCGCAAGATCATGACCTAAGCGAAAGTCGGACGCTTAACCGACTAAGCCACCCAGGCGCCCCAGCCTATCTTTTTCATTATCATTATTTTGTCTATCTTTTCCTCTATTTTTAACACATTAATCATGATTAATAAAATAAAACCCAATAAAATTTTAAAAATCCATATCTGGATAATCTCTGTGTCTGTTTCCATTGTAGATTTTATCTTTTTCTTATTAGTGACTTTTTTCCAGCTTTCTCATATCTACAAATTTTCAGTTGTGGGTTAAATATTATAGAGATTATATGGTTAAAGTTCTGGATGATGTCAGCTTCCTATAAAATTCCAGGATGTATATGTTAAGTTCTGTTATGGCAAATATATTGAGTTACCTGAAAGATCACCTGGATCTTATCAAGATTTGGCTTTAGCTATCAACAAGAGCCAAGTAACGGAAAGACCCCAAATGTCCATCAACTGATGAATGCATAAAGAAGATGTGGTTTGGGGTCACCTGGGTGGCTCACCCAGTTAAGCATCCAACTTCAGCTCAGGTCATGATCTTACAGTTCGGGGTTCAAGCCCCGCATCGGGCTCTGTGCTGACAGCTCAGAGCCTGGAGCCTGCTTTGGATTCTGTGTCTCCCTCTCTCTCTCTGCCCCTCCCCCATTCATGCTCTGTTTCTCTCTGTCTCAATAATAAATAAACATTAGAAAAAAATTTTTAAAAAGATGTGGTTTATACATATAATGGAGTACTACTTGCCAATGAGAAAGAATGAACTCCTGCCATTTGCAGCAGTGTAGACGGAACTAGAAGGTATTATGCTAAGTGAAATAAGTTAGGCAGAGAAAGACAGGTATCTTATGTTTCCACTCGTATGTGGAATTTGTGAAACTTAACAGAATACCATGGGGGGTGAGAAGGGGAAAAATTGTTTCTTTTTCTTTATTTTTTTATGTCTTTAATTTATTTTGAGAGAGACAGAGCAGGAGCAGGGCAGGAGCAGAGAGAGAGGGAGACACAGAACCTGAAGCAGCTCCAGGCTCTGAGCTGTCAGCACAGAGCCCGACGCGGGGCTCGAACCCACAGACTGGGAGATCATGACCTGAGCCGGAGTTCGTCGGTTAACCTACTGAGCCACCCAGGCGCCCCCAAAAATAGTTTCAAACGCAGAGGGAGGCAAAGCATAAGGGACTCTTAAATACAGAGAACAAAGTGAGGGTTGATGGGGGAGGCGAGGGAGAGGGGAAAATGGGTGACGGGCAGCGAGGAGAACACTTGTTGGGATAAGCAGTGACTAGTAAGCAAACAGTTATGGGAATCTACTCCTGAAGCCACGAGCGTACTGTATACACTGTATGTCAGCTAACTTGACAATAAATTGTATTTTAAAAATTAATAAATCCATTAAATGACCAAAAAAAAGTAAATAAAAATAAAAACAAAAATAAAAGAATTGGCTTTAGCTTTTGTTAGGCACCGTCTGTTTCAGTATTTTCCTTACTCATAGACCTTGGTCCTTATGCAGAGGATGTGGTCTTTCTAGGTCCTCAAGGTAATAATACAAAGTAGTGACAAGGCTTACTTTTGGCAGAGCATGTTGAGATTTATAATGAATTTTCATATATATTGTTTTATAGGCTCAAATAGGTTCTCTTACAAAGAGAACTAAAAGAGAGTATTCTCCTTATACCACAAAACATCCAAAAGCTCTCTACATTTATAGGCTATTCCTTGCCGCAGGACTATTTAATGAAACCGCCATTATTCATTCATCCAACACATATTATTATGCACCTACCATATCTTCTTCTGACTGCTATATCGGGCGCTGGGGCTATAAACACAAATAATATACTCTCAAGAAGTCCAATGTAAAATCTTATGGTCTTGTGAATAAGGGAAGAAATGTGAGAGCTAACAAAAGCAAAATATCTTCTGTCTTATTTGTTTCCACACTTTCCTTTTGTGGTTGATTTTTGGCCTTGATTTTCAATGCTTATGTCTACATTCTAAGAAGAATCTGGGAAGATCTAATGTCCAAATAAATGGTTCTTATTAATTCTAAATTGATGTCTTTTCTATTAATCTTTAATGCACAGCTTTTGCATGTAATATGCCCTCATCATCTCCTTACTCAAGCTGCTTCAGGCTGCACAGATTTCCCCCTGAAATTCCATGATAAGAAATTAAGTAAACAAGGGCACCTGGGCGGCTCAGTGGGTTAAGCATCCAACTTCGGCTCAGGGCATGACCTCACTGTTCGTGAGTTTGAGCCCCACATCAGGCTCTGTGCTGACAGCTCAGAGCCTGGAGCCTGCTTAGGATTCTGTGTCTCTCTCTATCTTTCTGCTTGCACTCTGTCTGTCTGTCTGTCTGTCTCTCTCTCTCTCTCTCTCAAAAATGAATAAACGTTTTAAAAAAGAAATTAAAAACAGAAAGGAAGTAAACAGAATTTAACTTGTATAATTAGTTAAGAAAAACCATAGATTTTCATGTCTTGGGATACAGCAGGAATTTGTGGTTGGGACAAATTTGTTGCTGAGATTTTTGAGGTTCAGGTGGATTGTTATACGGGTTTATCAAAACCTAAAGCAGCATTTTAGAGACTAAACTTTAACGAGAACTGTAGTCAGTCATCACAGCACTTAAAACTCACTTTGGAGCAGCAGCAGAAAACAAATTAAAAAAAAAACAACACTAGAAAATGCCATATCTAAAAGAAGAGGTTTAACAGCTGCCAGTAGGTTTTAAAGTTAAAGTAATTATAATAGATATTAACTAGATTTTTTTTTAAGTCATCTTTCTAAAACAGTGGAGGAGGAAAGTCCACTGATCTTGGAGTCTAGTTAGAGTAAGGTCACTGAAATGTGTCTTAGACTCAGCCTCTTAAGACTGAGATATACGAACCTCACTTGTATATATTGGAAAGTATACTATTCCAAATGCTTCAACCCCTAAGAATACCAAATACCCACCTTGTTGGCAAGCTCAGGGAACAGGCTTCTGCCTTAATTTCTCTTAAGAGAAATTACAAATAATTCTAGATTAAGCACTTGGCTTAAGTACCTCTTTTATCTGTTCAGACTAGAACGCTATCCTAAATCGTGGGTGCCTTGATTGGGACTTGAGAGCACAGCAAGTTCTCCGAGTACTTCCTCAAGGGATAGAATTTACCTCCGTGTAACAGATCTTCTACCAGGAGAGACTGATTACATGGAATTGTAGTGATGGCTATTACATACTAAGCAGTTACTAAACTGGCCAGATACTATGCTACATTCACCTCATGAATCACCTTGTTCAATTATCAGCACAACCGTAAGATACAGGTATGATTATAAATATGTTATTGAGCAAAGCAAAGTACTGAAAGATAAGTGACTTCCTCAAGCTATCAATTAGCATGGCATCCCTTAAGGTACCATATTGCCTTTCTGACCTTAAATTTTCCACCCCACCACCTGGGTATCTACCTGGTGCTTAACTTTCTGGTTCAACCTGACATCCTTAGATAATTGTTACCTGAACATACCTGAGATCGCAATACCCTTTAGAGAGTATGGCTCCATCCAGGTAATTTCACAGGAACCAGCCTCTCCCACTAGGTGAAGGTCCCCAGCACCAGCCTCACCCAAACTTTCTTTTCAGCTCTATGTTGCTGGTCGCAAACCATCTCTCCTAAGTTTATAAAAGCTTCAATTTTGTCTGAATCCAGCCATTATTAGTCTCCCCTAAATGTTCTGGCTTAGAGACAAGAGCAGGATTCTGTCACTAACTTACTACCTAGCCTTAAGCAAGTCACTTCAACTTGTCAGGACAGTTTCCTCACTTGTAAATTTAGGGTGTTGGACTGGTCCCTTCCAGCTATAAAATTCTGTGATTTTAAGATCAAACATGAAATCCTGATAGGAAGATTGTAATAAAACAGTGAAAAAGAAAGAAAATGGTCTGGTCTAGAAGATCTTGCTTATTTTAAAGCAAGTGTTTGGAGTTATTTTATATGTGTTTACATGCACTTAGAGACATTTAAAATGAGGGCATTTTATAAGGTAAGAAACAAGAAAGCCCTCACACACGATATTTAAAAATGTGGCTCCAGAGTTCACAACACCCTCATCATGTATAAATAGAACATAGCATTTACAACCACTTACTCTATAATATATTTCTTTTGGCTGAGAGGTAGTGTTCAACTACATGAGTTTCTCAGAACACTGACCTTTGTTCTTTATGTTGTTGAATAAAGTAATGCTATTTTGTAGAGACACAGTGTCCTCAGGCACTCAGTCTAATTATTACTGTGTTTTTTTTGTAAGTAATTATAATGGCTCCATTCACTGAGCACCCACTACCGGGTGTGACTCCATGCTTGGTAATTTACATACATAATCTTATTCTTCCAAAAGACTGCAAAATATTATTATCCCACTTTACTCATAAGAAAAGCAAGCCTCATAGAATACGGTAGCTCAGCTGAACACCATTAAATAAGAAATCAAGACGAGAGCCCAAGTCTGTCAAGCTCTACTCTACCATTCTGCCTCAAAATAAACTGGTTCGCTATTGAAACAGGAATTGTAGTAAAATTTATTGAGTCCTTATTGTGTAATAACCCTTTCAAGCCTCTCAGCAACATTATCAGCTACACACTACTATTATGTCCATTTTATGGGTATGGAATCTAGAACACAGAGAAGTTAAGCACCGTGTCCAGGGTCACACAGTTTAAAAAGATGAATGTTCTTGGGGCGCCTGGGTGGCTTAGTCGGTTGGGCGTCCGACTTTCGCTTAGGTCATGATCTCGCGGTTCGTGGGTTCGAGCCCCGCGTCGGGCTCTGTGCTGACTGCCAGCTCAGAGCCTGGAGCCTGTTTCGGAGTCTGTGACTCCTTCTCTCTCTGACTCTCTCCTGCTCACGCTGTCTCTCTCTCTCTCATTCTAAAACAACAACACAAGACTGCATAGGGCAACTATCTATGTCCTGTGCCCATACCACTGAGGTCAGAGATGATGGTGGTGATGATACCTTTGAAATGATTATTTTAAACTCCACTAGGTCTACAGTTTGACACACTATCCCACCCTGGGAGAGCATGCTCTGAAATTTAAACGTCAGAAAAATAATTTATGAGAGAAAGTGTAATTGATCATTTTGAAATCCTCAGGCTAGTTTATTCTTATTGAAAATTGAGTACAAATAGCCCATTCAGCCTAAAGAGAGAAGCAGAAGAAATATTTTGTCAAAGAAATAAGAAAAATCTCAAAAGAAGGAGCATAAATAATCTATGGCCGATTGTAAAATATGTTTTAAATATCATAAAGTTTATGATAAACCATAATTCCAAATAAACCGCTTGATGTTGTAAACATATACTGTGCTAGAGTGTTTAAAAATATATACACAGAATCAAATTCTCCATTGCAACATTAATTTTCCATTACCTTTTCAAGAGCATCCTATGAAAACATACACGTACAGAAGATGGATACTTTACGATAGCAACACATTGGAGCCAGTGTAATGAGGTTTATGTCAGTGTTTCCATTTAAGCTACTTTTTTGCAGTAGTTAATGACTGTACCATAAAAACCCAATTAAGTGAAATCTGGCATCTGTGTTCTTAGTAAGTAAGATTTTTTAAAAGCGGGGGGGAAAGCAACTGGTGACCATTTGGAAGAAGATTTTTTCCAATTATTTTGAAGAACAGGTACTGTAAAGGAAACTTAAATAAAAGCTTTTGGCAATTAGATTCATAATATATTTTTGGAAGTTTTAGCCAAATAAATTTAATCCTATCTTTTTCTTCTTCCTTTTCAAGTTTATTTATTTATTTTGAGAGAGCAAATTTATTTATTTATATGAGAGCAGGGGGAGGGGAAGAGAGAAAAGAGAGAGAGAATTCTAAGCAGGCAACACGCTGTCAGCCTGGAGCCCAACAGGGGGCTTGATCTCAGAACCATGAGATCATGACCTGAGCCAAAATCAAGAGTCGGATGCTTAACTGACTGAGCCACCCAGGCATCTCTAATCCTATCTTTTTCTATAAAATAATCTATCATTTCAGATACTTTGACATGCACTTTTTAAAAATCAGACATGACACGTATCAGCAGTGACATTAATATTTTTCCACAGTCACTTGTCACAGTATTTGGGAGTCCAGGTATTCCGAGAATGGTGGTATACCAAAGAGTAATAATGGAATTAAATGTGAAATGAGACTCAATTTAGAAATATACCCCTGAAAACTACTGACAGAGTTGGAATGATCATGTGTCAGCTCTGTACAGCTACTTTGTGTGAGACAGGCAAGCTATCTATCTTTGTGCCGTAATCTGAAATAATAGTGCCTATCTCTGGGTGCCTGGGTGGCTCAGTGGGTTAAGCATCTGACTTCTGCTGAGGTCATGATCTCGCTGTTTCTGAGCTCAAGCCGCACCTCGGGCTCTGTGCTGACAGCTGGGAGCCTGGAGCCTGCTTCAATTCTGTGTCTCCCTGTCTGCCCCTCCCCCACTCATATTCTCTCTCTCTCTCTCTCTCTCTCTCTCTCAAAAATAAACATTAAAAAAATAATAATAATACCTGTCTCCTAGGATCCACTCATTCAAAAAACTGAGCACCTACTGGAGCAAAGTTATAAACTAGATTTCCTGGGACTTTTTTAATTAAAACACAAAATAAGATACTCTTACATCATGAAATTTGCTCAAAATGAGGTAATTCCTAGTGATTATATGTTTTAAAAAGGATATTTGTTTTGGCAACTGGTTAGTTCTCTAACATGGAATGATGAAGAGCAGCAAACCACACTAATTACTTGGCTGTCTTTAAAGATGTTAAAGACATCTGCCTATTTTAAATGAGATAAATTAGCAAAGCTACCCAAAGCACCTGATGTTTAACTCAACATATTCACTGAGCCTCTACTTTATTTAGGGAAAGTGTCAAAGATCACATCCAATATGGATGGACCGGAATATCTTGACTGGGTAACAACTCCAAAGTGTGAGATTTTCACATGAAGAGAAAAGAATGCATTAGAGGTAGAAGAAAAAACATACACTAATACAACACATAAAAGAGCCAGGAATACGCTCAGTTGTCACAAAAGTTTTAAAGGGAGTGGAAAATGAGTCTGGACAAGGTGGAAGCCAAGTTGTGAAGAGCCCAAGAAAGTTTTTAAACCTGATTCAGTGAAAAACGTGTTGACAGTTTTTCCAAAGGATTCAAGGAAATAATACATATGGTAACTTTTAGCATAGTGCCTGTCACATACTAACCACTAGGACTGCTAGTCAATAAGTTATTTATTAAAAATTTAATTACACCTCATTCTAAGTACTAATAAAATACTACCAACATAAACAAAGAACCTCCACTTGCTCCCACCATATCTCGTGCTTATTATAACTTTAAGACTAATTTAAAAGCTCTAAATCCATTTTAAATGGGTTCCACAGACTTCGAGGGATCAAATTAAAAAAAAAAAAGTTCAAATAGCTCCTTCAGTCGTAGAGACCCAGCCGAGATCTGGGAGCAAATGACACAAGTGGTAGATATTGGAATGCGCCAAAACACAGTCAATATTTTAATATCCAAAGAAGAAAGTAGAGAAGAGATAAAGGGCTCAAAGCTGGGTGAACAGAGCCCTATTCTGACAACTGTTTATTTAACCCCAATAGCTCAGGGTTAATGCACAGTCCTAGAGATAGTCTTGGGGAGTTCTCAAGGAAGCATCTCCTGACATCCTTAGAAAGTGGGTGTCATACCGGCTGTGTGGCTCACCACTATATCTCCAGTGCCTGGCACACAGTAGGTAACTGGTAAATATTGGTGGAAGGAATAGATGATAAAAGGAATCAGCAAGCTCATGGAATCAAGGTCGATCATCCGTCTAGTCCAGAGAGCAGCAGGAATATTAAGCCTGGATTCTAGTCAACTACCCTAGAGCCTGGTCTGGTCAGGACAAGGAGTAGGGTGTCACTTGTCCTAGGACTTCTCAGTGCAAATGTTGATGCTGCAGGAGGTGAGGTAGTGAGGAGAAAACAAGGGAAAAGGCAGGAACTCCTCTCCAGGAACTGAACAGTAAGTCGGAAGCTCAGGAAATTAGATGTAAGTGGAAAGTGGAAGACGAAGCCTGAAAAGTCCCCAGAGCTGCAAAACAGCTCCTACAGGTGTTTGAAGGGTGTCAGAGGTCTCGGGAATCAGTTAAGAAGCATCTATTACAGCTCTCTACCTTGCTGGACATTTCTGAGGACCCCAAAATGGAGGAAGGTAAAGAAGGGGACTCAGTGAGAGAGCACAAAGTGAGAACATCAACAAATGCACCTGATAAGAGTATAAGTTGTTACAGCAAATACTGAAAATACCACTGGAAAGATGGGCTCAAACCTTTCACAGCAGCCACATTAAGAAAGCTGGATTTTAGTCAATAAATCTTCAAGAGCCTCTGCAAGTTTGTGAGCCGGGGGAGAGACCTGATCGAAGCTCCAGGTTCAAGAGAGTATATATCAGAAAGAAAAGAACGGAGAAGGTAAAGACTGTGTAGTTTTCTAGGTAAGCAAAAGTGAGCTACCGAGTTAGGGTTGTGTTCACAGAAATGGAGACGCAACTCACAGCAGCACAAAGAGCCAGTCACAGAAGCTCCCCTGCGGCACTTAGAAACGTCAGTGAAATCTGCATACATAACCTTCATGCAAAGCAACATCCATAATGGAGTCTGACTCCTGCCCACAGCAGTACCTGTGCGTCAAAGCACACCGCTCAGGAAACTTTCTCCGCACCAGGAGCAGTAACGCACCCAGACCACGGAAACGCTAGTCCTTGACCCCAGGATGTCTTCTTCCCACCTTCTTCACTCAACAACCTTTATCGCGCTTCCAATTTCACCTTGGCTTCTGATTTTCCTGAAGTTCTCTGATCTCCCCATGTCTGTTACTCGACAGCAGCCTTCCATTCTCTGCCCTGGTACTTAACACACACAAGATGCTAATTCCCAGTTTCTGTTCTCCCTCCTGAGACTGGAAACTGTCATGGAGAAAGGAAATTGGACACACGGGTTAGGAGCACAGGCTTCTGGTTTTTTTCTTTTTTATGGTTTTTTAATAATTTTTTGATTTTTTTGAGAGAGAGACAGTGTGAACAGGATAGGGGCAGAGAGAGAGGGAGACACAGAATCGAAACAGGCTCCAGGCTCTGAGCTCTGAGCTGTCAGCACAGAGCCCGATGTGGGGCTCAAACTCACAGACCACAAGACCTGAGCGAAACGTAACTGACTGAGCCATCCAGGTGCCCCCACAGGCTCCTGTTTCTGCAGTTTGCCACCTACAAAACACCGTTGGGCCCCTCCCCTCTTCTGCCTGCCTCATAGGACTACTCCAAGAAGTATAGGAGACGATCCATGGAGACGGATTACAGCGGTGACTGCCAAGGCAGAAGCACTGAACCATACAGCTCTTTCATTAACTCTTCTCATGCTGTTGCAGATTAAACAACAAAGCAGACCAGGTTACTCAACCAAAGTCAAGGACTAGAAGCAGGCTCTCTACCAAGATCTCTAGCCTCTCAACCCCCTTCCATCCAGAAGGGATGCCTCTTGGCAGTGGACCTTCCTTAAAGGGCTCGGACTATAAATTCACATAGAGATACCAAGCTCTCGAATCAATTGGCCATTCTTCCCACAGCTATTAGACAAGGAAAGAATGCAAAGAGGAAACACCAAAAGTACAAACTGAACTTAGTGTACCTTTGTGACCAGGATTTTAAAAAATGGGCGGAAAGTAGCTTTTTACTGATTAATAATTGTAACTCTCTTCCTTTTCCTTCTAATTCAAGCCAAAATTATTTTTCCCGCTTCAGTAACGAATCAAGTGATTCATGAGTATATTGGGGATTCTGTCTAGCTTTAGAGTTGGCTAGCAATATACAAAAGTGGATGTGGTTAATTAAGTAAAAGAAAAAAATGAATTTCTGCTATCAGAGCTCTGTTTGCATTTCTTTTTAGTAACTTTGTCATTAGCCAAAGAAATTCAGTCAATAAAACCCGCAAAGAACTCTCCGTTTACGGTATCCATTTATGATATATAAACATGAACTCTGCCTTTTGTTCCTTTGCAGCAGGAGCTCACCGCCTCATAAATGAACACATTCTTTTATGATTCTGCTTCCTTTAAGGACATCAACTTAGTTAACATAGTTTACACTGATATTCTTCTTTACAATTACTTTTCTTGCCATAATAACTTCCAAATATATTTACAGCACTATACTGTAGGCAGGGAGTAAGAAAAAAAATAAAGCATTATTTCGGGACCCTAATGAACACTAAATTTCTTATTATAAATACATTGCAGTTTATGAATTCTGATGCTATAATAAGGCATTTTAATTTCTTTTCAGTATTCCAAAATTAAGTTGTCCAATCTTCAGAGGCCAAATGGGAAAATGTAACTTCTATTTTACAAGTGAGAAAAATTAAAATGGGGATGCTATTGTTTTTTTTTTTAATATTTATTCATTTTTGAGAGAGAGAGCATGAGTTGGGAAGGGACGGGGGTGTAGGGGGCCAGAGGATCCAAAGCAGACTCTGAGATGCCAGCAGCAAGCCCTATGTGGGGCTTGAACTCACAAACTGTGATATCATGACCTCAGTCAAAGTCAGACACTCAACTGTCTGAGCCACTCAGGCACCCTGATGATGCTTTTCATTTAAAGAACCTACTGGTAATTGATAGCTTATACAAGTAATGCTGTCACTGCTATCCAGACCACACCTCACTTACCATAATCTGCTTCTTTATAACTCCTGCACCCTAAGTGGCTCAGTCTTCTATCATGGGAAGCCTCTCTTGCCATAGTTCATGGGAGTTAGACAATGGTACCTGACCAGTGGCAGCTCATCGACAGGTTATTCAGTGGCCTATTCCTAATCAGAACTTTGAGCTGGTCCAATCTCATTCTCCCAAACATTTGATAACTGGGAAAAGGAGAGGCTGAGCCATTAAATGTGAAGCTGGAAGCAAAAGTACATCATGAAAATGACTCAAGGGACACAGCAGGCGATTGCCTTGCACCACATATGCACCCCAAAACAATGAAGAAGCAAAACCAATGTTTCCATGACATCTTCCACTCATCATCCAGAGAAAGGACAGACAGATAGATGATAGATAGACAGGCAGATACAGATTTATGTGTTTATGCTTGTACAGTGGTGTTTCATAGCACAGAAACAAATGAGGTAAGCCTTTCCAAATATAGTCTCTTGAGTTTCAGTGACTACTTAGTATATCATGAAGTTGACACATCATAATTTAAGATATAATTCTCCTATTAGATATTAGATTTGTTATTAATTGTCACCATAAATAAAATTCCTCAGGAAAAATTTGCAACGGTGGGAATTATGAGCCAAAGTACAAAATCACCATGCATTTCCTGAAAGGCATTGCCAAGCAGTTTTTCAAAAGTAGACTACCTACTTATACAAGCCAGCGCAATGCAAAGCTATTTAATTTCATTAACACATCAGGTATTATTTGTCTTTTACGAATTTAAAGAATACCGAATTAAGACTTCTGTTTTAAGTCACATTAGTTTAATCACCAGTAAGGCTGAAATAGACTATCTATATTTATACATAGGTTGTATTGTTATTGATGTAAATTGTGTTCTTTGATCATTTTTCTATTGATGCATTTCTTTTCAATCCATAGGAGCTCATTATATAATATAGCTCATAAACAAGGATAATTTTACTTAGCATTTTCTTTTTTCAAATGCATTCCTTACTAACATATTTTATAAATCAATGTATTTATACTTTTTAAGAAAACAGTAGAAAAAGACTAAAATTAAAAGAAAAACAAAACAACTGCCATTGAACAGCAAACAAAAAGAAAGCAGGAGCAGTGATAGTAATCTTTGATGAGCCAGAATTTAAATTAAAAGAATTAAACACGACAGAGAAAAGAATTACACAGTAATACAAAACATGATTTATACAAGGAGGGTTTGATTTCAAAAACGTATAACTTAAAAGTTAAATAACAAGGATGTTAAATAAACAAAGCAAAATAACTTAGAAGTAAAATAAACAAAACAAAATAAATAAAGCAAAAGCAAAAGCTAATAGAAGTACAAGGAGAAATTCATAAACAATACAATCAGAGAGAGCTATTAATCTTTCAAAATACCAAAGAACTAGTATGTTAAAATAGGTAAGCACATGGAAAAGTTAAATAATACAATCAATAGAAAAATTGAATCATGCAATCCAAAACCAAGATTTTATATAAATACATAATATAAAATTTCACATACTATAAATGAAGAACATTTTCTTAATGTCCACAGAACATTTTTTATAAATAAACCATACATTTGAACACACATATACACAAATTTTTAACAAATTCAAAACCTGACAAATTGCATGGGTCACTTCTATAAACCAATAAATTAGTAAAACACAATAAAAGTTAATAAAAATAAACCACTTTGGAAATTGATCATTATTTTCCTAAATAATGCCTAGATTAGAAAATAAATGAAAACTGCAATTACTAATTATCTATAAGACAATGAAAAGGGGAGACTAGTTAATATCAAGACCTCTGGGAGACAGATAAAATCTTATTTACAGAAAAAAAGTATAGCTTGAACTATTATTATTAAAAAGTAAAAACTAAAAATAAAGGAACCAAGTATACATTTTAAACATTTAAGAAGAAGCCACAAGATAGGGACACCTGGGTGGCTCAGTCAGTTAAGACTCCGACTCTTGATCTCAAGTCTTGATCTCAGAGTTGTGAGTTCAAGCCCAATGTTGGGGGAGAAAAGGAGGGGGAAAAAGAAGTCACAAAATATACCAAAAGAAAACAAGAGCACAGAAATTAACAAAGGGAAAAGCTGAAATATATGATAGAAAAATAATTTTAAAAATATAAAATTAACTCCTTGTTAAGACCAATAAAATACATAAATTTTCACAAGTCTGATAAAAAGAAAAGATAAAGTAGGCAAAAAAATATGAAAACAGAGACATAACAGATACATAGGAAATTAGAAAAACGTCTAAAAATATTATATGCAATTCTGACAACATATTTGAAAGCCTAACATAAATGGCTAATTTTCTACAAATATGTAAAAATCAAAACTAATGAAAAAAGTAGTAAAAACTGAACAAACCATTAATCTTCAAGGATTATAAAGGCTATTAAATTATGACAATTGTAAAACTAATCATTTCTAAAAGCACTAGGCCCAGATATAACTACAACTGAACTCTAAGTTTTAAAGGACTCAAATTCTAATGTTATTTAAATTATTCCAAATAAAATCTATCAATGTTTGCAATTTTCAAAAGAATGATGTGCTATGATCAAGGAGGGTTTATTTCAGGATGCCAAAGATGATCAAGAAACATAACAAATGAATTGTGTCCAAAACTTTAAAAAAAATTCATATTTATGTATGATTCTATAAATGATACAAAATGTCACTTTATAAAATTCAACAATAATTTCTAAGAGCTCCAAGTAAAACTGAAAGTAAATAAATACAGTAATGACTATAAAAAGATAAACATCATTAAAATCAGGATGATCCTTTATCACTATTGTCAGCCAAAATTGGGCTTTGAGACTCTAGTATATAAAGATAAGAAATAAAATGACTAACATACCTAGAAAGTTCAAAAGACCCTAAAAATAAAGCTGCTATGATCCATAAGATTATTTGATAAGGTGACTAGACATGTCATATGCAAAACCAACATTTTATGCCTGAAAAACAAAAGAAATTAAAATAAGAAAACAAAGTTGCTATTCATAATCGTGAAAAAAATCTATGTAGGCATAAAATTTTATTCTCAGATACAAAAGATTTTAACAAGTCAAGAGGCAAACCACGTCCTTGAAAAGGAAGATTTGATGCCAAAATATTATAAATACATATAAATATGTCCTCCTAATGCATATACTTTGAAAACATATATGTTTCATTTCTCCATTTTTTCTGGTTTGCAAGCAATCTGGTTGGAATCCTAATTACTTTGAATTAAGTTAAAATGATCTTAATATTCATATGGAAGATGGGTCGCCTGGGTGGCTCTGTCAGTTAAGCATCCTACTATTGATTTCAGCTGAGGTCATAATCTGGCAGTTCATGAGTTTAAGTTCCAGTCGGGCTCTGGACTGACAGCTGGAGCCTGCTGGAGATTACCTGTCTCCTTCTCTCTCTGCACCTCCCCTGCTCTCTCTCTCTCACTCTCTCTCAAAAATAAACATTAAAAAATATATTCAAATGGAAGAATAAATTTGTAAGAAAGAAAAAATATGAAAATAAGAGTAAGCTGAGGACTTGCCAACCATCTACTAAGACTTACTATAGGGGCAGCCGGGTGGCTCAGTTGGTTCAGTGTCTGACTCTTGCTATCAGCTCAGGTCATGATCTCACAGTTGGTGGGTTCAAGCCCAGCAGAGACAGTGCAGAGCCTGCTTGGGATTCTGTCTTGCCTTCTTCTTCCTGCCCCTCTCCAACTCATGCCCTTGCATGTGCCCGCTCTCTCTCACTCTCTCTTTTTAAATTTTAAAAAATTACTATGAGATAATCACACAAGAAATAATTCAGTGAGTGGAATGGAAGAGAGTCAGTAGTAGGTCCCAATATATACCGGAATTTAATATGACACAGATAGAATTTTATTTTAGAAATAGAAAACTATTTAGTCAAAATTCTGTCAAAACTAGCTATCCATCTGTAAGTAAATTAAGTTGGACATTACTTCCTATCATATAAAGAAACATTTCATATGGAGTAAAGACACAAATGTAAAAATAAAGCAAAAATAGAATAGGGGCATCTGGGTAGCTCAGTGGGTTAAGCGTTCCCCTTCGGCTCAGGTTATGATTTCATCATCCGTGGGTTCAAGCCCTGTGTCGGGCTCTGCCCTGAGAACTCAGAGTCTGGTTCCTGCTTCTGATTCTGTGTCTCCCTCTCTCTCTCCCCTCCTAAGCTCTCTGTTTCTCTCTCTCTCTCTCAAAAAGTGAATAAACATAAAAATAAGTTTAATAGAATGAAATGAAGAAAAATAAATGTTGAGAAATCTTTTAATCAAGGTTGAAAACCTAAACGTTCTGGAAGAAAACTCAAATATATTTGATTAGAGAAAAAATAAAAACATAGTCAACAATGAAAGTTGCGTTGGGGAAACATCAATATAAAAAGAACTCCTACATCGTGAAAGAAAAATATTAAAACAAAAACATAATATGACTAGAAATAAAAACATCTAATATTAAATATTAAAACAGCAAGTCTCTTCAACTTCTTATCCATTAGGGTTGGCAAAAATTTTGAAGTGATAATACCCAGTATTAGAGAAAATTAGAGGCAGGACAAGAGCATTTTCACATACTGTTGTTAAAAATGTGAATTGTTTCTGCATTCCCTTAGTTATAGAAATCCCATTCCTGATAACCTGCTCTGTGTATATAACAGCCATAGTTTATTCGTATTTAAAGGAATTTTATTACAGCATTTATTATCATGTCAAAAAAAATGGAAACAGTATACTGACCATCAGTGGAGAATAAATCATGTTATATACAAGCTATGAAATATTATGCAACTAGTTAAAAAAAAGAAGACCTTGAAAAGTGAAATTTCCATGGTAAGCATTATTACTGTATAAATATTATTGCCCTTTCTTTACATTTATCAATGTAATAAAAAATTATATCTCAGTGCTGTGATTTGTACTTATTTAATTATTAGTGACATGAAAAGATTTTTTTCACATTGTTATTAGCTATTTGTATTTTCTTTTGTATGAGTTATCTCTTAATATTGTTCTTTTTTTTAGGATTTTCACATTTCCTTATTGGTTTGTAAAACTTTTTAATACCAAAGCACTTATTCCTTGACCATCAAATCATCTTATAAATATTTTTATTTACCATATAGTAGTGTATAGGGAGTGAGTTCTCTCATATACAGACGTTATACATTTTCAAATAGTTAAATCTCTCAGTAATTTAGTTCGCCTTTATATTGGACTTAAAATGTACATTGCCACCCAAAGAGTATATAAACACTTTCCCATATTTTCTTTGAGTACTTGCAGCATTTTAATTTTTTTTTTTTTACATGTAAATCTTTAATCCATCTGGAGTTTATTTTGGTGGATGAAGGGAGTTCGGAATCCGACTCTCCTATTAAAGTAGGGTTTTTGCCTGAGACAGCAGGCAGATCCAGGAAAGAGGTCAGACACAGCCAAACAGACCTTCTGAGGGGAAGCAGGGAGGAAAAGAAATCAGCTTTTGAAAGCTAAACACAGCTTCCCCACATACCGAGAAAAAAACCACGCAGAGAGAAAATTTCCCTGCTTGGATGTCCTTCGTGTCTCCAACTTCTTCCAGATTGCTGGGTCACTAATATAAAGTAACCCCAGAAAGACATTAGATTGTAGAGCTTAGGGAAGAATCCTAATATTATACAGGAGAATATCATGAAAAGTCCCCTCTCAAAACCCATTCATGCTATTTATTGGCAAATACATGGTCAGAATACATCTTTTTCATTTAAGAATGTATAAATATAAAGATGAAATGATACTCATAAAGATGTTATGCCCTATGAAAGAAAATAAACACAACATGTAAGATGTAAAGAGCATATTTAATGTAAATATGGCAGAAAACATAAGTAAATTTTAGAAAGCATTTATTTATGCTCTCAAGTAAATTAAAGACAATATTCTGGACTCCCCAAACAAAAAGAGTAAATATGAACTAAGAAAAACACTTATAGGAAAAGAAAATCAACAGACTTGCTAAAAGAGTGTGGAAAGTAAAGAGAGAATGAGTTAATAGAATTAAAATTGCACTAAACTTCTAAATGTCAGCATCTATACTGCAGGAAATCTAGTAAGTTATCAGAAGCACAAACTTTTAAAACTACCAAGATTGAAGAAGAAAGGGACACAATAAAATAAAACTGATAAAAATGACAGAAGATAAAAAATGAAGATTCAACATAAAAATGATGTATTTTACTAAATAAATCTAAACAAATGAAACAAAAATGTCTAATACTGCACAAGAAATGCCCTTTAAAAGAAAAGCTGGGGGGCGCCTGGGTGGCTTAGTTGGTTAAGCGTCCGACTTTCTCTTGGGTCATGATCTCGCGGTTCGTGGGTTCGGGCCCCGCGTCGGGCTCTGTGCTGACTGCCAGCTCAGAGCCTGAAGCCTGTTTCAGTCTGTGACTCCCTCTCTCTCTGACCCTCCCCTGCTCACGCTGTCTCTCTCTCTCTCCTAGAAATAAATAAAAAAAATTAAAAAAAAAAAAAAAGAAAGAAAAGCTGGTGTTGGTCAATCTTCTCTTGGAAGAACAAAGAACAAGCATCAGCTAGTGTTACAAATAGAATTACTCTGAGCAGTGGTAAGGATGATGCCTTAGGACACCGGCGGCGCTCAGTACATTAAGCTACTGACTCTTAATCATGACTCAAGATCTCACAGTTTGTGAGATGGAGCCCCATGTAAGGCTCTGCACTGGCAGCGTGGGCCTGATTAGGATTCTGTCTCTCTTCTTCTCTCTGACTCTGCCCTGCTCACTTGGACATGCTCTCCCTCCTTCCCTCCCTCCCTCTCTCTCTCAAAATAAATAAATAAATAAACTTAAGGAAGGAAGGAAGGAAGGAAGGAAGGAAGGAAGGAAGAAAGAATGAAAGAAAGAAAGAGAAGGAAGGAAGGAAGGAAGGAAGGAAGGAAGGAAGAAAGAAAGAAAGAAAAGAAAGAAAGGAAAGGAAGGAAGAAAGAGGATAGAAAGAAAGAAAGAAGAAAGGAAAGAAGGAAGGAAGGAAGGAAGGAAGGAAGGAAGGAAGGAAGGAAGGAAGGAAGGAAGGAAGGAAAGAAAAGAAAGAAAGAAAGAAAGAAAGAAAGAAAGAAAGAAAGAAAGAAAGAAAGAAAGAAAGAAAGAACGAAAGAAAGAAAGAAAGAAAGAAAGAAAGAAAGAGTTGCTGTCCTGGTCAGCACATTCAGCCACCAAAAGGTGTTAGTTCCTGACTAAATTTTATCTCCCTAACAAGATAGAATAGATGCACCTGTAAGAATTAAGCACTGTATTTGTGAGTCAAACTTAGGAGGAAATAAGCCAATGAGAGGAGAATGGCTTCTGATATGAGTCATGAAGACTATGGACAACAAGCAGAGTGTCTGGTCTAACAGACAAGATTTTGGGAGTTGGGACCACTTTTAAAGGAATGATCAGATACGATACCCTACCAGTGCCTTTGACTTCCATCCTTGAACAAGAAGTCAGTTACATCATATTTGCCATCAACAATGTCCAACTGGAAGAGGAGCATTTCAGCACATGAACAGGGTTGGGTTAAAGGGGCAGGAGGAATACCCTGCCACATTTCTGTTCACCACACTCAATACATTTCCTTTATCTGCATGCCTGATTCACTCCCTTATGTCAGTGGGTTAGGGAGGAGTGAGATGACCCATGTGGCCAAATCTATATTCTTTTGGCTTAATCACAGTTTTTCCATAAAAAATAAAACTACTGAGCTGAATTTAAAAATCTAAATCCGCTGACCAAAAACCTTCACTCTATACAGGATACAATTAATTATACCTAGAAAAACCCTGATAAATATTTGTCAAAGATAAATACTTCTTAAACAGTTTTTTTTAATGGTAGATTGGTCTAGATCACTTCTTTACAATATTACATATGGAATAAAAAATTATTTTAATGGGTAAAGATTGCTTAAGAATTTTATAGCCAGACAAATCATCACTCATCTGTAAAGACAACAGAAATATATTATCAGGTATGTAAAGGCTTATAAAATATACCAACTATGTATACTGGAGAAAAAATAAAATGCTTGTAGGCATATTTCAGCCACAGACAGGTAAAATAAGACAAAAAACTCACAAATATGCAAACTGAGCTATGAAAGAAATGGGAATGAATACTGCCACCATTCATATAGCTGCTAAAATACAAACATAAAACAATATAATAATTATCAAAAGACATGTGAGTTAAAAAAATAAGTAGTAATTGAGCTGAAAAATGACAAAATATGCAAATGGAAATCTGGAAGTTGTAGGGAGAAGAAATTTAAAAGGCACAAACTCCTTTAATTCATACAAAGAGAAACAATATGATTTGTTTCTTTTTTTTAAGTTTATTTATTTATTTTGAGAGACAGAGAAAGAGAGAGTGGGGGAGGGGCAGAGAGAGAGAGAGAGAGAGAGAGAGAGAGAGAGAGATACAGGCTCCATGCTGTCAGTGCAGAATCCATTGTGGGGCTCAATCTCATGAACCATGAGATCATGACCAGAACTGAAATCAAGAGTCAGATGCTTAACCAACTAAGCCACCCAGGCACCCCAATAGGGTTTGTTTCTTAAGGTGGGTAGCTAGAAAAATATATTTTCAAGTATATACCCTCCAAATTACTAGAAGGAACAAAAAAAGCAATACAGCAAGGTGTGAAAAGACACAGAACAAAGGGAACAACAGAAACGTTTTTTTTTTTTTAAAAAAAATCTCACATAAGTCAAGAAGCAGAACCAAATATATCAGTATTACAAAAAATAAGCATTTATTAAAAAGTATATTTTAAAAGACATATCTAAATCAAAATTATGGGGTGTGCTGAGCATGGAGCCTACTTGGGATTCTTTCCCCCCCTCCCGCCTCTCTCTCTGTCTCTCTCAAAATAAATAAACATTAAAATAAATTAATCAATCAAAATTGTCTATAAAGTTTAAAATATATATAAGAATCATGTACTTACATCATGTGTAGTATACTTGAGACAACAACCATCTCAGGCATTTTACATCTGGTTACTCATTGAAATCCTCAAAACATTCCCATTGTATAGACGATATAAAACTGAGGTGCAAAGTGGTTAACTAACCTGCCTGAAGTCAGTCAGTAGTAAGTGGCACAGCCATTACCAAAGGTAGCCTGGCCCCGGAGCATATGATCTTAATCACGAAATTCCCACTCGACACAGGTGTTCCTCAACACCTCAACCCGTGCAGCCTCTCTCTGTTGCCTTCATTTAAAACAAAGTCATACCAAACAGAGAAAACGATGTCATACAAGCAAACAAAAATTAGGGAATTCAGGACAAAAAATATGAAGTTGAATAAAAAAGAATAACTTAAAATAACTAGACAAATTAGGGAAAGTTAATATTATATAACTCAAGATCTGAATTAGGACTGAAAGCAAAGAAGAAAGGGTTTTGGCGATGTGGCCAGTGATGAGCCATATACATCATAAGCAGTTACTACCTGGCCAGCACAACGGGAAAAGATCCTACCAACTACGGTTCCCAAAACATGTAAGATATCCAATAACAGATGAGAAAAAAAAAGCATATGACTTAACATGAAAAAACTGCAAAACCAGCTGAGGGGTATACTATTAAGGGTTGATTTTTTTTTAATTTTTTTATTTCTAGGAGAGAGAGGGACAGCGTGAGCACGGGAGGGTCAGAGAGAGAGGGAGTTAAGGACTGAAACAGGCTCCAGGCTCCGAGCTGGCAGTCAGCACAGAGCCCGACGTGGGGCTCGAACCCACGAACCACGAGATCATGACCTAAGCGAAAGTCAGACGCTTAACGACTAAGCCACCCAGGCGCCCCTAAGGGTTGATTAGTATCATGTTCCAGGATGAGATGATTCAAGTATGACTGAGGTCACCTCTAGCCAAATTAACTTTTATATTTAAAGAAATTCCAATAAAAATCTGAAAGAGTTTCTGTTTGTTTGTTTGTTTGTTTGTTTGTTTGTTTGTTTGTTTTGAGAGAGAGAGCCAGCAGGGGAAGAGCAGAGGGAGAGGGAGAGACAGAATCTCCAACAGGCTCAGAACAGAGCCCAATATGGGGCTCAAGCTCACGAATCCTGAGATCGTGACCTGAGCCAAAACAAAGACTCAGACACTTAACTGACTGAGCCACCCGGGCACCCCTGAAAGTATGTGAACTTGAGATTTTGAATCAAAATGTCCCTGGAAGTATACACAGATAACAGTAGGCAACAAAATATTGAAGAAGAATAATTCTAGAAAGCATTCTCTAAGACACAGAAGTCTGGACTTGTTATAAAGCTAAACTACTGATAAGGACAATGGACCCAACATAAAGTCCAGAACCACGTGGACCCGTGTGTATTTGTGTTCATAAAATTAGTGCATATCACTAAGGGATTAAGTTAATGAGTTAACTGTTTGAAAGTAATATATAAAGGGGAGCCTGGATGGTTCACTTGGTTGAGTGTCTGACTTCGGCTCAGGTCATGATCTCCAGGTTCATGGGTTCAAGTCCCATGTTGGGCTCTGTGCTGCCAGCTCGGAGCCCGGAGCTGCTTCGGATTCTGTGTCTCCCTCTCTCTCTGCCCCTCCCCCACTCACATTGGGTCTCTCTCTCTCTGTCTCTCAAATTGAATAAACATTTTAAAGAATGAAAGAAATATATAAAAATATGAACTGTACTCATGCAGTAAAATTACAAATAATTTTTATTTTGTTGTGTTGCAGATTGTTTTGTCTTTCCTTAGCATTTTGATATTTGCCTGAGCTCTCCAAATTTCCAACATTGAGAATGTTTCGACTGTATAATTAGAAAAACCTCATCAATGTTATTTTGATGGCGTGGATTCCATTAGAGCTGTAATTAGAATACAAAAATTTGTTGTTTTCATTCTATAAACGTGAGATTCCCTCCACCCTGAAAGGCAACTAAGGAACAAAAACCTCTTTGGTAACAAACTACCACCCGGATCATCTGTGAAAGAGAAAACGGGTGAAGGGAACTGCCCTGGAAAAGAAGGACCTGGTGAGGCGACAGAGCTAGAAAGGAGTTCCCCTGAGGCCCCTTCTGCAGGTAGGAAGGGGATGCGGCCTGGGAAGGATCTAGAAATGATCAAGCAAAGCCCATCCTTCTCAGTTTGCGTAAGCCTGTTTCTACTATGGTTTCAGGAACAAAAATAGTCAAATACAAGGGACTGCTTTTTCTACATTACTACTAATACAGATGAGCGTCTCTAGAAAAATCACTAGAGAATATGTTCTCAGTAGTGGCTCCAGCATATAATATGAATAGAATATGCACCTATCCCACATTACGCAGTTGAGTTTGGGGAGTGTCTCTCCTTTAAAATAACAGAACACCAGAAGGAATGCTCTATGAACACTGTCAGTTTTTTTTTAGAGGCACCACCTTCAATTTACCTATTACATTTTCTGACATAATGGCCACTAAAAGATTACAGAAAAGTATGTTTGGTTCGAACGACTTGGAAAAGCTTGCTGGCATCAAAATCAACAGGTTCTTAAGATCCTTCCAAAAGAAATAGGTAAAACAGGACTAAAGAAAACATCTGAACTCGAGGGTAGGTTGGTGAGTTAATGTAATAGAAAACTAACCCAGCCTCACTGGGGACTGAATCAGATGGGTCTTATTTCAGAGACTGTGTCCTGTTTTAAGCTGTGATAATCTAGTTTAGAATGAATATAAATGAAAATGTTCCTCTAGTCTGTGTTGCCAATTCTGTGTGCATTGAGAAATAAATGGGGGGGTGGGGGGGAGAAGGGTACTCCTATTACATATACTCCTTAAAAAACCTTCTAAAAGCTCAGACTTGCCAAATCCTTTTACTGAGGATTGCCAAAACTGAATCAAAAGCAAAGCATTGTCCATGTTGTTTATTCTTCAATACTTATAGGCTAAACTCAATATAATTCTTTTTTTTTTATTTGGCATGATCTTCTTAAGTTCTGAAACTGTTTCTATGAAGGATATGATATCCCACTGTTTCTATCCTTTTACAACTTCAATTGGACTACTTTCAAACATACATATCAGATGAAAAATAATGATATTCTTTTTTAAAATTTTTTTGCTCAGTAGCAATACACACAAAATCTTATGTCTTTATCAACTTCATCAAAAGATACAATACATGAGTAAGTGAATATGTTTACCTTAAGTTCACGTACATTGTGACAATTCTTTCTGACTTTCATTGTTTTAATGAAACAAAATAACTGGAATTGCTCTTAAATTTTAAAAGTCATTTCACTCAGCTCTTGAAATATTGCATAGCTACGTTCATTATATTTTTATTCAGGGAACCAAGCAAGCCAGGGGAAAATTCGTCTTCAGTCAACATATAGATGTTGATAGTAAAAGATTAACTTATGACAATAAAATAAATTGCAGGTATTCTTCTAGAAGCTTGTGTATTTGAATTCTCATTTTCATTCATATTTTCTGTGTTCTTTGTTGTAGTCTTGAAACCAATAGACCTTGAAACTCTTTTATATTTAATAATCTCACATACATATCTGAAGTCTACTGGAAAAAATGTATTTGTTTTATTTTTGTAAGCTAAGCTTCATCTCAACATTTTTTTAAAACCAAGAACCTAGGCCATCATTATGGTTCCCTGTTTTCTGTTTATATGTAAAACTTTTTAAAAATATTTATTTATTTGGGGGAGACCACAAATGGGGAGGGGCAAAGAGGGGGACAGAAGATCCGAAGCAGCTCCATGCTGACAGGCTGACAACGGTAAGCCCAATGTGGGGCTCTAACTCACAAACCCTCCTCAGCTCCAGCTCTTCATCTCAACGGCAAGAAAACACAAGCCCAGTGAAGTTCAGTAAGTTGCACAAGGTCACTCAGTCACAGCAGAGCTTCCTGCGATGCAGGCAGGGGCCCTCCCAGGGCACAGAGCAGAGTTCCTGTGTCCGTGTCCCTTCCTACTTGACCTGCATGCACTTTGTGTTTGATCTCTGAACAAAACCAATACAGTCCTCTCTTGATCCCTGCCTTATCTCCTTTTCCTGTGGCTCTTAAAACCTGAGAAAGAAAACATACTGAAAAAGAAAGGAAGGGGAGGAGAGAAGGAAGGAAGGAAGAAAAGAGAGAGAAAGGAAAGGAAAAAGGAAGAAGGAAGGAAGAAAGGAATAAAGGGAAAAGGAAACAAAACAAAACAAAACAAAAGAAAGGAAAGAAAGAAAAAATGAAAGAGAAAGAAAGAAAGAAAGAAAGAAAGAAAGAAAGAAAGAAAGAAAGAAAGAAAGAAAGAAAGAAAGAAAGAAAGAAAGAGGTGCTTGGGTGACTCAGTTGGTTGAGCATCTGACTTTGGCTCAGCTCATGTTCTCACAGTTCGTGGGTTCGAGCCCCACGTCGGGTTCTGTGCTGACAGCTCAGAGCCAAGAGCCTCCTACAGATTCTGTGTCTCCCTCTCTCTCTGCCCCTCCCCTGCTCACGCTGTCTCCCTCTCTCTCTCAGAAATAAATAAAACATTAAAAAAATTTTTCAAGAAAGAAAGAAAGATAAAGAAAAGAGGGAGGGGAGGGGAAGGCAGGGGGTGGGAGAGGAGAGGAGGAAAAGAAGAGGGAAGGAAGGAGGGAGGGAGGGGAGGGGGAGGGAGGGGAGGGAAGGGAAGGGAAGGGAAGGGAAGGGAAAAAGAAAAGAGAAAAGAAAAGAAAAGAAAAGAAAAGAAAAGAAAAGAAAAGAAAAGAAAAGAAAAGAAAAGAAAAGAAAAGAAAAGAAAAGAAAAGAAAAGAACGAGCCAAGACTGGAATGATGATTCCATCTAGGTTGATTACATTTCATCAGCCAGCAAGCCAGTCAGAAAGAATCACCAGGAGCAGATGCTGCTTCCAAAATTAATCTTCAAAGAGATTAAAAAGGCATGTTCATACTGTAAACTCAACCTGTTTGCCATATAGACAAAGAAAACACGAAAACATGCTTGCCATCAAACTGCATCAAATTAGTTCCATTCTCCTATGAAGAAACTGAGTAGAAATAAATTACGAATCATCTAAGCACATCAAAACCAGAGACAAGGTCAGCCTCAGACTGAGATTAAACATTTTAGCTCCTCGGACCCATGTTCAGGTCATAGAACATGTTTGGGTTATGTAAACACGTCTCGTGAATTTTCTACCGGATCCTCCATTTTTATGCCTGTATAACTTTCCTCTTTTGTCCAACACACCAACAGTGAAAAATATAGTTATTATTCCATCTTTGCAAATGCTATTCCTCTGTCCCCTTAGATTTTCATCCCTCTAGCAAAAGTCTATGTTCCTGACAATGGTATCACTATTTTTAATACAATAATATAAATAAATTGGGCCATTTCAAGTGTGTGGTGAATAAAACCCTACCCTACTTCATTCTGCATGACAAGTCTTGATTTATTTATTAGTGAACAAAACTTGCATGAGACTCTTTACTTACTGATGAGGATTCTTAGATTGTTTGCCTTACCTACTTCCTTATTTTTGTGCCGGGTCAGCAGCATTTTTGTACAAAACCTAATAAAATTATGGGAAAATGACAGCAAAAAGAAAACTATTGTGTTTAACATATAGTCCATAGTCATCTACCCCCCAAAAGCAAAAGAAGGAAGATGGAAAAATATATGTAAGAATGAACATTGAACACGAGGAATAAGGCTACAGCTTAAAGTATAATAAGCGGCCCAGACATCGAGACCAGATAAATGCCTCCCTGCATTCGATCAGGTACTAAACTGCTTCTAACCTATTGGAAATTAAGTGACATGCAACATGAATTTCCCAGTAAGAGATCTCTGGTGTTTTCACCTAAATCCATGGATGACAGTAGTCCCCATCACTAAAAACACAGAAATCAGCACGTTGGCAGCACTCGCTCTGGGAGTCCAAAACTGAGGCTGTTTGGAGAATGAACTTTCTCTTACCCTCAAAAGGATGGATCCTTCCCACTCAGGATGAAGCAACAAGAGAGGGATTCCTAAAAGTTGGGAGGAGAGAAAGACAGAGAGAGACTGAGAGAGAGATTTTATTCCAAAACCATTTAATGTGGCTCTTAAACTATAAATATGAACTCCCATCTTAATACATTTGGGCCAAGAATAGGAAAGTTAGATACACGTTCAAAAGTGGATTTACAGGGAAGAACAGAAAGAAGATACATGCAAATAAACAAATACATGCAGAACAAAGAGAAATCGCACTGTCTCTGCATTAGGACAGGGTTATTGGGCTTTACTTTTCTGTTATCATCAATTTTTCTCCATGGAAGTTTATAAAAAAGAATGTTGCCCTTCTTAATTAAAACAGTTCATTTCCAGGCCATACAATGTCAAAAAGCACAAGAGCAGACAGCTTGATTTTCTACATCAGTCATAAACTGCACGCCCATAGCCTTCTCTATTCACTCATCTTAAAAATGAACACAGGGGGCACCTGGGTGGTTCAGTCAGTTGAGCGTCCGTCTCTTGATTTCTGCTCAGGACATGATGCCAGGGTCATGGGTTTGGGGCCCACGTCAGGCTCCACACTGAGCGTGGAGCCTCTGTAATATTCTCTCCTTCTCTCTCTCTCTGCCTCTCTACCCCATGCACACTCTCTCTCTAAAATAATTTATTTTAATTTTAAAGATATATGAACACAGATTACAGCCACTCATCCCGAATGTCTCAACTACCTCAAATGAAAGGCTGAAAAGATCACAGATGCTTTAGCCGAACAGGCTCTGGGACCACCCACCCGAACCGGGTGAGCTTGGATAAGATGCCTTAGTTTCTTCATTTGAAAAAAGATGCGGGGGGGGGGGGTTAATAACACTTATTTCATAGATTGGGCATAAGAGATAAAGAATATAATCCATATGAAACATTTAGAACAGTACCAAGACACAGTAAACGCTCAATAAATATTAGCTATTATTATTACATGTTGAATGTGCTTTTCATGAAGCAATTTGGAATGCTTGGTTAAAAAACGATAGTTGTTTCAATCAAAAATATTACAGGGAGCAACGTGGAGCATTTTTTGAAAGATTACCAGAAAGAAATGGGATCGCGGTTAAGGACGGAGGAACCCTCAGTAGACTAGAGCACACTAATAGTTGGGGTAGGCTTTTCCTTAGGGACCCTTCTTTATCAGAATAGTATATATTCACCAAGTTGCTTTCTGGTCTTGATTTATTGCTCCTGTTATTTCTGGTCTTATGTAAACTTCCCTTCTAGGAAGAAGGATTTGCTATTTTAAGTTACTAAACTAAGTTTCGAGCTAAAATCAGAATTTGTTCGTTGTGAGTTATGTTTTCCCTAGGGCTTAATCACTCCTTAAATGAACTGAATGGCCAACTCCCAGACTGCAAAATTGAAGTACAAACCCCCAAGAATGAAGGGTTCCTTAACCTATCTTTCTGGAACTGCCGCAAGTTTGGCCGACTCTTCTTTGCTTGGACCCTAGCAGCGGGCTGCATAAAGTAACAAATTAGCGGCCCCTCACATGCTGTTCTCCTTCTGTTTCCTTATCCAGTCTTCAGCGCCCACCACTTCTACCCTACAGGGTTGTGGAGCACCCAGAGGCCAGAGCCTTTGTCTAGTCATCCCAACGTGTAGCTTGTTCTTTACCTGGTATGTAACAGACCCCTTAGGAAGATGAAGTGAAATGAGCATCCCGCTACTGCAACTTTTATTGCCATACAAGGATCTCTCAGGGTTAGTATAATAAAACCCCAAGGAGATTTTTAAATCAGCTGGTAATGAGGGAAAAGTCTCCTTTTGAAGACAGAGACTGCAATTTTTAAAGAGCCTGCCTGAGGCTTTGTGACATGCTGGCTAGTCCAGAAGGAAAAAGCACCAGCCGGTTATCTTTCCTTAATCTCCAAAGTTAAGAAAAACAGTTCAAGATTGACAACAAGAAAGGGGTTGATCACAGGTGGATTAACATTAAGATGAAAAAATGATGTAAAATAAAACATTTTAGCAATTTTAGAGGGATGAAGCAGGCAGCTTATTTTGACCATTACTTGTATCAGAGAGTTCCATCCAGCTCTGTTAAAACCCATCCAATTACAGGGGTGGGAAGCTGCCCCCTCACACCCCACCACTTTCCTGGAGTGTGGGTTCATACTCTATACCTGTGGGAATTGAGTTGAAGGCAGTATGAGTATCCAAGGGCACAGAAAAGTGGCACTTAGGTAAGTAGTGTGGGAAGTAAGCAAGATGCGGAAGCACAAAACTGCATCACATCGGCCGAAAGTCAACAGAAAACATGCTGACAGGGGGCTAGTTCCTCACCAAGTGCCAATGAGCAGAACAGCTCCTCATAGCCTTGCCACAGGTAAGACATTATTAAATTCTGCTCAGATGAACACTCAGTTTGGCTCCCAAGGGGCTCCCATGACAGTGGGCACTGGGTAACCTCTAGAAACTAACTCTGCTCCTATCTGTGGGCCTTTATTAAGAGCCCTGTCTCCTCATTTGACCCTGCTTTCTCTTTCCTGCCCCACCAACCTTGGGAATCTTATCCAGTCCTGGTGATGAGCCTTGTTCTGCCTCATTGTGTATAATAGTCATTTGTTGTACCTTTAATCTGTCAAAGAACTTCCACTCTTCTTTCTTGTGGCAATAGGACCTCCATTTTTTTTCAGAGGAACCATCCCTCTCCCATTGTCAATGAACACACTTGGGTAAAAGTGACTCTCCTCCTTGAGAATAAGAGTAAGATCATGAATTAAAAGAAGTTAATCTTCTTACAAACTCTGTCAGTAAACAGAGGAAGAGGGAACACTGTCCAACTCATTTTATGAGGCCAGCATTACCCTGATACCAAAGCCAGATAAAGATATTTAAAAGAACAATGCAACAAACCAGGATCACTCTAGAATGTAGACATAAACATTAAGTGCGTGCACACACAACACACACACACACACACACACACACACACACACACACACAACAACTGAATAAAGCAACTTTTAAAACTTATGTCATGACTTTGTAGGGTTTATGCCAGGAATCAAGGTGAGATCCATTGACATGATTCACCATACTAATGGGATAACAAAGAACATCCACATAATCATCTCTATTGATGCAGAAAAAGCATTTAACAAAATTGTACACCAATTCATGATTTTTTAAAAATCCTCAGCAAAGTTTTATGTAAAACACTGAACCACTTTTCTCTAATACCAGGAAAAAGCTGGGATCCCTGCTTTCTATGCAACATTGTCCTAGAGGAACTAGATAGAGCAGTAAATCAATAAAACGATATGATTGGGGCGCCTGGGTGGCTTAGTCGGTTAAGCGTCCGACTTTCGCTTAGGTCATGATCTCACGTTTGTGGGTTCGAGCCCTGCGTCGGGCTCTGTGCTGACTGCCAGCTCAGAGCCTGGAGCCTGTTTCAGTCTGTGACTCCCTCTCTCTCTGACCCTCCCCTGCTCATGCTGTCTCGCTCTCTCTCTCCTAGAAATAATAAATTTAAAAAAAAAATTTAAAAAAAAAATAAAAAAATAAAATAAAAAAAATAAAACGATATGATTGGCATATAGATTAGAGAGTGAAACGTCAAATAAGCTAATGTGCTCATTTCATTGGCATGACCTCTTGGAGATGGACACATGACCCAAGTCAGGCCTGTGAGGTCCAATTTCTGAATTTGAGTATGAACTCTCTTTTCTGCTGTGTTACCTCCTCTTATGGTGAAGAGACTCTCAAGTCTGTGGGGTCCATCACACAGTCTGAGAACAGAACTACCCCATTAAGTGCAGGGCCTGGAAATGACCTAGGGACGTTGAACCATGAATCACACTGGTTTGACAGTAGCTCTATCCCTGGACTATTCCATTATATGAAATAATAAATCCCTTTTTTGGCTTAAGCCAATGTAGGTTTATCACCTAAGAGTCTAATCTTTTTATTTCTAATACCTTCTTTCATACCATAAGTCCCCCTAAGGGTTAGAGTTTTGAATTATTTTCCTGCTGTTTTTTCTACCTAGAAGGTTGACTCTACATCTTGCATGGGTAAAATAACATATAAATTAGTAATAAAAAAAAAATAAGACCCTGTCACATGTGTGATAAATAAATGTAATACGGTGATTTTTTTTAATCTCTAACTGGTGAATCAAAGTCAATCCTCTGTAAACCTCTTCCCAATGTAGATTCCCAATGACAATGTAGATTCACCCATTATACTTCTGGATTCACTTCCCTCATTGTAATAACAGTGGAAGGGCAATCAGACAAGGCAGATTTGTCTGGCATAGATGTATAAAACATATATTTTATTTATACTGATTATGGCCAAATGCAACAGGAGATATGAGAACTATATAGTACGCATTCTATTTTGAAGCATGAAGGCTCAATACAATTAACTGTTCTCTACAACCCCAGGCGCTCCCTTTATGACTCCATCCTTGTCATTGCACAAATTCTCCCTAGACTCCTACAAAAATCCTTCTCCAGAATGATACAAACTAAGCCACATTTTTCCCACTCTGATTACCCTGTGCATGTTTTATCTGTGGCTACTGTCATTATAACATTATTAATATAAAGACTGGACCTCGTCATGGAAGTAATTTATTCTTTTCTAAGACCTCAGCTCTACTTGGTCAAAATGTCTCAGGATAGGCTAACCCAAAAGAAGACCTCATTTGCTGTGTGATCGCGGGAAGCACAAGTTGGGGAGTAATAAAAGTGAAATCAGGAAAGGAAGAAAAGCCAATAAAAAATGAGATAATGATCAGATTACTGCTGTGGCCGACTGAGACTCGATCCCACTGGGGCCCTTCTGGCAAACCCCATACAATATACCTCAGAACTGTCACATCCTGGGAGAGACCAGATGGAATGTGAAACTACTGGCAGTCGTCCGTCACCGCCCAGGGAGGTGTTTCTGAGCTAGCCTATATGTGGGTGAAGCAGTGACCTATGACATGGAAGTAATCCCTCTGGCAGAGAAGCAGAGAGACAGGAGAACTCAGAAGTAGATGCGGGCAGCATGGTGGAGGGAGGTGGGGAGAGGGGAGGTGGAGACATCCACAGTCTCAGTTACACAGACCAAGATTTCAAGCTATCTCACCTCTGTGATCACAAGAATACCAACATTCTTCTGTCTCTTCATTATCTCTTGGATTTCTTTAGTCTCCACACGCCTCTTCATTCATCTACTTAACGTACTGTAGTTCTACTTCTAACAATAGATCCAATTCCCAAATCAAATATAATCTTTTCCCTTCTGATTAATATTATCCAAAAGACAAAAGAAACTTCTGCTTGATATAATCTGTCCTTTTTCTGGCCAGTCTCTGTCTTTAGGCTCCTCAACAATGATCTTGTGGAAACAGGAGCATTAACTTTCAAGAGTTTCAGAAATAAAAAAGACATAGTCCCTGCTCTCCAGCTGCCTAGCAGAGGAAAGAAATCAAGGTCACAAATAACTAAAACATACGGCAGAATGAGCTAAGTGCCATAAGAGAGGTACATACAAAGTGCTTTGAGGGCTCAGCGGAGATAAATATCACATCCAGTTGGCAGGATCAGGAAGGATATGTGAATGAGGGGGCTTGTGAGCCGAGTTTTGAAGGATGGATGGGATTTTGTCAGTAAAAGGTGGCTAGAGGGGTTTCTAAATATAGAGAATGTTATAAGCAAAGCTCCAACCACAGAAAAATGCACGCTCCTCTGAGAAACGGTCTGGTTTGGCTGAAGCGTAACGTACACATCACAGAGCTGCTGCGGGGGATAGGGCGGGAAAAGACCACTCTGCGTGAACTTTTAACCATTTCAGTAATTTATTATCGGAGCTTTCAACTCCTAACACTGGCATGACATCAGTTCTTCTGGTGGGAAGGTCAGTCAGCGGCGTGTCATTTTCTAATACCAGGTTAGTATTCATATTTGAAAATTTCCGCACTGTCAAACTTGTTGAAAGGCAATGTAGGAAGTCAGAGGAGGTCATTCCCTTACGGCCGTACAAGGATAGCATAAAAGTTTAAGAGTCTGTGATCTTTCTTATCTCTGTTTGTCCAAATGGTGCTTAAAGAAAGAAGTGCTGGTTACTGTTTTTGCAAAAGAGGTGGATGGAGGTAATAAAAAAAAGATGAATGAACAAAATCAGTCAAGGCTTAATATTCTCTTCAACAGGTGTCCAAACCTACTCATATATGTGAGTTTAAGAGGAAATTAGCCAAAGTAAATAACGTGGGAAATCAACGTTAGACACATTTGTGTGCATGTGGTTTTCCTCCACGTCCCAGGGTGTCTTGCTACACTTCCCTTATTAATCTTTCTCTTACCAGAGTCAAATGGGAAGCGAATCTGCGAAAGTGTTATAACGAGGCTAAAAGGAAATGGTTTCTTTCTTACAGAACAATTTCTCGAGCCTGAAGACTCTTGCAGACAATCAAACTAACAATTGTTTTGTCACCCTGCGAATACACTCACAGACTTAGCCCAGCTTACAAACGCAAAAGTTCTTCTGCATCAGAATAAAGAGTTCATGCTCTTCAGAGCCTCCCCATGTCAGAGTTGTGATGAGGCCTTTTTAAGTCCCACTTTCATGTTCTTCCCAATTTACCTGAAATGAGTCTTAGCAGGAAGTACTGTTTGCTAAGTAATTTACTTTTTGAATCTACACAGGGCAAAACAGGGGGGGCTCACTTCTTTCAGTAACGGCCTTACAATGAATGCATGAGCTAATTTTGAGACATTTAATACCCATGCAGCATCTGGGTGGCTCAGTAGGTTAAGCATTGGACGCATGATTTCAGCTTAGGTCATGATCTCACTGTTTGTGAGATGGAGCCCCACATCAGGCTCTATGCTATCAACAATGGAGCCTCCTTGGGATCTCTCTCTCTCTCTCTCTCTCTCTCTCTCTCTCTCTCTCTCTCTCTCTCCCCCCCGCCACCTCAAAATAAGTAAACTTTAAAAAAATATTTGTCCATGATTTCCATGGCTTTCCTCCCATAAATCTAGGCTAAGCTGACCTCTAACATATTGCCCTTGGATGTAGTTTTCTGGAGTCTCAGAAAAGTTCTTGTTAGCGGCTATTAAATAAATTCAAAGTGTTTCTTAAAGAAAAGTTTGGTTCTGCCTCCAAGAACCACAGAGCCTTTATATGTGCTAGAATATAAATTAAAGCCCCAATTTTCATAACAGAATGTCAACTTTCCACTTATAAGTTCTAAGACCTAAAGCCAGACTGTGCGAATTGCTAAGCAATCCGGAACACCTGGATGACATCTTCTGGCCGCAGAATTCTCCTTAAAGGCTCTCTAGCTTCATTAAAAGGTCACTGAGACAACTGGGCCAGTGAAGAAGCTCCCCTATTTTCTAAACTGGGAAGCAATGGAAGTTAGAGCAGATTAATGATTCTCAGACTTGAATCTGCATATAAACCACTTGAGAATCTTGTTAAAATGCAGATCACAATTCAGGAGAGCTGGGTTGAGGCTTAAAAGTCTGCACTTCTAACTACCTTCCAGGTGATGCCAATGTTTTTGGTTCAGGACCACACTTTGAGTAACGAGGGTGTAAAGCGGGAGTCTGCAAACTGCAGCCCATGCCTATTCGGCTGATGAGATAATGGTTTTCACATTCCTAAATGGCTGGTTGGGGTTGGGGTGGGTATCAAAAGAAGAATAATATTTTGTGACATGTGGAAATCATATGAAATTCACATTTCAATGTCCATAGGTAAACTTTTACTGGAATACAGTCATGCTAACTTATTTAAGTATTATCTATGGCTTCTTTTGAACCAGGACAGAGTTGAGTAGTTGCAACAGAACTTTAGAGCCCACAAAGCCCAAACTATTTACTATGTGGCCCTTTACAGGAACCATTTGCTGGCCACTGGTCTAAAGCAATGGTTCTCAACCTTGGATGCATCATCAAACCACCTGTTGAGCTTTAAAAAATATTGATGAGGGGTGCCTGCGTGGCTCAGTCAGTTAAGCGTCCCACTTCAGTTCAGGTCATGATCTCATGGTTCATGGGTTCGAGCCCTGCGTCGGGCTCTGTGCTGACAGCCAGCTCAGAGCCTGGCACCTGCTTCTGTTCTATATCTCCCTCTCTCTCTGACCCTCCCCTGTTCACGCTGTCTCTGTCTCTCTCTCTCAGAAATAAAATATTGATGAGGGGTGCCTGCGTGGCTCAGTCAGTTAAGCGTCCCACTTCAGTTCAGGTCATGATCTCATGGTTCATGGGTTCGAGCCCTGCGTCGGGCTCTGTGCTGACAGCCAGCTCAGAGCCTGGCACCTGCTTCTGTTCTATATCTCCCTCTCTCTCTGTCCCTCCCCTGTTCACGCTGTCTCTGTCTCTCTCTCTCAGAAATAAATAAAACATTAAAAAAATATATTTTAAATAAAAAATATTGATGACCGAGGGAAAACCTGGGTAGCTCAGTCAGTTAAGCCTGCAACTTCAGCTCAGGTCATAGTCTCACGGTTCATGAGTTCAGGCCCTGCATTTGGCTCTCAGAGCCCACTATGGATCCTCTGTTCCCACTCTCTACCCCTCCCCTGCTCACTCTCTCTCTCTCAAAAATAAATAAACATTAAAAATATTTTTTAACAATATTGATGATGACATACCATCCCAAATTAGTTCAGAAACTAGTGGGTAACACTGGCATTATTATTTCTTAAAAGTGCTCCCAGGGACTCCTATTAGCAATCACTTTTGAAAATCACTGGTCTAAAGAAACTATCCACTTCCTACGTGATGTCTCAGCACCTATAGACAAAGTCACTAAAGTCAAAGCTTAATGTCCAGGTCAGCTACTCACAGCTTACTGCTGGATGACTGTCCGCAGTGTGGTTACCACCAGTGTGGTCTAAGACACAACACCTAGAACAATTCTTTGGGTTTGTTGTTGTTCTTAACTCAAGCACTTCGAAAGGTGTATTGAAGCTCCACCCCTCTCTATATCTCTCAGCACATTCATTTTCAAGAACTGTCACTGCTTCCTTCTTCCTCCAGATGGCTGAAACCAGCAAGCTGTGTTATCGCCAGACTAACACACGGGACCCGTAAGTGATCTGTAAGTACACCCACATTCATTCCTCTCCTTCCTTCCTTCAGGAAAGGAATGGCCTTGTAATCCCTTGCCAGGTCTATGTCTCTTTAATCCAACCTAGGCCTCATATGGGGCCTGCACATTGGTCATAACTTCTCCTGTATCTTCAACCCTTCCCTCTCAGTGGCTTCCTTCCCCACAACCTAGAAACCTGCTAAAATCAACCAAAAAGAAAAAGAACTTTCTTGGCATCTCAATTCCCAGCCTAACCTGTACGTCTAAACCCAATGTGTCATGATTTGTGTCAACACCATTGAACTAGATCTCTTCTGGCAAAAGTCACCCGTTACCTCAATTGCCTTGTTCTGTGGACATTTTCCAACCCGTATAACACTGCTCTCCAGCACTGCACACCTTTTATATTGTCCTGAAGTTCTGTTCCTCTGACGCCACACACTGTTGGTTCATTGTATCTCTATTCTCGCCCTGTCTCCTTAGTAGGCTCCCCTCTCATCATCCAACCAGGTACCCCAATGGCCCATCGGAAGCTTGCTATTCTCACTTGCACCATGATCTTAGTTACTACAACAGCTGCACCTACTATAATTGCTTATGATTCCTAAACCTGTCTCCACTTCAAATCCCTGCCCACAACATCAGACTCATACAGTCAGTCAATTTCTGTTGAAATTGAAATATATGTTTGGCTGTAACAAACCCAACATGTCCCAAACTGAACTCATTTTAGCTTCTGCCTGATCCTCTTCCTCTGTTTTTCTCAGTCTTAACTAGTGACTCTACAAACCACCAGTTATGCAGGATGGAAATCTGGCATTTACTATTTACCCCTTTATCTGCCTCATCACCCGGAGCTAAGCACCATTAAATACTGCAGATATGTGTCTTAATTACACCCTAAATGGATCCCCTAGCAGCACTGACCTAATCCAAGTCTTCATCGTCGTCACACAGAAGGCTGAAACTGGTCTCCCTCCCTCCAGTTTTGTCTACTAAAACCATCTCCTCACCCGTTCAAGAGTGATTTACCTAAAACACAGTTATAACCATGCAATTATCTGCCTGGGACCTATTAGTGTCTCTCTACCATATCAGAACATGCTTAAGCTCTTCAACACAGATCCTCCAATATTTTGACCTCACCTCTCTTGCATCATCCCCTGTCTCATTTTTTTTTTATTTTTTAATGTTTATTTTTAAGAGACAGAGAGATAGAGTGCAAGTGGGTAAGGGGCAGAGAGAGAGGGGGAGACACAGAATCTGAAGCAGGCTCCAGGCTCTCAGCTGTCAGCACAGAGCCCAATGCGGGGCTGGAACCCACCAGTTGTGAGATCATGACCTGAACTGAAGTTGGATGCTTACCCGACTGAGCTACCCAGGTGCCCCCCCATCTCATTTAATACTCCCAATATACTGTAACAGCAATAGTTCTTCGACTTGCAGAATCCTCTAGCTGGAATTCCTTCCTTCTCCCTCCCTACTCTCCCTTGTCTCCTCCAGAAACACCTTAGCTCATTCATATACTTTAGGACTCAAGTCCCCCAGGTTTGGTGAAATATATACCTCAATATGTCCATAATCGCCTGTGCATTTCTGTATCACTCACATCATAATGCAGTAGTTGAGAAAACTGACTAATGACAGATCTGAATTCCAACCACTGATCCACCATTTGTCAATATTCTTACCTGACAAAATCATATAACCCCTTTAATTACTCACCTCCTTCATGTGGACAGTGGGGATAATATTCACCTAACTGCTTTGTCATTAAGAATTAATGAGATAGGGGCACCTGGGTGGCTCAGTCAGTTGGGTGTCTGACTCTTGATTTAGGGTTGGGTCATGATCTCACAGTTGTGGGAATTGAGCCCCATGTCAGGCTCTGCACTGAGCATGGAGCTTGCTTAAGATTCTCTCTCTGCCTCTTCCTCCACCCCTCCCCCTCTCTTGAGCTTGCTCTCTATCAACAAATAAATAAGTAAATAAATATTAATGATATAAATCGCTTAGGATATAAGCACTTTACTGGCAGAGTAAAAACCCAATAAAAAAGAATTTTACTTATCAATATTTATTGTTGATTTTAAAGCCAGAACACAAACTTGATGCATGTGCTCCATAATTATTCAAATGTCTTACTTTTTGCAAAGGAATCTGCAAGATATTTTGATATTTTTATCTACTTAAATTACTCTTACTAGTGCTCACAAGTATCTTTTCCTTACAAAAAGAAATTATCTTGACACATTAAAACAATAACAAGAGGGAAAGTCTGACAATGACGAGGCAGCATAGTTTCTCTTGGGATAAATGAACATCTCAAATATATTTCTTAAGTTCTTAATTGGTAAAAACATGATTACAAAGAACCATGGAGGACTTTTTCTATAGGAAAAAAGACCCCTTATAACTAAATCATTACGAATTATCCACACTCAAAATAATAGGAGCTCCTGCTTTTATTTTACTTCAGAGCATAATGTGAAAATATAAAATGAGAAGTTCTACAAGAACATCTGCTAATTTTTAAAATGTTCACATGCTCTGACTTGTGCTTTTCCAGTGATTTGTATTTAAATTCATTCCAATTCCAAAACCAAAATTTTCTCATTATATTTTAAGCCTGTTATTATCACCCTAAGGAAAATAAAATGTAACCTATTACCAACATGCCCATTAGCCTGCTTCATTAAATGTCCACAATTATAGTCTATTTGTCAGAAGTGTGTAAGGGGGACTCAAACAAATATATTCCAGGTGTAAACCCTGTTACTCCACAGACTTAACCGGATTCATTTTTTTCAGTCTTAACATCGGGATCATTCTGATTGGATTTCTACTTCATTACTCTACTTTCAATCACAGAGTGTTCGGGCATGTACAAAATAAAACTCAGCAACACAATAACTCGGCTTGCATGATAAGGTGAGCCCAAGCCCCTCTCCACCTCACATTTGCAAAGAGGATGCTTCTCTCTGTACTTGCATCCAATTCCAACTCATCCCCTCACTGGCTGTGTTTCTCTGGGCAAGTAAAAAACTCTTTAAGCCTCATATCCTTCTCTGTGAAATGGGGATAATAATATCTATCTCAGACAAACTGAGGGCTGATGGGGGTGGGGAAGAGGGAAGAGGGGAGAGGGGATATGGGCACGGAGGAGGGCACTTGTGGGCATGAGCACTGGGTGTTATATGGAAACCAACTTGACAATAAAGTATTTTAAAAAATAAAAAAAAAATAATAAAATATAAAAACTACTACTGCATTAAAAAATAATAATAATATCTATCTCAGGAAGGTTCAGGGGAGCATAAATGAAAATGCACAAAGATGTAAAGCACTTAGACTAGTAACAGGACACATTAACATGATCTCCTTATGCAGCAGCTACTGAGTGCCAGGCAGTGTTCTGGGGACTTTCTGTGTATTAATTCCTTTACATCTTTAATAGCCCCATGGGAGAGGTACAATTATCATCCTCCTTTAACAGATGAGAAGCCATCTGTAAACCACAGTCCTGGTTATTGCACAAAACAACAGGACCAGATAAATGGGATTAACACTCACCACTCCAAGAGGCTCAGCAAGAAAAGTAAATCTTAATGCCCTAAGGCATCCATTGAATGAAACAAATTAAATTCTCTCCTATCAAACTAGAAAGTATCATCCACAGTACTTGTGAATAGTAGCTCAAATAGTATTCTGCTTTCTGTTGTTCAGCTGAAGAACTCGAAAGAAAGAAAGAGAGAGAGAGACTGAGAGAGAGGGAGGGAGGGAGGGAGGGTGGAAAAAGAAAGTACATACACCCTCAGTCCTACCCAATTATTCTCTGCCTTTCGTCAGCATTACCAATAGCCATGGTCCTATTTGCCTAAGTTGCGAAGCTCTGATTTCTTGTGGTAAGGAAATCAGACCAAAGGCACCTGGGTGGTTTAGCCCGTTAAGTATCAGACTTCAGCTCAGGTTATGACATCACAGTTGTCGGTTCGAGCCCCACATTGGGCTCTGTGCTGGCTGCTCCAAGCTTGGAGCCTACTTCAGATTCTGTGTCTCCCTCTCTCTCTCTCTCTGCCCCTCCCCTGCTCATGCTCTGTCTTTCTTACTCTCTCTCTCTCAAAAATAAATAAACCTTAAAAAAATCAGACCACAGAGGTTAAGACAGGAACATTCATCTTGGGGGGATGTGATCTAAAAATCTATACTCCGGTATGTGCTGGGATAATACATTGAGATATTAACTAGCTTTTTGGTTTTAATGCTGTTGAATGATGCAAAAGGACGAAATGACGTTGGGTAGTCTGTATTTTCTATTTTGCCTACTCATTCTCCACCCCTACCTTCTAAGAATGTACAGCCAGGCTTTCTGCACTCCACAGGGTGCACAGTGGTAAGTGCAGGCTGCCACACCGTGTAGGCTGCAGGGCTGAGGTGAAGTAGCCTTAAGAGAACATCTTTTCCTCGCTATAGTTTTCCAAAAGCCTTGTGCTAGGGAAACAAACAAGCTAATGCTTATGCATTCTGTGTGAGAGTGACAGATAAAGATGGGGACAGGTGTCGCACAAGCAGCAAGTTTGTGCTGCTTGATGAAGGGCTTAATGAAGGGCTGGAAGCCCATGGGAACTTCAGCTTCTCCCTTACAGAATCCCAGGAACAAGGCTGGGTCTCCATAGGAAACAACAGCAAAGTGGCCATGCAAGCTCCATTCGGAGTACCTGAGCCCACTAGATCTCCACATGCTGGTGACACAGTCGTCACAACACCATCTGACCCCAAGGGATTGGCTGGGAGATAAAAGTAGTCACATTAGAGGGTTCAACTACAGGGCTTTGGAAAGGGAGGGAAGGCTTTTGTGGTGGTGGTGGTGGTGGTTGCCAAACTGAGCTAGAGTCACAGGTGTCAAAAACATCTTACAGTGACACATTCTACGCCACAAAACCTGTCCCACCCAAAATGCCAGGACACTCTGTTAAGAGACACTGGCTGACAATGGGTTTCAAAGTGGAAACTACCTGGGAATAAAGGACCAAGGATCACCCCTGAAAGCTCCGCTCTGTGCAACACACTCAGGAAACGGACCCCACAATTTTGTGAGTGAGAGAGGGAGTGCCTTTATGACTGAGACTCCATTCAAGCAAGTGGGATGGGAGTTCAGAGCTGGATTTAGATTTACTTAAAAGAAAGAAGTAATGTAACATTTCTCACATACTGGAGCTTACTGAAAAGACGGATACGCCCCACAGCTACTTCAATGTTAAGAGTACAGTGTTCAGGGCTTTTCTGAAAAGTACGATCAGCTCTTGAGCTGTCTTCTGAACACTCCTTGTATACTATCTTCTGGACTTTTCTGAAAATGGCCTTCCAGACTGCATCTACATCTTCGAACAACGAAGAAAGAACCAAGCCATGTTCCTGTCCTGAAGAGAATACTCCATATTTCTTTACTCTGAACTTCTTATGAAAATGGCAGCAGTGATTGTATTTTTAAAGTTTTATTTTAAGCTATTTTATTTATAATCAATAAAATCTGGTCAAGCATCTGCATATGCATCCATCCCACCTGACAATTGTTACATGTCACAAGAACACAAGAAGATTGGCAAGAGAGGACTCAGGCGGTACTTTATAAAGTGACACAAATTATTAGTTTCGTGAGAAATGTCCGCACGTCACCTTAAAAGCTGTAAACAGCCACATGCACTAAAAAAAATAAGATTAGAAAGAGATATGAAGCATTTTCAACTTTTGTAGAAAAATAAATTTGAGCAAAAGAATAAAACAGTAGATGTAGCATCTAAAAAATACTATATAGTGGGCCACCTGGGTGGTTCAGTTAGGTTAAGCATCCAACTTCAGCTCAGGTCATGATCTCAGTTAGTGAGTTCAAGCCTTGCATCGGGCTCTGTGCTGACAGCTCAGAGCCTGGAGCCCCTTCAGATTCTGTCTCCTTTTCTCTTTGCCCCTCCTCCACTCACACTCTGTCTTTCCCTCTCTCAAAAACTAAACAAACATTAAAAAAAAATAAAAAATAAAAAATACTCTATGGTGTAATTAATCTTTATACTTTTCCTAAAAGGAAAGAGGAAGCAACATAATCCCTTTTGTATATGGGAGAAGATTGCACAAGGTCAGATTTCTTCCCCAAGGATAGTGATCTGTGGAGATGGGATCCAAATACTACAGAGATTGAGACACTAGTTAAATCCCATTCTCTTACAAGCACTGTATCTTTTTTTTTTTTTTAACATTTATTCATTTTTGAGAGACAGAGCATGAGCAGGGTAAGGGCAGAGAAAGAGGCGACACAGAATGCGAAGCAGACTCCAGGTGCCGAGCTGTCAGCACAGAGCCTGACACAGGGCTCAAACTCATGAACTGTGAGATCATGACTTGAACCGAAGTCAGCCACGCAACCTACTGAGCCACCCAGGCGCCCCGACAAGACTATCTTTTTATAAAGATAACACTCATTGAACACATAGTACATACAAAGCAGTATGCTTCAAATATTCATCTCACTTAAATTTTACTAAGAGGTAGATATAATTTCCTCCATTTTACAGCTGAAGAAACTGAGGACAGTGACACTAAATAGCTTACACAAGGTACCCCAGCAAGTAAGTACTGACTGAAGTCCAGCCAGGACTACTGGACTCCAAGGCCATGCTTCCAGCCATGAGTTCTTCTCTCTTTACCTCTCACACAGTGAAGAGATTTCATGCATTTCGGAATTAACATGGATTCTCCCTAGTGGCCATCAAGGACTCTGGCACTGACAACTAAAATATGAATTGATAAGACTATTTGCAATTTCCTTAAAATGTTATGGTCATTGAAAAGAGCCCTGGTTTTATCTTTCATACTTCCCAGTCCCTTCCTGTATCATTAACACTATCATCACACGACATTTTAATGACTTGTTTCATGTGCCAGACACAAGATACTTAAGGACAGGAAAGGTGTCTAGCATCATTTACCATACTCTCAACATCTAATCTCCAGGCAGGTCACATAGCAGGCTCTCAGTAAACATTTAATGAATGAAAAATTGAAGAAGCCAGGGCAGCCTTATAAGCTAAAGAAAGCATGGTGTAGTGGTAACACTTGACTTCACTGTCAACTACTGGATCATGATTGACTTAGAGAGAACCCCTGGTCCAAGGAGACAAAACAAAGAGCAGAGATGAACAACTGAAAGTCCCTCTATCTACAAAGCCTTTGGAAACTCTTCACAGGAGAAGTAATGGCTAACCCCCCAACCGAGGCATGAAAGTCTCACACCTGGTTTTCTCTGTTTCCTACATCACACTTACTTTTATCCTTAAATTGCATATATTCATCTTAATATCCCCCATACAACACAAAGCACCCACACATTCAGTCTTCATCGTCTACCAGTGTTTTTAGCATTGACCTTCAGTTATGATTTGTTTATGCCCCTTTTAAATAATGGCCGTCCCTTACCTATAGTATTTCTCCACAATCAAGCCTCAACTCCTATTCCAAATTTATTTCTCATTGTCTATCCCTTGACCCATTTTAGTGTCATCTAAAGAAAACTACCTGCTGATGTCCTGACAATCTTCCTTTGATCACGCAGTTCACTTTGCATCAAATGCCCTTCAGTTTCATTCTTGAGCCCAGCTCAATTATCATTCCCTCCAGGAAGCCTTCACAAACCCGTTCCAAATGGACATAATTCTTTCCTCATCTCAATTCCAATATTTTGTCTATATTTTTCTTTTGGCATATATAAGTTTTCTCTATAAATTATATACTGTTTCACATTACCTACTAGATGAAAAGTTCCCTAAAGCCAAATGCCACTTATCAGTCACTTCTGTATCTTTTACATCAAGTAACACAGAGTCTTCCACACAGCAGTGCTGTGTAAATCAATGAGTAAATCAATGAACGAACAAGAAGTTAAGTGTATCTTTGTTCTGTTATTCTTGTCTTGAACCTGGCTTAATAGAAAGGGCATTAATCATAAATCATAAATCCTAGTTCTGTTTTTCTCAGAAGTAGCTATGAATCTTAGGCAAGCTACTTAACCTTCATGGATTCTAGTTTCTTATCTGACAAAGGAGTGAACTAGGGTTGATCTCTCAGGCCAGTATTAATGTATCAATATGTTATACAGTATAAAATATGTGAAAACTTTCAACCAGAGGAAACAGGATCCTCCTTACCCTTTGCCGAGTAACTCTCAGTGTTTCTTCAGAGTTCAACTCATCATCACTTCCAGAGAAATTTCCCTGATAACCATGATTACATCGAATCCCTCCATACAATGCTCTCTCACATCACTATAAATCTCCCCTTTGTAGGACCCATGATACTTAGGATTTTTATTCATTTCTGTATTATTTAATTAAAGTCTATTCCCATTTATCCTCCCTAGATTCAAAACAATGAATAAACAAGTGTAATCTGTCTTGGAATATGAGATCTTAGAAAGCAGAAGTATTTTTTCAGTAGTTTTCTTTGTAATGTATATAATTACGTATGTTTCAGCATTTAAATGCTTTCCAAAGATGATGAGAAAAGCTACGTGATCACAACTTCAAAGAGTTAATGTAGTTTTCAAAGCATCTAATTTGACATTTCATCAAAGACTATATATTCAAAGAATATGGTCTCAGACATTTCTAAGCATGAAATTTAAATTAAATTCTCTTTTGTTTTATTTTTCTCTTTGCTATGTTAATCTGCTTTTTCTTTCTCTATTTAAAAGAAATTTATTGAGGAACCTATGTGGCTCAGTCGGTTGAGTGTCCAACTCTTGATTTGGGCTCAGGTCATTCAAAAGGTAACTACCAGCAGGCAGACCAGAAAAGAACACCAGAATGTAAAGTATTACGAAACTGACAAATATCAAACTGAGTTTGTCATTCTGTTTACCCCCACATACCTCCTGATCTGAACTCCGTGCAGCTAAAATCCTAAAAGTGAGCACTGTGGTGCGGACAGAGAGAGACCAAGAAGCAAACTTTTAGTTCAAAGAGAAGAAAAGAATTCTTACAGTTCAAGAGAATGGGGAAAATATTCATAGGCTCGTTTCTCTTCTCTTCTTTTCTTTTTCGTTTTTCCTTTCTTTTCTTTCTTTTCTCTTTCTTTCTTTCTTTCTTTCTTTCTTTCTTTCTTTCTTTCTTTCTTTCTTCCTTTTTCTTTCTCTCTTTGACCTTCTTGTGCTCTAATAAAGAGGTAATATTGTCCAAAAGGGCGATGGGTAGAGAGGTAGCAGTGAAAAGCAGCCAGTAATATGAAAATAGAAGCCATAACTATATGGAAGGGCAATCTTTCTGTTCATTGGAGTTCCAGTAGTATAGGAACAAATCCCTTGCTTTTATTTCTTCTCTTGGTTGGCCCTCCCACTTCTTGGCCCAAGAATTAGTGCAATTGGAGAAATAGGCAGTTTTTGGCCCGGGAACCATAAAGAGTAGCCCAGGGAACTGGAAAGAACTAGAAAGGTAGTACAGTGGAAAGAAATCCTATAAAATTGTTTATGAACACTTTAGTTCACCCCTTATCTATGCCTATTAAGATCTGGCCTTCATTGGTATATCAAAGATTTTGAAAATTGGCTAACAGAGCCCAGGTCCCAGATAGACCACTGAGTAATGCAAATGCTGGACAGATTCAAATAGTACTGCAAAACTTTGAGAGTGAACTACCATGAGAACTAACAAAAGGCAAACAGAAAGCAGTTTGAAATTATGGCCTAAACCTAACCAAGTCAAATGTTTGCTAAAACAAAAATAACAACATTTTCCATAGCCTTGAAATAAGACCCATTGTCCCACAACATTATCTTCAAAGCACCCATAATAAAATGCAAAATTTCTCAGTAATGAAGGGCTATGAAAATTTCAACCCACAGAGCAAGACATTTAACACACATCAAGGATGAAATAGCACCTATGTAAAAATCATCTGACAAATATTATGAAGCAGCTATTTTAAAAATGTTCAAATGATACTAATACACTTGAGACAGATATTAAAATAGAAAGTATCAGAAAAGCATATATAGACAAACCAAATTTTAGAAGTAAAATATACAATAACTGAAATTAAAAATTCACTGATGAACTCAAGAGCAGATGACAAAGGAAAGCATCAGTGAACTTGAAGATAGATCATTAGAAAGTACTGAATCTAAACCAGAGTTGGGAAAAACCTTTGAAAAAGAATGAACGGAACAGAATGAAATGAAAATGGACACGGATCTGTCGGCCAAAACAAAATGACTAATATTTACATCATCAAAGTGTCTGAAAGAGAGGGAAAAGGGTGGTGCTGAAAAAACTTTTTAAGAAATAATGGCTGAAAATTTCCCCAATTTGGTGAAACACAGATTAAACAGGGTGAATGATTTCCAAATAGGATAAACTCAGAGCAATCCATGCCCAGGCACAAAATCAAATAGGTGAAAGCTAATGACAAAGAAAAAGTACTTTGAAAATTGCCAAAGAAAAATGATGCACTACCTATAAGGGAACAATAATTCAAATAAGTATGGGTTTCTTATCAGAAGTCATGGAAGGCAGAAGGAACTGAAACAATTTTAACATGCTGAAAGAAAAGAACCATAACCCAGAATTCTCTATTCAATAAAGTTACCATTCAGGAATAAAGATGAAATAATGACATTTTCAAATGAATGGAACGAAGAGAGTTTGTAACCAGCAGACCTGGAAAAGAATATTAAAGGAGCTTTTTCAAACAGAATGGAAATGATAATAAAATGACACTTCAAGAGAGTCATATACAATTGTTAAAAAACAAGTCATTATACCTTTACGCGTTCACATGAATAAATATTCATTTGCAAATTGCAAATAGCAGAACCATATTTCTATTATAATCAAAATGGTTTAGGTAACAAGGGGATAACTAGTTAGCTATCTAGAAAGATAAATAAGATCAATGACAGACGTATACACATATAAAATTTATAGAAAGACATGTAAGAATGTATTAATAGTGAATAACTGTAAATGGAATTGGGGGAACTAAAAGTTTTATTTTCCCTTTGCAGCCTTTACTATCATTGAAACTTTATACCTTCAAAATGTATTAATTATACAATTTTTAAAGAATTACTCAGTATTCTACCTTAGTGGTATGAAATTTTCAGCAGTATGAGATTTCCCTATTGCTATTACACATTAAATTCTTATTACAGTGCATACTGGGAAAACGTCTCCCATATCCTCCATCTAACATGGGAATCTAGGGTTCCCATAATACCTATGGTTTCCTTTTTATTCAGTTGTATTCCCATTATTTATTCATTTACACATACTTATTTGAGCATACATTCTGTCATGGAACTAAAGTCTGAATTCAAAATCTCTGACCTTACAAAATTGATATTCTCTGAGAACACTGTGGGATACATTACTCTGAGGCTACATTTCTAAAAATATGTAAAAAGACAAAATAATTATAAATTGATTAATGTGATAAAAACTAACAAAAGATAACAAAAAATAACAAAAATTAACAACAACAACTAAAAACAACAAAAGACAACCCAAAGCCACAACAAAATAAAGGTGGAAGGAACTTACTTTTTAGATGAGGTTTAGAAAGGAATTTACTTTTTAAATAGGTAACAGTCTCCCAAAGGAGAGATAGTTGTGCTAATATGTAAAGAACTTAAAGAATAAAAACAAGTCAGCTCCATTAAGAATAGAAAAGAACAATACATACAGGACATAAAGCATGTGCAAAGGTCCTGAAGTGGAAAAGAAATTCATTATTTCAGCATCCAGACATGAATATACATAGGCAATGTCTCATAACCTTATTTCTCCTCCAAAGGCTTAAAAGTCCATTGAAAGGAAAGAAGCAACTGCCTTCACAAAGTATCCTATCAAAGGGACTTGCCTTAATTAGGTATCTCAGGAAACAATCTTACACATACACAAAAACAAAACAAAACAAAACAAAACTGATTGCACCTTTCTATTCTTCTCCTGACCCTTAAAAAGTTTATCAGTAAAACAACATGCTTACAGTGTCCCATAAAAATATACTAGTAACATCAGCCAATGTTCAGAGCAATGCTCAGGAACTTACCTCACTTACTGTGATTCCTTTTCCAGCCTCAGAAGACAGTTTTGTGACCCTGTCTCCTCTAGTGCTCTCCCAAGAAGTTGGACCTACCTCAGTTCAGCTTGAGATTTCAGGACCTCCCTTCCAGGGACGCAGCCTCACAGATCATGATACTCTCCTACTCACCTGGATTATGGCCAACTCATCCCAACCTGGAGTTCACGGAAGAGGTGAGGTGGTTGGGGAGGTGGAAAGACAAACAGTATCCATAATCTGGTCTTTAGCAACTTTCTGCCAAAGTCCCCTGGATAAAAAGCTATGCTCAGGCCAGATGAAATTGCTCTCTACGTTCACCCTCATGTTTTGCTCCATGTTCCTGTTCATGTGATGCATTCAGCTCAGGCTTGCATATTCAAAGAGCATCTAAGTCCAAGCAAATGGTGTAGTGAGTGCAGTCAGATGGGGATAATAGAGAGGAGTGAGACTGAGATAACTAGAAAATGCTTCTTCTACCTAAGGCATTCAAATTCCGACTTAAGAAAAAAAGACAAAAGCAAAAAACAAAACAAAACAAAACAAAAAAAAACCACACACCACACTAGTCCTACCAAACTCATTTGCAGGCTGAATCCAGTTGATCACTCATGCAGTTTGTGACCTCCTTAGTTCCCCACATCAAGATTTTGCGTGTCCTTTAAGGCTTTCAAGCATTGTCTCTCCCATAAAACTTATGTTAATGCCCTGAATATGGGTGAGAACTTCTGTCTCCACTTGATAGGAAGAAAAAGTAAAGAACATACAGCCAGGAGACTTGAGTTAAATTCACTCACTCATCTATGATTTAAGGCAATTCATATCTCTGAACCTCTCAGTTTCCTCACCTACCTCAGATGGTCACTTTGAAGATTAAACCAGAAAATACATGCAAAAATCCCCCACATAAATATTAATTCAAACTGTAATTACTGACATCTTCAACACAGAAATAACTTTTACTCAAGGCTAGATTAATATCCCTCTTTCCTGGATCTTTCCTATATAAGCATTTGCCCAGCAAAGTACCTGACACACTTTCTCAAAATCTTGTCCTATGTGGGGCGCCTGGGTGGCTTAGTCGGTTAAGCGTCCGACTTTCGCTTAGGTCATGATCTCGCTGTTCGTGGGTTCGACCCCCGCGTCGGGCTCTGTGCTGACTGCCAGTTCAGAGCCTGGAGCCTGTTTCAGTCTGTGACTCCCTCTCTCTCTGACCCTCCCCTGCTCACGCTGTCTATCTCTCTCTCTCTCCTAGAAATAAATAAAACATTTAAAAAAAAAAATCTTGCCCTATATGTAACTCAGATGCTTCACAAGGAGCTTCAAGTCTTACTTCACAGCAAAAATTTAAAAAAATATTTACGAGAACATTTTTGTATTTGACCAGATACAAATGGGGGCCTTGGGTATATATATCACTAAATTGCAGACATAAAAAGAAAAAACTTAATATAGCTATTTTGTACCTACCCAAGTGAACTCTTTATGATAATGAATTCAACTTGCATATTCTTTTTGTCTACAGAATATTCAAAACATCCTCACAGATTTCTATTACTCTTGTCATTGACTCATTTCTATTAAAACTCAGTTATTTTGTCAAAACCCCTGAAAATACTTTCCAAAAGTGATTTGCCACAAACAGATTGAGTCAATCATAGATAAATCACTTGTCTATCTCTGCTGTTACTTACAAAAATAAATTTGCATTCAACTTCCGATACCAAGGACAATCAGAAATACACACAGATAGACACAATGACGTCCACAGTCAGTCTCTTCCTAATTTAAATGTGAGGACTTCCTTGTCTTATATTCTTCTTCAAAAATACATACTCTCCCATTGAACAATTCGCACATTCAAACTAATATCCTTAAATTATGAGGATATGATTCAAAGTCATTTTAAAGTCTCATAATGCTCTTCACGGATAAAATCTATAAAACGTTAGGGTTACATTTCACTGATCTAAATTTGATATAAATCTTACTTTATGTGAGCTAATAATCCCCTGTCTTTATAAGTTGGTGCTACAACTTATTTTTATTAAAATCGACACGGATTTGAGGGGCACTTTGGTGGCTCAGTCGGTTCAACATCCAACTTCATGATCTCATTGCTCACGAGTTCGAGCCCCACGTCGGGCTCTGTGCTGACACCTCAGAGCCTGGAGCCTGCTTCCAATTCTGTGTCTCCCTCTCTCTCTGTTTCTCTCCCATTTGCACTCTGTCTCTCTCTCTCTCAAAAATAAATAAAAATTTAAAAAATTAAATCAACATGGATTTGAGATTATGAATTCTTAGAGGACAGCATACCTGAATTACTTGTATTGAATTTTTCACAGTTATCTGATTAAAAATGTTGTCTGTTCCTTAGAGTAACATTTGTTGCTGTTTTTTACAACAGATAGTATTTTTCATGTAAATAAACATTCTTCATTAAATATTCTTTTTTCTTAAAAAGCATACTCTATGATCCTTAAGTTTCTCTTTCAAAGTTTATTTAGATGTTAGTTTAGTTGCCTGAAGAATTTTACAGATTTTTCCCATTGACATAAAAAACTATTTCTATTAAGAACGAAAATAACATTTGAATGGTGTTTTCCAGCTGAGAAACAAATCTATATCCTTCAGGAATACATATGTACCAGGAAAATCAGAAGAAGCAAAACTATGAAAGATATCCCTATATAAATGCCAAATGATGTAAAAGAGCTCAAAAGAAAAAAATGCCTAAGATCAGCTATGGCACATATTTGTTTTTAAATCAGATTAATGCATTTTGTGTGAAAACAAGAGAAAAATATAGAAAGAGCTAAGCATTCAGTGTATTTCAACAGCCAGTTTTATTAATCAATTGCACAGTGCTTTGTGAACATTAATTAATTAAAGATGTAAGGTCTATGATCTGCAGTACATTTTGTAATGGCCTAAATTAGTCTTCAAAATTCCAGATGACTAATAAGAAAGAAACAGACACCTGACAGATGATGTTACAAAGACTGTCTCCGTGTGAATCTGCCAGCTCTTCAACTCTCATTCCATCGCTGGACTTATAAGAACAGGAAAAGCGTCAGAAAAATAAAATTCAAAAATAAAATTTAACAACAACAACAAAAAAGAAACCTTCAAGCCAGTAACCATGCAAACACACACAGACAGCTCTGGATCTCATTTGAAGCACGTTACATAATCCTGATTAAAAAAAAAATACACGCTGTACTCCTCAACCTATACTATTTTTAACACACACATATATATACACCCGCAAGCAAATAATTATGTTTCCTGTTTATTTAAAGGAATTATAAAGAATTTCCTGTGAACATGATTTTTAAATTAGGGAGAAGAAAAATAGAAGAGTCTTTTCTTCCTATACCTCAGGAAATGAAATGGAGGGGTTTTTTTTAATAATCTGTTTGAATATCAGTACAATGTTGAATGTTACCTCTGAGCAGTGACAATTAAGATGCGAAGGAAACAATACCAAATTTCTTTGATAACCAAAATATCTTCTAAAAATATTAAAGTTAATGACGTTTGTTGCACAGCTGAGACTTCTTACTAATATTTAAACAATCTGTAATGTTTTGTCAAGTTCCCAAACTTGCTCAGTTAGCCAGTGTAGAGAAAACAGAATATAATTTTTTTTAATGCTTTATTTATTTCCAGGAGAGAGAGAGAGAGACAGCGTGAGCAGGGGAGGGTCAGAGAGAGAGGGAGTCACAGACTGAAACAGGCTCCAGGCTCCGAGCTGGCAGTCAGCACAGAGCCCGACGCGAGGCTCGAACCCACGAACCGCGAGATCATGACCTAAGCGAAAGTCGGACGCTCAACCGACTGAGCCACCCAGGCACCCCGCACCAATTACTTTTAGAAACTTGAAGTGTACAGGAAGTCATGCTTTGCCTTTAACCCGACTCCACACCTGCATTCCTGAAGGTTAACAACTGACTTTCCTTCTACGGTAACCTTTCCTACTCTTTCCTCACTGGCATCACTGCTTACTGACTATGTGCTCACAAGCTGTAGGAGAAATCAAAAGAACAAATCGAACAAACAAAGCATTGAACCAAAGCATGAAGAAGAGTTCCTGGCTCATCCTACACTGTATTTAACTTCTATTGTCACGAAAAATAGCCAGTCAACATTTACTGAGCACTTATCTAGAAACACACTATTTTTAAGGCACTAAGAGGGAGAGTACACTGGATAAGTCACAATGGAGAACTTGGTCAAAATGGATTCTTCTCATATTGTTTCCTGATGTTTATAATAAGAAAAACAATTAGCATAAAAGAAACAGGTATGGCCTTTTGAGTTGGGACTGTCCAGCACTGTACCAAAGTCTCTGGGCAAGTCGTGTAATTTCTCTGAGCATCAGTTTCTCCACTTGCAAAATAATAATCATAATAATATAATAATATATGTTGTAAATTGTTACTAAGAGTCACTTCAGATGAAGTGTTTATTTATAGTTGCTCCGTAAATTAACACTACCCTCATTTTTTGTTGGTTTCAAGCATATTTTTTTTCATATTTTTGTACAAATGCAGATTATAGCTGAGGTGCTTTATAAAAACATTTTTTATTAAAAAGCAGTATTACACAAATTGTAGAAATGTTCAGAAAACACTGAGAAGCAAAAGAAAAAATGATAATCACCCCATATCTTAAAACTGAGATAACCACAGTTAATCTTTAGGTATGTCTCCACCTCCCTCCGTATCTACCTCCCTCTCTCTCTCTCTCTCTCTCTCTCTCTCTCTCTCTCTCTCACACACACACACACACACACACACACACACACACACACTCTCTCACACACACAGTTCTACCCTCTACATCCTTCCTAAGCATAGTGAAAAGAACCCCTGGAAGTGAGGGCCCCCTAGGTATACGAATCCTGTAGCCCCAGCTAAATGTAAAGCAATCAATTTCATAGAGAGGGACTTAGCAACTACTCCTCTTGGGGGAAGAATCACTCTTGACCCTTCAGGCTGAGCAGAGTTAGGAGAGTGTGTGTGTAGAGAAGAGCAGGTAGCGTTCTGAGTCGCACTCATTCCCTCCTCAGGGAGCTTGGGAGTTAACCACCACCACCACGGCATACAGATCCCGGGGGTATCACTCTGCACATGCTTTACAATCTGCTTTACTTTTTCCATGTTGATGGACTTTTTAAAGTTAACACTGAAATGCAAGAAGAACGTGTATATATTTGCCTACAATAAGAAGAAAGTAATATATACAAAGAAAATAGCCTGGCCAAAAGCAGAGAGGCCTGAAGGAAGATGGCATTTTCAGAAAATTACGTTTGTCCCATATGGCTGCAGCTCAGGCACTCTGCCATGGAGAGGGGAGCAGTGGAGGAGCGAACCTAGAAGGGGGGAGGGCCAGCCAGCAGAGGGACTCCCCTGCGTGCTTAGGCTTTCCGACCACAGACACAAACAGTCAGAGGCATGAATTTTGCTGTCAAACTGTCCTCAGTTATAGTTCCAGGCACACCACTCACATGACCTTGGGGAACTTACTTAATTTCTGTAAGCTTGGGTTTCCATGCTGGGATAATGGCAGGATGGGTATGAGAATTAATTGAGTTAATATACAGTCAAGTCTTATTTGCAGCAGTTATATTCAATACAGTCACAGGGAGCACTGAGCTGGCAGACACTGAGCTGTTCTCCTAGGTGAAATACAGAGTTAGGTTCCTGAGAGCCTCTGGTCACATTTTCATCAACTCATTGATACATAGACTTGTTTTACGTGTGCTTCTGCTTAAAGACACCTTATTTAATGCATATTGTTGACTCATTAACACTGAACTCACAGCTGACAGCACTACACTCATGCATGAACAACTTATCTAACACTTGTAGTTTCTCCATAAGGCACATTACAGCCTCCTTGCACTTAGGAAAACTAGAAAGTGCTTCAGCACTACACTTGGGTTCCATTTTACTTTTTATTTTTTTACTTTTGTTTATTGATTTTGAAAGAGAGAGAGAGAGTGGGGAAGGGGCAGAAAGAGAGGAAGACAGAGAATCACAAGCAGGCTCCACGCCGTCAGTGTAGAGCCCAATGAGGGGCTTGAACTCACAAACCACGAGATCATGACCTAAGCTGAAGTCAGATGCTTAACTGACTGAGCCACCCAGGTGCCCCTACACTTGGGTTCCATTTTAAACAGCAAAAGCCCAAGAAAAGGCACGAAAAAGTGAAAACCATGTTACTAAATAGGCCACCCAAAGGGCACCAGTTTACAGTATAAGAGCATCGCCATGTCTGACTTCAGCTGCGAACATGCATGACGGACAGCGCTGCTGCTCTGTGCAACATTGCACATGACCATGAAACCACACAAGTATTGATTTGGGATTACAAATAAATTTCAGCAATCAGACAAATTGACAATACAGAGTCCTTGAATAATGAGGACGGACTACATTCTGGAACTCTAAGATATATTCAATAAATTCTTCTCTAATTTGTCAGAGAGAACCACTTAAGCCTTCTGGGCTGGGTGGTGATGCTCAGATTTTACATATAGAAAGAAAACTTTAAGGAGGCATTGGAGGAAGGAGAGCAGAGAGGCAGAGAGAATAGTTAAGAGGAGGAGAGGGGAGAGAGATTCAGAGATGTTTAGGAGCTAGAAACAATACCACGTCAGGATAGAGAAAGTGAAAGAAGACAATTCAAGATTGACCACAAAGCTTCTAATTTGGGTAGTTTAGTAACTGAAGTATTCAGAGAAAGTATGGAAAGGAAATGGGTCCATCCTTAAAACTGATCTCTCCCTGGCTTCTGCAAGAACCATTCTTGTTTTCTTCCTTCCTTTCTACCTACCTCTTCTAGGTGTCCCTTACTAATTAATCTGAGGGAGAAGGGATGCAGATATGATGAGACAGCTTTCTACTATTCACTTTCTACTATCACTCTGTAGTGCCAGTGATCAGTAGATCAGAGGCTCCACTCCCACTAGCAGGTAGCATCAGATATTTGCAAACTGCCCTAAATACCAGATCCAATGTGCCTGGAGTTCCTCACCTTCCCCTACACCCAATTTAGCAGCTGCATCATGTGTTACATAGACAACACCAGGGGCTGCATGAGCCATGTGTCCTAAACTGAATTTCTGCCACCTGTCCAGTATCATACTCCCAGCTTCTTCCCACTGGACTCCACCCTGGCCATGACCTCATTTAATCTAGCCATCATTCTGAAATGCCACCAGATGTCACCAGTTGCTTTCTTCCTTTCCACAACCTTCCTCCATTCTCAACATATTCCCACAGTTCATAGGAACCTAGGGTCTAATGTAACTGATCCTTGAGATCATAATCTCTGGGCCCAATTCTTTCCTTGTGGCCTCCATCCAATTCTCTTTCTCCATTTCCTGCTATCTTCTGCTCACAATAAACCCAAAATGATTACAACTTTTCTATGTCTCTTAAATATATGGCTTGGACTAATGCCCCATCCTCCTTCCTAGGGACTTGAGCTACTGTAGAGTCACTCCTTGGCATGGCCCTACCACATTTGAACTTCCTTCCTTCTCTCACTGGCCTATGTTCCATGTGTGGTTGGACGTAAATGTATATAAAATTGCTAAGCATTTATATACCACGCTGCTACAATGTGGAAATGGAAAGTCAGGGTTAGGATAAAATATCTGATAATATGAAAAGGGAAGAAATTGTCAAGATATTGATATAGACACTGAGCCTTAGTTTATTCAGAAGAACTCAACTTAGAAGTTTTCTTTCCACAAAAGCCACAGAAATGTGTAATAACACTCGTCTCCCTCCTTATGCTCTACCCCACCTCCAAAACAAAAAGGGAACCCGGTTACACCAGCATTTTGCCAAGCTTTCTAAATTACTGGTCCCCAATTGCTATGCTTCAATCCAGTGCTAATCACTGGATGTGAACTACCTGGAGAACTTGCCAAAAATATGGACCTCCAGGCCCCAACCAAAAGTTCTAATTTGGGACACCCAAACCCCAGGAATTTACATTTTGAAAAGGTCTACAGATGACTTTGAAAATCAGAAACTTGGGGAATCAGTACATTATAGGAAAATGGACTTTCTTTAATTTCACGATTGCCTAATTCTGAGTAGTGGTAAATTAGAATCAACACTAATGTCAGCTATAGATACTCAGCCAATGAATATACTCTGTCCTTAAAGTCTGAACTTCAGGCAACTTCGGACAGAAGATGAAAACTCTATCCCATCATCATATCAGCCCAGTGTAAGAGAAACATTCCAGTCAAGACAGGACAAGAAAGAATATGGAGCTCAGAATACAACCAATCAAATACAATGGATCCATTCAAGCATTCATTCATTCATTTTTTTTCAAGATAATATATAGCGAGAACCTACTATGTGCCCGATAATGTGCTATGTGTGGGAATACAAGAATAAGCAAAACAGATCCAGCCCTTGCCCTTACTGCTTTTATGATCTACTAAGACAGATAACAAACATTACACAAATAATCACACATACACACACACACACACACACACACCACCACCACCACCACCACCACCAACAACAACAACAACAACAAATATGGATAAAGTCTCATAAAGTCTTGATTCAGTAGGCAAGAGCAGGAAGTATGAGAATGTAGTCAGGGAAGACTTCCTGAGGAGGTGACTAAAAGATAAACAGGAGTTTATGAGATGAGAGAGATGAGGCAGAAAGTGTTTCAGGGAGATGGGAAAATGGCAGGAAGAAAGGCTTAGGGGCTGAAAGAGGAGTGATTCATCTGAGGGAGTGAAAGCAGGCAGTTTACATGGAGTGCAGTACAGACAGAAGACAATGGCAGGAGATGAGCGTGGGCAGGGAAGCAAGAACAAATCATGTGAGCCAGGATGGCCAGTTAAAAATTGGGTCTTCAACAGCAATAGCCCTGCTAGGAATTTACCCAAGGGACACAGCAGTGCTGATGCAGGGGGGCACATGGACCCCAATGTTCACAGCAGCACTCTCCACAACAGCCAAAGCATGCAAAGAGCCTAAGTGTCCATCAACGGACGAATGGATCAAGAAGATGTGGTTTATCTATACCATGGAATACTCCATGGCAATGAGAAAGAATGAAATCTGGCCATGTGGAGTAACATGGATGGACCTTGAGGGTGTTATGCTGAGCGAAATAAGTCAGGCAGAGAAGGACAGATACCATATGTTTGCACGTATAGGAGGATTAGGAGGAACTTAATGGAGGACCGTGGGGGAGAAGAAGGGAAAAATAGTGGAGGAGAGGGAGAAACCATGAGTTTCAAACCATGAGAGACTCTTGAATGCTGAGAACAAACTGAGGATTGATGGGGGTGGGGGGAAAGGGGAGGGGGGTGATGGGCATGGAGGAGGACACTTGTGGGGATGAGCAATGGGTGTTATATGGAAACCAACTTGACAATAAACTATTTTAAAAAATGGGTCTTCAAGGTTTGCAAGGCAAGAGTGGAAGTAGGGAACAATGAGATTCTTCAGGATTCTAAGGGATGATGGCCCAGAGTAGGGGCAGCAGTGATGGAGGTAAGTAGACATAACAGGAAAGATCTGTGAAATACTGAAAATCAGTATCTTTGGGGCGCCTGGGTGGTTCAGTTGGTTAAGCGTCTAACTTCAGCTCAGGTCATGGGTTCATGGGTTCGAGCCCCGTATCAGGCCCTCTGCTGCCAGCATGGAGACCACTTTGGATTCTCTCTCCCCTCCTCTCTCTCTCTCTCTCTCTGCCCCTTCCCCGCTCTCTCCCACTCATCCTCTCCCCAAAAATAAATCGATATTTAAAAAAAAGAAAAATATCTTTGCTTTAGTTAAATCTTATATTCTTAATTTCCATTATATTTATTCTTGCTCTTACTATTCATGGAAAATGATGCTGGGTTTCATGGTATGGGAGTCAAATAACACTTGTGTTTTATTTTTTAAATAATGGATATTTTTGGTGGTGTTTAGCAAGTCGATATACTTTTAGCAAATACCTCAGTGCCAGTAGTTTTTGTAAATGAGTTGGGTTTTGGGGGATTTTTTTGGGTTTTTTGCATTTCACTTTGTAATTTTTAAAACTAGAACTGTTTTCATATGTATTAGATTAAATTATATTTTGCAAGTCAAATGATTAAAAGTAAATTCTTTCCTATCACATAGGTCAAAACTACATTTTTTCTGGAATTAGATAGTAGTAATAGTTATACAACCTTGTGAATATACTAAAAGCCACTGAATATACATTTTTATTTTTTTAATGTTTATTTTTGAGAGAGAGACAGACAGACAGAGCATGGGTGGGGGAGGAACAGAAAGAGAAGGAGGCACAGAATCTGAAGCAGGCTCCAGAATCTGAGCTGTCGGCACAGAGCCTGAGGCAGGGATTGAACCCATTAACTGTGAGATCATGACCTGAGCCGAAGTCGGACACTTAACTGACTGAGTCACCCAGGCACCCAGAATTGTACACTTTTAAAGGAGGAATTTTGCAGTATATGAATTATATCTCAATTTTGTAGAACTATATTATTGCTTCCAGACTTAAGCTTCTACTTCCAAATTTCCTCCTCTGTTGGGTGTAATCTTCAATACTTGCAGCTATAGAGTACTACGACAGAAAGAGATAACTACACACACATACTGAGATCAGATACATGTAGGGATTCCTTGCCAAGCTCCCTTCTCTAGCATGCAGGCTTAGTCCCAGAGTCTTTATCCATAGCATTCATTGTTATCCTATACATCCAGGGAGGGATACTTTAGTTAGTAGTGATGGAGAGTCTGGAGGATTATGGATGATTGGTTGGTTGGTGGGTCTTTGAACTCAATTATCTGAGTCAAGCACATATGATGCAGCTCTCTTCGATGCCCCTGAAGAGTATAGAGTCAGCCCACCTGTCTTATTTTCCTCTCTGATCTGACTCTTAAGTGTCATATTCTTTACTGTGCTCTCTCCTCACTCTGGGCCAGAGCTTCTCAAACCTTGACCCAGGTCAACCTGGATCAATTAAGTCAGAATTTCTAGGGATAGGTCTCAGGTATGAGAATTTTTTTTTTTCAAGTTCCCCCCAAAGATCCCAATGTGCAGCCAGGAGAGAAAACTACTGTTCTTCATTCCCTCCCTGGATGATTTCTTCCCCTCGGTCACTTTAATTAGTTCCCTTATGCCAATGACTCACAGATCGGTATTTCCAGGTCCCATCACCTTTGCCATTCAAAATAAAACACTAAACAACAAAACAAAATTTTATTTTTCAAATTGACACAAAATTTAAAATGTATGCTGAGATTCAAATAACTTCTTTCTAGATTTTTCTAATTTTCTCTCTCATGTTTGAGGTGTGAGGTGCCTGTGCTTTGCTGGCATCCCAAAAGGTGACTAGAGTACCTGCTGGGAAATGAAACACATGCTAGAACTTTCCTTCCCTTTCCTAAGTCTCCTTCCCTAAATTACAGATATCGGGATGGTGTGGCAGAGAGGGATCTCCCTCTGAAAATCCCATAAACGCTAAAAAAAATCAATATGTCTAAAAAGGAACTCATCATTTCCCCAGTTCCCCAGACAAAACCTGTTCTCCCTCTCACATTTCCTGACTTAATGAAGGGCACCAACATCCACTCAGGGGCTGAAGGAAAAGACCTGGGAATCATGATTTAATCCTCCATCTTTCACATACCCTCACTTTCAGTTAGAGACCAAGTAATACCAATTCTAACCCTTTAACAGATCTGGTATCTGTTCGCTTTCTCTCGACCTCTGTAACCATCATTTCCTTGAGGCCGGATACTGCAACAGCCTCTTCACTGGTCTTCTGACCCACAACCTTTACTCATCCTGCACTACTACCAAAATTGTACTTCTGAACACAAATGCCTTGGTGTAGTTAAAACCTTTCAGAGGCTCCTTCCTGCCCATAAGATAGTGTTCCCACTTCATAACATGGTTTACAAACCTCTCCACATGTTTTCACTGCTCCCTCTGCTGCTAATCACCAGGTTTCAGATTTCTTCCGAGAAATCTTGTCTCCCAAAACCATTTAGGTGCCCCTTTCATTCACGCCCATATCACTGTGCACTTACTCTGTTACCGCATCCATCACTGACTTGGTTGTCTTCCCAGCTACAGGTAAGCTCCTTAGAAGCAGAGACAATGTCTTATTCTTCACTGTCACCCGGTGCTTGGTACATAGTAGGTGGTCAGCATTATTGAAATTAACAATTAATTAATCATCGTCCTTAATATCCCTTCTTACAAACCTCATTAGCAAAATCTGCATTAATCCTCTTCAAGCAAAGTTAGAATGCAAGAAAAACGGTAGTTAAAAAAAAGTCTTGCACACACATGCACAGCAGACCCATGGGCTACCCCATGGATATTAAAAGGCTGTGGTTCATTTATCCAACATTTGTAAGTAGTTACTGTTTAACTCTGCCCATAATGACCTTGTATTATGCAGTGTCAACAGTCACCTAGTCATCTTAAATTAAGAAATATTAAAGTATGAAATCTGTCATTTAATATAAATAATAGCTACCATTACCATTCTCCAAGCACTGTGTTCAGCAGTTGACACATATTGTCTCATTTAATCTCCATAATCAAGCTCTAAATGAAGATCATATTACAGTTTCTCAGAGGAAAAAAAACAAGGCTCAATAAGGGTAAGCACCTTGCCTACAAGAAGACAGTTAGGATGTGAAAAGGCCAGTGTACCAACACTTCTCTTATATACCATTATAGCGGGGGTCAGGGGGGAGAGGGGAGGTAGGGAACAGGAACCTGTATTTTCATAGCCATGTCACATTTAATCTTGCTCTAGTAACAAACCACAAAGTTAAGGCTGCTGTAAGAAATGCCTCTGACTTGATAAAATAGTGCATATCCCTATGCCAAAGCTTAAGAACTGAGTTCTCTAACTGCATGTGATCTAAATGAATTTGAAATGTAGTACAAAGTACACCTTTGGCTAATAGTCACAGGTACCCATATCCTAGAGTCAAGCCACAATCCTGAAGGTACACACTAATTGGCAGGAAGGATTTTACTTAAATAGTTTTGTGTATTAAATGGCTAAAATACACTGAGTTCACTCTCTTGGAAAATGCAATTAGCTACTAGCCTCTTTGGCTTGAAATTCTTTCCTTCTTGAGACTTCTTTCACTTTCTCTGCATAACTTTTTTAAATTGAGGTGTAATTGACATACAACACGTTAGTTTCATACAGTGTATTATGTTAAGCAAAATTAGTCCGAGAAAGACAAATATCATATGACTTCACTTACATGTGGAATTTAAGATACAAAACAGATGAACACAAAGGAAGGGAAGCAAAAATAATATAAAAAGAGAGGGGAACAAACCATAAGAGACTCTTTAATACATAGACCAAACTGAGGTGCCTGGAGGGCTGTTGGGTGGGAGGATGGTCTACCTGCGTGATGGGCATGAAAAGAGGGCACTTGTTGCGATGGGCACTGGGTGCTATATGTAGGTGATGAATCACTGGGTTCTACTCCTGAAAGCATTATTGGGCTATATGCTAACTAACTTGGATGTAAACTTTTTGAATTAATCAATTTTTAAAAATAAATAAATAAAACTTAATTCTAGCCAAAACAAAAACAAAACATGTTAGTTTCAGGTGTGCAACATCATGATTCCATCTTCGTATACATTGTGAAATGATCACCACAGTAAGTCTGGTTACAATGGGTCGCCATACAAAGTCACAAAGCAATTTGTATGTGTATGCTGAGGGCTTTTAAGATTTACTTTCAGGGCACCTAGGTGGCTCAGCTGGTTGAGCATCTGATTCTTGATTTCAGCTCAGGTCATGATCTCACAGTTCATGTGTTCAGGCCCATGAACTTGGGTCAGGCTCTGTGCTAACAGTGTGGAGCCTACTTGAGATTCTCTCTCCCTCTCTCTCTGCCCCACCATGTGCTCTCATATTCTCTCTCTCTCCTCCCCCTCAAAATAAATAAATAAACTCTAAAGAAAAGATTTACCTTTTTAGCAGCTTTCACCTTTACAATACAATATTATTGGCTATAGACACCATGCCGTACATTAAATCCCCATGACTTATTTATAACTGGAAGTTTATACCTCTTGATCCTCTTTACCAATTTCATCCATCCCCAACACCCTGCCCTCTGGCAACCACTGATCTACTCTTTTTATCTGTGAGTTTTGTTTGCTTTGTTTATTCATATCTTTTGCTTTTTTAGATTCCATATACAAATGAAATCATATGGTATTTATCCTTTTGTATCTGACTAGTTTCACTTAGCATAATAGCCTCCAGATCTATCCACATTGTGGCAAATGGCAAATTTCATTCTCTTTATGGCTGAGTAGTATTCTGGTGTGTGTGAGTGTGTGTGTGTGTGTGGTGTATCTCCACATCTTCTTTGTCCATTTATCCATCAAAGGACACGTAGGTTCTTTCCATAGCTTGGCTGTTATAAATAATGCTGCAATGAACATTAGGATGCATATATCTTTTCAAATTAGTGTTCTTCTTTTCTTCAGATAAATACCAAGAAGCAGAATTGCTGGATCACATGGTAGTTCTATTGTTAATTTTTTGAAGAATTTCCAAACTGTTCTCAATAGTGGCTGCACCAATGTACATTCCCACCAACAGTGCGTGGGGTCCCCTTTTCTTCACATCCTCACCAACCCTTGTTTTACTTTTTCGAAAACAGCCATTCTCACAGGTATGAGGTAGTATCTATGGTGGTTTTGATTTGCATTTCCCTGATGATTGGTGATGCTGAGCATCTTCTCATGTGTCTGCTAGCCATCTGGATGTCTCCTTTTTTTAAATCTTTACTTGTATTTGAGACAAAGAGACAGACAGAGACAGAGTGAGAGCAGGGGAGGAGCACAGAAAGAGGAAGACACAGAATCTGAAGGAGGCTCCAGGATCTGAGCTGTCAGCACAGAGCCCAATGCAGAGCTTGAACTTATGAACTGTGAAATCATGACCTGAGAGCCAAAGTCGAATGCTTAACCGACTAAGCCACCCAGGCATCCCTGGATTTCTTCTTTAGAAAGAAATGTCTGTTCAGGTCCTTTGCCCATTTTTTTTAAATTGGATTGTTTGGTTTCATTGGTATTGTGCTATGTGAGTTCTATATTTTATATGTTAACCCCTTATCAGATACATGATTTGCATATATCTTCTCCCACTCAGTAGGTTGCCATTTATTTTTGTGATTGTTTTGTTGGCTGTGCAGGAGTTTAGTTTGAGGTAATCCCAATTGTTGCATTTTACTTTTATTGCCACTGCCTTTGTAGTCAGATCTAAAACAGTATCACCAAGAACAATGTCAAGGAGCTTACCACCTGTGTTTCCTTCTAGGAGTTTTGTGGTTTCAAGTCTTTATTCCATTGTGAGTTAATTTTTGTGTATGGTTTAAGACAGTTGATCCAGTTACATTCTTTTGCATGTAACTGTCCAGTTTTCCCAGAACCATTTTTTAAAGAAATCGTTCTTTTCCCATTGTCCATTCTTGGGTCCTTTGTCATAAATTAATTGACCATATATGTGTGGGTTTATTTCTGGTCTCTTTATTCTGTTCCATTGATCTCTATGTCTCTTTTTATGACAATACCACAAGGGTTTGATTACTACACCTTGTAATATTGTTTGAAACCAGAGTGTGATACCTCCACCTTTGTTCTTCTTTCTCATAATTGTCTTGGCTATTCAAGATCTTTTGTGAGTCCATACAAATTTAGGAGTGTTTGCTCTTGTTCTGTGTGAGATGCCATTAGAATTTTGATAGAGTCTGCATAACATTGTTAAGAGATTTAGGTATAAAATCTAATGGTAAACAGTCTTATTGAAATAGCCTACAGAGTATTTCATTTACCTGCTACACCTCCCTAACATCTGAATTACCTGAAGTAATATGTTCTCCAGTTATTATTACTTAAATTAGCAACCTGGGGATGCCTGGGTGGCTCTGTCAGTTGAGTATCCAACTCTTGATTTCCACTCACATCATGATAGGGATTGAGCCCCATGTTGAGTTCCCTACTGAGCATGGAGCCTGCTTGGGATTTTCTCTATCCCTCCGCCCTTCTTCCTGGCTCATTCTCTCTCTCTTCTCTCTCTCTCTCTCTCTCTCTCTCTATCAAATTAAAAAAAAAAAAATAGCAGCCTGGCCCAAATGATTCTCAGATACTAAACATTTTATGCTTCTCAGGGCTACCCTTCTCTATTTTTAACTTCTCTAAAATTAAACAATTCATTTCAATCTCATTATCTTTAAGATCCAATAGACTGTAATGATAATATAAATCATCCATATCATTCATCCAACAGACTTATTCTAGGCTTTTTATAAGCCAGAAATTCTCTATCATTTTTTACTCAAAAAAGTACTTACTGTGCATCTATGTGCTGGAGATTTAATGCTAAACAAGACAGTCAGGTTTTCCTAACTGCCAAGTCTTAAGTAATGCCTAGACATCTTAATTGCTTAGCGTCTCTTGAGATTCAAAGTGATCTAAGATGATCAGCAGTCAGCAGACAATGGCCTGCAGGCCAGACCTACCCTGCTGGCCCATTTTTGTTTGATCCCCAAACTAAGAATTATGTTTACATCTATAAGTGGTTAAAAAAAATCAAAAAGAAAATGATATTTCATAGTAGCTAAAAAAATTATATGACACTCCAACTTCAGCGTCATAGATCAATTTTTATTACAACACAGCCATGTTCACCTGTTCACTCCTCTGGTTGCTTTTGCACCTACAAAAGCTGAGTGGTTGAAACAATGACCCCATGTGGTACTCCCACACTCATGGCTTTGCACACTTGTTTGGTGCACTCCAGGTCACAGTGATTCAGCTATAACTCAACAGCTTTTCAAATGTCACATGTATCACCTTACCACAATGCATACCCATCATGTCAAAACAAGAAAAGGGGAGAAGTGTACCATACTCTTAGAACACACTGGAAGATGGACTATTTTTTTAGTGAATTAGATAACAAGGTATTTGGTTTATTATTCAATGATATTAGATCCATGCTAACTACTACAATATAAACTATTAAGTGCTCATTGCAATATACCCAGCTCATAGGAAAAGCAGTGGTCAGAAAAATAATAAAATTGAGAACAGAATAGCTCATCACAGCATAATTTCTTCACAAAAGTATAAAAAAATTAAAAATGAGACAGCAACAAATTCAGTTTCTGAGTGGCTGCTGTGTTGGCCAGGCGAGGAAAGCCATTTACGAATGGTGAGTTAATTAAGTTGTGTTTGATTGCAGCAGCTGAAGCAATGTGTCCAAAGAAAATAAACTTGTTTAGGACGATTAGTCTTTTGGTAAGAACAGTTGTTCAAAGAGTTGAAGACGTCGAGAGTAATATCAATAGTCAATTTAAAAACGAGGCAAATTATTCTGAGTGGTTTTCCTTGGCTTTGATGAGTTGACAGATGTTATGGGATACCGCTCAGTTGTTCTTTATAAAGAGTCAATTTTGCTGATTTTGAAGTGACTAAAGAATTAGCCTCTATGAATAGGCCGCATGGAACAACTACAAACAAGGATATTTCCAAAGAAGTTAAAAAAGTACTAATTCAATACAACTTAAGCTATTAAGTGGACTCCGTGAAGATATTTTACAACTTAGGCTGGTAAAAGTTATGTGTGGGACAAAAACAGACTTAACTGAACAAAGGTGAAGAGCTTGTAAAAATGTCAGGTGTTTAAAGTCCAGGGTTATTTCAGTCGTCAACAAGTATGCTGAGGACTCCGTCAAGCGACATTAAACCAGCAGTGTTAATGATGATTTTCATTTGTTCTGATAGCCTTAACCGTCATTAGTCTCATGAAATTTTCTCAAAAATAGAAGCTGAATATCATGAACCACTCTATCATACGGCAGTACTATGTCTTAACACTGGTCAAGTTTGACTATCATTTTATTTTATTTCTTAATGTCTCACTTATTTTTGAGGGAGACAGCATGAAGGGGAGGGGCACAGAGCAGCAAGCCCGCTGAGGGGCTCGGACTCACAAACCATGAGATCATGACCTGGGCCGAAGTGCGATGTCCAACCAACTACGCCGCCCAGGCGCCCTTTGACTGGTTTTTTTTTTAAAGCTCAGGGTCAAGGATGAGTCTTTTCTGAATTAGAAGAGCCGCCATCACTAAAATGAGCCAATCAGAGAACTCTAGATGCTGGCGAGGATGTGGAGAAACGGGCACCCTCCTGCACTGTTGGTGGGAATGTAAACTGGTGCAGCCCCTCTGGAAAACAGTGTGGAGGTTCCTAAGGAAACTAACACTAGAACTCCCCTAGGACCCAGCAATAGCACTGCTGGGAATTTACCCAGTGGACACAGAAATGCTGATGCACAGGGGCACATGGACCCCAATGTTCATAGCAGCACTCTCCACAACAGCCAAAACATGGAAAGAGCCTAAGTGTCCATCAACAGATGAATGGATCAAGAAGATGTGGTTTATCCATACCATGGAATACTCCATGGCAGTGAGAAACAATGAAATCTGGCCTGTGTAGCAACATGGATGGACCTTGAGGGTGTTATGCTGAGCGAAATAAGTCAGGCAGAGAAGGACATATGTTTGCATATATAGGTGGGTTAGGAGGAACTTAACGGAGGACCATGGGGGAGGAGAAGGGGAAATATAGTTGGGGAGAGGGAGGGAGGCAAACCATGAGAGACTCTTGAATGCTGAGAACAAACTGAGGACTGGTGGATGTGGGGGGGAGGGGGGATGGGCATGGAGGAGGGCACTTGTGGGGAGCACTGGGTGTTATATGGAAACCAACTTGACAATAAACTATTTGTAAAAAAAAAAAAAAAAGAAAGAAAAATCACTCCTCATGTTTAGGACTCCAAACCCCTCCAGTCATGAACAAGCTCATGAATTTAAAGGTTAAAAACAAATAAATAAATAAAAATAAAATTAAATAAATGAGACAACATATGCAATTACTTAAATAGTTCATCACCTTTCAATTCTTACCATTAATTATGCAGATGAGAATCAATTAAGGAAGAGTCATAAAGGTAACAGGCTTGCCCACAGTTAGTCAGAATAAGGTCTGGGATTTGAACCCTATGTCTACTGTAGGAGAGAGCTTCCAAAACAGCACCAATGATTCCTACCTCCTGGTGGTCACATCCTGCGTGATTTCCTCACACATTATGTCCACAAGTATGGCAGAAGCTACAGTATGTCACTGCCAAGATGAGATGGTACGAGTCTGCGGCTCAGAGTGGAATGGTGCTTGCCAGGAAACAAAGGTAGTGGAAATGGGAAGATGTTCATCAAAGGGCACAAAGTTCGAGTTATACAGGGTGAATAAATTCTGGAGATCTAATGAACAGCATGGTGACTATAGTTAATAATACTATACTGTATGTTTGAAATTTGCTGAGACTATATCTTAGGTGTTAACTATGTGAGATATTGTTAATTATCTTGATTGCAGTGATTATTTGACAATATTTACATATCTCAAAATATCATGAGGTACACCTTAAATACATACAGTTTTAACTTGTCAATCGAACCTCAATAAAGTTAAAACAAATAAAATAAAATAAAAAAAAAGAAGAGCCACCCTCAGCCACTATAAATGAATGCTGAGTAGCTTTGGAAATTACCTTTTCTGCAAAAGTGACAATGGCTTTTTAGTGACTTCAACCTAAAATTATAAGCCAAAACAGAACTAACATGCAAAACTTTTATGGTGATAAAGTCATTTCATTGACAACTAATGTCTGAATCACCAGTAATGCTTCATGTACTTGCCATGCTGGCAAAAGTTAAAACAGAAACTGAGATTTCCATTCCCACACAAACTTGCAACAGATAAATTTTCTGAACTCAAACTATAGCAGCGGTTTTCAGACTTCCATGCAATTGCAAAGGAAATTTTCATATTTCAAAATCCATTTAACTGTGTCATTGAGGAGCACCTCCACCTAACTTTCCATTTTAAGTGATAAATCTGCTATATAACAATATGAAACAAGAGAACAATCTCCTAAATTCTATAAATGTCCCCCAGGCAGTGAATACACTCACTTAAAATCACGTGCTTGTGGAGTGATATCACTATTTAGCAGCACCTTTCTGTGTGAAAAAAAGAACATTTTTAGTGATGAAATATGTACATTCTTATTACAGATCAACATTAAGGGGAAAATATTTGCAATTAATTCTGGTGATAGGGAACATTAACTTTGTACCCCAATTAAATGAAAATGTTACCCTCCCCCCAAAATAATTTCACTCTTCTCATTAGCAAATGTGTTTCACCAAAATAATAATAATAATAATTGCATTCAACTATTATATTTCTAACTTAATTAGTGAAAATGTGTTTTCTCTCTTATTGTGTAAGTACTTGCATAAGACCTTCAATTCTGCCTCTTGAATTACTATCTAGCCCCTTACCAAAAAGTTTGCCAACCCCTGCTTTAAACAGTTGGTGGTAAAATGGAGGATGTCACAGTCTCCAAGGAGCATAAACTGTTTATGTTTCCCAGAAGTGGAACAAGTTACAAAAATATAAAGATAAAAAAAATATCACAGGTTATGAATGACATAAATCAAAAACTCTTGAAGTATAACCTTGTCTGAAAGAGGGACAAAGTACAACATACTTCACTAAGACTCTTGCCAAAAGATTTGACACAAATTAGGATATCAGGAATGACTCCCCCTTGGGGCTCAAGCCTCCACAAAGATGCTGGTATTCCCTAGCTGATAATCCAGGGATCTCAAGTCACAAGGGGGAGGTCAGCAGAATCTAGTGCCTCGAATTAGAGTCCTCCTTATTTATCTGGGCACCATGCAAAGATCCTGGCTTTCCATGCAACTCAATGAAGAGGGCAGATGCCTATAAAATAATGACCGAGATACAATCTCCCAATACAATTAAAGAATCACAACCAAATCTGAGTCAATGTAAAAAAAAGAAAATTTGCATACGTATTTGTGGACATGAGTCATCACTGCGACTTGAGATGGCTAACTTCATAGCCATGTGAGGACTGAATGGAATAAATTATATAAAGTATTTAGCCAAGTGCCTGGGGCCAGAATTATATTGGCTGTTATTAATATTTATCCAGCCACATCTGTTCTTCTTTTTTCACATTCCCTGCTTCCTTTGCTCCTTGCTATTCCTCAGAGTTGCCAATCGTTTGCATTTCTGTGCATCAGCACATAATGCTCCTTCTCCCTGAAACTGCCATCTCTCCCTTGTCTCCTGGTTCCGTTACTTTGCCCGACCTCCATCCATTCTCAGTGTGCTCTGCCCTGCTCGGCGCTCCTGACAGGTGCTCCTGACACCGACCGTATGGACTGCAGTACCCGGTTCCCTTGCCGGCTGACTTCATTAGATTTGACCGACAGCCGGGCACCAATGGGAAGAGGAAGAGATTAAGGAATGTCTTAGCAGCTGCCACCCAGCTTAGACACTGTACCTCTGGAAGCAGCCAGGTGCCTTCACTACCGCACCTGTAACCAGGTGGCTGCTCCTCCACGGCTCCAGCCCTCACTGGGCTCCAGGACCTCTATCTCTTGCTCGTCCTTTTGGCTGAATAAAGAGGTAATAGTGTCCTACTTTGCCTGCCTCTCCATCCTTCCTTTGCCTTCTGTCTCTACTGTTGTATGCAGTACCTCCACTGAAACTCTCAGGGCTGACTGTGTTTCCTGCTGCCCTGGCTAATAAATCTGCCTAACAAACTTGTTAGGATGAGCACTGGGTGTTATATGGAAGCCAACTTGACAATAAACTATGAAAGAAAAAATAATAATAATAAAATTTTTAGAAAATTTTAAAAAATCTGCCTCAAGTTCTTTTTGTAAATGTGTCTTTATTTTGGGGAGAACGCAAGTGGGAGGTGGGAAAAGAGAGAGGGGAACAGAGGATCGGAAGCTGGCTCCATGTTGTCGGGCTGACAGCAGCAAGCCCAGTGTGGAGCCCAGGAACCGTGAGGTCATGACCCGAGCCGAAGTCAGATGCTCAGCTGTGTCACCCAGATGCCCCTGCCTAACAAATTCTTACCCAGCCTTACATTCAGCCTGAATAGACGCACTGCTGTGAAACCCTGTTCAGTAACACTTTTTCCCAGGTTGAGCTGAGTCCTCCCTTGTTGGTGTTCCGCCCATAGTTTCTTCAGGGTTTTGTGATCGGTGTTACATATCCCCAACAGAATGTCAGCTCCCTAAGAAACAGAATCATATCTTATTCACTGGTTAATCTCTGGTATATTTTACAGTGTAAGGGAAGAGAGGGGGGAGAAAAGGAAAAACTCTAAATATGCTCATTTACTCTCAGGTGGGAATCAAGATGGAAGGGAGTTGGATAACGGCCTAAAATAATGGCCCATTAATAGGGCTCCCTACCCCACTTAATTGTTTTCCTCAATGTAGCACTTTTTCCTTAAAACACTAAGACTCTCAAAACAAATATCATAAAAATGAAAGCAGAAAATAGTGATAATCCTCAAAACAGTTGCAACATGAATGTGAGACAAACCCAGAATCTTCAGTTTTACCAGAAATAAGTGACAGAAGTGGAGAATAAAAGGAGAGAGGGAGAGAGAAAGAGAGAGAGAGAGAGAAAGAGAGAGAGAGAGAGAAAGAGAGAGAGAGAGAGAGAGAGAGAGAGATGGGAAGAAGGTTCAGACACATTCATATTTGATATCAATGAAGCTGATGACAACTGTCATTATTTCTTATATTTAACATGTTATAATATTGAGACTAGTAGAAAAATCTCAAATTTTATATCATATGTGGTATAAAAAAAAATCCAACTCCATCAGATAAAAGTAAGAGTGTAACAGAATCTTGCAATGACTAGGCTATAAAAGCAGAAAAACTGATACTAGTTTGGCTTAAAAATTGATTTTTACTTTACTGTAAAAGTAAACATCTGAGACCCATTTCAGAAAACTAATTTTTTGTTTCTTTGTTGGAGATGTTTTTGGTTTGGGTTTACCTATTTGCCAGGTACCCTGTGCACACGAATCCCCTGGGATAGTGTCATAATGCAGACTCCAGATCCATAGGTCTGAGATGGAACGTGCGTTTCTATCAAGCTCCCTGGTGAGCTCTCCGCTGCTGGTCTGTTAGCAGACTTTGAGTGGTTAGACTGTCTGTTCTTGCTCTTGACGTCTCATTTTTAAAGGGATTTTCTTAAGCCTTCACTGCATTAAAGTCACCTGAAGGCTTGAGAACATACAGATTCTCGTTCTATCTTAGCTGTGGTGGTAGAATCCATGATAAATTTTCATAGAACTAAATACACACTCTAGTGTATGTCAGATTGGTGACAATGGGGGCGCCTGGGTGGCTCAGTAGGTTACAGGTCCGACTTCGGCTCAGGTTACGGTCTCACGGTTCCAGAGTTCAAGGCCTGCGTCGGGCTCTGTGCAGACAGCTTAGAGCCTGGAGCTGCTTCGGATTCTGTTTCCCTCTCTCTGCTCCCCTGCTCACGCTGTCTCTCTCTGTCTGTCTCTGTCTGTCTCTGTCTCTGCCTCTGTCTCTCTCTCTCAAAAATAAAATAAACATTAAAAAAAAATTTTAACTGGTGACAATAGATCTCTGTATTATTTCTTCCAATTTCATGTGAATGTACAATTATCTCATAACAGAAAGTTAACACACACACACACACACACACACACACACACACACACAGATTGCCAGGTCCTATCCCAAGGGTTTCTGATTCAATAGGACTGAGACACAGCCTGAAAATTTACATTTCTAACAAATTCCCAGGTGATGCAGCAAATCTGGGGACGATACTTGGAGAATTGCTGATGTCAAATAATGGTTTTCTACTCTGGCTGCACATTAGAATCACCGAGGGAGCTTTTTAATAACTCTTCATACCCAATCCCAACACAGAACAATTAAACAGTAATTTCTGGAGGTGAAACTTGCATATTAGTGTTTTCTAAAAAGCTTCTCAGATAATTCTAATATGAAGCCAAGATTAAGAACAACTCAATTTAAGTTTAAAATCTCCATTTGTTCAATCACAATCTACCTCATATCATTTAAGAAAGACGAATAATAGTAGCAAATTTTCCACAGATTAAAATATGAAGTCGGAAAATAAAAGTTGGAAAAGTTGCCATTAAATAGAACTATACTTTTATCCCAAATTCTAAATGCGATGTCAGGCAGTCATTAAAGACTGCTTATAAATGTTTTGTTAACAAAATTAAGTCTTATTTGTTCCAGAAATTTTCTAAAAACAGCCTTGGGGTTTCTGATCACAGTTATTACCTAAGCCACAAGGGTGTGGTGTGAATTAATGAGATGCCACTAGTAAAGGCTTGAAGCATCTTGCAAAGATAGTGGAAGAAAATACAATCAAACTATTAAAAATACATTATTCTGAATCTCAGAAAAAATCTAGTAATCCATTCAAGGAGATAGGAAATAGTTTGCTTATTTTTTAAAGGGAGGAAATAAATATAAAAATATTTTCATGGGAAATCATAAAAGTTTGGCAAAAGGAGATCAATTATTATCATATTCCAGGATGGAACATACATTTTTAAATAGTTATTTATTTTTGAGAGAAAAGAGACAGACAGAGCACGAGAGGGAGAGGGGCAGAGAGAGGGAGACACAGAATCCGAAGCAGGCTTTAGGCTCTGAGCTGTCAGCACAGAGCCCAACGTGGGGCTCAAACCCACAAGCCTGAGGAGATTATGACGTGAGCCGAAGTCAGACGCTTAACCGACTGAGCCACCCAGGTGCCCCAGAAAGGATTTTTAAAATAAGAAAAAGAATGCTACAAGGATCAAGGGCACTGGAACAGAAATGTTGAAGATTTTCTGCTAGGCATATTCTAAATAAACCAAAATAAATGAAATCACCAAGGATCCCCTGATGACTCCCGTAAGAGAAGGAACAGCATTGGCGACAATGCGAGAAGGGCCCTGTTAGAGGAGCGGATAGGGCAGTAGCTGTGGAGCACGGGGACAGCCTCCATTTGGGGAAAAAGCGATGTTTGAAAGCAGGGCTATGGGACGAGGCCTCGGATGTGGTGCACGGACAACATCAGACAGAAAGCAGAAGACCAAAGGCTACACTCAAATGTCTCGGACAGGAGACCCAGCTTATGCTTGGAAGAAAGACTAGAATACTGCCAGACACGGAGAGCTCGTCATGGGAGCGACGGCTCCATCAGCACGCTAAAGCAGTAGGCTGGGAAGCGCCCTCATTCCCCTGACTGGACTGTCCACCCCGGCAATGCCTTGAGTCTAAGTTTGGACCGGTGAGCATTTCACATTAAGATTTAAAAGAAGCATTTTGAACAGTAAACAGACAGTGACTGAGCACTAAAGAGAAGTGAAGCCACCTGCTTTGCAAACACCAGACAACACAGATGAGGGCTCATTCAGGGAGACTCACGCAGAAGTGAGATGGAGAGGACCTAAAAAATAGTCTACAATAAAGAGAGAAGAGAACAGAGGACTCCAAATACACGAAAGAGACAGAAATTTCAAAATTATTTATGCAGGGAAAAGAAGTCAATTACAGCAAACACCGCTTTGGTCACTCAGCAAAATTCATGGAAATCTGGTCTTTCTGAAATAGGAGATAAACCATCTGCTTATGAGATAATGGTACAAACTGAGAGGTAAGAAGAATTTACAACAGAAGCAGGTAAGGATATGATGACATAAATATATTAAAAACAAAAAGCCAGTTTCAGCACTGCAGAAGTACTAGAGTAAATTGTGTGGGAAGAAGAAAAGGAACAAGAATGAAATTGAGGAGACTTAATAAATATGGAGGACAGACAGACACCCAAAGTAAAGATAATCTGGTATTTCTAAAGAAGAGATAAAAAGACAATGAGAGTACAGGCCCCCAATTAAAAAAAAAAAAAAGACAGGTTTGTAAATTAAAGACCTCAAAAATCACTAAATGAAGACCAACCTAAAAATATCTCGCTGCGAATTTCAATTTCAAGAAGAAAAAAACCACCCTTTTGATACTCAAAGATGAGATTCTCTTGCATAAAAAATTTAAAACTAAACTTGAATTAATTGAAATAGAACAAGAGGGTCAGTAATCAAATACTCAAAATTAGAACAAAGACCTAGTGACAAATAGAGAGAATTCATAAAACTATTTTTAAAATGACATTATATAATTTAGTGCAGGTAGTCATAAAGTTAAGCTGAACAACTGAAGACACAAATAAATACTATAAACTAAAAGTGACTCCCCAAGAAAAAGCCCTGGAATCAGAGATTTTAGGAAAGTTTCTTATCAAATCTTCATAGAAAAGATATTCTGTTACATAAAGGGCAACCTGAAAGTTGGTAAGAGACTAGCTCTTACATGTTCCCACCACAAAAAAGAAAAGATAATTATGTGACATAATGGAGGCATTAGTTAATGCTATGGGAGTAATCATGTTGCAAAATACAAATGTATCAAATCAGTTGTGTTGTACACCATCTGAACTTACATAATGTCAATTATATCCTAGTAATTTAAAATTATCTAAGAAGTGCAATGTTTAATAAAACTGGAAAATTGCCTACTTTGGTCCCAAAAATGTAGCATTGCCCTCAAACTACTACCTAAAACATAATAAAGAAAACTTAGAATCAATAATTAGAAAAATAGATGAAAAAATTTTAACTAAAATATGACCAAATTATATCAGCAGCATATAAGCAAAAAGTAAACTATGACTGAATATAGTTGGTCCCAGAAATATCTGAAAAACTCAATATTAAGAAATGTATTATACTAATCCATTAATCATTAAGTTAAAGGGAAAATTCTTTTTTTTTTTTTTACATACAAATAGTTTATTGTCAAGTTGATTTCCATATAACACCCAGTGCTCATCCCCACAAGTGCCCTCCTCCATGCCCATCACCCTCCTCCCCCCACACCCATCAGTCCTCAGTTTGTTCTCAGCATTCAAGAGTCTCTCATGGTTTGCCTCTCTCCCTTTCCCCCACCATTTCCCCCCTTCTTCTCCCCCTTGTTCCTCAGTTAAGTTCCTCCTAATCCTCCTATACGTGCAAACATATGATATTTGTCCTTCTCTGCCTGACTTATTTCGCTCAGCATAACACCCTCAAGGTCCATCCATGTTGCTACACATGGCCAGATTTCATTGTTTCTCATTGCCATGTAGTATTCCATGGCATAGATAAACCACATCTTCTTGATCCATTCATCTGTTGATGGACACTTAGGCTCTTTCCATGTTTTAGCTATTGTGGAGAGTGCTGCTGTGAACAATGGGGTCCATGTGCCCCTGTGCATCAGCACTCCTGTGTCCCTTGGGTAAATTCCTAGCAGTGCTATTGCTGGGTCATAGGGGAGTTCTATTGTTAGTTTCCTGAGGAACCTCCACACTGTTTTCCAGAGGGGCTGCACCAGTTTACATTCCCACCAACAGTGTAGGAGGGTGCCCGTTTCTCCACATCCTCGTCAGCATCTAGAGTTCTCTGATGTGCTCATTTTAGCCACTCTGACTGGCATGAGGTGGTATCTCAGTGTGGTTTTGATGTGTATTTCCCTGATGAGGAGGGACGCTGAGCATCGTTTCATGTGTCTGTTGGCCATCTGGTGTCCTCTTTGGAGAAGTGTCTGTTCATATCTTCTGCCCATTTCTTCACTGGGTTGTTTGTTTTTCGGGTGTGGAGTTTGGTGAGTTCCTTATATATTTTGGATATTAACTAAAGGGAAAATTCTTGCCCAACAATTTATATGTTCAATGTAATTTAGGAAAACTTGAAAGAAATTTCTTAACTTGAAAAAAACTTCTTACTTATTTTGAAAGAAATCATCAACAAAAAATCTTAAGTAAATGATGAAAATGAAAACAAGGGGCAGATGTTCACTGTAGAATATTAGAGCATATTATAGAGTCACAATGTGACACAGGTTTGAGAGGAGGCATTAGGGGAATAAACAGAAAACAGGAGTCAGAAAATGATCAATGAAGGTAAATTTGATATGTCATGAAATTAACACTTTAAACGGTGGACAAAGCATGGGTTATTCAATATTCTGGAATAATTCACATATCATTGAGAGGAAAAAACTATTAAAATTTTCTTCAGATTATATAGCCATATAAACTGCAGATGAATTTAAAATTCCAAAAAAAATGGGAAAACAAAATGCAAGCAATTTACCAACTTAATTACTACAAAAATTGAAATTATTTTTCTTTTTAATGTTTATTCATTATTTGAAAGAGAGAGAGACAGACAGAGCACAAGTGAGAAGGGGCAGAGAGAGAGGAAGGCACAGAATTCAAAGCAGGTTCCAGGCTCTGAGCAGTAGGCACAAAGCCAGATGCAGGGCTTGAACCCACAAACCATAAGATCATGACCTGAGCAGAAGTCAGACACTTAACCAACTGAGCCATCCAGGTGCCCCCAAAAATTGAAATCTTAAAAGAGTGATGGATTTGATCACATTTAAAAAAACAAAGTGTTCTACATGAATAAAACTACCACATACAAAATTTCCATTTGAAGAACATAAAAAAATATCACAACTATATGTCAGAAGATTAATATATTCAACATATAAAAAGTTTTACAAATCAATGAGAAAAAGATGAACTCCATTAATGATTAACTGAACAAAAACTGCAAATCAGCTCACTAGCCAATCACCAATACAGAAATGGTGTATGGGCAGAGGAAGAAGAAGGTATAAACCCTTGGGGTTGAGCTAGAATACAACACAAATGCCAAGTGCTGCTGATGGCTGGGGAGGGAGCGACAGGATACTAAGAATTGGAAACAGGAAAGACAAAAACAGGATGGATCCCTCACATGACATGTTAAGGAGCTTAAATTTAAACTCAAGTGATAAAGATAATGCTTTTCAATGTGACAAGTGACAAAAATCACCACCATCATCATTTCTAACCAATGTGACATTAAAAATCATGTTTTTGAGGGGCGCCTGGGTGGCTTAGTCAGTTAAGCGTCCTACTTTCGCTTAGGTCGTGATCTCGCAGTTCGTGGGTTCGAGCCCCGCGTCGGGCTCTGTGCTGACTGCCAGCTCAGAGCCTGGAGCCTGTTTCAGAGTCTGTGACTCCCTCTCTCTCTGACCCTCCCCTGCTCACGCTGTCTCTCTCTCTCTCCTAGAAATAAATAAAACATCTCAGGACATAGTTTTAAGAAAAAAAAAATCATGTTTTTGAGGGGCGCCTGGGTGGTTCAGTCGGTTAAGCCTCTGACTTTGGCTCAGTTATGAGTCCAAGCCCCACATCGTACTCTTTGCTGACAGCTCAGAGCCTGGAGCCTACTTCTGATTCTATGTCTCTGCCCTGCCTCGCTCACACTCTGTCTCTCTCTCTCAGAAATAATAAACACTTTTTAAATTTATGTTTCCAAAAGATGCAGAGTATGGCTCAAGATAAAGAAAAATGGAAGAGATGGAAATGCACGTTTTATGTGTTGCACACATATATAAACATGTACGTGCACGTACATCTATGTATACATGTACACACATATGTACATTTATATATACACCTCTCCAAACCTAGGAATACAAATAAACACACAGATACATCTACACAAACACATGGACACACACATAAAAAAATGAGAAAGAACTGATTAGAAAAAAAAGCACACAAATTTCAATCACAGTTATATTATCCCTTGGATGGTGGATTTCAGCCAATATTTTCTTTTTTACATACTCATAATAATTTTTATAGTCTATAAAAATTTAACGTTAAGGGCATCTGGGTGGCTCAGTTAAGCATCTGACTTTGGCTCAGGGCATGATCTTATGGTTCATGAGTTCGAGTCCCACATCAGGTGAACTCTAGCCCTGCTTCAGGTAAGCTGCGCTTCTCTCTCCCTCTCTCTCTCTGTCCCTCTCTACTTGCGCACTCTCTCTCTCTTTCCTTCTCTCTCAAAAAAAATTAATGTTAAGTTATTCTGGATATCTCAAAATTAGTTTGCCATTCATCTAACTCAATACAATATATTTACAAATAAATAAAAATGTTATCTCCATAAATTTGTTTTTATACGGTTGATTTCAATTGTTAAATTATGCAATTTCATTATTTTTGTTATTATTTCCAATGGCTTACTGATTAACTTTGTAATTTACTGAACATTTCCTTCTTGGCAATTATGACATTTCACATATAAATTTGGAAACATTCAAGCTTATATTAGAGGAGAATGTATAATCAGAGCCACACAGGGTCAAGAGAAGATGGAAATCCAACCATAAGCAGGACAATTTCTCAACACTACTTAAAACATATAACATATGATGCACATATACACATATGTACATACAGATACACATGCACATGCATATGTTATGCCATGATAAGCAAGCCAAGAGCCTATCCAACCCATTTTTCTATGTATAACGGTATCACTAGTCTTTATAGACTCTTCACTGATGGTATTTTTAACCAGTGTTCATGAAAATGATTACTTCCTCACATGCATTATGCCTACATGATCCAAAAAAGGCTTTCTATAGGCAAAACTAAATGAGAAAACCCATATCTTAACAGCAATAAATTTAGTCTTTTATATAAAATGAAGTGTTCCTACAAAATACCTAAAAAGAAAAAAATCATGTAATTATTATTAATTCCGGTGGATAGCCTGTCCTGGGAACTTAGGAAGGATCAGGTGTCTTATTCATTCTCAAGTGCTCCACTGGGGTACAATGAAGAGAGAGATGATAAGTTCTAAGCACAGAAGATGTGGGCCATAGTTAGAACCATGAATGATCTTCAAGCAAGTACCTAAGACCAGAACCAGCCAAGAATGCAAAAAGTCACCTGTCAAAAACAGAAAACAGCAGCCACAGTGATATTCCGGAAATCAGTAAGAAAAAGATGAAAATTGTAAAATTGCTTAGTGATCTGAATAAGGAAGTTACAAAAGCAGAACAAAAATATGGCTAAAATAAAACTCTTGAGGCCAAATAAGTGTCAACTAAGATTTAAAAAAAAAAGGAAGTATCATTTTTTATTTGCAAATAGGAAAAAATTTTTTTAATGATGACACCTAGCATTGCTGGCAAGAGTGAGGAAAAATAGACACTTTCATACGCTGTTGATGTATTTTTAAAAAGCAGGAACCAACTGAAAAAAAAATGTCTACCTGCAAGGGAAACATAAATGTCTCCATGTGAGATAGGGAAGAAAAGTCTTCCCTAAAAATCATGGCAGCTTCTTACATGGAACTTAACCCAGTCAGGTCCAAGTTGTGTAATATTAGTCTGCTCAGGCTGCTATAACAAAACACCACAGACTAGGTAACTTAAACCACAGGCATTTATCATAGTTCTCAAGGCCAGAAGCTCAAGATCATGGTTCTAGCCAACTAAGTTTCTGGTAAGAACTTTCTTCCTGGCTTGCAAACAGCCACTTCTCGATAGGTCCCCACATGGCCTTTCCTCAGTGCATGCACAAAGGAGGGGGAGGCACACAGATAGCTCTCCGGTGTCCTCACCCTTATAATCTTATTTAACCTTAATTACATTCCGTAAAGTACATGTAGCCACACTGGGGGATGGGGCTTCTCTATATGAATTTGAGGGGATACAAACTTTCAGTTCACAACATTCCACCCCTACCTCCGCCAAAATTTATGTGCTTCTCACATGCAAAATACATTCATTCCATTTCAACAGCCCCAAAGTCCTAACTCATTACATCATCAACAATAAAATCCAAAGTTTCATCTAAAATTTATCTAAATCAGGTTTGGGTGAGACTCCGGGTACAATTCATCTGAGTCAGAATTCCTCTCTGGCTGTGAACTTGTGAACCCAGACAAGTTATGTGCTTCCAGAATACAATGGTAGGGCAGTCGTAGGGTAGCCATTCCCATTCCAATCAGGGAAAACTGGAAGAAAGAAAAGGGTGATGGGTTCTAAGGAAGTCCAAAACCTGTCGAAGGAAATTCTAGTAGACCTTGAGGCTCAGGACTAATACTCTTTGGTTCAGCGCTCTGCCCTCCAAGCCCCCTGGAGTGGTAGCATCTCCCCACGGCTCTGTGGGGCTGCCCACACAGCTCTCTGCAGTGGTCGCCTGGCACACTGAAACCAAAGAGGGGGCCCCAGTTCTGAAACCAAAGGGCAATGAGCCTTAACCCCTGGACCTTCAGTGGAGGGAGAGCCTCAATAATTTCTGAATTGACTTTGAGGTAATTGTTCTCCCTTCTTGAAGGACTGCAGCCGGATAGCTCTATGGTCCCTTTCTGTAGAATCCCAGAGGTCCCCAGCCTTCCTTCATTCCGTCCTGTCTCCATCCCCTGCAGTTCAAATTGGCAGTATTTCTGCTCAGATAATCATATGATCTCTTTATCAACTTACAGTTAGCCACGCTTTTAGTGTTCTCCTCTAAACATGCCTTCTAAGTTTCTGCAATATGGACGAGAAATTTCCAAGTCTTTAAGTTCTGGTTCCCTTTTAGTTTACAATTATTCTTCAATTAATCTCTCTTCTCTTGCATTTTACTCTAAGCAGCCACACTGAGGGTTAAGACTTCAGTATATAAATTTTGGGTGACACAAACATTTAATCCATACATATAATATATACATTACATCATCATATATATAATGATGTATATATATATGTGCATGTGTGTGGACATGCAGATAAGACCGATGAACATATATATATATTTGTGTTTATGTAAATATGTGTATATATATGTATTTTTGTGTATATACATGTTTTTAGATTTGTAATATTCTAAGTGTAGCCTGTAAGGTAAATGCTATTTTACCATCATTTTTATAGTTGAAGACCTGAGGCACAGAGAAGTTATGTAACTTTCTTAAGGTCATATAACCCGAAAATTGGCTAACCTGTATTCAAACCTAGATAATATGACTATATAGTCCATGCTTTTATTCACTACCCTATAGTTATTTTCTCTATCTTAGGAATAAAAAGAAGAAAACAATAATAGGTACAAGAGAGGTTTTTATTTTAATTATAGGAAAACATACTAAACTTTGTGAGAATAAATTAGAATACTTACATTGCATGGACAAATTTATAGAAAAAATGTAACTGAGTAAAACTGTCTTAAAAAGAAATAGAAAGTCCACATATAGATCTTTAATCTTTCTTTAAAAATCTGTAATTTAAAATCTATTCATCCAAAAACTACTAGACCCATTTGGTCTAATAGATTATTTCTACCAACTTTTAATATACAAATAATTATAATCTAGAGAACAGCAAAGGAATAGATATTCTCTATCTCATTTTTAAAATTTTTCTAATGTTTATTTTTTAGAGAGAGAGACAGACACAGACACAGAGCATGAGTGGAGGAGGGGCAGAGAGAGAGGGAGACACAGAATCAAAGCAGGCTCCATTCAGGCTCTGAGCTGTCAGCACAGAGCCCAATGCAGGGCTCAAATCCATGAACCATGAGATCATGATCTGGGCAAAAGTCAGATGCTCAACTGACTAAGCTACCCAGGTGCCCACTCTATCTCATTTTATGAAATTTATATTTTTAAAAAAAACGAAACCACATAAGAGTACCATGAAAAAAGGAAGTTCTGTGCCACTTTACGTATAATGTAAAACAGATGTAAGAGTCCCACATAAAACTCTAGAAACATAAATCTACAAAGATATAAAAACAATATATTATATCAATTGGGTTTTCCTGGGAATGCAAAAACTGGTGCAATATTAGGAAATCTATTTCTATAATACAGGCAAAGTTGAAGATACACATATCTATGGCCCAGCAATTCTATTCGTAGGTATAGATTCCAAGGAATTTCAGATACATGAACAACCAAATTGTACAGAAGTCTTTCAACAGGTAAATGGTACACAATGTGCCATAATGAAAGAATGGAATAATACAGGGCACGAAAAATTAGTGTAAGAACTATATGTGTTAATGCAGATAAAACTTACAAAAATGAGGTTGAAAGAAAAAAAGTAATTTTCAATGTGATGTATCTATATAGTTTACAAGTACCTTAAACAGTATTATGTATAGTTTAAAATATATATGTACGTACAAGACTAAAAGTACTCATGATATTGATAATACCAGATGTAGGACAGTGTTATCCCTCTACAGGGACGAAAAGGAGTGGGAAATGGGGTGCCTGGGTGGCTTAGTTGGTTGGGCGTCCGACTTTCGCTTGGGTCATGATCTCGCGGTTCGTGGGTTCGAGCCCCGCGTCGGGCTCTGTGCTGACTGCCAGCTCAGAGCCTGGAGCCTGTTTCAGTCTGTGACTCCCTCTCTCTCTGACCTCCCCTGCTCACGCTGTCTCTCTCTCTCTCTCTCTCCTAGAAATAAATAAAAATATTTTTAAAAAAAAGAAAAAAAGGAAAGGAGTGGGAGATCACCTGGATGCATTCGTCGATCCGAGCATTGTACACACACAGGCTTCAAACGCTCAAGCCCTCTTCTCCCCATTGTCTCTTCTTCACTTATCAAGCCCCTATTCAGCTTTCAAGATTTAAATCAAATTTAATTTCCTATAAAAAGGCTTTTCTCACTCTTCTGGTTACTTGCTCTTCCAGAATCCCACAGTTCTTGTTACAAACCACAATTAAAACAGTAATCATATAAATCATTTCTATATCAAAATCTTATCTTCCCCATTGTGGCTCCTCATATGAAGTCTGGAGGATCCCACTGACAGTAATTCAATTAAATTCAACAAGTATCTAGTATAAGTCAAGTACTATATTCCTAATCCTTGGCCGAGTTCTTGTTGCTAAATATATTACATGGCCCCTGCCTTAAAAAAGATTATATTTACTAAAAGTTATTTAAAATTTTTTAATGTTTATTTATTTTTGAGAGAGAGAGAGAAAGAGCAGGGGAGGAGCAGAGAGAGAAGGAGACACAGAGTCTGAAGTAGGCTCCAGGCTTTGGGCTGTCAGCACAGAGCCCAACACAGGGCTCAAACCCACGAACCATGAGATCATGACCTGAGCTGAAGTCGGACGCTTAACCAACCAAGCCACCCAGGCAGCAACCCCCCAAAAGTTTTTAGGACAAAACTTAATGTACATAGATTCATTAGATGCTTACTCAGTCAATCAAATGTGCTAAGTAAAGAGGAAAGAAACATTTTGTAGGTCATGATGGAAGTGAAATTAAAAAAATTTTTTTAATGTTTATTTATTTTTGAGAGAGAGCGAGAGAGCGTGAGCAGGGGAGGAGCGGGGGGGGTGGGGGGAGAAACAGAATCTGACAGGCTCTGAGCTATCAGCACAGAGCCCGACGCAGGGCTCAAACTTACAAACTGCAAGATCATGACCTGAGGTGAAGTTGGGCGCTTAACTGACTGAGCCACCCAGGCACCCCACGATGGAAGTGAAATTTAAGCTGGAACTCTGAGAGAGAGAAGGGCCCAAGAGCACGCAGAGTGATATTGATTGGATCTTTAGAGATACTTTAAAGAAAAGGTCAGCAAACGCTTTCTATAAACAGTTCATTGTAAATATTTTCAGCTTTGCGGTGCATACCAGTCTCTGTCACACTCTTCTGTGGTAGCACAGTAGCCATAGATAATACATAATCCAGTGACCATGACTGTGAGTTGATAGAACTTTATCCTTGAACACTGAAATCTACATCTCACATCATGGTCATGTGTTACACAACAGTCATGTGATTTTTTAACCATTTAAAAATGTAAACTATTCTTAGCTCATAGACCACATGAAATCGGGCCCAGGTTCATGGAGGAGGGCACTTGTGGGGATGAGCACTGGGTGTTATATGGAAACCAATTTGACAATAAACTATTTGTGGAAAGAAAAAAAAAAAAAAAGAAATCAGGCCCAGGTTGGATTTGGCCCATGGCCTGTAGTTTGCCAACACCTACTCTAAAAGACTGCTGGTGGCAATATAGAAACTGAACTAAATCAACCTGAGAGCAGGATGGGTACTAAAAGTGGATAATGAATGCTCAACACTGGAAGGTCAAGACGGGTGTGCGTATTAACAGCGGATAAATATCAAGATAAAATACATATTAATAAATAATGCAAGCAAAAATATCAACAAGGCAATGTTCTATGAACTAACTCATGTGTGTGGAAATACATCCCAAGCTGGCAATTTAAATTTACGATTTCCCAAGTTTTAGGAAGTAAGAAAAGAAAACACAATTATCGAACAAGAATGCATCGCACCACAGTTGCATCAGGGCTAACACAAGCCCAGCGAGTAGCCACCATTCAATCTTCCGGAAACAGCCCTGAGGTTTACATGGAAGACAGGGAGGGAAAGGAGTCAGACTTCCTACTAATGGAAATGTTAGTAGAGAAAGAAGGGGCCAGAAATGGTGGAAAGAAAAAGATACTTTTCAAGTTTGAGGATCAGCCCAAGAGATTCTGCTCTCAATAGAGTTTTGTCAAATGCCATCATCTATGTAGGCCTCTATGATTCCTTTTTCTTTTTCTTTTTTCCAAAAGATTCTAGGACTGAAACAGGAGGCATGGTTTCAAAGAGGTTTCTGATTTCTTGGCTTTGGAAAAATCTGGATTCAAGTCCCAAGTCTGCCTAATTTGCTCTATCACCCTGGCCAGAAACATTCTGTGAGCTAGCATGTTGGTAATTATTATAAATAAATATCATGACTCACTAGTATGCTAATTTATATTTTGCAAGTAATTATAATAGCTCTGAGTTCATGAGCCAATGGTAATTTCCAATAAATATACCAATAATAATATTTGGAATTAACAGATGAATTAGGATAACATTTTGAGATAAACCCGAGGGTGAAAAGCTGATGTAGATATATATATTTGGGTATAATTATGGAACTCACTCCATAGATTAGCCTAGATTTTAAGCAAGCAAACAAAGATGTTTATCAACAGTGATTAATTCATATTAGAAAGATTCTTATATACCACACTTCTAAAAACAGCAAGATATTTCTGGCTACATTGCTTCTTGAGACTGGGGAGACCAATTGCTAAGATTTTGGGACTGAGGCACCTGAGTGGCTCAGTCGGTTGAGCGTCTGAGTTCGGCTCAGGTCATGATCTCATGGTTCGTGGGTTCAAGCCCCACGTTGGGCTCTGTGCTGACAGTTCAGAGCCTGGAGCCAGCTTCATATTCTGTGTCTCTCTCTCTGCCCCTCCCCTGCTCATGCTCTGTCTCTCTCTGCCTCTCAAAAATAAATAAACATTTAAAAAAATTGTTTTAAGATTTTGGGACCTTCTGTTAACTTCTAATACGTTGGGATTGGAAAGTGTCAATGTCAGTAATAGGTTGTCTAGCATTTTTTAAAGACTTCTGAGAATGGAATCCCAATTACTCTATACACTTTCCCCAGGGCCCACTGCTCTGAGTTAAACATCTAGTGATCACTAAACAGAGGTGTGTAAGCTTGTGTGTAGGGAACTTTATGATTGATTACACTGTTGAAAAATCAGAGTTCAGAAACTGGTCATTTGTCTCTCATTTACTTTCCTGAGATTTGATTTCACTTTATATTCCTGATTCTCATTCATATACAGCAAGGAGTGATGTCTCAGGTCTTTCTTTTCTCTTATTCTGTTGTCCTATAACTTCCAGAAAGGGAGCTTTCAACAAAGTATAAAGTCCTTAGTGACAATTATTAAATCGTCTTCCTTTAAGAAGCGAGTTCCTTGTAGCTGAGTTAGAGAGAAGTAGGATCAGCATCTGGTATGGAATATCTTGTACCAGGCGACAGATTGGATGATTTCTTCCAACGAAGAGAGTCTAATTTCATCATGCCCCCTCTGAGACTCTGCATTCAACATTTGCCATGGACCATGGTTATATGCAATTTTACAGGTATTTAATTTGGTCCTCATGACAGTCTTTTGAGGACTGTGTCAGGATTTGAAACCCGGTAGCTGTCATGTTCCTTTCTGAGATCGGAGGGTCAAAACAAAAAGAATACACAGGCACAGTGGTTTGGCTTCATATGTACCTTTGTTTTCAGAATCTTCCAATATTCTGCTGGCCTATTCAGAAGGATGAAACATTCTGATGGCCTGTTCCGAAAGGAATGATGCCAAATTCCTTTCCTGGCTTCCAAATGAAAGCAGGTTTCTAAATAATTCAGAGCCCACAATTTTACAAGTTTACTCTGGTGTCTCTGTAAATGGGTTGCACTTCTCCTAGTACCAGAGTCTCTCGGCTACTTTCTTCCCCACTTATATCATCTTTCAAAAGCTCATCGGTGTTGATTTTTAATTTCACCACCCAAAAGAGCTCAGTCCTGCTCCCTCTGCAATTTCATGGTGTACTTACTCTTTCAGATTATCTATAAACATGTTTAATAAAGAGGTCCAGCAGAAATCCCTGGAGGGGCCTCACTGTTTACACTTCTCCACCAATAGTAGGCTCACACATCCTACTTTTTGTGTCCTCTACTCATACCTGTGTATGATAAAATAGTCCCTCTCAAACCATGGTAACACAATTTGGAATAACTTTATTGTAAAACTTTGTAACTGACTCCTTGAAAGTCTAAGCGAATCACATTTGTTGTTTTTGGCTTTTTCCTGGTGATGGTGTACCTCCTCAACCAATTCAGACATGTTCTAGAAAACACAGTGCTCCTCTCCATTCATTATACTAAGTGGTCAATGATACCATAACTTCTGGAGTTTACCAATATGAGTGAGATTCACCAGTAGACTGCAAGGCCTCTACATTAGAAGGGAAACAAGAGTGGAATTCACGAACAGTGAAGAATACGTGCAATAATAACTTATCTGACACTTTGGTCACTTATCCCCTTGAGCTTCCTCAGACCCTTATAACAGATGCCATAAAGTTTCAGCCATTTACTCATATCCGGCATGCCAAGCAGGTAGAACATCCTGTTCCCTTACCATCATTTGATCTCATACTACATCTCTTGCCTCTTTGCTTCAAAAGACATGATGACAGTGGAAATGTCTATGTTTCGACAGAGACCAAAGCAAAGAATTCAGTGAGGCTCCAGATCTCCTTTCTTCCCCATGAGCACATCTTTTGCATCCTGACCATCAAGCAGTCCCATTGATTCCCCAGTTGACCTTCTGCCTTTCATGTATAAAAAAGCTTTTTATTTCTGGATTAGAGTCTTTTTTGTGCTGTTTCTTGAATTCCTTTACAACCTGACTTATTTACACCTGACCTGTCACGCTTTGAGGCCTTCCTTGTTCTCAACTTGCACAATCTTCTGCCTACTTTCCTCCGACCCCCAGTTTTGCTTCTTTTACACTTTATGAGATGGATGCAACTGTTTTTATATGAACTCCTAATCTCTGGTATGTGACATATTTTCCTGCCCTTCCATTAATGTGTTTAAAGCATTTCCAGGTTTCCTACAAGTTACAGACTTTTTAAAATATTACTTTCAATGTTAACTTCATGCACACATTGATTTGATCATAGTTCCATTCTCTAGAACTGAATAACAATGTGACAGGATTTTTTTTGTCTTTTACTCCCCTTCAGAAGGTTGAATGTAATTGAGTTGTGAGCATTACTGCAACAGTCACAGATAATTTCCTGCACTAATCCCTGTCTAATCTTAGGCTCAAGGCCAGTATAATTTTATTCCTTCCTTAATTCCAAAACTTCTTGCCTTATGAAACAGATATTCGTATGAGATCTTCCAATTTTAGGCTATGATTTCCCTCATAACTATTATTTTGTCTAATTCTCCACACTGGTATCAACAGAATTTCAATATCCTTACCCTATCTGGTTAGCCTTTAGTGGGGAATCCTAGCTAGGGTCCAGGGATGGGTGCTGGGAACTCTGAGAAGCTCCTGAAATCGTAGGCAAAACCACACGTCTATGAGATGTGAACTTTCTGAGAAAGAATTCCAGAGTTTCTCACAGGGATTAAGAAACCAAAAAAAGTTTAGGATCCACTGGTCCATAGTGTCCCTAAATATATTATTATTGGGCATGAATTTCTCATCCCCACAGAATTTATTTATCTAGCATTATTTTGTACACTTGTTTACTGTTTTTATTATACCTATTATGTTTCCATCATTTCTGCTCATAAAACATTATAACCCCATCAGTTCATCCATCCCTAATATTCCCATAGATTTCCTAACCCTGCAGTACCAGTTTTCCCCAGTTCCTACCAGTTTTCTCCTTCTACCAAGCTAAGGAGGGGGAAAAAAAATGGAATTGGGATCCTTACTTGCTACCATTCTATCCATTCTTCTATTATTTTTTTAAAATAAAGTTTTATTCATTTTGAGAGAGAAAGAACATGAGAGGTGGAGGGGCAGAGAGAAGGGGAGACACAAAATCTGAAGCAGCTCCAGGCTCTGAGCTGCCAGCACAGAGCCCAACACAGGGCTCGAACTTACAAACCGCGAGACCATGACCTGAGCCAAAGTTGGACGTTCAACCGACCAAGCCACCAAGGTGCCCTTACCCACTCTTTTCTATACTTCTAGAGTTTATATATCCAGTATGCACTTAAATACTTGAGGCTTTGCTTTCCTCCAAAACTGTCAATTCTCTGTTTATACGGGTGGATAGCTTTGCCATCCCATCTTCATCCAACACGCCACAGAGTCCCCTTCTCCTCCCACCCTCCTTCTGCACCCCATCACCACCTCCCTAGCAAGGTCTGTGTCAGATTTGGTCTCATGCTTCCTCTGCACTTATCAACTTTCTCCCAATTTTTAGGTTAAACTCTAAACTGCTGCTTAACAGATTTGCTACACACAGAGCTCATTTTCTGGCCCCCACATTAACACAACACCTCAATGCACCATTATATTTGCTGAACAAACCTCAGATTCTTTTGCAATCTACACAGTAACACCATTATAAGTTTTGTTCCCTACCCCCCTCTTCTTTGAACTGGACTGAACTTACTGACTTGACTCCTTGCAATGGAAACAAGAATGATATGATGGGGGAAAAAAAAATGATCCATGCCCTTTTTAAGGTGGGTTTTTTTTTTTTTGAGAATGCATTTGAAACAACTACCAAAAATATATATTAAGCTTCACTATGTAAAATAAAATCCAGTGCTGATTCCAAAAGTATAGCAAAAAAAGTGAGAGTGTATTTTTAAGATAGATCATGCTCATAATTCTTAATCTTTTAAACCCTCTTCTACTTGAGGCAGCACACTCCTACGGCCACTGCTACATCAAAATCTCCATTGTTCTTCATCAACAGGATATTATCAGATGAAACCATAGGGTGGCTTACAATGGAATTGCAAAGACTCTTACAAGGATGGTCTCAGGAGGAAAGATCTCCTCAGACTTCTGCATAGCAGCAAACTGAGCCTGCTGCTAACCAGGTAATGTTCCAGAGACCCCAATGTCTAGAGGCCCTTCGGAACTGAAAAGGCCATTCCAAAGCAGTTGAGATAATAAAGAGCAGGGGAGCTAAAACGTATGTTATGGAAATTCAATTGAGATTTGGCAGTTTTCATCTCAAGGGGTTTTTTTGTTGTTGTTCGTTTCTTTATGTTTTCTGTTTTTTGGGGTTTTTGGTTTTTTGTTTTTACTTTAAAAGCATTGTTTTAATTGGTGAACATGGTCATGGGCCAGCCTGTCCTGTGGATGGACTGATGATCCTAACAGTGCTCCCAATATTCTGCTGAACTGGACCATTTTATGCCCCTGAGGGAGACGTCCACCAAGGGTTCCAGTGTGGGCTGTGAGGACGACTTCTCGCCTTGCTGCAGTCCTAGGATCAACGTCCGTTCTACACCCCACCACCCTAGTGAGCTCTCCCACCCACCTACCTCCCTACCACATGCACATCTGCCAGGCAAAGGAAAGGAAGACTCTTCTTTGACTTGGAGAGAAAATGTATGGGGACAGGGGCTCCTGCCACAGATGGTGCAGGGATTTTAACAAGAGAGATGTGGATATCAGCCACAGGTTGGGGTTTGTGGGATGGATGCAAAAATGCTGGTAACAGCTACCATCTACTGAACATACGCTATGTGTCTGACTCTCTGCCACACACACTTTCAGTTTACTTATTAACTTTGAGAGAGACGAGAGAAAGAGAGAGAACTTGAGCAGAGTAGGTGCGAAGAAAGAAGGAAAGAAAGAATCCCAATCAAAGCTGACAAGGCAGAGCCAGATGTGGGACTTGAACTCATGAATGGTGAGGTCATGACCTGAACCGAAATCAAGAGTCCAATGCTTAATCCACTGAGCCACCCAGGCACCCCTATCCCACATACATTGTATGTACTGTCTTGCTGAATCATCACCACCACCCGTGAGGCAGGTAATAGTATCCCTACTTTACAAATGAAACTGAGGTTCAGTGAAATGAAGCAGTTTACCCAAGGTCTGCCTCGCTCCAAAGCCCACGCTTTTAAATAATACAGCATGCTGCTTTGTATCTGGTAGTTCAGCAGCAACAATTAAAAAAGAAAGGAGAGAAGGAAAGTCAACAGTAAAGGGATGCTGATGGAAAATCCTATCACTGCAGAAGTAGAAATTTAGATCTTGGGTAGAATGGGAATAAGCATTTTAGGTCTGCTTTCCATAATTTAGATCCTGTTTTAAAAAATGAAATTCATTTTCAGTATAACACTTGAAATGTTTACTTCTGCTCCTCGTCATTAAGAATCACATCATTATAAATGATGTTGCAAAAAAAAAGACTCTAAAGCTTAGAAGTAAATACTAAGGCCACCTTAATTATTTTGAAAAAAAAAAGAAAAATTATATTTAAGTAAAAATCATATTGTTTTCATACCAATAAGAATATTTACTTGACTGAAATCAAATTAAATATTTTACATTCATTTGGTGATATTATCAATTAAATGATCCCCCACAGACAAAGAAGAGGGAAAAATACACACTCATCAAACACACCCAAGTGCACACACACACACACACACCTGCTACTTTATGAGTCGCCTGCTCCCCTTGTTAACTGAAACAGATGAAAAACTACATCAGACTCAGAGGGAGGAGCGTTTGCAAGGGTTTGATTTATTTCAAGAACTAACTTTTCTCAAGCTGGGCATCCGGCAAAAAATTGGATATTCTAAAGTATAGTCCTTAACCTTTTCACCCTTTTCCCTAATATGCAGACCTAACCAGTTGTTAACAGGACTTGTCCTAGGGGCCTCATATGTTTCTGAAAGTATATCATCTCCCTGTGGATTTTCCTCCACAGTAAAATTTACCTGTAAATGTCCCTTATATTCAACTCCATGGCTGGAACTAGCATCCTACAGGGTTACACTTGGGACATTTCCTTCTAAGCAGAAGTGAACTTGATCTTCTTTATAAAACCACCCTCAAGACACCCCAATTCAGAGAGGTCTGCACTTCCTCCAACAATCACATAGAGATTGATGCTAATTTCAGGATACAGCCTTGCTTCCTTTCTGCTCTCAATCACTTCTACAGAAATCAAATCTGCTCAGCCAGGATGCTCTTCTCTCGGTAAGCCAGTGAGCCAGAGCAAGTGCAGTATATTCTGTGCTAAGGTTATATAATGACAGAACTACCCCCAAGCCACAGGGGGCTTGAGGAGGGAGAGATGTAAGGCATTGAGTGCTAATTCAACAAAATGAAAATCACTTCCAGGAATCTCTCTCCAGGACTTTGAACCAAAAAGAAAGGTAGTTTTACCTAAAATAATCAATGTGAATATCAGTAGCTCTAAGGATAGGGAGGAAGTCACCTAATAATGTGCTCATTATTCACAGAATTTTTTTCAAGTCCCCGTTGAAGAGTGCCATCCCACTATCAGGTTACAAGAGTGACATCTAGTGGACACATAATACAATGACCAAAAGAATTTCACATGTACTTTAGGCCAGGGCATCTCAAAATCTAACGTGAACCAGAAATCACCTGAAGATCTTGTTAAAATGCAGATTCTGGTTCAGTAGAATATTATTTATTCTAGATCTATTATTAGATCTATTACCTATTAATCTATTAATAGATCTATTATCTATTATCTGTTAGATATATCTATTATCTATTAATCTATAATTTCCAACAAGCTACAGATAATGCCGATGCCACTGCTCCATGGACCATTAAGAGAGGTGCACGGATCTAGAACAGTTCACACCTGCTTTTCCCTCAGGAAAGAAAAGGGGCAAGGGACATTTGAGAATCACTTCCAGGTTAAGATTAGGTCACATGAATTATTACCATGATTTTTTTGTAAGTTCCTGGTTCACTCACCCATCTCAGCATGCACACTATGTCTCCCGTCTAAACAGAGTCCTAAGGCCAACACTCGTCCTAAATACTAGAAACAAAACTAAGAAGGAAAAGAGCTTACTTCACAACCACATTTATTTGTGACATGATTTGCTCAACTCTCCACTACAGGTTCACTTCAGAACTTAACACCCTGCAAGTTTTCTTTCATTGTTATTATTGTATTTTTCCCAATACTGAATTATATTGTAATAGTGATTCAAACCATATCAGAACTCGGTTCTTTTCCCCCAGGTAACCTGTACCTGAGCAGGGGGCCGTCGGGGTAATGTCTAGGTGCTGAGCACACCTACTCAGAATTTCAACAATATTTGTCCTGAACATCCCCTAAGTACAGAACAGGATGTGTGACTATATCCAAATCCAACTGTTTCCAGAACCCAGTCCTATGTGATTTATCTGAGCCAAAGAGCCTTGACCTCCGTGTGGAGTCCCCAGACTAGACTCTCAGCTGTAAGGTAGTGTGGGGGCTCCTCCACCCAGTTGCTCTGCCAGGTCCCCCTCGGACTCCTCCTCAGCTGGATGAGACCTTTTCTTTAGTTCTAGGTCACAATGCTGGGAGCCATCAACGTTGGGGAAAATCAGTCTCTCTTTCTCTAAACACACACAGAAGCACGTACAAAAACCTACTTTCTAGTCTAGGAGAATCCTTTAGTACAAACAGATTGGTCCAAGACAAATAAGCTTTTTTTTTTTTTTTTTTTTAAGCGGTGGAATTTTTATTTCAAACAAACAAGCAAACAAACAAAGTAGAGTTGCTGTGGCTGAAATGGAGTTAGAGTACTTGGAGATCTACCCACCTGATTTCTCCCCAGGCTGCCCCTTGCCCTATAATACCTCTAAATATTCCTCTTCATCCCCTAAATACTCCTTCCCACCCCACATTCCACCCCAGCTACCACCTTCACAGAAACACAGCTTGAAAACCAGACACTATGAGTCTCACAACAGCTCAAATCATCCCATGTTCCCATATCGCTCAAGGATGATATTGTTCTCATGACCACGGAAGTAGCTAGAGATACCTGTTTCACTAGAACATGACTTAGCTATGATTCTAATAGTTTTGGCACCTACAACCAAAGGATTTATTCAAAAGAGGTACAACCTGATTTCCTGATGGAGATTTGCTTTTAAGTCATAATTAAGGATCTCTGGGATGTGCCAACAGCAGAATTGTTTCCACCTCTTCAATTATTCTTGGCAGTCCCAAAAGTTTGGAAAGTAGGTAGAGGAAAATGTCACATGATTCTTCCTCAAAAGTGGGACAAAGATGGAAAATGAAACTCAACATGCCAGTGTCAGTAAGTAGCACTGCATCACCTGCCTGTGGTTAGAATCCCATGACACCACTTGCAAATGACCTTGGGTGAGCTGGTTACCTAACCTCTCTATGTCTCTGTTTCCTCATCTGAAAGTGAGGACAACAGCAATATCTATTTCACAGGGTTGTTGTGATGACTGACTCAATATAGGTAAAGTAGTTAATAACTAACACAGAGTAATCATTCAACAAATGTTACCTCTAATGATAGTTACAATTATTAATTTGATATTATTAGGAGTGACGACGTTAATATTCTTCCTTAACAATATTCAAAATGATATTTGATTCTCTTAGATAATTTTAGCCAAGTTTTTTTTATTCTTTTTTTTAAATTAAAGTCTAATAACCAACTTGACAATAAACTATTTGTAATTAATTAATTAATTAATTAATTAAAGTCTAATGAACATACAGTGTTATATTAGTTTCAGGTATAGAGTAAAATGATTCAATAATTTCATAAATTTCTCAGTGCTCATCAACATAAGTATACTCTTTTTTTTTTTTTAATTTTTTTTTTATTTATTTCTAGGAGAGATAGAGAGAGACAGCGTGAGCAGGGGAGGGTCAGAGAGAGAGGGAGTCACAGACTGAAACAGGCTCCAGGCTCTGAGCTGGCAGTCAGCACAGAGCCTGACGCGGGGCTCGAACCCACGAACCGCGAGATCATGACCCAAGCGAAAGTCGGATGCTTAACCGACTAAGCCACCCAGGCGCCCCAACATAAGTATACTCTTAATCTCCTTTATCTATTTCACCCATTCTCCCACCACCTCCCCTCTGGCAACCATCCATGTGTTCTCTATATTTAAGAGTCTGTTTTTGTTTTTTACTTGTTTTGTTTCTTCAATTTCACCTGAGTGAAATTGTATGATATTTGTCTTTCTCTGTCTGACTTATTTCACTTAGCATTATTCCCTACAGATCCATCCATGTTGTTGCAAATGGCAAGATTTCATTTTTCATGGTAATATTCCATTGTTTATATATTACCATATCTTCTTTATCCATTTATCTCTTGATGGACACTTGGGTTGCTTCCGTATCTTGGCTATTTCAAATAATGCTGCAATAGACATAGGGGTGCATACCGAGCAGTATGAACTACTAGATCATATGGTAATTCTGTTCTGAATTTTTTTTTTAGGAACCTCCATACTGTTTTCCACAGTGGTTGCACCAATTTGCATTCCTACCATCAAATTTTTGCCAAAATTGATAGGTGTAAACAACATACAATCCCATCAATTCTGCATATATATGGAGAATATTGAGAATATTGAGAATGCAAGAGAAGCTGATAATATCCTAAATGAATTTCAGATATATTTCTTAAGGTACATCCCCTTTCCTTATGTCTCTATTTTACCTCTTAGTAAAATGCATTAAAAAGACCATATTGTGGTGCCTGCATGGCTCAGTCAGTTAAGCACCTGACTCTAGATTTCAATTCAGATCATGATCTTGCAGTTCCTGACACTGAGTCCCATGTCAGGCTCTGTGCCGACTGTGTAGGTCCTGCTTGGGGTTCTCTCTCTCTCTCTAAATTCTCTAAAATTCTTAGGAATTCTCTAAAATTCTTAGGAACTTTATTTTAAATTAAAGAAAGCTAAGCTTTTTCTAAGGAGAAGCCCAGAGAGTGGCAACTAATTATGCCACTAGCTGGCATATTTGTCCTAATTGTATCTGCCTGTCGGGCTGCCCAGTTACCTATATTCTTAGGGCTGTGGCAAAGTCCAGGACAACTGGCTTTAAAGTAACCAGAATCTTCAAGTAAAAATTTTTGTTTTGTTTTAACAAGAATCCAAAATTTATAAGAACTGAGGCATACACATAAGCTTTATAGCAAATACTCGAAAGCTACCTTGCCAAAAGCTTTGGAATAAAGCGTGTGGGAGATATTTGGACAATTCATGCCTTAATTTATGCAAAAAAAAGATATTTGAATATTCTAACTTGTCACCACTAAGTAATCCAAAAGTTTTCAGAAACCTCAGAGATGCAATCTAATGTATTTCCTAACACCAGCACCTTTGTTCCAAATAAATCTCCAGGTATTTATTACTGGGCAAACTTTATCAAAGTTCACTGCAATCTTTAGGTTACAAGAACAGATGTTAAAAATATTCTCTCATTCTCTCACTTTTTAAAACTGGAGGACTAATTGCCACAATTCTTGGCCCTTAGAGGAGGATGTAACTTTTATAGAGATAGATTCCCATCTTGTGGGCTTCTCAGAGATTACTTCTGAAAATCATTTTTGTCATGTTTCATTTTGTTAACTATGAATATAAACTAAATCTCAATTAACTAGACAATATAGTAAACTAGAAGCCCTATTCCTTTGACAACGAGGTGATATTGCAATATATGATTCTCCTCAAACTAGATTCCTTTCAAGAAGTTGTTGAGAGTAAATCCTCAAACTAGATTTCTTTTAAGAAGTTGTAAGAGAGTTCTCAGCCAAGGAGAAAATTTTTTTTTCCTTTTTTCTTTTTCTCGCTCTCTCTTTTTTTTTTTTGTTTGGTTGTAACTGTAAGAAAAAATGGCTGTTAGCTGAACCCATTGTAGTAATCACTTCACAACGTGTGTAAATCAAACCATGACACTGTAACCAGAACCTTATACAGTGATGTATATCAATTATTCCTCAATGAAACTGGGGAGAAAAAGAATGATACATTTTGGCAACGGTACAACTTACAATTTCTTTAAAAGATCTAAGAACAGTTTTCTAAAACAAATGAAAATATGACAGCATGTTCCTCTCCTTTCCATCTTGAAAAGAGAAAAATTAAAGTAGAAATTCCATTATGAAAGAAATTCAGCTGTGTATCTTTATTCTTTATTTACTCTGCTCCTAAACTGCCATGGATAGTTTTCACAGAGATCATTTCATAGCTTCCTAGAAACTTTTACAGTTATAAGTTCAACTACAGAAATAATAATATGAGCCACCTTCCACTGGATTCTTCTAAGAGGCTGGTACTGGAGAAAACACCAAGCATATGCTATCTCATTCAATTATTTCAAACAAGCACGGAAACTACTATCATTATCACCTTGTTGGATAGGAAGCAGCTAACATTAGTGACATCAAAAGACTTGTCCCAGATTTCACAGTCAAAAAGGGGCAGAGCCAAGTTATGAACCCAGATCTGACTCCGAAGTTCAAGCTCTCCTGCCCATGCCTGCTGTAGCGCTTCTGAGCTCCATGAAATCAAGGGCTGAGTTCTTCCTCATCTGGAAGCCTTCAGGAAATAAAACACTGCTACTCCACGGGGAGCTCAAGAAATTGTTGTTTAATTGAAAAATCAAGAGTCATTTGAAAGCATACACTGAAAACATGATAGAGGGAAACCTACCATTAATTGCTCCATAGCTCAAAATTCAAAATACTTCAACGTCACTTATTAGGTTTGATGCCTTCTAGAATCAAAATAAATAGGTCGTTTGTCAAGATGATGGAAAAATATGAGAAGAATTCTACCATCTATCAAAGAAACTAAAAGACAGGCATCCACGATGTATCAAGCACCAAAGCAACTACTAGTTTAAATACAGACGGAAAGGAAGCAAGTTTTGGAAATATTAAAACCATGGTTCTGATCCAGGGTCTCTAACTTTCTACCAAAGGCCACAGTAAAGTTGCTTTCTCTCTCTTGGTCTTCCTTTCATCAACATATTTACATATATATAATTTTTATACATGTGAGTATATATATATAATTTATATAAAGTATATATATTATATAAATACATCTATAATTTATATTTATATAATATATATACTATAGTTACATTGTATGTTTCAATGGAAGACAGCATGATTATTGTTACTGTTATTACCAAAACATCAATTAAATTAAATATGCAATATAATCATATGCCTGTTTAAAGTATACTTTCAAACACCAGTAAATGCTTTAGTGTGACTATGGTGAGAAGAAAAGTCACACAAGAGACAGATGTATATCATTTATATTTTCACTTTTTAAAAAATCCTTAACATGGGTTAAAAATAAAGGATTCCCAAGATTACCTAATCTGTTATGATTTAACAGCATTTTAATGTTTTCTAAGGAATGATAGCAAAGTACTGCATCTCTTCAAACTTGGAATTTACTGCCTGTCTGAGTCTCTGCTTGTGCCAAATTAAATATACAGTATAATGTCCATACCAGAAATAACAGAGCACAGCTTCCTGCTCCATTGCTTGGTTGTATGAGCCCGAACTGAAGAAAGGGAGACATGATTTTATTTATTCATCTAAATAATTGTTTTCTCTTCAATTTCTTGGTTTAGAAGGTACTCCAGAAAAAGAAGTTCCCATGTGAATTCTCAAGCCATTTAAAGGAAAAATTTCTTTTGAAAGCCTCAAGACAAAGCATAAAAAGAATAATATTAATGAACTGCTCAGAAAGCCAATTTCCCTGAGCTATTCCACAGCGCCCAGACTGCTGAGGACTGAGGACTGTAAAATCTTTTTGCCTCTGAGGTACAAACGACATTGCAAACTAGACGATGTAGTGCTTCTTCCCAGCAGATACCGCCCAAAACTCTTCTGAGGAATTTTGTAAAACAAGAGCACAGAGAAATGCGTGGCAAGTGTAAGATGCCCTGGGGGGGTCTAAGGTTGATGGGGTTTCTAAAGTGAGGGACATGGGGCGCCTGGGTGGCTTAGTCGGTTAAGCGTCCGACTTTCGCTTAGGTCATGATCTCGCAGTCCGTGGGTTCGGGCCCCGCGTCGGGCTCTGTGCTGACTGCCAGCTCAGAGCCTGGAGCCTATTTCAGTCTGTGACTCCCTCTCTCTCTGACCCTCCCCTGCTCACACTGTCTCTCTCTCTCTCCCAGAAATAAATAAAACATAAAAAATAAATAAATAAATAAAGTGAGGGACATGATCATATGATTATCCACAGATACATAATGCAGGTGAAAGAGGAGATAAAGTGCAGGGGCAGTGCCTTTAAATAAGCAAAATGTGGAAAGGGATAATTCATCCATTGTGACAGGAGGGAATGAAGTGACCCATAGCTGGGTACACATGGAGGAGCTGGGGAGGCATGGCAGAGAAAAGATGAAAATCGTGCTCTTCTGACTGCACCAATTTTCAGTGAAATAAGAACCATCTTTGGCTAAGGATGAAGAGAGAGGGGGAAGCTCTGAAGAGAGAGAATACTTGAAATGGTCATCTCAGAAAGAGAAAATAAATATGTAGGAAGTATGCTGGGACTGTGGGTAAGGCTGAGGGACCACTTGAGAAAGATGGCCGTCAACTGAGTGCGAGCTTGTCAACATGGTAGCTGTGCTTTCCTTGAGCTGTATTCACTACTTGAGTGTGGGCAGGGACTAAAAGGAGCCATAGGATTTGGTCAACTGAATACAAAGGAGATGGTATAGTCACCAATAATGCAGTCACTATTATTCACAGTGCAGCATCAATATCAGCAAGAATCAGACAATGCTTCTTAAGAATCTCTATGTAGAGAGTCATATGCATGTTAAAGTCTCAGAAACACCTGAGTGGTAGCCAAGTGCGAGCAAGAAATCATCATTCAGGGCCATGGAAAGCTAAAGAAATGAGATGCCAGGATGTTGCTTCAGTCGTCCAAGTGAACTGTAAAGCCACCAAGATGGCTGACAGAAAAAATGACTGGGTCAAAGGAGGAGATGCACAGAGCCCTGTGGGAATAACTGTGCGGGTGATAAAAGGGAGCCCGGAAGGCTTGGAGTCCTGGTGGTGACTGGGAAAAACATGTAAAGGATGAGGGGACTGGTGTTCTAAGAGGGGAGGTAATTGTGGCTGTCTCGTCCCCCGGATTGGTCTCTGCAACAGTACATACTGATCATGAGGGTAGTGCTGTAGCTGAAGAGATTGTGGTTTTCCAAGAAGCATATAGAACTCTGTGAGCTTCCCCAAGTCCTGCAGGTAGTATGGACTGGGAGAGAGAAGGTCTTGTCAGGAACCCAAAGGGAATTAGTGGGTTTCTATTAGATCCGTATACGAGCATGCCCCTTAGGGCCCAGAAGTAGCACATTGTTAAGCATTTAATAAGAGATGGCCACCCAAAGATCTGCGCTTGAACCAGAGAGCACAATAATTCTGTATAAGAGTAGAGACGTCTGTTGCTCTCAAAAACAAGCAGAAAAGAAGGGGGGAGAGAAAGAGGAACAGAAAAGATGGGAGATTCTTATCCTATTCAAGATAGTGAAACCCCAGTAGCAGCCAAAGGATGTGGTTAAGACAGGTGAGGCCTCTTATCAGAGACTGTATAAGTTTCATCTATAAAAATCTCCCCCATTCTCCTTGAAAATATTTAGTATAGTCTCCTCCCTTCATGACTATATTTATGAATGGGTCTTCTGGAGAGAGGGTGAGGGGTCAGTAAGTATCATGAGTCCAGAAAGCAGAGGAAAATATATAAATACAGGCTCCTAGCACATTGAAGAAATTTGGGAGAGAGTTTTGGATATACATGGACTATGAAATTAGGGGGATTACGATGTTAAACATTTAAGTGAAGTGCAATAGCCCCACTGATAACCAGGTTACACAATAAAACATATTCTTTTTGAAGACCAGCCAGTTGCTTTCTCTGCACTCTCCTCTCCCATTCCCCCAAGCCCTCCTGTCTTTATAACCAATGCATTAAAAATATTCACATCAACATTATGTAATTATAAACCCCTCGGGCTCAGTGTTTCTCAGAGGCAAATGGTGATGGTAACAAAAGAAACACTGAAATCCACTTGTTAAAAATCTGAATTCCCAGAAAAGCAGCCACCAATCTATTCAACAAGTAGCAGAATGCCTATCTCAATTCTGTCTACTTTTGTTTAGTTTACTCATTTTCAGAAAGTTGGCAGTCGAAGACTAGGGAGGAAAAAACACAAGTAGATAATCAACCAGAGACGTTAAGACTTGCATGTGTATAAAATAACACACAAATCAGGGTCTCTACTTTTCAGAAATTTACATTCCATGCATCCAAGATCTGTGATCTTTCAGATAGGGTTCGACAAGAATTAAGCAGAGTGAGCGGGGTGCCTAACTAATTCCTAAGACCATCAGGGTCTTCCATTACAGACTTTCAACTCCAAACTCAGACAACTCAAATTAGATGCAAAGCTATAATTATTCTAGAAAACTGAATTATAATTATCCTGGCACTCACCCATAAAAATATTTCCCAAATCTATTTTAAAAATTAAAAACAGACCAAGATCTAGAAACATACCTAGGATCCATTTTAATATGCTAGTTTCATTCAAGCTGAATTTGCATTTGCTCCTTAATCACGTGCTGAACTGGTCCTCCAACAGGAGGAAACAAATTAACTCTGAGTTCCTGAGGAAAGATCCTAGTAGATCTTCTCTTATTTCTTACAGATGATAAAGCTGCAATCAACTCGATCAAATAAGCACAGTACCCACTTTATGTGACTGGGACGATTCCAGCGGGAAAAGTACATTTCTGTCTTCAAAAAATACACACACACACACACACACACACACACACACACGCAGAGACAGAGAGAGAGAGAGCCTCCCATATCCTTTACCTACCACAATAATTTCTTTTTACCTCAGGGTAAAATAATTGACAGCATACCCAAGACTCCTGAGCTCAGGAGGAACAGCCAAGGTCTATACGAAATTTTTTTAAAAAGACATTCTATTTTTTCTGGGGCACCTGGGAGGTTCAGTTGGTTTAGTGTCTGACTTCAGCTCAGGTCACGGTCTCATGGTTTGTGAGTTCGAGCCCCACACGGGACTCACGGCTGTCAGCATAGAGTCTGCTTTGGATTCTCTGTCTTCTTCTCCCTCTGCCCTTCCCTCCTCTCTCTCTCAAAAATAAATAAATAAAACATTAAAAATGTATATATTTAAAAGACATTCTATTTTTTTAAAAATAAGCATAGGGGCACATGTACCTCAATGTTTATAGCAGCACTCTCAACAATAGCCAAAACATGGAAAGAGCCTAAGTGTCCATCAACAGACGAATGGATCAAGAAAATGTGGTTTATCTATATGATGGTATACTACATGGCAACGAGAAAGACTGAAATCTGGCCTGTGTAGCAACATGGATGGACCTTGAGGGTGTTATGCTGGGCGAAATAAGTCAGGCAGAGAAGGACATATGTTTGCATATATAGGTGGGTTAGGAGGAACTTAACGGAGGACCATGGGGGAGGAGAAGGGGAAATATAGTTGGGGAGAGGGAGAGAGGCAAACCATGAGAGACTCTTGAGTGCTGAGAACAAACTGAGGACTGATGGGGGGGGAGGGGGGGAAATGAGCATGGAGGAGGGCACTTGTGGGGATGAGCATTGTGTGTTGTATGGAAACCAACTTGAGAATAAACTATTTAAGATAAATAAATTTAAAAAAGCAAAAAAAAAAAAACTATAAACATTACACTAGAACACAGTGAACACCTCCCTATGTGATGTGATTTGAATTATACTATAAAGCATTCTGAGTCAAAATGCTTTCTCCACACACCAAAAACTGAAAATAGGATTTCCATTATTAGGGATGAACTCCGGTGGGTTCCAACATTTCCCTCTGCTAAAATGCCTTTGAGAGGGATCTCCGCTGGCAGTGATGAGTATCAGTTAGTTGATGGTAACCTTTCAGCCACGAGAAGAGAGTGTGGGTTGGAAGAGAAGAATCAATTGAAACCACAGCACTCATCTGCCAAAGGTACAAGCGCCTGAAAGACTAGTCAACAGGGAGGCAGATCAGAGGTGGGATCCATCTATTCTATACAGGTTTCAAATTTCCTTTTTTTTTAATTTTTTCAATGTTTACTTATTTTTGAAAGAGAGAGAGAGACAGAGCGTGAGCAGGGGAGGATCAGAGAGAGGGAGACACAGAATTGAAAGCAGGCCCCAGGCTCTGAAATGTCAGCACAGAGCCTGATGTGGGGCCTGAACTCATGAGCAGTGAGATCATGACCTGAGCTAAAGTAGGATGCTTAACCCACTGAGCCACCCAGGCGACCCAGGTATCAAGTTTCTTATCTGAGAAGTGAGAAGGCTGAATTTGATGATCTCTAAAAAGTTCAAAACTGCAACTTTTGGTAGGTCTGGCTAGAAGGTTAGCCACAGAGGACTAAGAAGTAGGGAACCCAAATGTCACTAACGATGGTCATAAAAGCACTGCAGAAGGAAAAAGGGGAGGCACTCAAGAAAATGTCTTCGAGGCACCTGGGTGGCTCAGTTGGTTAAGTATCATGCTCTTATTTTCTGCTCAGGTCGTGATCTCATGGTTCATGAGTTCAAGCCCCATGTTGATTCTTTCTCTCCCTCTCTCTCTGCCCTTCTTCAGCTCACACTGTCTCTGTCTCTCTCAAAATAAATAAAAACTTAAAAAAAAAAGAAAGAAAGAAAATGTCTCCACTACTATAGTTACGACAAAAGGCACTTCTACAGGGAAAACATAGTAACGTCTCAGGGGTAAAGAGACCATACACAGAAATAGCGAAAAATTCTAGATCCACATTGGGTCACTGAATTGCTCAAATCGATATTAAAAGAAATGGAAAAGAAGCTAGTTTTGCTGAAGGAAATAACGTTCTTAAAACTAAAAGGATGTGTAGCGGTTGTTGATGGATTGATTTCATGGGAAATGGAAACTGCTGACTTCTACGTGGTCTGTCAAGACCACTAGCACTGAAATGGTTACAATAAAATTCACTCCTTCATACAACAGATATTCATATGGAGCCTAGTCCATACTTCTGCTGGATGTGAGAAAGGATACAGTAATGAAAAAGACACCTCTAACTCTTAAATGTCCAACATATTAGAGAAGATATAACAAATATAGTAAATATGATGAGAAATGATACTACTAAGATAAGCAAAGGTTAGGGGTTTGGAAGAAGAGTTAGTTTCTGTTCTTAGTTTTATTTGTGAAAGATCACAATCCCTTCACATATTCATTCACACTAGCCAACATCAAGAATTTCTAAGGACAAGTTTAGGCACTTAATAAAGAACAGCAGTTCCTGAACCATCTGCTTTGCTCTGAAAATAAAGATCCATCACACGCGAATTTTCATTTTACTCCAACCCTGTGAGAATATAATTGTCAGCTGGGGTAGGTAACATTTGGTTTATAATTGACATAGTGAACAAACCATGCTTTATAAAATGGCTACAATCAGTGTTTCTTTGGGGTAAAAAAACCACAAACCATCATGTGTGGCCAAAAGTCACTCACTTTCAGCAAGTTCCTTTGATCCATTTAAGTGTCCTGTTACTAATCTTCTGATGAAGAAATGTGCAAAACACAGAATTTAAAGTGAACAACAGAACCTTGTTTAGTCAGACAAAGATACATAACAGAGTATCCTGAAGGCGTTTTTTTTTTCCTTAACAAGGGAAATAATTGCCCAAATTCATATCATACAAAACTGCAGATTACAGTAGCCTAACTCGATGTTGTATGTATTATTCTTACCTGGTAAGGAACAATACTGCCATGAGCTGTGCCCCAACGTTTTGCTTCCTTTTGGCCAATCAGATAATTAGCAGCTACCTGGGTCAAACACGCCACCTACCAGGATGAGGAAAAAAAAAGGGTTGTTTACTCACAAAAGTTGTTCTCATTTGAGTTCATGTCACTGCAGAAGAAAATAAAAGAGAGACACAAACTCAAATAGGTTAGAAAATACACAAGAGGGGCGCCTGCGTGGCTCAGTCGGTTAAGCGTCCGACTTCAGCTCAGGTCATGATCTCACAGTTCGTGGGTTCGAGCCCTGCATTGGGCTCTGTGCTGACAGCTCAGAGCCTGAAGCCTGCTTCAGATTCTGTGTCCCTCTCTCGCTCTGCTCCTTCCCTGCTCATTCTCGGTCTCATTCTCTCAAGGATAAATAAACATTAAAAAATAAATAAATAAATAAATAAATAAATAAATAAATAAATAAATAAATAAAACTTTTAAAAATTAAAAAAAATATAAAGAAAATACAGAGACCTCCATGCCTTCATCATACAAAGAAAGGCAGAACGGCATTATATTATTGCCTGAGACTAAATACAGATAACATTTGGCTCCCAGAATGATCACCTGATGACAGGGGTGCCTGGGTGGCCCAGTCGGTTTATGCGTTCGACTCTTGGTTTCACCTCACCACAGTTTCGTGTGTTCAAGCCCCACATCGGGCTCTGCACTGACACCACAAAGCCTGCTTGGGATTCTCTCTCTCTCTGCCCCTCCCCTACTCATGCTGTTTCTATCTCTCTCAAAATAAATAAATAAACTTAAAAAATAAAATTTAAAGATCAACTGAGGACAGGGGTTGAGCCAGGAAATGAAGCCCTGGTCCAGTCTTTAGCATCAAAACCATGTCAAAATACATCAGCATCTAGTACATTCCTTTCTCCTCTTCACCCGTGTCCTTTTGCTTTCTGTCAGGATGACAAAAAGAAGGCTTGTGTCATCCCTGGGCAGCTGAACCAGCCATGAGCCATGCTCCTCTAAAGTTCTCATTTCATGAAAAAAATAACAATAATAAACTTCTACTTTGTTTCAATCAGTTCAGCTGCCCAAAGCATTCTTACTGACACAGAGGATCAAAATTACTTGACTTTTTAAAATTTCCCAGTGAATCGTCCTCATTTAAACAAAACTTGCTGCACCTCTCTGAAATTAGTCCTAAACCCATACCCTCATCATTATACCTATTTCAGGTTTCAGAAACCTTAGATCTCTTAAAGGGATCATCTAAAACCTTAGAGTCAGCTTCTGACTCTTGCGATATTTCATACACATATTTTGAAAACCTACAAAAATTCGGTTGCATACGAGCATAACCTGAGGATAATGACTTGATTCCCGGTAACCGCCACAAGGAGCCTACGTGCCCATGAATACGCATGCCCCCACCGTGAACTATGGGAAGGCAACCTAATAAAAATTTTCTGAAGTTTCCAGGAAAACAAAGCTTCTATCCTCATAACAGATTCAGGACGTACCATACATGCCATGGGTTGATCTTCCCCATTCTAGATCATCAAGTGCGGCCGGGAATCTCCCAAGCCACGACCTGTTATTGCCCTCTGCCTGGCATGGTGGCTTGCCTCCCACAAGGCCTATCGACAGGGCTCAGCCGGGATGAATCTCCTTACAGCAGCAGACATTCTCCTTTACTTTATTCTTGGGATTTACACTCACTTTTATGTTCATTTACTGCTCTGTTGAAACTGGAACTGCCTTATGGCAGCTGGTGCGGCTGTACCGCCCAGGTGGCAAAACTAATAACCTTGGAGTCACCCACTTCTGGGCCTCCATCTGGTCTCGGGCGTTTGAACCACGGAGCATTCCAGGGCTGCCTGGGGCTGCCTCGTGCTAATCACAATTTCACAGATCACTTCTGTGTCTTTCAAAATGGAAAATCAAATCAACATTTTGTAGTCAAAAAATGCACAGGATGGGAAGTCAAGTTTCATGGTTTTGCATCTTTGTCAACTCTAAGAGGTTGTACAACTGTGGGTCATTTAACTACTTTGACCTTCAGACACATTCTCGATAAAATCTTGGGCATTTGGCCAAAATGGGTGGCTTTTGATCTTTAAAAAAAAAAAGGAGAACTCCTGTACCAAACCAAATAATGGACAAAATCCTAATATGCAAGGAAGTAATACCCCCAAGAGTTCTGGCTGAAGCGGAAGCAGGTCTGTAATGTCACCCTGGGCACATAACACAGAATCCAATTTGCAAAATAGTAAATGGTCTTAAATTTGCTTCCTAGGTCAATACTTCTGACTTTTATTCTTCTTAACAGTCTGGCAAATAAAAATGATACCAGGGATGCAATTGTAGTTATTTTCCCATTAAAGCTTTTCCTGAAATTGGGAGAATTCTCTCACGTTTGAGGTTTTTCTGTAAGAAAGGTTTTACTTTGGTCTAACTATATATGAGAGATGGGGGGAGGAGGTTGCTCCTCTCAGATAAACTCTGGTAACAGTCACTCTCCAAGGTGCTCTGGTGTTACTGGAGGCAAGGAGTCACATTATAAAGGTAATTCTTTGCAAGCAAAGAATCATAAGAGGCTTGGTATTTCCACTCTTTTAATTTCAAAGTCAACTGAGAGTCAGTAGACCAACATCAGTAATAGCTACAAGAGGTAGTGAACTGACTGGATGATCACAAGTAAACCTGCAAATTCTAGATTGGTCTGAGACGGTTGCCAAAAGGATGGATGGGCTGGATTCTAGGCTGGAGATCACCCCCAAGTACCTCATTTCTTGCCCACCACCTCTTTCTTTCATCTCAATTTTGACTTCCGTGTTTCTGACCCTACCTTGCTAAGGTATATGTTTGATAACTATTTAATAAAAGTAGCCTTATTTAAAGTAAGTTTGAATGAAGAGTCAAAACTCCTCTCACCAACTGTTTCTAAATGGGATGCCTTATCAATTTCCTCCACACATGGTAACTCATGAAAACAAAAGAGCATTTCAGGACTAGCAGCTTCCTACTGGACAGAAAGGTTAGATAAGATTTTAAGCCATTGCTACCCAAAAACAAAGTATGATTTGTCAGTAACTATTCAGAGGCTAATTTGGGGGGAAAAAGAATTCTATTAAAAAGAGAGAGAGAGCAACAGGGCTAAACTTAGCAACCCAATGTTTAAAAGGGGCATTGCAAAGCTAAGAGTAACTTATTTACAATGAAGTATTTTAAGGCAGGAGAAGGGGGAGAAAGTCAACAGCTATAACGTGATTATGTATGAAAAATCAGAGGCTTCCTGGCAATTAATGACAAATCTTCCACAAATCAAAAGAATGCAGGATGTGACTTTTAGGTTAATAACTACATACTGTATATCCATTCTAAATATTGCATTAGATCGTTACTTACATCCCCTAAACTTAGGCCCATTATTTCATCATGTGGACGCTATATAATTTACTCAGAATGTCGCCTTTATATGGTTTCATCTGAACAAAAAAGCCAACTTTGGTTTAATAATAATCATTCTGACAGCAAAACTATTATTTTAGATAACATAGTGGGTCCTGGTATTGTGTGTCTAACCAGAAAACCAATGGCATGGTCAGAGTGGCTCTCAAAGGGCACAGCCCCAAAAGACATGAGCAAGAATATACCCAATTATTTCCCAAAGCAGCCCCATAGGGTCTGTCACCATGTTTCACTTCTACCGAATGAGGATCAAGCTGCAATAATAGAATCTTTCATCTCCAAAAGGACAACCAAGTATGGCGGGAAAAGTGGGGAAAACAACACTAGAATTGGGCTCATTGCATCACAACCGGTCGATTCTTCCCTCCTGCTCCCTTGCACATATTCTGGTCTCCAACTAAGCGAGGCAAAACACCCATCATGTTTCACTCCTCCACCTGCCCATCTCTCCATCCATTCTTCAAAGTCCCTTTCAACATAACCATTTCCACTAAGCCCCCCTCATTACCCAAGCAGACAAATATAGCCCCTGTCTCTGAACAAACACAACTCCTTAATCTGCCTAACACCAGCTGCACTTTCACAGTCCACCTTATACAACTACACTTATAAGATGGCAAAGCTAAGAAGACCTAGATCAGTGGTTCCTAAACCCACCTGTGCATGAGAGTCACCTGCAGAATTCCTGGACCCCACCCCAGACCTACTGAATCAGACTCTTCCAGGGATGGAGCCTGGGAAAAACATAATTTAACCAATGTAACCAGATTTGAGAACCAAAACCTCAGGGAAATCTAGCCTAATCTCTTGATGTTAGAGATGGATAAATAAAGAAACAGAGAAGGAATTAACTTACCTGAAGTTACACAGCAGGCTAATGACAGAACTTTAAACTAGTCTAACTACAGTGTCCTCCTCCATTCTACCATACTATTCATAGCTTATCCTATCCCTCCTTTTAAGTTGGGAACTATTTCACAGTAGTAACTGTGTGCTACAAACCCTTCATATGGTCTCACAGAACCAGAACCTAACATAGAGCTTCCACACTATTTTTTTTAATGTTTATTTTTGAGAGAGACAGAGAGGAAGTGTGAACAGGAGTGGCGCAAAGTGAGAGAGGGACAGAGGATCTGAAGTGGGCTCTATGCTGACAGCACTGAGCCCGATGTGGGGCTCTAACTCATAAAATCGCAAGATCCTAACCTGAGCTAAAGTCGGGTGCTTAACTGACGGAGCCACCAAGGCGCCCCACACAGTAATTTTTTTAATGTGTGAATGCAAACAGTAATTATTAGTTTATTTACTCAAAAAATACTGAGTGCTGCTTTGTGTAAGGTATTATGTCAGGTACCGGATATACAAAAGTAAATGGGAAGATATAGTCCTGCTCTCTTTGGACTTAAGAATAGTGGAGAAGACAAATAAACAGTTATAGGAACTTCCATGGGAAAAACTTTAAAAACAAAGGGAAGGCCATGTAGGAAAGCCCTAAGTCAAGAAAGAGAGTGGCATACAGGAGGAAAAAATATGAAAGTAGACCAGTGTAACTGAAGCATGGCAAAAAAGAGACAGCAAATAAAATTGGAGAGGTTGACAGATCGTGTCAGCCCCTGCTGGTCATGGGTCAGGAGTCATTCTCCACACATCTTTCAGAATGATCCTTTTATTTTTTCTTTTTAATTTTTAAGTAATCTCTACACCCAACGTGAGGTTCAAACTCACAACCCTGAGATCAAGAGTCTCATGCTCCACCGACTAAGCTAGCCAGGTGGCCCTCAGAATGATCGTTTTTAAATCAAGAATTGTATCATATCATCTTTCTACTTAGAACTCATAGAGCTTCTCACAGCATTCGGAACTAAACCCAAAGAATCGACTAAACAGAGACAAGAGAGTAAAGGGACCAGTTCTACTGTGAAGGTCCAGGCATAAGCCGATGATCACTCAGACTAAGTTGCTGGCAGTAGAAATGGAAAAATGAATGGATTTAAGATCTACGTTAGGGACAGAATGGACAGAACATGTAAAAGACTGTATGGGGAGGGGAAGGCAGATAAAATGGTGACAGAGAGGGAGGAGCTACACATAACTCCCAGGTTTCTGGCTGAATATCTGGGAAAGCTAGGAAGGCACTAACAGAAATAAGGAAGTCTGAGAGAGGAAGGTGAAGGGGAAAGAAAACAAAAATCCTCCTGTGCATATGTTGAATTGGAGACACGTGCCAGACAATTATTGGGGCTGGAGTCATCAGCATATAGTAAGTATTTAAAGTCATTCCCTAAGGGAAAATAGAGGGAGATAATTAGAGAAGAAATCAGGAATAAGATAAAACAAAAGAAGATAAATCTCCATGTCAAAAACAGCCTCTAATCAGAGGTGTGACCAATGACATAAGTCAAACCACCAGCACCAATTTACCCCCAAAATAGGGAGTAGGTGAAATAAACCAAGATATCCAAACATAACAGGAGAACAAAAGTAGACATTTAAACTGATGCAGCAGCAGAAGACAGTACCATGTGAGGAAATGTTACAATTTTTTTAACTTTTAATTTTAGAACCTTTTTCGATTCATAGAAAACCTACCAAAATAGTAATGAGTTATATTACTCCACACCCAGTTCCCCTATTATTTTTATTTTTTTCTCTGCTGATCTTATTATTTATTTATTTTTTTAGCTGACACAATATTACATTGGTTTCAGGTGTACCGCAGAGAGATTCAACATCTCTAGATGTTATGCTGTGCTCGGTGCAAATGTAGCTCCCATCTGCCTTCATTCAACGCTACCCAAGAACCATTCACTCACTCTATTCCCTACGCTGTGCCTTTTATTCCCATGACTATTCATTCCAAGTCCCCTATTAGTTAACCTCTTACCCCAGTGTGATACATATTTTGTAATGAAAGAGCCAATACTGATACATTGTTATTAAAGTCCATTTGTTCAGATTTCCTTCATTTTTAAAGAATTTTTTTTTAATGTTTGCTTACTTTTGAGGGAGAGAGAGAGACAGAGCTTATTCTGTCCTTCTGAAGTAGGCACCGGGCTCTGAGCTGTCAGCACAGAGCCCTACACAGGGCTCGAACCCACAGACTGCGAGATCCTGACCTAAGCCCAAAACAGACACTTAACCAACTAAGCCACCCAGGAGCCTCAGATTTCCTTCATTTTTAATGTTCTTTTCAGATCCAAGATCCCACTCAGGGCACCTATCACATTCTATTTGGTCGTTGCTTCCTTAGGCTCCTCTTGATTGTAACAATTGATCATACATTCCTTCCTTCTGAGGACTTGGACAGTTTTGAGTACAGATCAGGTATTTTGGAGAATGTTCCTCAATGGGGATTTTTTTAATGTTACAGTGCCATTTTCATCACATCTTACCAAAGGTACAAACTATTGATGTGACTTAACACTGTTGGTGTTGACCTCGATCACCTGCCTGAGGCAGTGGCCATCAAGTATCTCCACTGTAAAATCCTTCTTTTTTCTTCTCCCCCTTTTCACACTGAAATCTTTGGAGGTGGGGAGTTATGCTCCTCCTTCTTGAGGATGAACTGTCCACATAAATTATTTTGAATTGTGCACAGGAAATTTGTCCCTTTCTCTCCTATTCATTTATTCAGTCATTTATTTATATCGGCACAGAGTCACGGGTATTTATTTTATACTTTGGGTTATAATCCAATACTACTTTATTTTGTTGCTCAAATCATTCCTTTTTGGCCCCTTGGAGCTCTTTCAGTTAGCTCCTTTGACATATACCCCATCATTGGGAGATTTTTGTTTTTAAGCACGTCCTTTTTTGTGGCACTACAAGACGCTCCAAGATAATCTCTACATGTCCTGTTCCAGTTGTATGGGAAAGCGTAAAAAGAAGGGGGATCAAAAGGTAAGTGAAGGGAATGTTTATTTTATATATTACATTAATATATTATATACAATATTTATTTAAGTGTCGACCAGCACCTCCTTCATTCACTTATTCAAAAATCTTAACATCACACCTACTATGTGCCAGGAGCTGTTCAAGGCCCAGGGCACAGAGCAGTGAACAAGACAGACACCACTGCAGTGTCATGACGCTTACATTCCAGGGTCAGGTACATTCAGGCATAATAAAGGAGGATATCAAGAAATGATAAGAGAGAGGGCTTTTCTAGACCAGCAGGTTAGAAAAGCCTCTTTGAAGATGTTAACACTTAACTGGAGACCTGTAGACACCCCGTGAAAATCTCGGGGACTCTTTCGAGACAACCACATCAGCCAATTAAAATAATTTATTGCAGTAAAAATTTACCATATTTCAGAACAGAAAGAAGGTCACTGTAGCCGGAAGGTAAGAGAGGTAGTAGTAGAAGATGGGGTTAAGGACGAGGGTGCCTGGGTGGCTCAGTTGGTTAAGTGTTGAACTCTTGATTTCAGCTCAGGTCATGATCTCATGGTTTGTGAGTTCAAGCCCCATGTCACGCTCTGTGCTGACGGTGTGGAGCCTGTTTGGGATTCTCTCTCTCTTTCTCTGCCCCTTCCCAGCTCATGCACTCTCTCTCTTCTGATCTCTCTTTCTCTCTAAATAAATAAACTTAAAAAAAAAAAAAAAAGATGGGGTTAAAGAGGTAAGCAAGCACCAGATCGTGCAGGCATTGCAGGCCTGTGTAAGGATCTAGAATATCATTCCAAATGTCATGGGAAGCCATTGATTTATAATAATTAGATCGGCTGGCTGTTATATGGAGTATCAAGGAGAAATGAATGAAACCAAACTATCTTACATGAGGTTGGTATTACAACTTCTATTTTACAGATGGGAAAACTAAGCCTAGGGAGATTAAGTGTCTCGTTTGGATCACACAGTGAGTTAGATAATGGCAAATCTATGACTCACTCACAGCTCACTCTACTCTCCAATCCATAGGGCTAAGAAGGAAAAACATTCAGGACTGGAATGGCTATCCCATGTTGAAAAAAGAATTGGAATTATACTTATTCATACTGCATTTATCATTTTAAGCTTCTAGTATTCACTAACTATAAAAGCTAATGTCTATTAAGCACTTCTTGTGTACTTTTCTAAGCACTTTATGTGAATTAATCTTATTTCATTCACATGACACCTGTGTGAGAGAGGCCCTATGAGGTACCCATTTTACAAATGAGAAAACAGAAGCACAGAGCAGTTTTGTAATCTGCCCACGGTTATATACCTAGTAAATGGACAAGCCAGGACCTGAACTCAGCTAGTCTGGATTCTGGCATTCTATACCAAATTTCCTACAGAATCGGACTGTTTGATATTTCTGAATGGCCACAATGCTGGAAAAGATTTATTGGACTATCCTACTTGGTAAACAAAAGAGAGTCATTAAATATCCTTTTCTACTAGGTAAACTTCTACAGGTAAATCTGACCTTAATTATTACATAATACTTAATATGTACTCACTCAAAGATTTCTGCTTTGCTGCAAGTATGTCTTTACTTCTATTCCAATATAATTAGAAATAAACTTTAACCTATAAACATTTTACCTGTAAACACTGAAACAATCAGTAGAGCTGTTATGTAATTTTAAAATCTCTACCTTTATTTGTTTAGCAAAGGAAGAACATATTATCAAATCCTTCTCTTCATAGCATTTTTTCAACTTAATGAAAGGAACACACACATCTCACATTCCTCTGAACTATCACTAATGGCAGTCAAATCATATTGATGTTTATTTTATATACTGAACTCAAAAGGAAAACATATTTGCATTGTACTCAGAATAATTTTGCCAATCCATCTGAATCAAAATCAGACATGAGGAAACTGGATATCAAATGCCAGAAGGTAAGACCAGACAACACAGAGAGACAGAATTTCAAAAGCATGTTTAGTATAATACATCAAACATATTTCTTACCATTAACCACTGACCCAGTCAATCATTTCACTGAAAAAGTGGTTATGAATAACTAAAAGAAAAAAATGTGATGAGTAAGTGGAAATATATAAAAGTAACATTTAGTGACATGATGTACTTATTTATTTCTGTGATGTCTTCAGTTTCAAATGTTTTCCTCAAATATAGTTTTACATTTTAAATAACTTCATTCTTTAAAATATTTGTTTTTTTAAAAACAAATGAATAAACAAACAAAAAGCAGAATCAGACTATAAATACAGAGAACAAACCAATGGTTGCCAGAGGGAATGGGGGTGAGAGAATGAAAAAAATGGATGAAGGGCAGTGGGAGATACAGGCTTCCACTTATGGAATGAATAAGTCTCAGCAACAGAACACATAACATAGAGAATATAGTCAGGGATATTTTAACAGCACTGTATAGTGACAGATGGTAGCTACACTTGTGTTGAGCAGGGAGAAGTACAGAGTTGCTGCATTCCTGGGCTGTGCACCTGAAACTAATGTAACATTGTGTGTCAACTATACTCAAATATTTTTTTAAGTTCTGTTTTTAGAATACATACATTGTTCTGCAACCCTAGTTTTAAAAAGAAGTTATAAGAAATGAAAGTTACTTTTGTTTATTGCTTTCTTCATGCATTTAGTAGATATTTAATAAGCCCTTATTATATGCAGAGCACTCTGGCAGGTGCTGTCAGAGACCCGAAATCAATAAAAGAGAGTTTTACCTCTCAAGAGAGTTAAAATCTTTAATTCAAAATAGATATAATCTGTCCCACAAGAGACTTTAAAAAAAAACTTTCAAGTAGACAGGGCGCCTGGGTGGCTCAGTCGGTTGGGCACCCCACTTCAGTTCAGGTCATGATCTCACAGTTCATAGGTGTGAGACCCACATCAGGCTCCATGCTGACAGCTCAGAGCCTGGAACCTGCTTCAGATTCTGTGTCTACTTCTCTGTCTGCCCCTTCTCCACTTGCACTCTGTCTCTGTCTCTCTCTCAAAAATAAATAAACATTTAAAAAAATTAATAAATAGGGGCGCCTGGGTGGCTCAGTCAGTTGAGCGTCCAACTTCAGCTCAGGTCATGAACTCAAGGTCTGTGGGTTCGAGCCCTGGGTCAGGCTCTGCTGATGGCTCAGAGCCTGGATCCTGCTTTTGATTCTGTGTCTCCCACTCCCTCTGCCCCTCCCCAACTCATGCTCTGTCTCTCTCACTCTCAATAATGAATAAATGGTAAAAAATAATAATAATAAATAAATTATAAAAATTTTAAAATTTGAGCTGACCCTTTGTTAAAAGGAATTTAGTCATGCAAAAACAAGGAAAAGGCCTTGCACATAAAAGAAATACTGTAGGCAAAGTGAGGGCAGAGATGAAAAACTACTGGGTCTTTTTGAAGGAAGGAATGAATGAATGTTAAAAACTGACAAGGCATTAGATTTGATAAATAGAAGATCATAAGTGATCATTAAGATACAATATCAATAAAGCAGTAAGAACAAAAGCTAGATTAAAGGGGGACAAGGACAGAATGAACAGAATAAAGGAGTCACAAGAGTACTTGTGTGGCTTATGTAAAGAAGAGAGAGGGAGGAAAGAGTGGACAGTAGCTCAACTGAGTTGAGCAGGAAGACAAAGGTTTTATTTATTTACTTTCTGAAGATAAAGGAACACTTGAAGTGTATCTAATTATGCAAGCAAAACAGATAATTGAAGGTGTGGAGTCTTAAGCAACATGGGCGAGAATAAAAGAGGAAGCAAAAGGTTGTGGGGGTGGCTCGGTCAGTTAAGCGTCTGACTAGGGCTCAGGACATGATCTCCGACTTCAGGAGTTCAAGCCCCGCGTAGGGCTCTCTGCTGACAGCTCAGAGCCTGGAGCCTGCTTCGGATTCTGTCTCCCTCTCTCTCTGCCCCTCTGCTGCTCATTCTCTGTCTCTGTCTGTCTGTCTCTCTCTCTCTCTCTCAAAAATAAATAAAACATTAAAAAATTTTTAATAAAAAATAAAAGTGAAATGTCGTCTTTCAGCAAAGTCTTCCCTAAGTCTTGGGTCACTGGAGTCATTTCCTCTTCTGTCTCCCTGTCCCTTAGAACGAAAGCTTCAGGAGGGAAGGGACTTTTCTGATCACTGCTCTCCCCAGCAGCAGGGACACTACCAGAGAGCTTACTATAGGACTTCGGTAATTATTAAACTTGTGAAAATGAACAAATGACACAGTTTGCCTCTAATTTGGAAAGAGAATCTTAATGAAGAAAAACTGCTTGAACTGAAAAAGAGGAAATCTGGATGCAACCCCTACAGGAAAGGAGAACACTAGAATGCATCTTCGTGGCATACCAAGGACTGGCTGAGATTTGCCTCTTTCTCCCTCTAAACACTGGCTCTGCTCACTGGAGTCGTATGGAACAAGTCTGTGCATTCTTTCACTGTTTGCTAAATGGGTAAACAGAGAGGCTGAGTTAGAGAGCAACGTCAGGGCCCCGGGCTTCACCTTTGGGGTAAGAAAAGCAACAAAGGTAGTTCAGGGATCAAAAAGGAATCTTCGGGAGTCAAGACCTCATTGGGCTAAAGGTGACCATATGATGATACTAACGACTTATGTATGAGTAGAGAGAGGAAAGAACAACTCTTCCCTTAAGTCAGAATTATTAACCCAGGAGTGACGGTGGAGTGAAGTCTTAACCAACAGGTCCCAGGAGGGAATTCAGAGAATAAGAACTTGAATAAAGGCTGACTCCCATGGACCCTTAGAGATCTCCTTCATTTTTCCATTAAGCCCAATGGAAACTCTGTTTCTTCCACAGAAAGCTGTGGTTTATTTTTTTTTTATGTTTATGTATTTATTTTGAGAGAGAGAGAGAGAGCCAGCGCAAGCGGGGAGTGGGGAGATTCCAAGAAGGCTGCACAGAGCTCGATGAGGGGCTTAACCTGAGCTGAAACCTAGAGCTGGACGCTCAACTGACTAAGCCAACCAGGCCCTTCAGAAAGTTGTGGTTCATTTTAAGAAAACTTCAGGCACGTTGTGTAGTCATGCTAGTCCAGGGTAACTTCACCAATTCTCTCTTTGCCATGATTTTCCTCTAGTCCTGATTACCATTGCCTTTATATCCTGGTGACCCCGACCACAATTTTATCACTATTTATTCAATGCTGTTTAATAATGTGTTCTTCATTTAAAAGAGGGAGGGGAAACACAAGTGTTTGCAGGTACAGAATACAGCACAGTAGGTTTTCTTCAGACCATTTATCCTCCTTGCAAGTAGACAGACGCTTGCATAGGTCTGAAGTGTGGATACTGTGACAAGAGAAGAAATGGCAAATCCGAGAGACATCTGAAGAAAGGAATTGTAAGATCTGGGAACAGACTACAAGGAACAGAAAAGAAGGTACAAAGAGGCTCCAATGTTCTTAGCCTGGACCCTAAAAGGAATATGAATTTACTTATAGAAATGGCTTTCATAGTTAGAAAGAGGCTGGGGTTTTTGTTAATTGGGAGGACTGGGGGTGGGGAATATGTTGATTTAAAGGTGTGGTTGGGGGGCACCTGGGGGACTCAGTCAGTTGAGCGTCCGACTTCGGCTCAGGTCATAATCTCGCGGTTCGTGGGTTCGAGCCCCGCGTCGGGCTCTGTGCTGACTGCCAGCTCGGAGCCTGGAGCCTGTTTCAGATTCTGTGTCTCCCTCTCTCTCAGACCCTCCCCTCCTCACACTGTCTCTCTCTCAGAAATAAATAAAATATTTTTTAAAAATAATAAGTAAATAAAAGTGTGGTTGGGATATCCAAGGGGTGATACCCATGGCTGGTTACATACCCAGCTGCTGGAGCATGGATGATGGTCAAAGAAGTCCATAGGTGTTTGGTGGCCATCCACAGAAAGGCCTATGATAGACCCCCATCTCCTGGCTGAGGCACTCCATATAGTCCCTCCCCCTTCGGATGGATGTCACTTCCATGGTTACATTAATAATCAACTGACTAGGAGTTAATAAAGAAGAAAATTGTGTTGAGAGGCCTGGTGTAATCAGAGAAACCTTTAAATTAAGGTGAAGCTCACCAAAAAAATTGCTAGAACTGATACATGAATTCAGTAATGTTGTAGGATACAAAACCAACATGCAGAAAGAAATCTGTTGTATTAAGGAATCAATCCCATTTACAACTGCACCAAAAAAAACAAAAAACAACAACAACAACAAAAAACAATAAGATACCTAGGAATAAACCTAACCAAAGAGGCAAAAGATATGTACTTATCTTTTGTACAATAGCATTTGGGGCTCCTGGTGGCTCAGTCAGTTGAGCATCCAACTCCGGCTCAGGTCATGATGTCACAGTTCATGTGTTCGAGTCCCGTGTCGGCCTCTGCACTGACAGCTCAGAGCCTAGAGTTTGTGTCTCCCTCTTTCTCTACCCTGCTCATGCTCTGTCTCTCTGTCTCTCTCTCAAAAAATAAATAAACACTAAAAAAATTGTAAATACTAACAGCATTTTTCACAGAGCTACAACAAATAATCCTAAAATTTGTAGGAAACTACAGAAGACCCCAAAGAGCCAAAACACCTTGAAAAAGAAAAGCAAACCTGGAGGCATCACAATACTGGACTTCAACTTAAATTACAAAGCTGTAGTGATTAAAAGAGTATACTACTGGCACCAAAATAGACACATATATCAATGAAATAGAATAGAAAACTCAGAAATGAACCCAAAACTCTACAGTCAGTAAATCTTTGACAATGCAGAAAAGAATACGCAATGGGGAAAAGACAGTCTCGTCAACAAACTGTGTTGGGGAAACTAGAATAATACGCAAAAGAATGAAACTGGACCGTTTTCTTACACCATATACAAAAATAAATTCAAAATGGATTAAAAATCTAAATGTAAAACCTGAAACCATAAAAATCCTAGAAGAGAACACAGGCAGCAACCTCTGTGACATTGACCATAGCAACTTCTTTCTAGAGAAGTCTCCTGAAGCAAGGGAAACAAAAGCAAAAATAAACCATTGGGACTTCATCAAAATAAAAAGCTTCTGCACAGTGAAGGAAACAATCAGCAAAACTAAAAAGCAACATAGGGAATTGGAGAAGATATTTGCAAATGACATATCGGATAAAGGGTTAGTATCCAAAATATATAAAGAACTTATATAACTCAACTCTCAAAAATCAAAATATCCAATTAGAATGGGCAGAAGAGATGAATAGACATTTTTCTAAAGACAATATACAGATGGCCAACAAACACATGAAAAGATGCTCAACATGGCTGATCATCAGGAAAATGCAATCAAAACTACAGTGAGACATCACCTCACACCTGTCAGAATGTCAACGCAGGAAACAACAGATGTTGGTGAGGATGTGTAGAAAGGAGAGCCCTCTTGCACTGATGGTGGGAATGCAAACTGGTGCAGCTGCTCTGGAAAACCTATGGAGGTTTCCATCCAGCTACTGCACTACTCGGTATTTATTCAAAGAATATAAAGACACTAATTCAAAAAAGATACATGTACCCTGGCATTATCTATAATAGCTAAAATATGGAAACAGTCCAAGTGTCCACCCACTGATGAACGGATAAAGAAGATGAGATATATATATTTAATGGAATATTACTCAGCCATAAAAAAAGAATGGAATCTTGCCATTTGCAATGATGTGGATGGAGATAGAGAGTATTATGCTAGGCTAAATAAGTCAGTCAGAGAAAGACAAATACCATATGATTACACTCATATGTGGAATTTTAGAAACAAAACAAATGATCAAAGGGAAAAAATAAAAGAGAGAGGGAGGTAATCCAAGATACAGACTCTTAACTATAGAGAACAAACTGACGATTACCAGAAGGGAAGTGGTAGGGGGGATGGGTTAAATAGGTAATGGGGATTAAGGACGGCACTCGTTGTGATGAGCACCGGGTGTTATATGGAAGTGTTGAATCACTACACTGTATGCCTAAAACTAATACTGTACACCTGAAACTAATCCTGTATGTCAGCTAACTGGAATTAAATAAAAACTTTAAAGAAAACAATAAAATAATAAAAAAAATAAAATAAAATAAAATAAAATAAAAGTTAAGCTCAGAGAGACATGCTGCTTCCTGCCTTGACAACACAGCCTTCGTGAGCTCTTCAGCCACAAGGAACTGTATTCCACCAACAACCTGAACGGGTTTGGAGGACTCTGAGCCCTTAGCAAGAGCTGCAGTCCAGCAGACACCTTGATTGCAGCCTCTTCAGACCTGAGCAGATGATCCAGCTTTTCCTGGACTCTTCACCCACAGAAACTATGAGATAATAACCTGGTCTTAGTTCAAACTATGTGTGTGTTAATCTACTATGTGGCAATAGAAAATGAATACAAGTCAGAAGCCATCGAAGTCGATGAGTAGGCTGAATACTTACAAGGAAAGCAGAAGGCAAGGGCAGGGCTCTGGAGTCAACCAAGGAGGGGACAAAAGAAAAAAGTATATAACTATAAAGGATGTAAAGGTGGAAGAAAAACAGAAAGGTGAGGTGCCTGGAGGCCAAAGGAGAAACGTGTTAGAAGGAATAGTGTTGACTGTGTGTCAAATAGCCACATGCGGCCAATGAGGATGACAATGAGAATAATTAGCCTTTGCAGCAATGTCGAGAGAGGAATTGGAGTGTATATCCTAACGCCAAGGATTAAAAAAAGTAGATGGAAAGCAGAAAACTCAAAAACAAATACTACATTAAGTCTGGCAGTGAAGGGAGGAAAGAGACAGAACAATAGCTGGAATGCTTAGCCAAATTACCAAAAATGGTGTCAAGTGAAGATAGTTCATGATGTTACCTTTTCCAGGATATACAGATGTTAATAGAACACTAATGAACACAAAAGCCTTAGAGCTAAAGGAATGAATCTCTCTGAGTGGAATTTCAGGCATTTCCCCCAAGTTCATGGGAGAAAGATTTTATAATTGAGTCATTTTCCTAAAACCTCGAAGTCACAGAGCTATATAAAACAACCCTGCATATATACCACAACAGCTTATAAGCCAAGCTCTGACATGAGAACAAAAATTCACTTACACTCTCTTCCTACATCTGATCGATCTGACTGACTGAAATCTGAGAATGTAAAGGTGATTCGGATGAGGGTTTGTGTCTGGCCATGTCACACTGCACTGCTCCCCTGAGCCTCTGTGGCACGGCTCCCAGAATAACAAGGGAGACTCACCAGCAAGCAGGACATGACTCAGTTCTTCAGTGGGAACTCTTCTTAAAGTGTCCTCGTGGGACTTCAAGGGAGAGGTGTAAAGCCAGGTGTGAATTAGGACAAGAAATCATGTCAGTGACCATGATGCAGCAGGTAAAATGTGTTATGTTATTATGCTTCAAGCAAAAATTCATGCACTAAACAAACACATGTACACAGTGCCAAGGACTGCCATTCAATTAACAAAACCAACTCAGTGATAAAAATAGACAGACAGACAGACAGACAGAAAACTCTAAGAACGCCAAGAGAGAAAAAAATACATTCTCTATTTTTATATGCTAATTCTGTTTTATTTGAAAGTGTTAATCTTGTACTTACATTTCATTTCTTCAGTCAACAAATATGTATTGGGTGACAACTTTGTTCCAGGCAATGCGCAAGGTGCTGGGAATACAGCAGTGAAAGAGATAGATCCTCTGCCCTGGAGGAACATGGGGCTAGCTAGAGAACGTACAGCTTATGGGGTGTTTGGGCGGCTCAGTCAGTTAAGCCTCTGACTTCGGCTCAGGTCGTGATCTCGGGGTTGTGAGATCGAGCCCTGTGTCGGGCTCTGCACGGACAGCACAAAACGTGCTTGGGATTCTCTCTCCCTGTCTCTGCCCATTGCCTGCTCTCCCTCTCTCGCTGTCAAAATAAATAAACTTAAAAAAAAAAGCCACATATAACCTAGTGAGGTGAGGAAAACTGGGGGGCGGGCCTAGTGGACTTTGAGCTAAGTGAACTTTGCATGATAAGCACATTCTTTTCACACTTCCATGCCTCCTCCTGCCACCAGGACACAACACCTGCTTTTGGCAAATATAATTGCAACATTACAGTCATCTTTATTGCTTTGGGAGTCACATCACGGAAACAGAAACAATGAGGATACTCCACTCTGTGTACCAACACGTGGGCAACCTCCTCTCTGTTCTCACTAATACATCTGACCAGAGACTAAAATCAAGGAAACTGATTTCAGAACTTCACCAACTTACATCCCACAGTCAGAACTCAACAACAAGCCATGTGATACAAGCTGGATGGCTTTTAAGGTCTAAGCTGCAAACTGTGGATGTGTTTGGACTTTTCCACATCACCTTTAAGAGACCCCAGAGGTACACCGACATAATCAGCCTTTGATGATACACTGTATCATGTATCCACATTCTCATATGCCCCTAATTTGGTACATTTGCATATGATCTGCATTCCAACATATCCGCAAATCTGTTTTTCTGTGCTAGAGGACTGTAATATGATAGAGCCCTTAAGGATCCACTTTGCTTTCTTGTGTCAATCTTCATCTTCATCAGACAATGATCATTCTCTTAGCCACATCCTCCACCTACTCCTTAACCACAATTGGAGGGCTAGACAGTTCTGAAGAGGGCAGAGTCTTTGTATCTTTTTGACATCCTCAGCAGTTTGGTGGAAAGAAATTTGGATCCTGAGTCCCAGGCTCAGCCTAGCTCCTCACTGCAAAGTTTTGAACTCTTTTTTCAAATATAACCAACCTCCTTACAGCCCTGTTTGTATGACTTCACCATAACATGGTAAAAGCACTCTGAAAGTACTCAAATGTAAGAATCCTGAAAAACTATCCTTTCAAAAAAACATATTATCAAGCAAATGCAGACCAAACAGCTAACATGGGGGTTTACTATATAACAATTTAGTAATTTCTATGAATTAGATTGATGTTTTCAAACTTCCATTGATACACATAATCCTTCTAGGAAAAACAGTTCCCAGAGATGCCAAAAAAGGGTCAGTCGGCTTTAGAAATTCCAGGTACACTAATTGTTTTTATTAATGAAAGAAATTTCTGAACTCCAAATTTCTTTAACTTTTATAAATAGTCATGAAAACACTGAAAACACATGAAAACACTGCTGGTTCAGGAAAGTAGCAGTGGAAACGTGATTAAAATCAACATTTGAACTTAAAACAAATATAATTCTGTATGTAATTCTACTGGAATTACATTTTTTTTAATTCAGTGTTTGAATGAATCAAGCCATCAGTTAAATCTTCTGTTAGACTATAAAGCAGCAAGAAATGATTTCTAATGAGATTTCTAAGACAAGTCATCAGCAGTTTACCTGCGGGCAGCTCATGAGCAGGTTTCCATTGACGACTGCATTTTGTCTGGGCTACATAGCATTTCAAAAATTGAAAGGCTTTATATAAAAATTCAAAATTCTTACTTCAAAAACTGAAGATCTGGCTATACTGGGCCAGTACGGTGGAACTGGCTGATACTGGCTCTGCAAAGTTGATTGTTAGTCTCTCCTCCAAACATGTTCAGAAGCAACCATTTAGAGGCTTGAAATCAGCTATGTGGAAATATTTACACCATGAGAATTGGCAAATGCTACAAATCACAGCTTTTTTTTTTTTTTTTTTTGTCTCTTAGAAAGCAAGATGAACATTTCTAAGCACACCGCACACTTGGGACCACAGCCTCACATGACAGCAAATGCTGGAGTGAGTAGTGACTATGCCCTCCCTAGCCCATATCCACCCCTATTGTTTCTTGCCTGGCTCAGTTCCCTCATTTTAATTACCTGCCTGGTGTATTTAAGTATTTGCCACTCCTGGTTTACAGTTATCATGTATTCAAAATAACTCTTGGATGAGAACACAGGAGAAAAAACAAAAACAAAAACTAAGCCACTGTGCTTGCTTAATAATTAAAGACAAAGACCAGGCTTAAATTCAACATGGTTGGACAAACTGAAATACCATCTTCACCTCCCTTTTCTAACCATTGTGGTATTTAGGCAAACAAGAACACTGTGATGATTTTCAAGTCATAATTTGAACAGCTAGCAAAAATAGATCTTTTTTAAATGGTAAGAGTATTCTTTAACTGTATGCTCTTACAAACAAATGAAAAACTGAGAACTTTTATTTCTAGGAGAAAAATGATTATCATTGTTTTTTAAAACTGTGAAGGCTTTGGTTTGTCTGCAGACAAATGGATATTTGGCAGAAATCTTAAAAACCTGAGCGGAAAAATTCCGACACAAGACAAACCTCTGACTAAATGACTCTCGATAAGAATGTCTTAAAGTGAAATCAGATATGATAGTGGCCAGAAAAATTCCCTTTCATGTCACATTACACGGGTTCACACACAGATGACTGCTGCTTAGCCTGCCCTAATACATAGGTCTGTGCTTCCAAAGACAATAATGCTTTCATTTATCCCTCCCTTCCCTTGGGGCATGAGCATCAGAGTCCTACCCACCAGAAGAAAAGCATTTTCTAGAAACCACATCCACAGTCCCAAGAACAAAGACAGAGGACAAAATCTGGGGAGGAAAGCAGGCCAATGCAAGTTTCTGAAACAGTTCCCATCGACAGGCCCCATAGGTGTGGGCACTGCCCTGCCAGGAATCACCACCACCGTGAGGAAGGGACAATCTGAGCAAGTGCCAGGGAGTCTCGATAACACCACTTTCAAAATTCTCACTTCTCTCCTCCACCTCTCGCTACATTTGTTTTCGGTCTCGGACCTACTTCAGCATGACTACTGGCCTTTTGTTTTTTTCAAGAGGCCCCAAAGTAACAAGTATGTGGAATTCTATCCTACCCCTTAAATTATCATAAGCTCAATTTTACTGTATCAATAACTCAAGGATAGTAAAGCAACAAGAAGAAAGAAATAGAAAGGAAGGAAAGGTGAGAGGGACCGAGGGGAAGAACAAAGAAAAGACAGAAGCACGTTTGAGATAACATCAGAGAAGGGGACGAAGATGAAAGAATGGAGAAAAGCCACTGTCATGTGTTTTTGATTGCTCTTAATATAAATGTTGAGTTAGGGGCGCCTGGGTGGCTCAGTCGACTAAGTGTCTGACTTAAGCTCAGATCATGATCTCACAGTTGGTGAGTTTGAGCCCTGCACTGGGCTCAAAAATAAATTTAAAAAAAAATTTAAAAATGTATACATATATAAATGTTGAGTCGGGGTAGAATCCAAATACTATTCTTGGTCTCCCGTGAAAGACAGTTTGCCTCTGATTTTTGACAACGCTCCCACATCCGTGGGACATTCTCCAGTATACATGGGAAAGCTCAGAAACAATACAGCTAAACTTAAAAGGAGTTTGTTGATCATATCGGAAACAAAAGCAAAGCAGAACAATAACAAAAGGAGCAAGAGTTTTACGTATATTCAGTGACGTGTACTAGCGGCATTAATTCACATGAAGCTTTTTGTTTCAGTATATTGATTTCCACTGATCTAATAAAGGCCTGGGCCTCAAGAATAACCACAAGAGTAACAGAGTTCTTATTTTATTTTATTATTTTAAATTTTTTTAATATTTATTTTCGAGAGAGAGACAGAGAAACAGTGTGATCAGGGGAGGGACAGAGAGAGAGGGAAACAAAGAATCCGAAGCAGCTCCAGGCTCTGAGCTGTCAGCACAGAGCCCGACGCGGGGCTCGAACTCATGAACTGCAAGATCATGACCTGAGCCGAAGTCAGATGCTTAACCTACTGAGCCACCCAGGCAACCCCGGAGGTTTTTGTAATTTATTTATTTTTATTTCAATTCCAGCATAGTTAGCATGCAGTGTTATGTTTGCTTCAGGAGTACTGAGTCCTTTTAGTAAAAGAACTTAAGGTGAGCCCAACTACTTACATAGAAAATTCTCAGATTTGTACTGCAGCTGAGCGGAAATGTTTCCTGGAATTACAACAGGTGGCCTCAGCTCTCCGCCTGGTCTGAACCGCAGCCAGCGTCCACAGGCCCCACCTGCCTAATGAAACAAGCAATACGTCACCACTGTTTTTAGCTTAATTTCGGTTGAGGCATTTGAGCACACACATTTCCTCAACTTAAAAAAAAAAAAAAGAAAGAAAAAAGCAGTAGACTTACTTTTTTTCATGGTTATTTTCAAAAAAAAATTTTAACATTTATTTATTTACTTTCGAGAGAAAGAGCACAAGCAGGAGAGGGGCAGAGAGAGAGGGAGATACAGAACCCAAAGCAGCCTCCAGGCTCCAAGCTGTCTGCACAGAGCCCCAAGCAGGTCTCCAACTCACAAACTTTGAGATGATGGTTGGAGCCCCGAAGTCAGATGCTTAAAGGGCTGAGCCACTGAGGCGCCCCTTAATCGTTACATTCTAAATAACTGCAAGACTAGGGACACCTGGGGGGCTCAGTCCGTTAAGCATCCGACTTCAGCTCAGGTCACCATCCCTCTATTTGTGAATTCGAGCCCCGCGTTGGGCTCCGTGCAGACATCTCAAAGCCTGAAGATTCTCTGTCTCCCTCTCTCTCTGGCCCTCCTCCACTAATGCTCTGTCTCTGTCTCTCTCTCTCTCTCTCTCTCAAAAATAAATAGATATTTGAAAGAAATTTAGAAAAACAATAATTGCAAGACTTACTCAAAAGTAAAGGCTTTGGGTAAAAAAAAAAAAATCAGTCTCTGCTGCAACCAATATAGCTCCTATGTCAGGACATGCAAGGTTAAGGAATGCAGTAATAGGTAAGAGTGTGCAGAAGAGGGGTCAAGGAAAGGACACAAAACAGGAAAACTAAGGTAGAGACAATGATAATAATGATAATATAATAATAATAACTAACACTTATTTCATGCTTACTATGTAATGGACTCTGCAGTAAGGACTTTACATGTATTAGCTTATTTTAATCCTCATTGCAATCGGAGGAGGCAGTGTTATTATCCTCATTTAACAAATGAGAAAACTGAAACAGAGACACTTTATGACTTGCCCAAGTCTTCAGTTACTTAGCAGCATATTGAGGATTTAAATCTCAGCAGTGTGGGGGCGCCTGGGTGGCTTAGTCGGTTGAGCGTCCGACTTTCGCTTAGGTCATGATCTCGCGGTTCGTGGGTTCGAGCCCCGTGTTGGGCTCTGTGCTGACTGCCAGCTCAGAGCCTGGAGCCTGTTCCAGTCTGTGACTCCCTCTCTCTGGCCCTCCCCTGCTCACGCTCTCTCTCTCTCTCTCTCCTGGAAATAAATAAAACATTTTTAAAAAATAAATAAATAAATAAATAAATAAATAAATCTCAGCAGCCTGGCAGGAGGGTCCATGCTCCTAACCTCTACTCTATAGTCTAAACAGGAAGGTTACCAAATGGAGAGAAGGTAATTCAACAGTAAGTTTAAAGTTAATTTAAGGAGCATCACGGTGGATCAGTCGGTTAAACATCGGACTTCAGCTCTGGTTGTGATCTCACGGTTCGTGAGTTTGAACCCCGCGTCGGGCTCTGTGCTGACAGCTCAGGGCCTGGAGCTGCTTCAGATTCTGTGTGTGTGTGTGTCTCTCTCTCTATCCCTCACACTCCCCCTACTCTTGTGCTCTCTCTCTCTCAAAAATAAATAAATAAACATTTAAAAGAACTGAGGTTCTACCTTATAAGGAAAAAAATACATTTTGCATTCAGATTAAAACGTTCTACCTAATAAACACAATATAATGTGTATTTGGCAACAGGTAACAAGTGCAATTACAAGCATTAGAAATGAATATAAAAAGCCTTCTCCAAAAAATGGGAGCACAGGATTTCAGCCACCAAAGAGCCTATTTCCAGTGCAGTTCATGAGCCCACAGTGCCATCCAGTGATAAGGTAGGTGAATCACTCATATGTTTCTCCTGCAGGTTACCATAATCTTTTGTATAATCCAGAATTTTCACATAAAAAGGGAAACTTACATTAGTAATACCTATCTTTTAATTTACTATAACTTTTGCCAAATGACCCTTACATTTAAATTTCCCCCCACTCCTCTTTATTTTTTTTAAAGTTTATTTATTTATTTTGAGAGAGAGAGAAAGAGCAGGGGAAGGGGCAGAGAGAGAGGGAGAAAGGGCATCCCAAGCAGGCTCTGCACTGTCAGCACAGAGCCCTATGCGGAGCTTGAACTCAAACCATGAGACCCTGCCCTGAGCTGAAAGCAAGAATGGGAAACAGCAGACTGAGCCTCCTGGGTGCCCCCCACCCCACCCCACCACTCCTTCTTAATTAAACATACAAGTTTGACAAGAACAACCTAAGCTATTAGCTTGAGGGGTAAGAAAGGTTGCTGATAATTTAGTAGAGTACTTCATTTTCCTCGAGAAATCATTCAAACTATTTAATAGCATCTGTCACCCAGTGACACCGTATAAAGAGTACTTCAGCGCTTGTTAACAAAACGGTTCAATTCATGGATAATGGAGTTGAGAAGCAGTCAGTGGCAAGGGCTGAAATATCCACTCCAAAGAACAACACAAATGGTGAGGAGCTCCCCATCAGCAGCACCTGTGCTGTGGAACTTCCAGAAGGAAACGGATGCACCAAGTAAGCATGTGGTGGAGGGAGTGAAGGTGCAGGGAGCAGAGCCAAGCAAGCATCGATGGAGGCAGAATTTCTCTACAGACCTAAAAGGCATGTGATTCATTTTTTTTAATGTTTATTTATTTTTGAGAGAGAGTGAGAGACAGAGTGAGAACAGGGGAGACACACAGAATCCGAAGCAGGCTCCAGGCTCTGAGCCTGATGAGGGGCTTGAACTCACAAACTGGGAGATCATGACCTGAGCCGAAGTCAGACGCTTAACTGATGGAGCCACCCAGGCGCCACTTGTTTTTAAAAATCCTCACACCGTGAAGGTTTGCAATATGACTTAACTGAAATCTAAAGTTTAGTTTTGTTCAAAACCATAATATTATAACTGATTATATCCTAAGACAAAATAACTATATATGTCCCTGGAAGTACTTCAAGAAAGATGCATTAGTGAATTCTTTTAATAAAATCTTTTTCTGAAATATTTACCAAACTTTTAACAGTAGTTATTGGTAAGGAGTGGAATTTCAAAAAACTTTTAGTTACTAAGTTACCTATTTGTATATTTTTAACAACTTTTTCGTGAACATGCATTTCTTTTGTTAAAAGTCTAGAAAAGTCCTGTCCCCCACTTATTACAGTCATCAGGAGAAAACACTAAATAAAGCATTTGTCTCTCTTTTCTATATATCCCTTCTACATTTTAATCATTATCCAATTGATATTTTCACATACACTTCTAAAACTCAGCGTTTTGCTTAAATTAACAAATAACAAAGAACTACTTATAAATCTAATTAGTGGGTAAAGTATATTTCCCAGTTATCAGCTAAGCCAGATTTTTAAATTCTTTCATTTTTAAAATACCATGATTGATAACACGTCTATGGGTACAAATATGATTAAAAAGAAAAATATGTGAACTCTGGTCACCAGTATGTGAGAAACGGAGTCTGACTTGAGGTTCATGTCTGTGGTCCCTGGAATGTCCCTCTCTCCAGCTGTTTTCCTTTAAGTCAAGGGTTCAGGATGAAGAGTTCCCACACTCCTAAAGACTGTAAGTCACACTGACCGGTTAGCTGCTGATTTTCACTTATTCCACACTGTCAATGCCTCAAGTTGTGCTCAATTTACCATACAGTCAGAAAGCTAAGGCTCTTTCCAAATCACTCTACATTCTTTTGGTTCCCTATATAGCTACAGGTCCCATGGAAGCTTGTAGAGCAAAGCCTTGAAGTACAGTGATGCCAATAACTAAACCCAGCCAAAAAAAAAGTTGTATCAAGTATGACTTGAGTTTTGATTAAAAATTCAGGCACTGGGTGGCTCAGTCAGTTAGGTATCTGACTTCAGCTCAGGTCATGATCTCATGGTTTGTGAGTTTGAGCCCCACATCAAGCTCTGTGCTGACAACTCAGAGCCTGGAGCCTGCTTTGGATTCTGTGTCTCCCTCCCTTTCTGCCCCTCCCCCGCTCACACCCTGTTTCTCTCTCTCAAAAAATAAACATTTTAAAAATTTAATTATTCAGGGAAATTTTAATGCCATTTAATTTTACAAGTATCAAGATGATATATGGAAGAGAAATACCTTGAGGGTTGACTGCAGGAAGAGATTATGGTAACCTGCAGAAGAAATGTACACATGATTCACCTACCTTATCACTGGAAGACACAGCTTCTTTTAAAATTCTGGGGCGGTCAGGTGGCTCAGTGGGTTAAGCCTCCAACTCTTGATTTCAGCTGACAGTGCAGAGCCTGCTTGGGATTCTCTCTCTCTGTCCCTCTCTCTGCCCTTCCCCTACTCATGCTATCTCAATCTCTCTCAAAATAAATAAACTTGAAAAATAAATAATTTAATTCCTTAATTAAAATAAAATTCTGGGGGCGCCTGGGTGGCTTAGTCGGTTAAGCGTCCGACTTTCGCTCAGGTCATGATCTCGCAGTTCGTGGGTTCGAGCCCTGCGTCGGGCTCTGTGCTGACTGCCAGCTCAGAGCCTGGAGCCTGTTTCAGTCTGTGACTCCCTCTCTCTCTGACCCTCCCCAGCTCATGCTGTCTCTCTCTCTGTCTCCTAGAAATAAAAAAAATAAAAAACATTAAAAAAAAATTTTTTTTTTTTTTTAAATAAAATTCTGACCCACAGGTCGAATGCAACAGTCACCTGGGGTGCTGCTTCATTCAAATTGCAGGCTCTAAAGTAAGTCCTGCCCTAGACCCACTGGAAGTGAATGCTTAAGTGTGAGGCCCAAGAATCTGTTTCGGGTTTTTTGTAGGGGCAGGGGGGATTGTTTTGTTTTTTCATCTCCCTGGACACAGCTATTAGAACGGCCAAAATCCAGAACACTGACAATAGCAAATGCAGGCAAGGATGTGGAGCAAAAAGAACCCTTATACTGGCAGAAATGCAAAATGGTACAGCCACTTTGAAAGGCAGCTTAGTGGCTTCTTACAAAAGTAAATACAATCTTTCCATATGATCCAGCAATTGCACTCAGCATTATTTGCCAAAAGAGTTAAAAACTTACATCACTCAAAAACCTGTTTGTGGATGTTTATCATAGCTTTAGTCATAATTGCCAAAACGTTGGTTATTCATAATTACCCAGGCTGTAGTACATCCAAACAATGAAACATTATTCAGCACCAAAAAGAAATGAGATATAAAGGCATGAAAAGACATGGAGGAAACTTAAATGTATATAAGTGAAAGAAGCCCATCTGAAAAGTCTATATACTATGTGATTCCAACTACATGACGTTCTGGAATAGGCAAAACTAGAGACAGTAAAATGATCAGTAGTTGCGGGGGTTAGGGAAGGAATGAACAGAGGATTTTTAGGGTGGTGAAAATATTCTCTATAATATTATAATGATGGATGTACATCATTAGGCTTTTATCTAAACCCCTAGGATGTACAATGCCAAAAGTGAGCCTAAGTTAAACTTTGGACTTTGGGTAATTATGATGTGTCAATGTAGGTTCCTCCTTGGTAAAAATGTACCATTCTGGACAGTGATGTTGATAATAGTGTAGGAAGAGAGAGTAAATGAGAAATCTCTGGACCTTCCTCTCAATTTTGTTGTAAACCTAAAACTACTCTTAAAAATATTGTTTTTGGGGGCGCCTGGGTGGCTTAGTCGGTTAAGCGTCTGACTTTCGCTTAGGTCATGATCTCGCGGTCCGTGGGTTCGAGCCCCGCATCGGGCTCTGTGCTGACTGCCAGCTCAGAGCCTGGAGCCTGTTTCAGTCTGTGACTCCCTCTCTCTCTGACCCTCCCCTGCTCACACTGTCTCTCTCTCTCTCTCCTAGAAATAAATAAAAACATTTAAAAAAAAATATTGTTTTTGTTTTGTTTTGTTTTAAAGTTCCCTAGTGAACGTCATACATCATAAGTTTGAGAATCACTTTGTGGAGTAGCAGTTCTCAAACTTTGCTGTACATCAGAATTATCTGGAGACCTTTTAAAAATCCCAATGCCCAGACCATATCTCGGACCAACTAAACCAGAATTTCTGGGGCTGGGACATAGGCAGAAGTTTCTTAAACTCTCAAATGATCCCAGTATGTGGCCAAGCTTGAGTACTGGCTATTAGGTAAAGCACAGAGGCCAGATGCAGTATTCTTTGGTGTCTAGGCATACCTAACTTTAAGTTTTTAGCAGTAACAACAAGAAAAAATGTTTAATACCCACTTGGACATGGTGGCAACAAATAAAACCTAACACACTGCCATTAAGAAAAATGTCAAGTACGGAATAATACAGGGCACCTGGGTGGCTCAGTCGGTTAAGTGTCCAACTTCAGCTCAGGTCATGATCTCATGGTTCATGGGTTTGAACTCCATATCGGACTCTATGCTGACAGCTCAGAGCCTGGAGTCTGCTTTGGATTCTTTGTATCCCTCCTCCACACATGTTCTCTATCTCTCTCTCTTTCTCTCTCAAAAATAAATAAACATTTTTAAAAATTTAAACATGGAAAAATACTTACTACCAATATGACAACATACCAAAAAAGGGGGAGAAAAAGATTTCAACAGTTTGAGGTTTTCAATAGTTTGAGGCAAAGGAAAAGGAAACTTATTAAGTCCAGCCTTCATTGACAGAAAACTTATGCTCTAAATATCATAAGTCATTTTCATTACATAATATGACAAAGGAAGTAACAAATATTGCACATTTTTTTTCATACTGTTACAAACCAGTCTGCAACAGTTTAGGGATATTTAGTAGATGCGGAAGCAGAATGTGTATCAAAACAAACTAAATATTCAATTAGGTACCAATGTCCAAGAAACTAAAAGATTTCTCCAGTCAAATCTTTTTTTCTGTAGTCAAAAAGACTGACAGATGCACTTGGTTTTCCCTCAGTGGCTTACAAAACACTACATTATTAAACTGTACATAGTATATCCAAACACAGTAGAACACTATAGTCCCAGAATTCAAAAAGCCTATTTTTACTCAAGGAAGTGCAAATTTCAGACTCAAACTGGGCCTATAAGTTGAACAGAACACTGAAGGAGAATGTACTCATTTTACTATTGTGGCCTGGCTTGAATTCAATAAAATCAAAAACATAAACAATTATGGAACTATTTGGTGGGAAGGAAGTTATCATTTCAGAAAAGACTCCATGATTTCAAATCATGCTTTAAGTTTCCTTTAGAAACTTCCTTTAGAAAAAAACCTCAGAATGTGTTTGTATTATCATCTATCCTGTAAGTGTGGTTCAGTTTCAGAAAGAATTGATTCAACTGAAAACAAAGTATTCCACCAAGAAGACACAGTGTTCCTGGAATTTTAGAGACACACATATGAATTCCAGAGCTACCCTGAAATTTCTGGCAACTGTATCTCAGCAATGGTTTAGTCCTCTTGCCCCTGTGAAAATGTATCCAAAGCATAAAATTGCTGAAACTAAAAATGAGTACCTTACTCAGTGATGCAAAGCTTGAACTGATATGGACCGGGGCGCCGGGGTGGCTCAGTTGGTTAAGTGTCTGACTTGATTTTGGCTCAGGTCTTGATCTCACAATTATGAGATTGAGCCTTGCATCAGGCCCCACACTGGGCATGGAACCTACTTAAGATTCTCTCTCTCCTTCTGCCCCTCCTCTGTCCCCACTCTCTCAAAAACAATTAAAAAAGTAAAAAATAAAGAAAGAATTGATGTGGACCTTAATATGCACAGAACATGAGTTCTTTAATATTAACAAAAATTCATATATAAAGCCAACCTTTCTATAGCCATTTCTGCCTGCTAAGGTGATGAATTAGGAGCGGCTAATTCCCACTGCTGCTAATCCCTCTGCGTTGTGGCAGATGACCCCAAACTTAGGGGCTCAAAACAACACAAAGTTGTTATCTTATAGTCCTGGAGGTCAGAAGTCTAAAATCACTCTCACTGGGCTAATGTCAAGGGGTCAGCAAGACTGGTTCCTCTTGGAGGCTCTCTGGGAAGAAGCTGTTTCCTTTCCCCTGACAGGTTCCAGAGCCCACCTGCATTCCTTGCGGTGTGGCCTCTTTCCTCACACCACTCCATCCTGTTGCTACCATTGTCATATCTCAAATACGGACTCTGATCTTCCTCCCTCTCTTTTATAAGGACACTTGTAAGTACAAAGGATAATCTCCCCATCTCTAACTCCATAACTTAATCATATCTACAATGTTCCTTTTACCACATAAGGTAACATATCCACAGGTTCTGGGAATAAGGACCTTGACCACATCATTCAGGGCCATTATTCAGTCTACTACAGATGGTAACAGGGAAGAAGTACATGCTGGACGTAGTTATCGTTAAGCATCACTTTTCAACACAACTGGGCAAGGATTTCTTTCACTAGAATTTCTAATTCCAGAATTTCAACACATCCACTCATTCTTCTGACTTCTAAGACTGTTCTGGCCATTGCAAAAGCCACTAGCCACATGCGACTAATTGAACCCTTCATGAGGATATTCCAAATTAAGATGTGCCATAAGCATAAAGTACATATCAAGTGTGAAAGACTTAGTACAGGAAAAAAATGTAAAATATCTCCTTATTGATTTTATATCAATTTTACATTGTGAAATTTTTTTTAAAAAATCAACTTTTTCAGAACCCGGAAGTTAAGCAAAGCCTTGGAACTTGATGAATGATTATTCAAGAAAAATGACTGAATTTAAATAAGAACAGTAAGACCTTTGTCTTAACTTGCCATATTACCATCCACTTTGACTAGCTGCAAGACAACCTTGAAAAACAATAGCCTCAAAAGTAGCAACTGAGAAGACACAGAAATGAGCAGAATGAGTTTGAAGCTTATAAAAGAGCCCCATCACCAGGAAACTGTCACTATTTAACCTATCTGGCAGTGCCCTAGAAAAACCCCATTTTCAGGTTTGCCTTATTTGACTTGTCTTGAAGCTTACTCAGTACAAAAAGCCCTATCCTCAGGACATTTGTGAAAAACAATTAGCAGTAATTGTTTAACATCACAGCTAGCTGAAGGGGCAACACCCATGACAGCAGACAAGAAGCTACCCAACTCTTAAAAAGAAGCACTGGGTAAAGAGACGTCTATAGGGAATCTTGAAAAGTTCCAACATATTCCTGGGAATTAAAAGGTAACATTTATGTGCAGGGCCACTGCAGGGCCAGGTGCATGAAAAAGAAAGACGTGAGAGGCCCAGTTAATGTTTCATTTATAGCCAACCTTCAGGTTCTGCACAAACGTGAAGTGAGGGCTAAGGCAGAGTTGGCAACTCTGTTCCAACACACACAGTGCAAAACTAAGAGATGTATTGGGTCAAGACAGTTAAGGGAAATTCTCTGCCTCCATTATGTGGTCTAAGCCAAGTACTGCACTCCTCAAACAACTGAAGATCTCTGGCCAGGGTGTCTGAAGGTCTGAGGGTGAGCAGGTCAGAATGCCCATGACTATGAGAGCTAAGGATCCCTTTCCTCTCCTGTGCCGCTCTGTGGCCTTGAAGCCTCCATTGGCAGCAGAAGCTCCTTCAGTCTGCATTTGTTTTGGATTTGAAGGGGACCCTTTCCTGACACTGGCTCACTCTCAGAGGCCTTGCTTTGTGCAGGCCCACCCCCTTTTTCTTTTGTTCCCCCCAGATCCGACCACCATCTTGATCGACCGGCAAAATATGTTCCTACACATGATAGTGAATCCACCAATTCCATATACAAAAGATGATTTAACAAGGATTCCCGCAATAGCATCAAAGGATCCCCTACCCCTAAATCCCAAGGACCTGGCCACCAAGGAATTTCACTCAAATCACCTATCAACACATTACTATAATACCATGCTCTGGTCTATAATTGCACAGGCTCCTGACGGGTTGGTAAGTTTAGGTAGAGACAACACCCCATCCCAACCAGAATAAAGCAGTTACTGAAAATTTTTTTAATGATTTTTTAATTTATTTCCGAGAGAGAACAAGAGAGACAGCATGAGCAGGGGAGGGGCAGATAGAGAGGGAGACACAGAATCTGAAGCAGGCTTCAGACTCTGAGCTGCCAGCACAGAGACTGACGTGGGGCTCTAACACACGAACCACGAGATCATGACCTGAGCCGAAGTCGGATGCCCAACTAACTGAGCCACCCAGGCGCCCCTAGCAGTTACTGAATCGGAGCCCTCCACCCAAATGCCAAAGATTTGTCATTGTCAATCTGTCAGGGGGAATGTAGAGGCTGCTTTTAGGTAAGCAGTTGGAACAATGGAAACCTGAATAAGGTAGAAGGGCCCACAGTGATCACTGGACTAGACGTAACCAGACCCATTAGGTGACCCACCTCAAAATATCCATGAGTCCTTACTTTCCAGAAAACTTTTCCCCAGCTGTTTCTTTCTTTGGGTATCCCTAATAAACTTTTGTACTGTCTGTATAATATATAACATTTCTCCCAATTTATATTATTTTGGAAATAAAAAGAGATTTCATAAGAAAAAAATATCTATGAGTCCTAGCTGACCAATGGGCTATTTACAACTGGGCATGGATACCAAAAAAGGAAAATTCCATATGTTCCTATACCTCCTCACTTTCCCCCTTAACTATAGCCCCCCATCACTGCCTCCTGGCAAACAGTCTCTCCTTTGCTGTCCTGCCTACTCCTCCCTTGTAGTATATTCAATAAGCTTCTATCTCTGAAAAAAAAAAAAGAAGAAGAAGAAGGAAAGAAGGGAATGGAAGAAGGGAGGGAGGGAGGGAGGCACTGAGGGAGGGAAAGGAGAGGAAGGAATAGGGGAACAAAGGAAGGAAGGAAGAAATTGCCTAATCAGAGATGACCACTAGGCTAGCTGACTTCAGTGGCTACATAAGACAGAGAAAAAAGACTTTGTAAAATTCATTTGATAAAGTCATTAAAAGCAAACAAACAATAGCAACAACATATAGCAACAATAACAAACCCTTGGGCACGGAAAAACTTCAAACTCCATAGTTTCTACATTCTATTATCTAAAATATCCACTTTTGGGGGCATCTGGGTGGCTTAGTCAGTTAAGCATCTGACTCTTGATTTTGGCTCAGGTCATGATCTCCGTGCTGGTAGCAGGAAGCCTCCTTGGAATGGTCTCTCTCCCTCTCTCTCTGCCCCTCCCCAACTTGTGCTTTCTCTCTCTCTCTCTCAAAAATAAACAGATAAACTTAAAAAAATATATCCAGTTTTCAACAACAACAAAATTAGGAGACATGAAAAGAAAAGGGAATGTATGGCTCTGCACGGGTGAGTGGTGGGGAGGAAGGCAGTCAATAGGAACTGTTTCTGAGGAAGCCTCAGTATTATACTTCCTAGACAAAGACTTTAAATCAGGTACTATAAGTTTGTACAAAGAAAGGTCTGAAAGAACCTTGCCTGAAACACTAAAGAAAAGAGTAAGAATGACTATGAGAGTGGAGTCGAGAGGAGAGGAAAGAATAACAATGAAAGAATAAATATTCAAAAACGCAAAGGCCAAAAACTTCCCATATTTGATGGAAAACATTAATTGAAACATCCAAGAAGCTCAGCAAATTCCAAGCAGGACCCAAAGAGATCCAAATCTAGACACGTAAGAAATCAACTGTCAAAAGACAAGGACAAAAAAAGAATCTTGAAAGCAGCAAGATTTCATACCCTGATTTGTCACTTAAAATCACACATCCCATAGAATAACATATATGGGTAGAGAGAACGCCAAACAAGAATCCTGCTTCTGGAAAAACTGCCTTTCAAAAATAAAGGAGTAATTAAGACATTTTTAGAGAAACAAAAAGAATGGAAGAATTTGTTGCTAACAAACCTGTCCCACAAGAAATACCAAAGGGAGTCCTGCAGGCAGAAATAAAAACAAAGAAACAAACAAAAACACTATATAGTAACACAAATCCACACAAAGAAATAAAGAGCACCAGTAGAGCTACTTAAAATAAGTAAGCACAGGGGCACCTGGGTGGCTCACTCAGTTAAGTGTCCAACCTCAGCTCAGATCATGATCTCACCATTTGTGGGTTCAAGTCCCACACTGGGCTCTGTGCTGACAGCTCACAGCCTGGAGACTGCTTCACATTCTGTGTCGCCCTCTCTCTCTGCCCTTCCCCTCCTCTCTCTCTCTCAAAAATAAACATTAAAAATTTTTTTAATAAAATAAGTAAGCATAAAAGACAGTATAAATATATTTTGTGTATAAATCTTTCTTCTTCTACTTGATTTAAAAGAGCACTGACTAGAGCCTTTAGGGCTAAATCTGTGTTAATGAGCATACAATGTATAAAGATGTAATATGTATTACAATAGCAGTGCAATGGAAAGGGGAAGAAACAGAAGTATATTGGGGCAAAATTTTTACACAGTATTCAAATTAAGTTGGAATTAATCTAAATTAGAATGTTTTAGGTTAAGATATTAATTATAATTCCCAGAACAACACTAATAAGAAAAAATAATATACATACTTTTATATATAAAGGTAATTACACTAATGCACTAGAAAATATCTATTTAACCAAAATAAGGCATTATTAAGGAACAAAGAAACAAAAAACATGTAAGACAAATTTTAAAAAACAATAGCAAATAGCAAATTTAAAAAGCAGAGATTGGCAGAATGCATAAAAAATTGATCTAACCATATTCTGTCTATAAGAGAAACACTTTAAATTCAAAATCACAAAGAGATCAAGGTAAAATGATGGAAGAAGATACACCATGTGTCATGGGCTAAAGTGTGCCTCCTCAAAATTCATGCACTGAAGTCTTAATCTTAGTACCTCAGGATGTGACCACATTTGGAGACAATGTCTTTTAAGAGGCAATTAAGTTAAAGTGAGGTCACTGAGATGCGCCATAATCTAAAATGACTGCTGTCTTTATGTAAAGAAAACATTTGGACACAGAGTGCAAAAAAAGATGATGTAAAAACACAGGTAAACATGACTATCCACAAGCCAAGAAGAAAGGCCTAAAACAAATCCTTCCCTCATGGCCCTTAGAAGAAAGCAACTCTGACAACACTCTGACCTCAGAGTTCAACCCTCCAGAATTATGAGAAAATAAATTGCTAATGTTTAAGCCACTCAGTCTATGGTACTTCATTATGATAGCCATAGCAAATAATACATCATGAAAATGGTGCCAAAAGACAGATGGAGTGCATACAAATATCAGACAAAATAGACTTTCAGACCAAAAAAAAGGTTACCAGAGGCAAATTAATTCATTTAATAATGATCAGATGGTCAGCTTATCAGGAAGACATAACAATTATAAACATATATGACCCTAACAACAAAGCACCAAAGACCTAAAGCAAAAACTTAGAGAAGTGAAGGAAGAAAGAGACAATCCAACAATAACAGATGGAGACTTAAATACCTCACCTTCAATAATGGATACAATGACTAGGCAGCAAATCAACAGATAAACAGAACTGAAACACAGAAATTCAAATCAAAACCACTTTGCATGAATTACTTTATAATAGCTAAATTAAAAAATTATAGAGGGGTGCCTAGGTGGCTCAGTCGGTTAACCGACCAACTCTTGGTTTTGGCTCAGGTCATGATCTCACAGTTCGTGGGACTGAGCCCTGCTTCAGGTCCTGTGCTGACAGAGGGATTCTCTCTCTCCCTCTCTCTCTCTACCCCAACCCCTCATTCATGCTGTCTCTCTCTCTCTTTCTCTGAAAATAAATAAATAAAATTTTAAAACAAATTATAGAGAATAGCTAGGAAAGGATGTGGAAAAATTAGATACTTCATAAATTGCTGGTGAGATTGTAAATATTGCTGCTGTTTTAGAAAAAAAAAATGACAGTTCCTCAAAATGTTACACATAAGATTACCTTACAAACCAACTAGACTTAACAGCCATCTGTATAACAGCCCACAACACTACTTCTCAAGCACACCTGGAACATCCTCTAAGACAGACCATTTGTTAAGTCAAAAACGAGCCTCAGCACATTTAAAAAGACTGAAATTCACAAAAGGAACGTTCTCCAACTACAATGGAATGAAGTGAGAAATTAATAACAGAGGGTATTTGGGAAATACTCAAACAAATGGAAATTCAACAACACATTCCTAAAAACCAATGGATCAAAGAAGAAATCACAAAAGGAAATTACAAAGCAATTTGAGATAATTGAAAAGGAAAACACAACACACCAGAACCTATGAGATGTTTAGTGAAACAGTTCTTAAGGGAAATTTACAATTGAAAATGCCCATGTTTAAAAAGAAAATGACCTCAAATCAATAACCTAACATTCTACCATAAGATACCAAAAAAAAAGAAGAGCAAACTAAATCCAAAATTAGCAAGAGGAAAAGAAATACTAAAGAGCAGGAATAAATGAAATAAAATGGAGAAAAACATTAGAGAAAATCCATGAAATCTAAAGTTGGTTTGTTGGAAAGATCAACAAAATTAATAAATCTTAAAGTAGCTTTCTGAGAAAAAAAAGAAAGAGAAGGCTCAAATTACTAAAACTAGGAATAAAAGAGTGAACATCTCTAATCACTTTACAGAAATAAAAAGGGTTATATAAAAATACTACAATCATATGCCAATAAATTAAGTCACCTAAATAAAATGGCAAATTCCTACAAAGACACAAATTACTGAAACTGACTAAATAATAAATAGAAAACCTAAATAAACATATAACAACTAGGGAGATGAATTAGTACTCATAAGACTTAGAAAAAACTAAAAGTCCAGGATCTTTAAGCTTTACTGACGAACTCTACCAAACAATTAAAGAAAAACTAATGCCAAAGAAAGAAACAAAGAAAGAAGAAAGAGAAAGAGAGAGAAAGAGGAAGGAAGGAAGGAAGATTAATGTCAATTCTCCACAAACTCTTCCAAAAACTAGTAGAGAAGGGAACAACTCATTCTATGTGATATACCTGATACCAAAAACAGAGAAAAATATCCAGAAGAGGAAAACTACAGACCAATTCTCCTTTTGAATACAGACCCCAAAATCCTTAGCAATATAGTAGCAAACTGAATACAGCAACAACATATACAAAAGATTATGCAACGTGACCAAGTGAGACTTTTCCCAGGACTGCAAAATCAATCAATGTTAACCAATTAATCATCAAATAACATTTTAATAGGATAAGTGATGCAAGCCAAATAATGATCTTAATAGTTTCAGAAATAGCAGTTGTCAAAATCTAACACCTTTCGTAATAAAAACATTCAGCAAGCCAAGAATAAAGGGAAATTCCTCAATCTGATAAAAAGCGTCAATGAAAACAACCACAACTCACTTCATACGTACTGGTAAAAACTGAACGTTTTGCTCTGAAATAAAGAAAAGGAAAAGGTTGTTTCCTCTTGCCACTAATATTCAACATTACACTGGGGTTCTTTCTACTCAGGACAATTAGGCAAGAGAAAGAAATAATAGGCATCCATTTTGAAAAGGAGAAACTAAAACTATCTTTATTCACATATGATGTGGTCTTGCATATGGAAAATCCTACAGTATCCACTAAAATACTTAAAACTAGAAAAATCAGCTCAGCAAGGTTGCAAGATACAAGATGAAGCTACATCATGTTAAGTTCTATTGCTCAGTGCTGATTACCTTCCTGATTAAGATCATTCTCTCAAAAGATAAGTCAAGATACATTAACTTTGTAAGCCCTTCTCAATAGCTAAAACATATTCCCCAAACATCCATATTCACCATAACAATATATTCCTAGCACTGGTCACTTAAACACTTAGGTGCATAAATAAATTAATGAATCATGGGAGGACCTTATACACTCAAGGAGAATAAAAATACAGCAGTCTCTGGATCCAGACTTAGTTTAGGTTCCAGCTCTACCACTTAGTTAACGGCTATGTGACATAGGGCAAGTTACATTATTATTCTGTGCCTCTGTTTCCTCCTCAGTAAAATGGGAACAAGAGAGCTGTTGAGGAAATAAATTAGTTAATATATGCAAGATGCTTAGAAAGCGTATAGTATAACGTAAACATTATACAAGTTTTACTATGTTATTAAAGTCATTCTCAATAATTCAACTTCAGAGAATAAAAGTAGTCTATATATACACCATCTACTCCAAGGTCAGCAAGTTGGTAGCACTTTCCCAGGGTTGCACCTTGGCAGACATTGCTCTTATAATCACACACTCCAGAACTTGTCTCAGTCTTCTTGGTACTGACTGGTCTCCAGTCAGCTCAAGAAGCAGAAAAGATTAAAGCTATTTGCAGTCCTGTGCTGTTTCCTCTATCATCCCACTAAAACAGCACTTTGAGAACTTGTAGCTCTTTTGTTAACAGAACTCAACTCCTACCCTACAGGCTTGACCTGTTACTGACTCCTAACTTCTAACAGGCCTGCTAATTATAGATTATTGGGTTATTATTTAAAGTCACAACCCATGCTTATTCTCCAGATAATTATCAATAAATGGCCAGGTTTCATGCCAGTGTCAACTTCAAGAGGTGTCTTGCAGTCAGTCACAGACATTTGTCAGGTCCTAGAACGTGCCAAGTCTTGTCCTGCTTCACACAGGCCTTTGCATTTATTGTCCCCTCTCTCTGGAATGATCTTGCCTGGCTAACAGACGTGCCTCTGTTATCTTTATTACACTCTTTACTTCCTTCTGCAAATGTGTCACTTATTACTCATTTTCTGTCTGTATCTTCAGTGACAGTGTAAATTCCATTAGACAAGGGACGTACTGGCTTATTTATCATTTATTGTATACTTTGGCATATGGTAGGTGAGAAACAGGGAGCAAGGATGGATAGATGGATGGATGGACGGATGGACGGATGGACAGATGGATGGATGGATGGACGGACGGACGGACGGACGGACGAATGAATGGATGGATGGATGGATGGATGGATGGATGGATGGATGGCAGAAAGATTCTGTTAGTACAGATTCTCCTTCATTTCTTACTCCCTAAAGTGAATAGCAATAGGTTGAAAAAAGAGAAAAAGATCTTAAATAACTTTTAAGGCAAAAATATATTTAGGATATGGCATTTACCACAACAGAAAGGTAAATTAAAGTATTTTAGAAGATTTTCTATGAAAATGGTTGAAACCAAAGTACTTTCCTTCTAGCCTCCAGTCATCTACAAAATGAAATCAACCAGAATATCCAAATTGCTAAGTACTGGGGCTAATCAAGATTTTATTATGTATTGCTGGTATATAATGACTCAAGGCTACAAAAAAAAAACTTAAAAATTACTCACCATTATACTTCATATACATTCTGTAAAGAACTTAAAGTGATTTTTCTAGAAATTAAATCCCAACCACCATGCTTGATCCTAGTGGTTTACTTCTCCTTTAGCTACAATGATGGTAGAATAGTTGGGGCCAAATAGAGGTGTTCCACTAGAAATCAGCTGGTCTAGATTTCCACTAGAAATCTGGCAGGTATAAAGCTACTATTAATTAGCCAACACAGGGGATATGATTACTACATTTCATTCTACCTAGAATTTTCCAACCTTAGGAAGTACAAAGATGAAGGAAGAATTGATTAACTTCGCAACAAAAACAAATTGTAACTCTAGTAGAAAATGTAAGTGATTCTCATACTGTTAAATTCACCTTTAGGAACACTCAGTTAAATTCATTATTCCATAAAATTCTGCAAAAACAAAATCTAAATTCGGTGTACATTTGTCAGCACCAATGGATCTTTGTCCTCCTATCTCTTTTGTATCTTGATCTTAATCATGTTTCCAATTATCAGAACATTTTGAAAGCACTAAATTGTTTTAAAGTGTCTAATAAGAGAATTAAATTAGATCACAATGAAATTTGTCCTTCTGTTTTATTCTTTTCTCTCTTGAGATATTCTCCTACCAGTGATTATCAATTATTACAATTAAAAGCTCTAGTTTCCCTTACTGTAGTTCGTGTCATATAAAAATATGCAATGCCCATGAATATAACTAAGGATTTCAGTTATACAAAACCAGAGCATCCTCCCAATACACTTACATTTCTGGAGAAGAAAGCAAGCAAGCAAGCAAGCAAGAAAGAAAGAAAGAAAGAAAGAAAACCAGCAAACCATGTTTTATATTTCAGCCAACTTGCATTCAATCTAATCAATCGTATATATAAAAATAATAACATAAAATAATAGATTATCTAAAATTCTAATTATCTTTGGTAGTCATCTGAGATTTCATTTTTTTGGTGTGTCTTTACCTTCCTAATTAGTCATCTTGATATTAGATAATATCTATTTGTATTCCCTGAACTTTAATAAAGCAGCAGGAGGCCCTGGGGAGAATGCCAGTTAAAGAATGGAAGCTGGACAAGGATTGAAAATTGGCCTCATCAAGAACAAACTGAGGGCTGATGGGGAGGGGGAAGAGGGTGATGGGCATGGAGGGGGGCACTTGGGATGAGCACTGGGTGTTATATGGAAACCAACTTGACAATAAACTATTAAAAAAAAAAAAAACAGAAAGAAAGAAAATTGGCCTCATGGGGCATCTGGGTGGCTCAGTCAGTTTAGTGTCCAATTCTTGTTTTCGCCTCAGGTCATGGTCTCACAGTTTGTGAGTTAGGGCCCCCCATCCAGAGTCTGTGCTAACAGGGCAGGGCCTGCTTGGGATCCTCTCTCTACCTCTCTGCCTCTCTCTCTCTCTCTCTCTCTCTCTCTCTCTCTCTCTCTCTCTCTCTCTCTCACACACACACACACACACACTAAGTAAATAAACTTAAAAATAAATAAAAAAATTTTAATTGGCCTCAAGCAACTAAGGATGGTCAGGCTGACAGGAGTCTTCAGGGAGGTAATGCATTAGGCTCCTCAAAAACAGGAGATTCAAATGCAGACTCACAGTTCTCTGATTTCTTTCACTTTCTGATATTAGCTCCTCTTTTTTCTCTCCCTACTCCATGCTGTCAACTTCCTTGGTCATAGGCTACTGCGTCTCTCCCTTTCCATCCTCTCTTCACCCATTAGCATGATCTCAACCCTGAGCCTCCACTTCCTTCCTGGACTCATAATTGGCTTTCCTCGCAGATCTGGCACATTTGCAGTATTCTTAAGGAAATTCTTTCAGAGCTGACTTATCAATATGACATAGTACCATGATACTTGAGTGGTACACAAATGTTTTAATCTTGATTTCTATTTTTTATGTTTATTTATTTTTGAGAGAAAGAGTGTGTGTGAACAGAAGAGGGGCAGAGACAGAGGTAGACCCGGAATCTGAAGCAGGCTCCAGGCTCTGAGCTGTCAGCACCAATGTGGTACCTGAACTCACAAAGTCTGAGCCGAAGTCAGATGTTTAACCGACTGAGCCACCCAGGCGCCCCAATTATAATTGCTTTTTCAAGTTAGAAAAAAAATTAATGCAATAGTAATTAATACACAATAATGAATTATATTCATCTTTATGCCAATGCAGCTATAATTTGTAGTATTTTTATGGAGAAAAAGACCCACAAGGACAAAATTTTCTAGGGCCCACAGAAGTCACAATGGACCCTGAATTGTGAGTCAACCCAGCCCTACAGCCTTCCCCACTCAAAACTGGTCCATTTTAGCCTTATGGGTAAGACCCATACCAGAAGTGACCATATGAGTATTTATTTCAAAACCCGATTCATGATGATGGTTGCATTACTCAACACATACGCTAAAAGTTATTAAATGGTCCATTGAAACAGGGTAAACTTTATGATGTGCAAAATATACCTCACTGAAACTGTTTTGTTTTGTTTTGTTTTTTAAAGAAGAGGCGCCTGGGTGGCTCAGTTGGTTAAGCCTCTGACTCTTGATGTCGGCTCAGGTCATGATCTCAAGTTCGTGAGTTTGAATCCTGCATCGGGCTCTGTGCTGGTAGTGTGGAGCCTACTTGAGATTCTCTCTCTCTTTCTCTCTCTGCCACTCCCATGCTTTCTCTCGAAAAATAAATAAACTAAAAAAAAAAAAAAAAAACCACACACACACATAATTTTTTAAGATACAGAATAAAAAAAAGAAAAGCAAAAACAGGTGTATCTAAAGACACAAGAAGATGAATTTCAGATTACTATACTTATTTGAAATTCAGAAGTTTATCCATAAAAATATGCTATCATACTGAGAGTTAAAATTTTATCTATCCTAAATATGAACACTATTACAAACATGGGAACAGAGTAATGACCTCAAAAATGTCAAGACATTCTATATGTGAAAATAATTATGGAAGTTGGTGCTAAAAAAATTAACTCATTGCAGTAGTAATTAAGGGAGCCTGGTTGCAATTAAGTACAGGAAGGATATTAAAACTTCCAACAGATATTTCTCTAAGCCACAACAGAAGAACCAGAGCAACAGAATAATTGGAACCACATCCAAATCCACTTCCTCGTTATTTACCAATATCATCTAAAGAACACTGTTTAGATGCTGACGTGAGACAATCTTCAGTTGACAACTTTAAATCACATTAAGGATTAAAAAAAATCAAAGAATCTTATGACAAGGGTTAAAAGTTCATAGCCTTGAAACTACAAAAAAATCTGGTGCCCACTATAAACCACATCCCGGCAACCGTCATATCTCTACAATGAGATGGTTTTGTTGTGGTTGAGGCAATCAGCTCTGAGTTAATAATTAGCTACTATTCAAATCAAGTGTAATTTGTGTAATTGTACACTAGATCGCTTTTAAGAAAGGGAGTGCAAAATTTCATTTTTAGCAACTGATATTGAATGTTATAGTCATTCATTTGTCATCCTGTGTAATGCAATCAAAATGAGTAGAAAAGCATGTTTTTTCACCCACTGCATGAAATCAGTCACTTTCCAGGCAGCTGAAATGAAGTTCAAAAGCTATCTGATTAATGCGGGTGAACATTTATATATTAAAGAAAAAAGAAAATGAATACATTTTTTAAAAGGTGAAGTTTCCTATTATATCACTTTGAAAAGCATCTAGGAATAGCACTTCACATTTACATGCAGCAGATTTTAATCATTTTGTAGTTGGGTTGGGCTTTTGGATCTAGAATCTATAAATGTTATCTTAAACTGAAAGACTAAGTAAAGTGGGGTGGCTCGGTGGTTCAGTCAGTTAAGCATCCTCCTTCAGCTCAGGTCATGATGTTAGGGTTCATGAGTTCAAGTTCCACGTCGGGCTCTGTGCTGACAGCTCAGAGCCTGGAGCCTGCTTCGGATTCTGTGTCTCCCTCTCTGACCCTCCTCCGTTTGCCCTCTGTCTCTCTCCCTCTCTCAAAAATAAACATTTTTTAAAAATTTTTTTTAAAGAAAGACTAAGTTAGTCAAGATTTCTCAATTATGAAAAGTTATAATAATTATGATAATAAAACAATTATGTCAGTAACCAGTTTTTTTTATCTCAGTCCATTTTTAACACTGCAAAACATATTTTCAATAACCTAATAAAATTAATGCTAGTCATCAGAATACTTTTATGAAGAATTTTTCACATCCTTTAGAGCAGTAGATTCTCAAGACAACCCAGTTATTTTAGTAGAATGTTGACTGGACACCACCGCCCCCCACCCCTGCCAACATCTATTTCCCCTTCCTCTGGTCAAAAAATAACCACGCGACACTTTAGGCGAATCACATCACCCCAGTTACAGCCATATGGTTTAGGTGGAGTTAATACCGTCCCTAGTACCTAGAACAGCTTAAGCCAAGTAGCATATTTTTTTAGTCCTCATTAACTAGTTCAGGAATGGTCACTTAGCCCAGTGAAATATATGGTCTTATTTTCTGGGACTTCTAGGAAAAAGGTTTTACTTTCTCTTCCATGGAAACTGCTAAATGATTCTATGTTTCTTTAATGGCACAGTATAAAAATGTAAGACCTAGGACCAGAACCACTTCAACTATAGCTCCACAGCATGAAAGATGGAGAAAAGGGGACAGAGTAAAGCAGTGCCAGCACAGAATAGGAGTGAAAACAGGAAAGTAAAGAAAGACAAGTGAAAAAAAAGACAGAGAATAGAAATGTGCAAAGGCAAGGAAGAAAAGGAGAAGTCAGCAACAAGAAATAGGGCAGAGGCAAAAAGAGAAAAACAGAGCTTGAGCTGCAGTGGGTTAAGAGAATGAAAATGTTCTTCTCACTTCTTGCATGGCAGCCCGGACAGGCTTCCACAAAAATTAGTATCTGTACCACTGCCCTCTGAAACTCGAACGTTGTCCACAGCTCAGGGGCTATTCAGCACATGGCAACTATATCATGTACCCAGGAGACACAGTCTTTGGTTGAAAAGACCATCACCAACAGATTTTGTAGATAAAGGAACATAGGACTTGAGAGGTTAAAATCCATATTCCTAAGTGTGACACACAAGGCCCTTAACCATCTTGGCCCAACCATGCTCCAAGGCCATGTTAGAGGACTGCATCTCCGACTCCCCTTTCTGACACAGCTGCCTCTTCTACTAAACCTTGAACTGAGGTGTCACTTCACATCCCAACCTAGTGACCACAGAGTCTGGAACTCAACTGAGGAGTTGGCCAGTGCGCATAAAAATTCCAGTTCTCCATGACTCCAGATGCTGTTTTCCTCAAAATTCTCATATTTCAACAGAAACACTGATCCATCGGGTTAAATCCCATGATAGTTTTCACTCACTGGATCTAAACACAATTAGATAATGATCCAGAGGGGCCCCCTCGTTGCACTATCTTATTCTTATTCTGAAAGTGCAGGGTGGGGGGCAGGGGGAACCAGTCCTTCTTGGGTCCCCTTGTCACCGAGTGCTCGTTTGCTTCCTCTGCCTCTTACTCAACTTGCCTTCTCCTCTGGAGCCTCAGCACAGGAAAGCTGGAGCTTGTCTGTTCCTCGGTGCCAAAGCTTTGGCCTTTATGAAGTCGGGAAAAGAGAAGCAGTAAAGATATCACAAACCAGAATTCTTGCTGTGACTCTTTGGTCAAGCAGATCAACCTCTTCCACTTCAGTTTCCTTGTATGTAAAATAGCAATAAAAATTCCTGCCCTACTTACCTCAGGTGATTATTACAAAGACCATATAAAATAGTAGCTGTGGAGTGCCTGGGTGGTTCAGTTGGTTGAGCATCTGACTCTAGGTTTCGACTGGGGTCATGATTCCAGGGTTGTGGGATCAAGCTCCACATCAGGCTCCATACTAAGTATGGAGCCTGCCTAAGAGTCTCAGTCTCTCTCCCTCTCTCTCTCTCTCTCTCTCTCTCTCTCTGCCCCTCTCCCCCACTCATACTTTCTCTCTCTCTCAAAATAAAATAAAGTAAAATAAAATAAAAGTAATAAAAATAATAAAATAATAATAAAATAGTAGATGTGAAAGTCCACAGCTCTAAAATTAGACTTAATCGATTTTTACGGTTAAAAGGTAAGGACAACAGCCAAGATATGTAAACAATCTAAGTGTTCATCGGTGGATGAATGGATAAAAATAATGTGATACATATATACACACAATAGAATGTTATTCAGCCATCAAAAAAAAAAAAAAAGGAAAAAGAAGAAGGAAATCCTGTCATTTGCAACATAGATGGACCTTGAGGACATTAAGTAAAATAAGCCAGACAGAGAAAAACAAATACAATATAATCTCACTTATATTTAGAATCTAGAAGACATTTTTTTTTTACTTTAAAAAAAAATACTGAGGTCATAATACAGAGAACAGATTGCTAGTTACGAGAGGTAGACGGTAGGTAAAACTGATGAAGGGGGTCAAAAGGTATAAATTTCCAGTTATAAAATAAATAAGTCATAGGGAAGTAATGTACAACATGGTGACTATAGCTAGTAATACGGTACCACATATTTGAAAACCACTAAGAGAGTAGATGGGAAAAGTTCTCACCTTGAGAAAACAAAATTGATGGATGTTAACCAGATATGATGATGATTTTGCAATATACACAAATATCAAATAATTATGTTGTACATCTGAAATTAATACAATATTAAATATCAGGAGGTTTTTTATGTTTATTTTTGAGAGACAAAGAGACAGAGACAGAGTGTGAATGGAGGAGGGGCAGCAAAAGAGGAAGACACAGAATCCAAAGCAGGCTCCAGGCTCTGGGCTGTCAGCACACAGCCTGACGCAAGGTCTCGAACCCACAAATGGCAAGAGCATGACCTGAGCTGAAGTTGGACGTTTAAGCGACTGAGCCACTCAGGTGCCCCAATTTTACCTCAGTTTCTAAAAGGATAGTTAATGAGTCTTAAATACACAATTGTAGCAAACTTTGACTAGTATGCTAAATCACTGCTACCGAGTTTGCTAAAAGTACATCATCTCATCATAGGTTATCAAGTACTTATTCTAGCTCAGTGGCTTTCTACCTTTTTCTAATCTTTCGTAGCAAACCTAAAGGCTGTGTGACACACCTACTGATAACAGTGAGTCTCCAATTGATCTCAAAGGATTGGAAGAGCCTGCTATTTGACAAATAATCTGCTGGGCTTTGAGGTTACCACTGTAAGCAGGAACAAACATTATTCCTGCATTAATGGAACTTATGGTCTCAGGGGACAGCATGAACAACAAACACAGACACATATCCAAAATGACTGGAATCACTGTATGTGTGTACGCATGCATGAGCTTGGACTTATGGTACCTTCACTTCGAAACAGCCCTACCAGTGATACCACCCCTCCACTCCCATCCCCACAGACCCACACACCTCCAAATTGTGAATCACTGCGTTAGGTGATGGAAGAGAATTAAACTCTATAATACACTACAGGAGAATTTCTCCCAAAGCTAAATAATTAATCACTGACATATAAGTAACTCATCTAAATACAGATCAGGAGACAAGTAGAGATCCAACTCCTGGGCCAGCTCCATAATTTGCAAATACTGGTGCAAAGTGAAAAAAAAAATGTAGGGCTTCTCATCCAAAAGTAATTAACAATTTCAAGGCAGTGAGAACAGAGCATTTAAACTAAGCCTAGGACCCTCTACGATCGCACAGATCAAACACCCATGAAACCTTCATGGCTTCCATACTTATTGAATGCGTAACTCGTAGCAAGTCACTTAACCTACATCTTCCCTACAGCTATAAAATTACAGGAGGGAAGAAAAGGCTTTCAGTTTCTTCCCACAACTAACATCAGTGTTTTTCTATTCAGAAGACCATTTATTCATTTGGAGAGAATTATTTTACCCTCCTATATAACCATTAAAATGCTCACTGTGACTCAAAAGCTAATGTTGAAACTCCAGACGTAGTATTTCATCTGCAACCATTTTGATATTTTTCTTACCTCCAGATAATTCCTCAATTTTGTGTAAGAGGAAAAAAAACTTCAAAGTAGTTTTCCAACCTTATTAGTCTCCCATGTATGCCATTTAAATCTGAAATTCCTAACTGAGATCTCCATCTATAAAGTAATTTTTCTCATACTAAAATATCTCCTTGCACAAATTAAACTACTTTCTTTTCTTTTTTTATTCCCGAAAAATTATCTGTTCTGAATCAACTTCCACCTATGGCACAGCACCTGGACTGGCTTCAATAAAAAGCAGGCAAAATGTCAATGTGAGAGTTAGTTAAGTCTTTTATTCTATCAGTTTAGTATTTAGCATAAAATAACTGATAACTGCCTAAACCAGAGGTTCTTACTCTGGAGTCCAGGAAAAGAATTCTGGCAACTAATTAACTTGATTAGAAAAAATTACATTTTTTTTCCATCCAACTCCTAGATAAAATTTAGCATTTTCTTCAATTATGAGTGTAAGCAAAAAACCACAAGAGATTAGTAGTACCTATGGTTTGATCAGCAATAAATATTATATGTGTTTTCATATCATATTATAGTTATTGCAGATATCTTAAAACTTCATTTATGTTCAACATTCTGTCAAAATTGCAGTAGTTACTAGGCCAAATAATAGGTCTTATGGTTTAATGTGTTAGTAAAAAAATGTTATGTTATTATAACACAAAATTGGTTTTTGCATTGAAATAACTATATTCCAATATAATGGGCTTCCCTTGCAATCCTAAGTATATCATCTTATGCATTTAAAAATATAATTCTGAGAAAAGGTCCATAGACTTCACCAGAGTACATAAAGGGTCCACAGTACAAAAAAAGTGAAGAAACTCTGGTCAAAAGAAGTTACAGAGCTCATGTGACAATAAAATAGAACCAAATGTACTCTTGTCTCACAAGTAGCAATAGACTCATTCTAATGCTCAGTCTTTAAACTTCTATTCAACAGCAATGCCTATAAACAACAAAATCTTCATGGCCCACTTATTTTAATATGACAATAATTAAGTCTATCAAAACAAAATAGTTTTTGCTGTTGTTGTTTGTGAGTTTCTTTCTGTTTTTTTTATTTTTGCACATGTGACCATAAAATGTGATATGAAAGAGTATAACCCAGGTAGATACATGTCTTTAGAGCACAATCTAGAATGCTCTTTGGATTGGTACCTGAGATGACAGTAGGTTACAATCAATGAACAGTCCTTTCCCGGTTTTATATCTTTGTATCAATCCAGCCATGATGGCTCCATATGCATACAGGCCCGTAGCAAGATCAGTCATGGCCACTCCTGGACGGACTGGATCTCCATCCTGATATAGGGGATGGGGTGAGAAAAACAGAGAAAATTGAAAATTGAAACCATCAGATGATTTCTTAAATAGTCTAAGATCAAACAGAAGAAAGAACTATATACGACACATGCATGCACACACACAAGAGATCTATCAACAAGCTGCTACTGTAGATATCTGTTGGTGGTGAGAATATATATTTACTATATGTCTCACTCCATCTCTACCAACCAAACTAAACCAAACCAAATAGGACAAGATATTTTATAAACATGTCTAAAGTTCCTTCTTTTAAAAAAAAAAAAATTAATGCTTGTTTATTTATGAGAGAGAGACAGAGCATGAGTGTGTGAGGGGCAGAGAGAGGGGGAGACACAGAATTTGAAACAGGTTCCAGGCTCTGAGTTGTCAGCACAGAGCCCGACATGGGGCTTGAACTTGGGAGCAGTGAGATCATCCCCTGAGCCAAATTTAAACGTTTAACTGACTGAGCCACCCAGGTGCTTTCTTAACATATTTTACCTGCTTATATTAACAAAATAAATAATTAGATTCAAATTTAAATGAGTTAATCTATTGGAAATGAAAAAGAACATTTTTTTTTTTTCCTGTTGGGTAGGAGGCTCTCCCAGGAAAAAAGAAGGCAGAAGACCTGGGCTATTCTCCTTATAAGCATGCTAATTACTGGCAAATACACTAACAGTATTTGCTTTAAAAAAAAGAAAAAAAAGTAGTACTTATCCATAGAAGGCTTTTAACAGATTATTCTTATTTAGAATGGTAAACAAGCCTAGAATCTATAGGCTTATAAGGGATGGGACACCAGCTGTATATTATCAAAGTATAAAATGTAACATTTCTTGTTGTATGAGGTAACCGGTGCACTTCATTAGATACCATATCTACTGCTCTGGGACTCAGAATTTTGTCTATTGTGGGAAGAAAGGATCTGGTGGCTTCTCTCAATGTTCAAGGCCTCGGTCTGCTTTTCCTGTGCCTTTTGGTTCCTTGTACTCTTCAAATTACAAGCAAAGTTTAATACTGATTAAAATCTTCAAGTGATGTCAGTCAGATTTGACAATCCAATCCTTGACCTATACGTAAAGATATTAGAACTGTGCCCGGCAAGCAATAAGTACCAGATAAAAATGAGTTAACACTATCATTGCCAGTCATTGTTATATCATAGAGTACCTATTTTGCACTACATTGAATTCTGTTAAGCTTTCATCACACATAATACCTAAAAAAACCTACATTTCATCAGGTTGGTGCATTCATTCAATCACTTCCTTATTCATTAATTCCTGCTGTTATTCAATCATTTGCAGAAGCTAGTTTTTCCTTTTCTGCAATCCATACATGAACTATCAATCATCTTATAAGAATACTAAATAATGTCAAAAGTAAGTAAATGAGAATATATAATGAATAAACTTCTTTTTCTCTGCTTTCAACACAATTTCAAGAAAGATACAGCAATGAAAATTGGAAATGTCTGGCTGTTTTCTAACTATTATGATTGGAAAAACATGTAGTTTTTTAGCATTCCATATACTAATGACAAAATAGTCAAAAGAGAAATTAAGAAAATAACTCCATTTACAGCTGTACCAAAAAGAATAAATCAGTAAATTTTAAGTTAAATTTGTCACTGGGATTTAAAATTATTTATTATGTTAAAAAATGAGAAGCAAGTTCAAATTTAAGTTTATAGACTCATTTTCTCACTATAAAATAATATACACATATTGTGTCGGCTATACTTCTCAGACCAATAGGAATAAAGTAGATAATAAATCCTTTACCTTATATATAAACTTCCTGAAAGCGGTAGCTTCACCTGATTAATATTCTAAAAATATCATTACATTATTCAGAATAATAGTATTAAATGTATGAACATTAAATAAACATGAACTCATCCATAGAAACAACATTATCACTCTTAAAGTGAGAATTTGTGCCAGATAATTTTAGTAAAACACTATTTGAAACAAGCTTACTAACACACTTTAGATTCAAAGATACAAATAGGCTGGAAAAAAAGGAAAGCATGGAGAAAAATATATCTTGCAAACAACAGCCATAAGAATGCTGTAATGGCTATACTAATATCAGACAAAATAGATTGTAAAACAAATGAAAAAAAATGTCACTACAGAAAATAAAAAGGTTTTATAAGGAAAATGGGGTCATTGCACTGGGAAGATCTAACCATTATAAACATATATGCACCATAAAACAGAACTGCCAAAATATAAAAAGCAAAATGTGGCATATTTTAAGGGAGAAACAGACACTTCAGATATAACAGCAGGAGGTTTCAATATTCAAATACAAATAGTGAACAGAACAACTAGAAAGAACATCAGAAAAGAAAGAAACAATTTGAACAACACCTAAGCCAAATATATCTAGATTTAAATGACTATAAACCACTTCATGAAATAACAACAAAATGCACATTCTTCTCAACTGCACATGGAACATAATCTAGGACAGATCATATCATAGGCAATAAGATAAGCTATAGTGAGTTCACACAAAATACGTTCTCAAATAACAGCTGAATAAAATTAGAATCATTAACAGAGGCATATTTTGGAAACTCAAAAATATGTGGACAGTAAACAACATAATCGCAATATACCAATGAGTAGCAAAGAAAATCACATAAGAAATTAGAAAATACTGGGGCGCCTGGGTGGCTCAGTTGGTTAAGCGTCTGACTTCGGCTCAGGTCATGATCTTATGGTTCGTGGGTTCGAGCCCCACGTCGGGCTCTGTGCTGACAGCTGGCTCAGAGACTGGAGCCTGTCTTCCGATTCTGTGACTCCTTCTCTCTCTGACCCTCCCCTGCTCACGCTGTCTCTCTCTCTCTCTCTCAAAAATAAATAAAACGTTAAAAAAAAATTAAAAAAAAAAAAGAAATTAGAAAATACTTCAAGATGAATAAGAGACATCCATATTGGTAAAGAAGTTAAATTATATCTATTTACAGATGACATGATACTACACATAGAAAATCCGAGACTCCACCAAAACTACTAGAAATAATAAATGAATTCAGTAAAGTTTCAGGATACAAACTTAATACCCAAACGTCAGTAGCATTCTATATACTAATAATGAGATAGTAGAAGGAGAAATTAAGAAAATAACTCCATTTACAAGATACCAAAAAGAATAAAATACCTAGGAATAAACTTAAAGGAGGAGGTGAAAGACCTGTACTTTCAAAACTATAAAACACTGATGACAAAAATTGAAGATGGCACATGAAAGATAGTTCATGCTCATGGATTAGATTAAGTAATCTTAAAAGTGTGCATACTGCCCAAAGCAATCTACAGATTCAATGAAATCCCTAACAATATACCAACATCATTTTTTGTTTTTGTTTTTGTTTTTTACAAAACTACAACAAACAATCCTAAAATTTGTATGGAACCACACATGTCCCCAAAAAACCAAAGCAACTTTGAAAAAGAAAAACAAAGCTGTAAGTATCACAATTCCAGACTTCAAGTTATATTACAAAGTAGAAGCAATCAAAACAGTATGGTACTGGCACAAAAACAGATCAGTATAACAGGACAGAGAGCCCAGAAATAAACCCACACTTACTGGTCAATTAATCTATTACAAAAGAGACAAGAATACCAATGGGGAAAAGACAGTCTCTTCAGTAAATGGTGCTGGGAAAACTAGACAGCTACATGTAAAAGAATGAAACTGAACCACTTTCTAACACCATACACAAAAATAAACTCAAAATAGATTAAAGACCTAAATGTGAGGGTCAGATTTCAGCTCAGTGTCAGACTTCAGCTCAGGTCATGATCTTGCTGTTTGTGAGTTCGAGCCCCACCTAGGGCTCTGCACTGACAGCTAATAACCTGGAGCCTGCTTCAGATTCTGTGTCTCCCTCTCTCTCAGACACTCCCCCACTCGTACTCACTCGCTCTCGCTCTCTCTCAAAAACATAAAACATTAAAAATTTTTTTTAAAAAAAAGGTCCAAATGTGAGACATAAAACCATAAAAAACCCAGAAGAGAACACAGGCAGTCATTTCTCTTAATATCAAACTATAGCAAAGTTGTCTATATATGTCTCCTAAGGCAAGGGAAACAAAAACAAAAATAAACTATTGGGACTACATCAGAATAAAAAGGATTTGCACAGTGAAAGAAACCATCAACAAAACAAAAAGGCAACCTAGTGAATTAGAGAAGATATTTGCAAATGATATATGCAATAAAGGGTTAAGATCCAAAATATGTAAAGAATTTACACAACCCAATACCAAAAAAAAACAATCTTATTAAAAACAAGCAGAGAACCTGAATAGGCATTTTTCCATAGAATACATACAGATGGCCAACAAACACATGGAAAGATTCTCAACATCACCAATCATCAGAAAAATAGAAATTAAAACCACAATGAGATATCACCTTACACCTATCAGGATGGCTAAAATTAAAAAGAAACAAGTATTAACAAAAACCTGGAAAAAAAGAAATTTTTGTGCTCTGTTGGTGGGAATGTAAATTGGTATACTACATACTATGGAAATAGTATAAGGGTTCCTCAAAAAATTGAAAATAGAAATACCATAGGATCCAATAATTTCACTACTGGCTATTCAACCCCCCACAAAAAAAAACCACACTAATTCAAAAAGATGTATACACCTCTATGTTTGTTGCAGCCTTACTTATAATAGCAAGATATGGAAGCAACCTACATGTCCATCAAGAGGCAAATGGATAAGGAAGATGTGGTATACATGTACATATACATAAACACACACACACACACACACACACACACACACACACTGAAATATTATATAATCATTAAAAACAAAAAAAAATGAGAGTGCCATTTGAGACACCCTAGATGGACCTAGAGAGTATTATACTAAGTGAAATACGTCAGACAGAGAAAGACAAATACCATATGATTTCACTTATATGTAGAATCTAAAAAACAAATGAATTAACAAACAAAAAGCAGAAACAAACTTATAAATACAGATAGCAAACTGATGGATGCCAGGGGGATGGAAGGTGGGAGATGGGAAAAATGGGTGAAGAGAGGTGGTTTCCAATCATGGAATAAATAAGCCATGGGAATAAAAGGCACAGCATAAAAAATATAGTCAATGGTATTAGAACAATGTTTTATGGTGACAGATGGTGGCTACATCTGTAGTAAGAATAGCATAACATATAAACATGTGGAATGACTATCTTGTACACCTGAAAATAATGTAACATTATAGGTCCACCATACTAAAATAAAAAACTTAAAAAAAAAGGAAATACTTCAAGATGAATAAAATAAAGATAAACATACCAAAATTTACAAGATTCAGCTAAAACAGTATTTGAGAACATTTTATAGCTGTACATACCTATATTTTAAAAGAACTATTTCAAAATAACAGTGTAGCAATTTAAGCATTTAAAGAAGAATTGTCTACCAAGCATTTAAAGAAGAATTAATATTAATTCTTCATAAATGCCTCCAAAAACTGAAAGAGAACACTTCTCAACTTATTTTATAAGGCTAGTAATATACTGAGGTCAAGCCACACAAAGACATCAAAAGAAAATAAAACTATGCAGACCAACACCTCTTATGAATATGTATGCAAAAAATTTTTCAACTGAATACTAGCAAATTGAATTTGGCAATATACAAAAGGATCTTACACCATGAGCAATTGGGATCAATCTCCTCAGGAACAAGTTTGACTTAAGATTTGAAAATCAATCAATATAATAGACCAAATCATTAAAATAAAGGACAAATGCAAAATGATCATCTCAACAAGGGAAGATAAAGCACTGGTAAAATTCAACACCCTTCATGATGAAATATTCAACACTAAGAAGAGAAGTGAACTTCTTCAATCTCATACAGGACATATGTGAAAAAAACACAGGTCACAGCATAGGTAAATGTGAAAAACTGAATGCTTTCCTTCTAATATCAGGAATAAGAGAAGGATGCCTGCTCTCATCACTTCAACATTGTACTCTCGCTTGTAGCCAGTGCAATTAAGAGGGAAAAAGAAATCAAAAGAATCTAGACTGGAAAGAAAGGGGTAAAACTATATTTGCAGCGGGGCGCCTGGTGGCTTAGTTGGTTAAGCGTCTGACTTTCGCTTAGGTCATGATCTCACGGTTCGTGGGTTTGAGCCCCGCGTCGGGCTCTGTGCTGACGGCCAGCTCAGAGCCTGGAGCCTGTTTCAGTCTGTGACTCCCTCTCTCTCTGACCCTCCCCTGCTCACGCTGTCTCTCTCTCTGTCTCCTAGAAATAAATAAAACATTTAAAAAAAAAAAAAAAACTATATTTGAAGATGACATAATCGTATGTACAGAAAATCTTTAGGAATCCACCAAAAAATTCTTAGAATAAATGAATTAAGCAAGTTTGCAAGATACAGGCAATATATAAAAATCTATTTTATTTCTACACAGTAACAACAAACAAAAATGATATTAAAAAAACAATTCCACTTAAAATACCATCAATAGGAGTAAAATACTTAGGAATAAATGTAACAAATTTATATTCTGAAAAGAGAGAAATTAAAGAAGACCTAAATAAATGGAAAGATATCCCACTGTCATGAATCAGAAGACTTTATATTGTTAATACGGCAATACTCCCCAAATGGATCTACGGAGTCAATGCAATTTCACCTACCAAAATCCTAGATACCTTTTTCTGTAGAAATCATATATAATCTGAAAATCCATATGAAAATACCAAGGACAATAGCCAAAACAACCTAGAAAAAGACTAAAAGCGGAAGACTCAGACTTCTCAATTTTCAAAACTTCCTGCAATGCTACTGTCAATAAAGCAGCATGGTATTAGAACAAGAGAGATGTACAGGCAATGGAAGTTCTCAGATTTACTTCCCATTCATTTTTTTTTTAATTATACTTAGTTAACATACAGTGCAATATTGGTTTCAGGAGAAGAATTCAGTGATTCATCACTTACACAAAACACTCAGTGCCCATCACAAGTGCCCTCCATACCAAGATAATTCAACGGGGGAAAGAATAGTCTTTTCAAAAAATGGTAGAGCAAAAGAATGAAGTGAGCACCCCTCTTTACACCACATTAAAAAAAAAAAAACTCAACTCTGAATGGATCATAGATCTAAACATAAGAGCTAAAACTATACAACAGAAGAAAATATAGCCATAAACTCTCATCGTCTTAAATTTGGCTATGATCTCTTAGTTATGACACCAATAGCAACAAAAGATAAAAATAGATAAATGAAAGATCATTAAAATTAAAAATGTGTGTTTCAAAGGAAAGCATAAAGAAAATGAATAGACAACCTAAAGAATGGGACAAAGTTTTTTCAAGTCACATATCTGATAAGGAACTTAAAAGCAGAATTTATAAAGAAACTCAATAATAAGGCAAATAACCCACTTTTTAAACGGGCAAAGGATCTGAATAGATTTTTCTCCAAAGAAGATACACAAGTGGCCATTAAGTACTTGAGAAAAAGATGCTCAACATCACTAGCCATCAGGGAAATGCAAATGAAAACCACAATGAGCTTACAACCCAACAACAGAAAGACAACCCAAGTTTCAAATGAGCAGAGTGTTAACACAATTTCAAAAAAAAAAAAAACATGTACAAATATTCAATAAGCACATGAAAAGATGCTCAACGGGAAATGTAAATGAAAACCACAATGAGATGCCACATTACACTAACTAGAATGGCTGTCTTGAAAAAGAGATAATAGCAAGTGTTAACAAGGATGTGGAAAAATCAAAACTCTTATACAGCACTGACGGGATTATACATGGTGTGCTCACTGTGGAAAACAGTCTCGCAATTCCTTAAAGAGTTAAACATAAAGCTACCATATGACCCAGTAATTCGACTTCCAGTAATATACACCCAAAAGAATGGAAATATAGGTCTTCACAAAAAACTTAATGTACAATTCATAGCAGCATTATTCATCTTGGCCTAAGAGTAGAAGTAACCCAAATGTCCATCAACCAATAAGTAAATAAATTGTGGGATGGCCACACAATGGGATATGTTAGGCAATAAAAAGAAATGAAGTACTGATACATGCTAAGACTTTATGCTAAGTGACAGAAGCCAGTCCCAAAAGGCCACATATTATATGATACTGTTGTGAAATGTCCAGAACAGGCAAATCCATACAGACAAAAAACAGAGCCAGGGGCTGAGAGGAAATAGAATAGGAAGTGCTGCTAATGAGTTTGAGGGTTCTTCTTGGAAAGATAAAAATGTTTTAAAAACTTTTTTATTTTTTTTAACTTTTATTTGCCATTGAGAGACAAAGAGAGACAGAGCATGATCATGGGAGGGGCAGAGAGAGGGGAAGACACAGAATCTGAAGCAGGCTCCAGGCTCTGAGCTGTCAGCACAGAGGCTGACGTGGGGCTCAAACTCATAAACTGAGTTGAGCGAAGTTGGACGCTCAACAGACTGAGCCACCCAGGCACCCATTAAAACCATTTTTTTAATGTTTATTTCTTTTTGAGATAGAGAGAGACAGAGTGTGAGTTGGTGAGGCGCAGAGAGAGAGGCAGACACACAATCTAAAGCAGGCTCCAGGCTCTGATCTGTCAGCACAGAGCCCGATGCAGGGCTCGAACCCACGAACCACAAGATCGTGACCTGAGCTGAAGTTGAACACTTAGTCAACTGATCCACCCAGGAGTCCTTAGATGAAAATGTTTTAAATTATTGTGGTGAAGGCTGCACAATTCTGTGAGTATAAAAACCACTGTGAATATAGAAATCATTGGCTGTACACCTTAAATGAGTGAATCATATGGTATATGAATTATGTATCCATAAAGCTGTTATACTTTTTAAATACCATTATAATGCTGATAATCAAACAAAACATAAAAAATACAAATCATCAGAAATAAAGTTTTTAAAAAGTCTTTTTAAAGGCCTGCTAAAGAACGTGTAGTTAGTGGAAACTCTAGAGGTTACATTTCATTCAAAGCTGTTTGGCAGCAATAACTAAGGATGTACCATTTATCTTCGAGTATAATTCAGAGGTGGCTATGCTCATACTTTGGAAATCCCTCTAATCATTCCTGTCACTGAAGAATTGTCAGCATGCCACAGAAACAAGGAAGTGCCAATAAAATACCATTAGTGCGCAGCCAATCTCATAGGGAAACACACTGTGGCTGTGAAATGACTAAGTATTCTCAGGTGCAAGCCAACAGAAGCAGAGCAGTGACTGCGTACATACAAAGTATGGAACTCCCCTTCCACATTCAGGGCTCCAGCCCTACTCACATGACAATGCAAAACAATGTGTCTCTCCTCCATGTGCTATCTGCTTATCAATAGATATAGGAGTTTAGGGGCACATGGGTGACTCAGTCGGTTAAGTATCCAACTTTGGCTCAGGCTCGAACTCAACCTTGGGCTCTGTGCTGCTATCAGGGAGCTTGGAACCTGCTTTGGATTCTGTGTCTCCCTCTCTCTCTCACTCTCTCTCTCTCTGCTCCTACCCCGCTCGTGCTCACTTGCTCTCTCTCTCTCTCTCAAAAATAAATAAACATTTTTTAAAAATTTATTTTTGAGAGAGATAGACACAACGTGAACAGGGAAGGGGCAGTGAGAGGAAGTTATAGAATCCAAAGCAGCCTCTAGGCTCTGAGACGTTAGCCAGAGCCCAACACAGGGATCCAACTAATCAACCGCGAGATCCTGACCTGAGCCAAAGTCAGATGCTCAACCGACTGAACCACCCAGGCACCTCTAAAAAAATATTTTTAATAGATCTGGGAATTTACCATGCAGAACACTTAGCCAAAACACATTTGAGGAAAAATGAGTAATTACCTGATCTTGTTAAGCAATACGCACTAGAATTCCATCATCATTTATTGTAACAAGTGGATCTAAACAGATATGTAGACTTTTAGAAGTTAAGTAATGTTTGTATTTTACTAAATTTTAATTCTAAAAATTGCTAATAGAATAATTTTTTCAGGGTCACTTAGAAACTGCTTTAGATGTAATTAGCTCTTTTAATAAATTAATATTACACTTTTGTAAGAACAATTTGTGATGATTTTCCTATGAAACTAAAACAGGTATACTTCTCATTAACAAAGGCTCTACTTAAGAACTAAGACACATGACATACAGTTATACCAGGAGGACAAAGTGGATACTAGAAATATTGTCTTCCCAATATTCACTTTCTACAATGATTCATGTATTTTTGCATCTTCACTGGTAACAGTGTTGTTTTCATAAGCTCTCGCATCCCCATTCATTTATGTATTTCAAAAGTAAAACTTGAACATTAGTTTAAAAAAAATAGTTAATGAAATGTGACTATAGTGGAGTTTAGTTTAGATAATACTACTGCACCAATGTTAACTTCTTAGTTTTTGATCATCATGCTATGGTTTTGTAAAAACATTACAAATGACAAAGAGTATGGGCTGAAGATTATACAGTATAGGTAAGGGTACTGGTGAAGGGTGAAGGAACTCTCTGTACTATTTTTGCAACTTTTCTGTAAGTATAAAACTGCTTCAAAATTAAAAGGTTGAAAAGTAAAACCTGAATTATTTCTTTAAAAAAAATATGACAATTTTTAATGGTAGAAATGTTTTAGTGTTTTTTGTTTCTTTTTAACAATGCAATCTAGGGGTGCCTGGATGGCTCAGTCAGTTGAGTATCTGACTTCACCTCAGGTCATGATCACACAGTTCATGGGTTTGAGCCCCACGTTGGGCTCTGTGCTGACAGATAGCTCAGAGTCTGGAGGCTGTTTCAGATTCTGTGTCTCCCTCTCTCTCTGACCCTCCCCTGCTCATGCTGTCTCTCTCACTCTGATATTAAAAAAAAAAAAAAAATTTAAAAATTTAAAGAAAACAATGCAATCTAGCAAGGGGAATAAAAATCTAAAAGGTTATTCTGTTTCCTTTACATCACAGTGTCCTAAGTTAAGAATTTTAAGAAGATTTTCTCCCATACATGATTTAAGACTATGTGGTATTTTCATTTATTTCTCCATATCCCCACAAATTTCAGAGGTTACCAAATAAACTTTTTAAAGGAAACAAGGGAGAGAGGAAGAAAGAAAAATCATGTGATTTTCTAAATTATTATTTAAAACCTTGTTTGGTTTTTTAAAAAGTACATAAGAAACTATAAATCAACTCTTGAAGATGTTCACTAAAGTGGCATGAATTTGAAAGTCACCAAGCATTTTTCCCCTTAGTTATATTACTCAATCTAATTACTTCATAAAACAACAAAAATGTTAAAACTGTTTTTTAAGTAGTTGGCTTCATTTCCAAAATAAAAAATTATCCTTAAATGTATCTGTGTCTGTATATCATACATTTATTTCATACTGAGTCATTCATTACACTAATATAATCTACAGAAAATTTTGTTTCTACCTTGGGGCACATGCATTTTTTTAGTGACCTATTTTCTAAAATATGAATTCTTCCACCATTACTCTGGAAAGTTCTTGGCCTTTCTAATTTTTACCCAATTGTCAAAGGCAGGTAATGATAAAATCTACTTCATCACAAGGGATGGGAATTAAATAAGAAAAGGTGTATAAAAGTACTTTTTACACAAATGTGACTTTTTATAAGATACTTGGTGTGGGGCTAGGAGACCCATCAGAAACATTTAGCAATAGTCCACAGGAGAGAGCCAAAGAGAGAGAACCTCAATTAAGGACAGAGAAGAGGGAATGGACTGACTCCAAAGATCCTTAGAAATTTGAATTCTTAGAATTTGATTACTGATCAGGTGGAAAGAAAGGTTAAAATTAAATTAATTTGGGAGAGGGGGCACCTGGTGTCTCAGGTCATTAAGCACCGCACATTGGATCAGGTCATGATCTCACAGTCTGTGGGTTCGAGCCCCGCGTCAGGCTCTGTGCTGACAGCTCAGAGCCTGGAGCCTGCTTCGGATCCTTTCTCCCTCTCTCTCTGCCCCTCCCCCCTCTCAAAAATAAACATTAACAGAAAAGTTTTAAAAAACATTAAATTAATCTGGGAAAATAATCAACAGGAAATTAAATTTCTTAATATGAAAGTAATATTTTGATTATGAAAACCACTGCAAGTCTGACTTGGAGCCCCAACTAGTAGGAAAAGTATCTTTAACACAAAGGGCAACGTGGGGAACAGTAACAACAATAACAAACATGATACATTCAGATCAAACACGTCGGCCAGTGCACAAGATTGCAGACAGTCACTGCAGTCACTGCCTTCACACTTCATGGGTGCAGACACTGGAGCCACACACTATCCAAACCTCCTGTTCTAAACACACCCTCTACCCAAACCACTCATTAAAGCTAACAATATGCTGACAGTGACGTCCACATATAAATTTCTACAAAGTACTATTTCCCTTAAATGAAGGGAAAATCCATGTAGTGGCTGAAAACACTGAACTCAGAGCTTTAGACCCAACTCCTCCATACCTTCACTTTCTCACCTATAAAAAGGCACAACAAAGTCTATCACTATGTGCTTCACTGACACTATGGAGCACTCCAACCTAAATCACATCTTTTTAGAAGCTAAAAGGATCACATAGCCCAATCCCCTTATCAGAAAAGGCAGAAAAGCAGGAAAGTGTATAGTTGTTAAAAGATCAACCGTTGCTACTTACCAGCAGTTAACCAGTAAGAAAGAGAATATGGTGTTCGCGTTGAAATGCATTGAATCCAGGCTTTTAGGGGAGGACAGTACCAATAGAGGAAAAATCTTTAGACGTTTCACCTGGGAACTGGAACAGGAAGATCACCTTTCTCCATCACAACTTGAAAGACTTGAAGTCTCAACCCAACGCATCTGCATCTCAGCCTCAATAAAGCACAAGTCAGAAGCCAAAGTCACAACAAGCTGGGACCCCGGAAGGAAGGAAGAATAGAAACTGAGAAGGAAGAGAAGATCAGAGAGGCCACATCAGATAGGCAGCTCAAGGGAAAATGTAACAAACCAACTTGTGCCACTCTCTGGCCACTTGTGAATGCTTCATTACCTATTACACATTACTTCATTACCTATTTCTTTCTGATAATAAATTAAAGCTTTTGTACTTCTAAACATTAAAAATATAACTTACAGATATTATACTTACAGAATATGACATTCTACAGTGCACATTAAAACCAGTATCTAGGGGTGCCTGGATGGCTCAGTTGGTTAAGCGTCCGATCTTGACTTAGGCTCAGGTCATGATCTCACAGTTCGTGGGACTGAGCCCGACATTGGGCTGTGGGCTGGTGGTGCAGAGCCTGTTTGGGATTCTGTCTCCCTCTCTCTCTGCCTCTCTCCTGCTTGCTCTTTCTCTCTCATAATAAATAAAAATAAACCTCAAAAAAATAAAAAGTTTTATAAGGGTCATCTGGGTGGCTCAGTAGGTTAAGCATTTGGCTCAGGTTGTGATCTCACAGGTCATGAGTTCAAGCCCTGCATCAGGCTTTCTGCTGTTGGCACAGAGTCCACTTAGGATCCTCTGTATCCCCTCCCCCAGCTCGCAGTCTTTCTCCCTCTCTCAAAAACAACTAAACAGTAAAAAAGAACTATAAATCAATATCTAAGCACCTCTTTGCACAATCCTTGAAAGTAAGCAATCTTTGCTAGGGACAAGGAACTGACGAACAGCGAGGTTAGTTAAATGCTGTAACATGTTACAATCATTTAGCAGCTGAGTCAAAATGAGACTCCCCCCAGTCAAGTGACCTTGAGTCCACCGCCTCTACCACATCACTGCATTCAGCTATATTGCTTAAGGCTTTATGAGCAGGTTTGGATTCTTGACTATCTTGTATTTAGTAAGCCAGTAAGAAGCTCTCTTCTGGTCTCTTACAGGTCCACAATGCTGTATGAAACTTCCTGCGTTTTAAGCTACTTTAACTATGTTAAAGTTACATTTAGATTTCAACAACAATTCTGTAAGCACCCATATTATCTCCATTTTACAGATTATGAAGAAAGGATTTGGATGACAAATGAACTTATCAAAATCACAGAGAGCATTAGGTACAACTAGGAGTAGGACTCAGGAATTCTGACCCTAAAGCTTCTGTTCTTTTCACTACCATCTTGCCTCCATACATTATTCTAATTCCAATTCATGATCTTTTCTTCAATCACTAGAGACCAAAACTTTTAAAGATGCGAGTTGATTTGTCATTTCTACAACCGCAGTCAAGAAGTAATTAATCCCAATATGGGATTGGTTGTTCTATGCAATTCAAGTGAATTGCCAACAATCTAATGCACTTACACAGAAATATGATTCTATCAGTGTGGAAAATGTAAACCAAACATTCTTCAGAAAGTAACTGTAAAAATCCATTCACTGGATGGATTAATGACTCCAAAATAAAAAGTAGACAAAATTAAAATTTTTCAAAAATGTTTAACACAACAATTACAATATTCTCTTATCTAGTGGTTAAATACCACCTAAATCATTTTAAGTTAACTCTCACAGTGAGATGCCCAAAATATCATCCAGCCTGGCTGTCCTCCTGAGTTTAAATAGGGTAAGACTGGAAGAAAATGGAATGGATGGTTAGGGAATTGTGATATTTTAAGGGATGGCCTAAGAAATAATTTGAAAAGTTTTTTTCACTTCTTTCCATGTTGTTCTTCAAGAATAGTTTCTATGTTATAGGTTTCTGTGCTATTGCATCAGAAAGAAGCAAAATTAAATCTAAAAGTCAATGTTTCTTTCTTTTAGTAAATTATTTTTAACTTTAATTCCAGTTTAAGTAACATGCAGAGTTATATTACTTGCAGATGTACCATATAGTAATTCAACAAGTCTACACATTACTCAGTGCTCATCATGGTAAGGGTATACTTAATCCTCTTCACCTATTTCACCCATCCCCCATCTACCTCCCCTCTGGTAATCTTCTCTTTGTTCTCAATAGTTAAGAGTCTCTTATGGTTTGCTTTCCTCTCTTTTTTTTTTTCTTTTTCCCCTATGTTCACCTGTTTTGTTTCTTAAATTTCACATATGAATGCTATATTTGCTTTTCTCTGATTGACTTATTTAGCTTAGCATAATAAACTCTAGCTCCATCTACATCATTGCAAATGGCAAGATTTCATCCTTTTTGGTAGCTGAGTAATATACCTGTGTGTGTGTGTGTGTGTGTGTGTGTGTCTGTGTGTGTCTGTGTGTGTCTGTGTGTCTGTGTCTGTGTGTGTGTGTGTGTGCGTGTGTGTGTGTGTGTGTGTGTGTGTGTAATCTTCTTTATCCATTAATCAATTGATGGACACTTGGGCCCTTTCCATAATCTGGCTACTGTTGATAATGCTGCTATAAACACTGGGATGCATATGCCCTTTTGAATCAGTACTTTTGTATCCTTTGGGGAAATACCTAGTAGTGCATTGCTGGGTGGTAGAGTAGTTCTATTTTTAACTTTTTGAGGACCCTCCCTACTGTTTTCCAGAGTGGCTGCTCCATTTGCATTCCCACCAAAAATGTAAGAGAATTCTCCTTTCTCCACATCTGTTGGTTCTCTGTGTTAAACAGATGAACTCTTGAGGGCTTTTCCCATCCTAGAATTTTACCTACTTCATTCAATTTCATTTCCCATCAATGAATGATGTCTCAAAGATCTACATTATGTACTTTGAATGCAATTATTTTGTGTAGAAAAATCTTTTACATCAGTATTACAAGTTATCCAATACAATTCTTCCTGAACCCTTCACATGCATGGAATTGCTAGGATACGCCAAATAAAACCAGGAAATCTGGTGAAAATAATTATTTTAGTTGTTTAGTCAGGACAAAAATAGATAGAACCCAAAGCATATTAAAGCCAAACTTGGTGCACAAGAATAAGCCATCAGCACATAGAGAAACATTTATCTTTCTGCTCTCTATGGCTGTGCATTTGTTTTATTCAAATGGATTACCAAGTCATTAACATACAAGTTTTAAAAGGCGAAGAATAAATGGTGAAAACATATCCTTTTTACCTGCTCAAAATTGCTATCTAATGTGTCAAGAGATTTCTGCTCTGACTTCCATTCTGGCCTCTTCTTTAGTAATTAGGTTCAGACACTCACAGGAGAGAAGGTTGATATTGAGGTAATTAAAGCTTACTCCATAACCGATTTTTGCCACAGGAAAAGCCAAGAGAAAACAATTAAAGCTACAAAAAGTCCACTGTTACTCACAGATTTCCACAAAGTGGAAAGACTGTGCCTCAATCCCACCTGCTCTTTATGTAGCATTGTGGCACGTTGACAGGCTGTGGCCGACTGTCCTTCCCAGAGATGGCTGCGATATACCCATCCCAACTGCCCTTCTAGTACCTTACCACTTCCGGATCCTTGAATCTGGATGGTCTTGTGACACGCTCAATAAAACGCTGAAGAAGGATTAGAGCATAACTTCCAGAACTACTACATCACAAAACACATAGGTAATGGGGCCTTTGTCTTGCTCACCTGACTGCTTGTGCAAGTAGAGCTCTGAGCCCCCATGTAAAGAGTACACATAGAGAAGCCCCAAGATTGCACAGAGATGCCTGGGGGCCGCAAGACGCTCCAAGCCCACTGTTCCCTTTGACTACAGCTGCTTTAGAAACCCCACGCCAGAGGGGCGCCTGGGGGGCTCAGTTGGTTAAGCGTCCAACTTTGGCTCAGGTCATGATCTCACGGTTCGTGGGTTCAACCCCCGCGTCGCGCTCTGTGCTGACAGCTCAGAGCCTGGAGCCTGTTTCAGTCTCTGACTCCCTCTCTCTCTGACCCTCCCCTGCTCACGCTGTCTCTCTCTCTCTCTCTCTCTCCTAGAAATAAAAATAAAACATTAAAAAAAAAAAAAAGAAAGAAAGAAAGAAACCCCATGCCAGAGCCGCCCCGCTAAGCCCTTCCCCATTTCCTGGCCCACGGTAACTATGAGAGTTAATATAATAAGTGCTGTTGTTGGCGGTCATTAAGTTTTAGGGTGAATTATTACACAATAATTGTTAGCAGAATGGAAATCAAGGCTTCCAGCTGGCCCAGAGGAAAACTGGCAATACACTGTAGATGGAACACTGAGGACACAAAAGGGGACAAGCCCAGTTCTTAGAGTTCTTCAACATCCCTTACACATCCGGAGAGGAATTCTAATTTACCCGCACCTCTGTAAGCTTCGTGAAAAATTCAAAATTCTTTTCCAGGGACTCTGACTACAAATCAAGTATTTAATACTTTTGCACTGGTTTATTCTCAATGTAAAAAGGGAAACACTACTTCTAGCATTTGACTAAAATCACATTTTACTCTCGGGGCGCCTGGGTGGCTTAGCCGGTTAGGCGTCCGACTTTCGCTTGGGTCATGATCTCTCGATTCGTGGGTTCGAGCCCCGCGTCGGGCTCTGTGCTGACTGCCAGCTCAGAGCCTGGAGCCTGTTTCAGAGTCTGTATCTCCCTCTCTCTCTGACCCTCCCCTGCTCACGCTGTCCCTCTCTCTCTCCCCTAGAAATAAAAAATATTAAAAAATATTTAAAAAAATAAAATAAAATAAAATCACATTTTACTCTACTGAAAGGTATTGTGTTTGCACACACTTAAGTATCTTTCTTCCTAATACTTCAGAACTTTTCACGCCAAAAGTGGAGATGTCTATTCCTCTCTGAGCATGCAGCAAAAGACAGAAAATTAAACTTCCTTCTCAAAAGTCAAGGTGGAAACTATTCCTCAGTGACAGCTAAACAGGGTTATGGTGCCTGACCTCCAACCAGAGGGATAACAATGGGTGAAAATTAGGTGGTTCAGAACTAAGACTAACCGAGTTAAATCTTATTTCCTCAAGGCTGCATACTGCCCTTTAGAGACTCTCCTTAATCTCCCCCCTTTTAGTCATTTTACCCTGATCTTATGTAGATTAAAATGCCAGGGTGCAAAATACACATTGTGATCTGCCCTACAGTCCAACGTCTTAGGGAAGATGCTAACTCAGAATGTAAGCTCTCGTTAACTTTCCATCAAAATTCTCTATGGTTCAAAAGGTAATTCCTGACACTCAGCATCTTTCTTTTTACAGTGTATAATGAAGTATGAATCACATGCTTCGTCCTTAACTGGTCAATCTTTCCCACAAAGGAGCTTAAAACAATCTATTACTTGGTTTCCAAATAGAGCAGTAAATAAAGACTCCTAAAAATGTAAAAACTCTGAAAAGGGCATTGGCCCTAACTCACTGCCTTAAGACAGGTACATTTCTAAATCTTCCAGTACAGATGCTTAACTGTACCTCTCCTTAAGGATCTTGAGAGGAAGGAGAACAGTTATTGACTACCTAGTATACACCAGGCATGCACCAGAAAGGGGACAGGAGCTAGAGTTATTTCCCAGGTGCTGGACCACACATTATGTCATTTCACCTAAGGACATTGTTCAGGCCATATTCTCATTTTTACCAATGAAAAGTAAAATGAGGTGCAGAGATGGTAAGTGGGCCTATGATTCCTGTCTCAAAGCACAGTGTCTCTCCATTCCACCATACCAGTAGAAATGGCATGACCTTCTTCTTCATGCACTGCACTATTCAATACCCTAATGGTCAGAAAGCTCTTCATTCAGCTAACTAAAATCTCCTCTCTGATGTGAGTACATTTTCTCTTATTTGTTATTCTATGAGCAATGAAAATAACTACTTTACATTCTCTTCCCCAAAATAGATGAAAACAGAAATCAAATTATTTCTTTGCCCTATCTCTGGTAAACACATCCAGTCCCTATAAGCTTTCATTGAAAAAACAAAAACAAAAAAACACTATTTTATATCCCTGGGATAATTTTGGCCATTCTTTTCAGGATCTTCTCTGATTATAACACTTTTTCAAAGCATGATGACTCAAAATGAACACAATGCTCTCAAAAACAACCATTTGGTGAGATAGGGAAAAAAAGGAGGGGGACGATCTTTCTATTATAAGATCCAAAACACAAAAACATTAGAAAGAAACTTATTTAAATGTTTTTTAATCCTTACCTCAAGTTTCTCAAATATTTTTACCATATTTTCCCAAATAGTCACAACCCCCAAATTCTTTCTTCTCATTTTCTGAGTATGAGATATGATCTACCCCATAGGAAAGATATTCTTTTTATTTGCATGTCTCTTAAAGAACGTTAGGGGAGCCTGGGTGGCTCAGTCGGTGAAGCGTCATGATCTCGTGGTCCATGGGTTTGAGCCCCTTATCCAGCTGTCGGCTGTCAGCACAGAGCTTGCTTCGGATCTTCTGTCCCCCTCGCTCTCTGACCCCACCCCCACTCATTCTCTTTCTCTCTCTAAGTAAATAAATAAATAGATAAATGAATGTTTTTAATTTATTTTATTTCTAGGAGAGAGAGAGAGAGAGAAAGCGTGAACAGAGAGGGGTCAGAGAGAGAGGGAGACAGAGACTCTGAAACAGGCTCCAGGCTCTGAGCTGTCAGCACACGATGCGGGCCTCGAACTCACGAACCACGAGATCATGACCTAAGCGAAAGTCGGACGCTTAACCGACTAAGCCACCCAGGTGCCCCGATAAATAAATAAATTTTAAAGAAAGAACTTCAGAAGGAAACTAGATGTTGCTACACTTTGTCAACCTCTTTTTATCAAATGGAAGATGAATCCTTCCTGAAACAATGAGAGATTCCAAATTCGTATGTAACAAGCATTCAGTGAGTACCAACTGTGTAGGAGGTCTGTATTATACTCTAGGTATACAAAAGTAAGTGTTCCAAAGACACTCTCCCTGAGTTAAGCCACTTATATTCTAAAGACAGAGAGACATACAATTAACAGCATAGTGAAAATTATATGGGTACTTAGAGAAAGATGTGGCAAATGTTGCCTAAAAAGGTAAGAAAGGAACCAGGTTATAAATGACGAACAAAAATCCTGGATACAGAGTAGTGCTTTCAATAAGGGCACTACTGGCATTCTACAGGGAGAGTTTTATTTTTTTAAGATATTTTTAGTGCTTTTTTAAAAATTTATTTTTAGAGAAAGCATACATGTGCACCCACAAGTGGGGGAGGGGCAGAGAGAGAGAGGGAAAGGGAGAGTCTCAAGCAGGCTATAAACTGTCAGCACAGGTCCCAACACTGGGCTCGATCTCACAAACCCACAGATTGTGAGATCACAAACTGAACCGAAATCAAGCATAGAACAGTAGGATATTGACCCAACGGAGTCACCCAGGCACCCCTGGAGGGAGAATTTTAGATTCATGAGCCCATCCCATATATCAAGGATGTTTACTCATCCCTACCCCAATGCCAATTACTACTAAATGCCAATAACAAACACATGTCATTTTAAAACTCCCTGAAGTAGGGGTGGACACTACTGTCCAGATGAACACAGTTTCTAGAGCCTAGGCTCCCTCAAGCTCAGAACTGACAAAGTGCAGAGACCCATCATCCTACTTCTTAGTTACAGACAGTAGCAAGGAAATGAAGTAAAGGAAAGGTAAGTAAGTAAAGTGGGTTTAAAAGATTAAGAGAGTTAATAAGGTGAAGGAATTTGTGGCATGGAAGATGCAATCAGAGAATATATCCCAAAATGGAATCTTTATATGCTACACAAGATATAAAACACGGACATCTAAGTTGGTTTGATGAACCAAACTAACTGTGACTAAGTAAAACATAACTATAGAACAGGCACTGAGTAAGATAACAGCATGGTTTCCCGTGTAATTCGTGTGATGCTTCTACAATCATGTTACAACTTTACAATCACCATTTATCAAGATGTTTTCTCTGTCTTATGAAGGAGAAAAATTCATGTAGACAACTTGTCTTATGTTACACTGAATGACAGGATGAACGTTCAAACCCAGATTTCTAATTCCTGGGACCGTTCATTGAAGGTGTTAAAACAGTTCAAGATAATGACAGATGACGAGACAACTGTGAGGGTGACAGTTTGGGATAAGAAGGCAGAAGGGAGGGGCGCCTGGGTGGCTTAGTCGGTTAAGCGTCAGACTTTCGCTCAGGTCATGATCTCGCGGTTCGTGGGTTTGAGCCCCGCGTCGGGCTCTGTGCTGACTGCCAGCTCAGAGCCTGGAGCCTGTTTCAGTCTGTGACTCCCTCTCTCTCTGACCCTCCCCTCCTCACGCTGTGTGTCTCTCTCTCTCCTAGAAATAAATAAAAACATTTAAAAAAAAAAAAAAAAGAAGGCAGAAGGGAGACGAGACCAGGATGACCACAGCTCAAAGCATGGAAAAGAGAGGGTTTGTGCCGAGATTTTAGAAGTGGAGCGAGCATCGGCTGAGGTTGTAGAACCACAGACTCGATGTGGGGACGGACAGAAAGAAAACTGGGACTCCCTCCCTAGCCTCATGTTTGCAGAAGGTGCAATAGCCAAGGATGAACATCCTCCAGTTGAGAGGAATTTGAAAAAAGTAAATATTACCCAACCATGATATAAATAATATTACAAAATGCGCCAATGTATAATCCCTTTCTATATTGGTATTGAATATCCTTTTTGTCCTACAACATTTAAATAAACTGTTTATATTTACTTTAGGCTTTCCTCCTGGTTTTAAAAAAAGGATTTTTTTTTCAACATTTCTTTGGGATGTTTCCAACTTGTTGACATTTCTCTAGCATTTTTGGTGCTTACACATCAACTCAATATTACATTTCCAGGAGTACCAGTGCTATATATAGATAAACTATAATAATCTTCTTCCTCTGCAATGTGAAACAAGAGTGGATTCAGCTCAGAATTATACTGAATATCAAAGGAATCAACATAAACAAATAATTTGATTGAAGAAAATGGTTAAGAAAAATAATGTATTCAAATTCTGGTTATACATATACTGGACAGTTTAGAAATGTGATAACAATGACCAACCTCTATAACAAAAACTGCTGACCATTAAGAATCCTCACTCCTGGGTGCCTGGGTGGCTCAGTTGGTTAAGCACCCAACTTTGGCTCAGATCATGATCTTGCAGCTTGTGAGTTCTAACTCTGCATCAGCCTCTGCTCAGAGCCTGAAGTCTGCTTCACATTCTGGGTCTCCTTCTATCTCTGCCCCTCCCCGATTCGCGTTCTCTCTCTCTCTCAAAAATAAATGTTAAGAAAAAGAAAAAAAAGAATCCTCCCTCCCAAACAGACTAGGTGCTGAGACTTCCTCACCCCAAAAAGGGTAATATGCATACATCCTCATTCCTCAGTCTATGTAATCCCAATATATAACTTTTTAGATGAGAAAAATCTTAGACTGATGATCAAAAGAAAATGTCAGGGGAAAATGAGATTACAAATAAGAGAAAATATGCAAACCTAAGATTATAAGCAGACAATTCAACCTGTTTTTTTTAACTCTCATAAAATAAAGCAAAAACAAAATCATATCTTTAAGCCTCCTGTTATTATTCTTTTCTACTGCAATTTATGGATGAGTTCGAACTGAATGACATCTCTATTACTATTCTCTTTCTAAGTTTAAACCAAATATTTACTTTTTATCCTATGAAAACAAAAGAATCATTAAACATAAATGTATTAAAGTTTTGAAAAAGTAATTTTCTTTTTTTTAAATGTTTTCAATGTTTATTTATTTTTTGAGAGACAGACAAACAGAGCATGAGTGGTAGGGTCGGGGCAGGGGGGCTGTAGGTCAAAGAGAGAGGAAGATACAGAATCTGAAGCAGCTCCAGGCCCCAAGCTGTCAGCACAGAGCCCAACGCAGGGCTCAAACACACAAACTGTGAGATCATGACCTGAGCCAAAGTCGGATGCTTAACCGATAAGCCACCCAGGCACCCCAGGAATTTTCTAGAAAAAAGAACAGGTACAGTTTTAAATGCTTTTGAGGTACAGAAAAAGAAACGGTAATCAAGAATAATTTGATATCTTAAACTATAGAAGGTTGCATGGCTTTTATAGCATAAAGAAATTTTTAGCAAGCATTAGACATTTCAGAATTAAGACATACTCCTTCTAAAATGAAATGCTTTCTGTCCCAGCCTACGATATTTTATCATAGCAGCTTGGAAGGACTCAGAACCTAGAGAACTATTGATTAGTGTACATTTGGTGAACAAATAAAAAGAATCAAGCATTAAAAAATAAAATGCTTTCTCTAAAAGAAATACATTTTAATGGCGAAAACGCACAGTAAACAATAAACTGATAAGAATAGGGGTGCATGGGTAGCTGAATCAGTTAAGCATCTGACTCTTGATTTAGGCTCAAGTCATGATCTCAAAGTTTGTGGATTCCAATCCTGCTTCTGGCTTGGGATTCTCACTCTCCTTCTCTCTCTCTCTGCCCCTTCCCCACATGTTCTATCAAAATAAAAGAAAGAACTTTTTAAAAAAGAATGAAATATCATTCCACACACAATAATAAGTGCTTTGAAGAAAAAGAAAGGAGGGTAAGGAGGTGGAGAGTGACTGGAAATATTGTGAGATGGGTGGACAAGCTAAAAGTAATGTTGCCCTTTCAAAACTGACCTTTACTTACTAGGACACTAATTCACATATTCCATTTATTCAGCACATACTCTTATTTAGGCACTACAATAGGTGGAATCTTCACAACAACTATGAGAAATAGGTATGTGATTGCCATTTTACAGATGAGGGAATGGACTTTCATAGTACCTTGTGTAAAATTACTTAGATAATAAATAACAGAACCTAGATTCAAACTCTATGTAACTCAAAGTCCATTCTTTTTTTTTCTACATCACACAAATGCTCTGATAAAGATCAAAATGGCCTCATTGTTTCCAAACTACAATTCCTTACCATAGCTATAATATTCATTAGCTCTACAAAGTTTTAACAAATCAAATCATTTTTATACACTCTATTTCTGAGAGGTGTTAGGAAATAAGAAGAATGATATGTTATTAACTCTAAAACTTCAGTACTTTGAGAATTATTATTTATAACTTCTATAATAATTATATTTGAAAATTCTTAGTAAGATTTTCTGTGTCTCACAAAACATTTTCCATGATTTGGATACTATCCCAAAATATTTATTAAAATAAAACCATATTAACCAATGTATGGTATATCCTTAGAATTTTTTTATCTTGGAATCTTATGTGACCTACAGAATTGTAACTTTAATAAACAAATCAGAATGTTATTACACATTGTTTTATTTGGGAAAATACAAGTATAATTGGAAAATTACTGTTTTCTGCTAGTGAACAGACACATTAAAGCACAATTCTACCAACCCATTTATACCTTCCTCATCATCTTCTTTGTGTGGATTCTATGGGTTTTGTTTGTTTTTCCTAGGTCATATAAATTAGTCCTATTATGAACCAAAGATGTAAAACTCTGAAACGATGGAATGATGATCCTGAAAGGCAAAGACCATTGAAAAGAACCAAAACTGAGGAGCAGCCATGTGGTACAGCTCCTTACTTCCCCGCCCTGCCCAGGCAATACTAAGGAAAGATAGCTTTAGTTGACCAATTCCTGAGAATCCACACCGAAACTCTCTAATAGGAAAGAAGCACAATAAAAGAGTTAAAAAAGAAGAAGAAGAAGAAGAAGAAGAAGAAGAAGAACCCTGAGAAAAGAAAACTTAACACAAGTACCCTTAACGGAGGAGTGCCTGGATAGCTCAGTCTGTTAAGCATCTGACTCTTGATTTTGGCTCAGGTCATTATCTCATGGTTCCTGGGATCAAGCCCCATGTCTGGCTCTGCGCTTCAGCACAGGGCCTGCTTGGGATTCTCTCTTTCCCTTTCTCTCTGCTCCTCCCCGACTCCTCCACTCCCTCTCAAAATAAATAACTAAACTTAAAAAACAAATGCCCTTAAAGGAAAAAGTCTAACGTCCAGAACCAAGGCAAAAAGCGGCGGCAGGCTTTGCCTTGTCCATTCCTATGGGAGTTCCACACACCACTGGCTGGTTGAAGCGGGCCTAGCGCAGGGCACTTGTTGGGGTCTAGACAGAAGCAGCCCTAAGCCCCAGGACTGCACTCAGTCCTGCAAGGCTTGGCCTCTTACCACACCCCACTCAACCTCTCTAACCTCATCCCACTCCTATTCCTATACCTGCAACAACTCCAAGTTGCCAAAATGATTGTTGCAGTCCAGAATTTCAATGCTTTGGACGCTGACTAGAGCTGGTATTAGAGATACAGTAAGTGAGTAAAAGTACTTAAGTATAAATAATGACTAAACTTCGACTAAGTCAAAGTACTGATCAGCAACAATTGGGAAGTGATGAAAGGGAGGCAGAGGGAAGAAATGTAAGAACGCTAATAATTTCTCATAGCACGAAATCAACACATAATGTTTAAAAATGAACATGAGGTTAGTTAACAAAGCATGAAATGACTCCAACATCATTTGATGGGTTTTCATAATCTCTTGTCTCAACCTTGAAAGGATCTGTTATGAACAATTACTTTCGTAAAGAAGGAAGATTTAGCTAAATTCGAGCAATGCCTTCTATTTCACTTAATTTATTGCTCCTCTGTTAAATTCAACTGAACTTAATACTTATTGGCTTTAAATCAACAAGAATATTATAGTCAAGATACATTATGACCTTGTTCTTATGAAATTATTTCCATTCATCATGCCATCTGAATATGCCCACTTGTAAAGCAGAAACAGATGTCTAGAATGATGCTCACCAAATATTACTACTAGTAACTTCTGAGTGGTAAAATCAAGGATAATTTGTTTTCTAATCCATTATATTCTGCATTAACTTCTTTTCATAAGTTTTTTTTTAATGTTTTATTTATTTCTGAGAGAGAGAGACAGACAGAATCTGAAACAGGCTCCAGGCTCTGAGCTGTCAGCACAGAGTCCAAAAAGGGGCTCAAACCCACAAACCATGAGATCATGACCTGAGCCAAAGTCAGACACTTAACCGACGAGCCACCCAGGTGCCCCTTTTTATAAGTTTTTAATTCTAGTTAGTTAACATACAGAGTTATATTAGTGTCAGGTATATAGTAGAGTGATTCAACACTTCCATACAACACCCAGTGCTCATCACAAGGGCATTCCTTCATCCCATCACCTTTTTAATCACCCCCTACCCACCACCTCTCTAGTTATCATCAGCTTGTTCTCTATAGTTAAGAGTCTGTTTCTCAGATTGCCTCTTTCCTTCATTTTTTTTTTCTCCTTTGCTGAGTCATTTTGTTTCTTAAATATCATATATGAGTGAAATCATATATTTGTCTTTCTCTATCTTCTTTCACTTAACATAATACCCTCTAGCTCTATCCATGTTGTTACAAATAGCAAGATTTCATTCCCTTTTATGGCTGAGTAATACTCCATTGTATATAAATGCCACATCTTTTTTACCCATTCATCCATCAAGGGACACTTGGGCTGTTTCCATAGATTGGCTATTATAGATAATGCTGCTATAAACATTGGAGTGCATTTATCCCTTTGAATTAGTACTTTTGTATTCTTTGGGCAAATACCTAGTAGTGCAAATCCTGGATCATAGGGCAGTTCTATTTTTAAATTCTTGAGGAACCTCCGTACTGTTTTCCAGAGTGGCTGCACCTGTTTGCACTCCCACCAATGGTGCAAGAGGAGTCCTTTTCCTCCACATCTTTGACAACACTTGTTGTTTCTTGTGTTTTTTATTTTAACCCTTCTGAGGGGTATGAGGGGATGCCTCATTGTAGTTTTGATTTGCTGTTCCCTGATGAACAGTGATGTTGAGCATTTTTTTGTGTGTCTGTTGGCCATCTGGATGTCTTCTTTGGAAAAATGCTTATTCATGTTTTCTGCCCATTTCTTAACAGGCTTATTTGTTTTCTGGGTATTCAGTTTAATAAGGTCTTTGTAGATTTGAGATACTAACCCTTCATCAGATATGTCATTTGCAAAATCTTCTCCCATTCCATAGTTTGCCTTTTAGTTTTGTTAATTATTTCCTTCACTGGGCAGAAGCTTTTTATTTTGGTTTAGTCCCAATAGTTTATTTTTTATTTTGTTTCCCTTGTCTCATGAGACATATCTAGAATGAAGATGCTACAGCCGATGTCAATAGAGGTTACTGCCTGCTATTCAATATAGTACTGGACACTCTGGCCACAGCAACTGAACAACACAAAGAAATAAAAGCCATCCAGATCAACAAGGACAAACTAAAACTTCCACTATTTGCAGGATAACATGATACTGTATATAGAAAACCCAAAAGACCCCACCAATAAAACTGCTAGAACGAATTCAGTAAAGTTGCAGGATTCAAAATCAACATACAGAAATCTGTTGCATTTCTATACACCAATAATGAAGTGGCACAAAGAGAGATTAAGGAATCAATCCCATTTATAACTGCAACAAAAACAATAAGATAGCTAGGAATAAACCTAACCAAAGGGGTGGAAGATCTGTGCCTTGAAATCTATGAAACACTGATGAAAGAAAAGGAAGACGGCACAGAGAAATGGAAAAACATTCCATGCTTGTGGATCAGAATAACAAACATTGTTAAAATGTCTATACTACCCAAAGTAATAAAAACATTCAAATTCAATCCCTATCAAAATACGAACAGCATTTTTCACAGAACAAGAACAAACAATTCTAAAATTTGCATGGAACCACGCAAGTCCCCAAATATCCAAAGCAACCTTGAAAAAGGAAAATAAATTGGAAGCGTCACAATTCCAGACCTCAAGTTATATTACGAAGCTGTAGCAATCAAAACAATATGGCACTGGCACAAAACAGACACATAGATCAATTTAACAGAACAGAAAACCCAGAGATGAACCCACCGTTATATGGTCAATTAATCTTTGACAAAGCAGGAAAGAATATCCAATGGAAAAAAGACAGGCTCCTCAAGAAATGTTGATGGGAAAACTGTACAGCAATATGCAAAAGAATGAAACTGGACCACTTTTTATACTATACACACACACAAACAGAAAAGATCAAAATGTATTAAAGCCTTAAATGTAAGGCCTGAAATCATTAAAATCCTATAAGAGAACACAGGCAACAGTAACCTCCTTTGACATGGGTTGTAGCAACTTCAGCAAACTCAGCACCCAGAAAACAAATTACCCAGTTAAGAAGTGGGCATTTTTCCAAAGAAGACATCCAGATGGCCAACAGACACACAAAAAAATGCTCAACATCACTATTCATCAGGGAACAGCAAATCAAAACTACAATGAGGCATCCCCTCATACCCCTCAGAAGGGTTAAAATAAAAAACACAAGAAACAACAAGTGTTGTCAAAGATGTGGAGGAAAAGGACTCCTCTTGCACCATTGGTGGGAGTGCAAACAGGTGCAGCCACTCTGGAAAACAGTACGGAGGTTCCTCAAGAATTTAAAAATAGAACTGCCCTATGATCCAGGATTTGCACTACTAGGTATTTGCCCAAAGAATACAAAAGTACTAATTCAAAGGGATAAATGCACTCCAATGTTTATAGCAGCATTATCTACAATAGCCAAACTGTGGAAACAGCCCAAGTGCCCATCGAGAGATAAATGAGTAAAGATGTGGTGTATATATACAATAGAATATTACTCAGCCATAAAAGGGAATGAAATCTTGCCATTTGGAACAACATGGATAGAGCTAGAGGGTATTATGCTAAGTGAAAGAAGGCAGTCAGAGAAAGACAAATACCATATGATTTCACTTATATGTGGAATTTAAGAAACAAAACAAATGAGCAAAGGGAAACAATAAAAGAGACAGCGAGGCAATCCAAGAAACAGACTCTTAACTATGGAGAACAAACTGATGGTTACCAGAAAGGAGGTGGGTGGGAAACAGATTAAATAGGTGATGGGGATTAAGGATGGCACTTGTGATGAGCACCAGGTGCTATATGGAAGTGTTGAATCACTAGACTGTATACATGAAACTAATATTACACTGTATGTTAACTAATTGGAATTTAAATTAAAACTTAAAGAAAAAAATTGTGACAGCTACCCCAACCTTTAGCAATCACCACCCTAATCAGTCAGCAGCTGCCAACATCAAGGCAAAACCCTCCACCTGACAAAAGATTATAGCTCACTGAAAGCTCAACTGATCGTTAGCAATTTTCAGCAATAAAGTGTTTTTAAGTTAAGGAAATACATTTTTTAAGACATAATGCTATCACACACTTAATAGACTGCAGTATAAACATAACTTTTATATTCCAAAAGTTCATTTGACTTCCTTTGTTGCAATACTGGCCTTATTGTGGTGCTCTGGAACCAAACTCATAATATCTCTGAGGTATGCCTGTACATACATATATCACATTTCAATTAGGTCCTTATTCTCAGACATCGCTGACAGGAGTATCAATTGTTTGAATCTCATGGAATATCATTATCTATCAAAAGTACAAATGAAAAAATCCTTTGACACAGCATTTTTTCCTAGGGACTTTTTAATACAGATATAATTACACATGTAAAAAATAACAGGTGCAAGAATATTCCCTGTCAGAGCACCTGAGTGGTTCAGTCAGTTAAGCATCCAACTCAGTTTGGCTCGGGTCATGATTTCATGGCTTGTGAGATTGAGCCTTGCATCTGTCACTGCAGACCCTATTTAGGATTCTCTCTCTCCCCCTCTCTCTCTGCCCCTCCTCCACTAGAGCACTTTCTCTCTCTCTCTCAAATATAAATGAACATATTTTTTAAAAAGAATATCTCCTGTAATCTTATGTAAATAGCAAAATAATCAAAATAAATGAAATGTCCATTAAGAAGAGGCTTCTTAGGTAAATTATGGCGTATCTACAGATGTAAACACAATGAAAGGAAGTGTACTGATACAGAATAAGCTCTAAGATACATAAAGCGAAATAAAATACAATAGAAAACGTTTAGTTTATGTAACCCAAATTGTGAAATTTAAATTCTAAAGCTTCTAGGAAAAAAATATAGAAGAAAATCTTCCTGCCTTAAGGGCAAGTAAAGATTTCTTAAACAGAACATAAAGAACACTAACAAATAAATGGAAACCATAAATTCAACTTAAAATTTAAAACTTGTAAAAAAAAAAAAAGCATCATCATAATAGTAAAAAAGACAAGCCCATAGATGGGGAGAAAATATCAGCAATACATTTATCTGACAGACACTTGTATCCAGAATACAAAAAGAAATTCTATGAATCAATGATAAAAAATGACACTCAAAAAAAAAAAAAAAAAAACAGAAAAGATCCTGACATATAGTTCAAAAGAGATCCAAATGGCCACTAGCAATACGAAAAAAAATGTATATCATTACGCATCAGGGAAATGCAAATTCACATCACAATGAGTAACTACAACATACCCATCAGCATCACTATAATTAAAGAGACTACCAATGGCAAGGGTTGGTGAAGATAACTAAAACTTCTGCCTATAAACTGGCACCATTCTGGAAGACTGGCAGTCTACTAAAGCTAAATGTATCTCTAACCCATGATCCATCAGTCCCACTCCTCAGTATATACCCAAAATAAGGGAGTGTGCATATCCAGCAAAAGACATTGAAAAGAATGTTCATGGGTGTTTTATTCATAATAGGCAAAAACTGGAAACAGCTCAAATGTTCATTAATAAAACAGTAGATAAATTGTGATATATTTGACCAGGAGAATACTATACAGCAGTAAAAACATACCATGAATGCACACAATTGAATGAACCTCAAAACATTACGTTGAGCAAAAGAAGCCAGACATGAAGGTACTCCTTAACAATATGATTCTATTGATAGATGTTTAAGAAATAAAAGTCTACAGAAGTCAAAATAGTGGTTCCAAGGAGGAGGTACTATTTAGGAAGAGGCGTGAGGGAACAGTCTGGGGTGAATTAGGTGATGTTTAAGCCGGTGTATATCTGTAAAATATCATTAAGCCATACCCTTAAGGGGCGCCTGGGTGGCTCAGTCGGTTAAGCATGCGACTTTGGCTCAGGCCATGATCTCATGTTTCATGAAATACAGGTTTCATACATCACACCCCTTCCGAAAACTTCCATAACTCCACCGTGAGCAAACAACATCCCAACTTCTTCCCTTGAACTTAAAGACTTTGCAGAGTAGCACCTTTACCACTTTTCTCCCACTGCTCTGAAACCTTAATTCAGCTCTTCCATAACTGGCCCATTGCTTTGCCCTTCAGAATCTTGATCCCTGCCTTCTTCTCTGTCCTTATTTACTCTGAAATCTCTACTAGGGATGATGCTATCCATTTTTCCAGGTGGCTTTCAACTCAAATCGTGCCACTTTTTTCAAGTCCTGCTCTGAGCCACACTTACATTTACTTCAAGTTACAGTAAGTTCTCTGTAACAGATTCCAAGTGAGCCACAAATTAGATTTTGAAGAATTAATTAGTTACATTAAAACACACACACACACAGGGGCGCCTGGGTGGCTTAGTCGGTTAAGCGTCCGACTTTCGCTTAGGTCATGATCTCGCGGTTTGTGGGTTCAGCCCCGCGTCGGGCTCTGTGCTGACTGCCAGCTCAGAGCCTGGAGCCTGTTTCAGTCTGTGACTCCCTCTCTCTCTGACCCTCCCCCTGCTCATGCTGTCTCTCTCTCTTTCCTAGAAATAAATTTAAAAAAAAAACATTTAAAACACACACACACACACACATCTGGAGAGTACCCATTGCTCTGGGCACTAAGACATCAAGTCGGATAAGAGGCTGTCCCCAGGCTGGAAGTTCTCACAGAAACAGCTGACAACTGCCCTCATACCGCCTTGTCCTCATACACCTTCCGTTCTCAGCTGCTTGCAAGGCACTTAATTCATCATCAACATCCCACATACAGACACACATCCACACACATACACATTTCCCAATCCCAGGCCTCTACGATCATAAAACTCAAAGGCTTTCCAAAGTTGCTGATCCTCAAGAAAAAGTTAGAGATCTTCTGTCCTATGACTATATTGTCTGCTACAGAGCATTCCACTTAATTTTATGCACTTTTCTATTCTTTATAGAATATTTATAATTTTTCCATAGGTATATGTCTTAATCTAGTTAATCAAATTGTTACTTACATAGTAAGTTACTTAACTTATGATATCTAATACAATACTATACACATATGGTCAATACATCATTATTCATTGATCAAAATAATCCATCTTGATGTTTATATGTGCTATAAATTATAGGTGAATTATTACTCAGAATACATATTACATGTTTATCAGTCATTTACTTTCCAGAATCTCATACTCACTGGTTTCATTCCCAGCCCTTCTCCATATTCCCTATTCATTAAAAAAAAAATAAGATAAACAGATAGATACCTGTTTTAAGTAATGACTGGTTAGCACAGAGCCAGGAACATGAAAAAGATAACGTAATTTTGTTTGAGGCACAAGGTTATAATTTAATCATAATATAGAGAACTTAGTAAGTCATTGGCTTCTGTCAGAGGCTATCAAAGAATATCTGCTGCCTACTTTCAATGCAAAGGGGTTTTCAATAATAACACTTCTCAAAACATCTCCAAGTGTTATCTGTAAACTATCTCCATCAGAACAATTTGGGGTCATCGTTAAATATGCGTTAATGATTTATGGGTTTAAGCCCACAGATCAGTATCTCTAAGAGTGGAGATGAGAAATCTACATATATACCAAGCACTTGCTGACTATTTTATGTACTGTCCCACATTATATGCAACTTTGTGTGTTTGTTTTATAAAAGACATTTTATTTGCTTAATCCAATACCTTGGAGAGAAAGTATATGACTATCATCTCCAGGTGTACTTCACTGAAACACAGAGAAGCTCAGTGATATGTTCAAGGTCACACAGCCCAGTGCCAGATATTCATTTATCATTCATTCAACATCTATTCAATAAGTGCTTACTAAGTGCCAGACTATTCTAGGCAGAGATACAGCAATGATGAAGCAAAGACCATGGTCTTCTGAGGCTTATTATTCTCCCGGGGCACATTGTAGGCAGCCAGTAAACATTACAAGGAGTAAGTGAGATAGAGTGAGACCTCTGGGCTCTTAATCAAATGCTTTCTCACTACACCACATGATTGATTCACTAACTGTAACATATAATATCATGCAGCCTGCATAGGCAAGATGCAAATACAATAAAAATCAGAATTCATTCTTCAGGCAGTATGGAGAGCGGCTACAGTGCCAGGGTGTAAGGAGTAAAGCAAATCCAGGTTAAGTCTGGCTTTAGCACTTTATGTACCATAACAGGACTCTGGACAAGTTATCTAACCCTGTAAGCCTTTATTACAGAATTTGTCAATGCCTACCGAGAAGGCTCAATGGAGGATCAAAACTTATAACAGCTTATGTAAGCATCAAGCATGGGTCCAGCAGAGTGAAGGCACTGGTTAGCAGTTCTCTTTTCCTCCACAATCAAATATGAATCTTATCTGACAACTCCACAGCATGCCTAACCTAAAAGGCCAGATTTTAGATCTAGTGGAAATCAACTGTAACTGGATTGCTTACATTTCATCATAAAGACTGCTTTCACAAATTTTATCCCACATTATATACTTAGGTGATACCCTCTTGGGATAAAAAGCACAATTTATCTTGTCATTTTTTTTTTTTAATGCACTTTTAAGCTTATCATGATACAGGTCTATACTTTGGGAACATCACCCATTTTATAGGAAGAATTACATTAGATCATCACTTAAAAAGTATGTATATGTAATAATGCATCTTCTCTTCTTATCAAACTATTAAGTAATACAACAAGCTCCTAAACAGTAAGTTCAGCTACTATTTTCTACCTCTCCCACCTCATTTTCTCCCTTCTTTGTCAGCTCACAACAATCCAATGATACTGGAATTCTTTGGCTTCCTCAAATGTACCAGATTCTCCAACATTTAGACACCAGCACTGGTAACCAGGCTGATGCCTAAGTGGGTCCCACCTTACACATCTGGCCCTCAGAGTAGCCTTCCCTGACGAACCATCCCGGCAATGTTAGGCTGCACTGTGTAGAGTGGTGCGGTGAAGCCTCAGGATAGTGATACATGACAGAGAAGCCTGACAAGATGGAGTTATGCTACAGCACAAATACACAGCTGTGCTGGTAGATAAAAGTTCATCAGGGGCGCCTGGGTGGCTTAGTCGGTTAAGCGTCCGACTTTCGCTCAGGTCATGATCTCGCGGTTCGTGGGTTCGAGCCCCGTGTCGGGCTCTGTGCTGACTGCCATCTCAGAGCCTGGAGCCTGTTTCAGTCTGTGACTCCCTCTCTCTCTGACCCTCCCCTGCTCACGCTGCTCTCTCTCTCTCCTGGAAATAAATAAAATATTTAAAAAAAAAAAAAAAAAGTTCATGAGCAATATGATATAGCTGACAATAATGTATCCTCATTGGCTATTTGAAGATATTAGCCAGGGCTTTCAGGAGTGTTCCCTCCTCTGCCAAGAGGTATAAAATACTGCTGACAACAGGGAGTTCGATTAAAGGGAGCCCCCAACGTGGCCTAATTCTCTTCACTTCTGCTTTTATCCTTCGTTGTCAAACCACATTTTGCAGAGAACTTTGGAAGTACCATATTATAATGGTCTGGGGCACACTGTTGTATATGTTAATAGTATATAAAGCCCTTCTTCAGAGTTGTTTTTATTTGTATTTAATGCTAATGTCCGTTTTCTCCACTTAAGGACTGTGCCTGCTCTGTTACCTGCTTTATCACCAGTACCCTCCGGTTCCCAGTATAGGGAGGGAACCCATGCAATAACCATTCACTGGGTCGATGAATTAAGATATAAAGATGTCTCCATGTGAAAGAAATACAGTACATAGAAGTTAAGTATACCTAATACATGGAAAGTATATAAATTAATGCTGGGCACATAGTAAGCACTCAGTGAATGCTATCATTATCTGCTTGGCTAGAACTAAATCTCCCCAAAATCTAGGATAACAGAAGAGAGAGCAGTTGTTAGTGACTGACAGATGCTAAGGTTGAGCACACGCCCGGTGGGCACCCCTGTCAGAGTGTAGAGCACACTGCAGTAAAGGAACCACAGTGATCCTTCACGAAAGCTGCTTCTGAGTTAGTTCATTTTAACATGTGAATATACAAATTTAAAAGGCCAAGATCTGGGGTGCCTGGATGACTCAGACAGTTAAGTGTCTAGCTCTTAGTTTCAACTCAGGTCATGATCTCACAGTTCATAGGATCTGGCCCTGCATTGGGCTCACACTGAGCACAGAACCTACTTGGGATTCTCTCTCTCATTCTCTCTCTGCTCCTCCCTCGCTCTCTGTCTATCTGTCTGTTTGTCTGTCTCTATCAAAACAAATATATAAACATTTAAAAAAACGAAAGTCCAAGATCTTTTCATATTTATGGTTGGGTTCAGTACTCTTTTTTTTTTTTTAAATGCTTTATTTATTTCTAGGAGAGAGAGAGACAGCGTGAGCAGGGGAGGGTCAGAGAGAGAGGGAGACACAGACTGAAACAGGCTCCAGGCTCTGAGATGGCAGTCAGCACAGAGCCTGACGCGGGGCTCGAACCCACGAACCGCGAGATCATGACCTAAGTGAAAGTCGGACGCTTAACTGACTAAGCCACCCAGGTGCCCCAATTTTTTTTTTTTTTTAATGTTTTATTTATTTCTAGGAGAGAGAGAGAGAGACAGTGTGAGCAGGGAGGGTCAGAGAGGGAGGGAGTCACAGACTGAAACAGGCTCCAGGCTCTGAGCTGGCAGTCAGCACAGAGCCCGACGCGGGGCTCAAACCCACGAACCATGAGATCATGACCTAAGCGAAAGTCGGACGCTTAACCAACTAAGCCACCCAGGTGCCCCAAGTTCAGTACTCTTAAAATAAAACCACTCACAATAATAATGTCTGTACACATAAGCTCTTCTATGGATAGAGCAAAGAGAGAGATATCCATCCTCCATCCTCCTCATGGACAGAAAGAAAACCAGTGCCCTTAAATATTTTAAGAAAAGGCTACACACAGTTTTTTTTCTTAGAGCTGTGAAAATGAAACAGACAATAAAAGCAACAAATACTTATATCTCAAGACACTGAAATCCCAACAGCTGCTTTAAAATTAATAAAAAGAAGGAAAGGCTGCAAAAGAGAAGACTCGAGATCACTCTGCCTCCGTTTATCTCACAACTGCAGCAATATTTCCTAAAGAATTCACTGATGAAGGTGATTCAGTGAAGGAACGCCTAACGGTGAAAAGGTGTTAGGCCTACTGATCCAATCTATTTTGGAAATGGATGTCTTTCATTATTTTTATACCTTTTTTTTTAACTTTCATACCTTTTTTTTTTTAACTTTCATGCCCTTCTTGCTGTTTTCTCGCAGAATCCATTTTCTAAGAGTCTTTGATCCAACCAAACACATTTTAGTCATCTCTATACTCTTTAGAAATTCCCAACATATTATCAATAAAGAGGGTTTGTTATAAAATCCAATAATTCTCCCACTGTCAGAACCTAATGTATATAACAATCAGACACAACTCCACCTGAGGCTTTAAGGAACAAATTTTTAAGTACATGACCATTTATTAATATTCAAGAGGGAAAAAGAGACCTTCTCCTCTGTACGCTTGCCAAACGAGGGTACTCTCATAGGAATAGATCCTCGCAGTCTGGTCTAGTCAGTCATTCTACTTCACAGGACTATTACTAAGTCATACCCAGGTGCCTACACCAAGCTTGAATGATGTAATACACGTAGAAAATGTATTCATCGCTTGATTTTTTGCTTCTTGCTTTTTAAAAAGATTGTTATAATATAACTCCAATTTAGGCTTATAGGTTAATGAATAGGAAAATCCCTTTGGAAGAAATAGGGGGTACATTTATGAATATTCTAAAGCTAAGGAGTGATACCTACCTCAGGTCCTGTGATGTGCATCAGACCAGAAACAGCAGAGGCAACAGCGTCATAGCCAGCTCGCTGAGACAGTGGGCCTGTCTGACCGTAACCTGAGAGAAGAAGAATACACATAATCAGTAACAAGCCAGGGGAGCAACGGTACAATAGTCTGTTAAAAACCCTTTGTATCCAGAAATATCATAGCTAGCAATTTATTACTGTTACAAGGGATACAATAGTATACCTTGAAAAGGAAGCAATGACAATTATTTATGATCTTATACCCCAAAAGGGTGCAAACTGCTAACTTGAGGTCTGAATCCCACCTGCATGAATGTTTTGTCTGGCCTGAAGAGTGTCCTGAAATGATTTTATTTAGTTTCTAGTTGTTTAAAAAGCAGGAGAAAACACATAAAATGCAAATCTCTGGCTTCTCTTGAAAAATCAGAAAAGAAGTTCGAAACTAGGTCCACACGACAATCTAGAGTTAAGTAACACCTCTTCCCTTTACACAGGGAAATAAAAGTCTCTAATTTGCCATTCCTCCACCAGGCTTACTCCTTTATGCCTAAGCCTAATTCATTCCCAGACTCCAATCACATATGTAACTCTTGTTCTGTACAAACCAATAATACAAAGTAAAATAAAACAATGTCTCTCTAGAATCTGTTTACATATTTTCTGAGTATGCAAAAATATACACATAAACGATTATTAAAAATTTTTAACATAAATAATATTATTGCATGACCTAACAGTGTGTTCTAAGATTACAAAGAGAAGGTGAAGGTATCACTTTTTCTTTTCTTTTCTTTTTTCTTTCCACCAGCAAAAATCAAGAGAACGCAAGAAATAGTTTCTCCTACTCTCCTAAGTTCCTAAGTCCTGGCACTTATTATTGAATAATAAAGATTATTTCAGGTGCTACATGACTCTGTCTCCAAATCCTAGATTTTCAAAGAGTGAACACACGAAAAGCCTCCAGATCCATAAACTATAAGCTGAAATTTCCTGCATACCTCATTTTAGAAAGACCAGAAAGGGGTGCCTCGGGGCTTTTGCTTGCCTCTCCAGCCACCTGGAATATTCTCCCTCCATTTCACTCCATATATCCACATACCTCACTCCGTCACATCCTCCAAAACTGCACTCAAATTCTCCTTACCAGAGAGCCTTCCCTAAGAACTTTCATGAAAAAGCACTCTCACTTCTCACTCTTAATCTGCCTTATCTGACATTTGTCTTCATAGACTCATCACAGGATATATAATATAGCTATGTGTTTATTGACTTAGTCTGTCCCCCACCTTCCAAAATGTGTGCTCCAGAATTTTTTTCCAGCTGATTCACTGCTGGGTTCACAGCATCTAGAGTAGTATTCAGTAACATTCATTGAATAAATGAATACTTGTCACATAAAATATGGTTTAAAAAATCTATAACAAACAAATTTAAAAAAATTAAAGAAGGTTTTGTTTTGTTTTGTTTTTGACCAAAATGGCAACATAGGAGGCTCCTGAATTTTCCTCCTCCCACAGACACACCAAATGTACAGCTCCATATGGAGCAATTCCCTCTGAGAGAAATCCAGAATTAGTTGTTTGACACATCAGGTGACAGAGAAAATACCCACATCTGAATGGGCAGGAAAGGCTGAGTCACACTCTTGCCATAAACCCCACTCCACACACAGCACCATCCAATCAAGAGGGAATACCCAGCTCCCAGCTTCTCCTTCAGGAGTGAAGGGTTTGGACCACATATCAGGTGCCCCAACATTTAAGGCTTCCACCTGAGGGAAAGGCCCCCAAAGCACCTGGCTCTGAGACCAAGGAAGTAAAGCAACAAAAACAGGAGTCATTGACAGGTGCATGAGCATTACCCATGAGCTATCTTCCCAAGGATCAGCACAGAGGGAGCAGGCAAAAATGTCCATCTCCCAGCTTTTCCCTGCAAATGGTCTCAATGCATAATTTATAAGCTGCCACCTGAGGATTTGGACTGTAACTAACATATATCTAGGTGCTGACTGCAATCCTACCTGGAATTCAAAAGAGGTAGTGGGTCATACTTCAATAATAACACCAGATCACCAGTATCTCTCTGGAAAGAGCTTCTACACATGTCCGGCACCCAGGCTTTTGCAATTATTGCCCAAGGGATAGGCCCCCAGATCACCTGGCTCTGACAGCAAATGTGGGTTTACAGTCACAAGTCCCACAGTGTTACACCAAACAAAGAAGCAGTTTTTAAACAGGCTTTAAGGGGGACACCTGTGTGGCTCAGTTGGTTAAGTGGCCGACTTTGGCTCAGGTCATGATCTCGCAGTTCGTGAGTTCGAGACCCCACACTGGGCTCTGTGTTGACAGCTCAGAGCCTGGAGCCTGCTTCTGATTCTGTGTCTCCTTCTTTCTCTGCACCTCCCCTGCTCACGCTCTGTCTTTCTGTCTCTCAAAAGTAAATAAACGTTAAAAAAATATTTTATTTTATTTTTTTTACAAATAGTTTATTGTCAAGTTGGTTTCCATTAAACACCTAGTGCTCATCCCCACAAGCTCCCTCCATGCCCATCTCCCCCCTCCCCCCACATCCATCAGTCCTCACTTTGTTCTCAGCACTCAAGAGTCTCTCATGGTTTGCCTCTCTCCCTCTCCCCCACTATTTCCCCCTTCTTCTCCCCCATGGTCATCCATTAAGTTCCTCCTAATCCTCCTATACGTGCAAACATATCATATTTGTCCTTCTCTGCATGACTTATTTCGTTCAGCATAACACCCTCAAGGTCCATCCATGTTGCTACACATGGCCAGATTTCATTCTTTCTCATTGCCATGTAATATTCCACTGTATAGATAAACCACCTCTTCTTGATCCATTCGTCCGTTGATGGACACTTAGGCTCTTTCCATGTTTTGGCTATTGTTGAGAGTGCTGCTATGAACATTAGGGTCCATGTGTCCCTATGCAACAGCACTCCTGTATCCCTTGGGTAAATTCCTAGCAGCACTATTGCTGGGTCATAGGGGAGTTCTAGTGTTAATTTCCTGAGGAACCTCCACACTGTTTTCCAGAGGGGCCGCACCAGTTTACATTCCCACCAACAGTGCAGGAGGGTGGCCGTTTCTCCACATCCTCGCCAGCATCTAGAGTTCTCTGATTGGCTCATTTTAGCCACTCTGACTGGCATGAGGTGGTATCTCAGTGTGGTTTTGGTTTGTATTTCCCTGATGAGGAGGGATGCTGAGCATCGTTTCATGTGCCTGTTGGCCATCTGGATGTCCTCTTTGGAGAAGTGTCTGTTCATATCTTCTGCCCATTTCTTCACTGGGTTGTTTGTGTTTCGGGCGTGTAGTTTGGTGAGTTCCTTATAGATTCTGGATATTAACCTTTTATCTGATATGTCATTTGCAACTATCTTTTCCCATTCCGTTGGTTGCCTATTAGTTTTGTGGGTTGTTTCCTTTGCCGTGCAGAAGCTTTTAATCTTGATGAGGTCCCAATTGTTCATTTTTGCTCTTGATTCCCTTGCTTTTGGGGATGTGTCAAGTAAGAAGTTGTTGCGGTGGAGGTCAAGGAGGTTGTTTCCTGCTTTCTCCTCTAGGGAGTTGATAGTTTCCTGTCTCACATTCAGGTTCTTTATCCATTTTGAGTTTATTTTTGTGTATGGTGTGAGAAATTGATCTAGTTTCATTCTTCTGCATGTTGCTGTCCAGTTCTCCCAACACCATCTGTTAAAGAGGCTGTCTTTTTTCCATTGAATATTCTTTCCTGCTTTGTCAAAGATTAGTTGGCTGTATACCTTTGGGTCCAGGTCTGAGTTCTCAATTCTATTCCATTGGTCTATATGTCTATTTTTGTGCCAATACCATACTGTCTTGATGATGACAGCTTTGTAGTAGAGGCTAAAGCCTGGGATGGTGATACCTCCCGTTTTGGTTTTATTCTTCAATATTACTTTGGCTATTCGAGGTCTTTTGTGGTTCCATACACATTTTAGGATAGTTTGTTCTAGTTTTGAGAAGTATCCTGCTGCAATTTTGATTGGGATTGCATTGAATGTGTAGATTGCTTTGGGTAGTAATGACATTTTAACTATATTTATTCTTCCTATCCATGAGTGTGGAATGTTTTTCCATTTCTTTGTGTCTTCTTCAATTTCCTTCATAAGTTTTCTATAGTTTTCATCATACAGATCTCTTGTATTCTTGGTTGGGTTTTTTCCTAGGTACTTTATGTTTTTTTGTGCAGTTGTGAATGGGATCAGCTTCTTAAT